>OY728141.1:432587190-433837190 GCA_963277665.1 Viscum album | reverse complement strand
TCCATGTCCCAATACCTTTGGTCATTGTCATTATCGCTTAGTCTTAAGACACTATTTATATTTAAATTCCTAATTAAGATAAATGGGTTGATTCATGTGGTGCTAGGCCTTCTAAGAATATGATTTGTTTTGAGACACCTTAAGAGGTGAGATTAATTTGTTAAATAAATATTATGTCTAATTGAACTATGAGAATTTAAATTGTAGGGTTAATCATTGCACCCATGAACATTCTTATTTCCATGAAGGTAGTGAGAGGTGGTTCCAATTTAGGATTGCCATAAATATAATCAACATGCATGATTAATTAATGTATCATAATGAAATGAATTTTATGAATTTTATGTGAAATAAGGTTTCTCAAATAAATGCCATCGAAGAAATAATTTGGAATCTCGCTTGTATATGTCTGAGTGATACTTGGACTTCTTTGTGTGTAACACCCTGAGCTTTTATGAGAAATATTTTTTTTTTATGTATTATGTTATAAGAAACACCAAAGGATTCTTTCACTACACAAAACACTATCTTGTTTAGCGTTACACGCAAGAGCAACCTTCCTCGATAGCTTGTGTTGTACGCAATACAGAGTAACAATAATATGCTATTAAAATATTATATAAACTAGCCTTTATGAATATTAATACCCTCTTTTTGAAATTTTATAAATTTTATCTTTCAAAATGGACTTCATTTTTGGATTTGGAATATCAAAATTAGCCTCAGATGAATTTTTGGTATTTTTATGAAAACATTCAATTTTTGATGAATAGTGAAAAACACTAAGTTATAATTTAAAACCAAATTTTTATTTAAATAATTATTTATTTAAATTTATTTTAGGTCAAAATATATACATAATGCCTATATAAGTTCAATTTAATTCATTGGATTCATTTTATAATAATTTTAGATATATAAAAATTTTATTGAACTTTTTACCGACTTTTACCCACCTCCTAGAAGAATTTAAAAATTTACATAAAACATAATTTTACCACTTCTGTGAGTCTAATTTAAAAAATCCAAGAGAAACGGTTAATATCAAAGTGTAAAATTTGGTTCAATAAGATAAAAATAATTTTTGGTGAATAGTAACTTTTACTTTTTTTACAACGGTTAAAAGTAAATCGGGTAATTAAGGGTAAAAATGATATTATTATTACCCTAACACATGTCCTAATTCAATTGGATAAGTTTAATTATACCAAAAACAACCTTAGGAATAAAATATGACCATTTAGGTCCACTTGTATTAGATTAGGACATTTATTATTATTTAATTCAAAGAAGAGTTAAAATAGTTAAAATCGATGTTTAATAACTACAATTTTTTTTAATATAGGGTTATAAATAATATAAATTCAACTATAAAGATTAAATAAAAATATAAAAAGGTTTACTAAATAATTATATTTTATTTATACTTTTTAGACATTAAATAATTTAAGTTATTTATTACACAATGATGATGTAGTAATTACCTTATTAATGAAATATTAACATAATTGATGTCATAAATACCAAAATAAATGTAAATTGAGACTTTTTATGAATTAAACTAATTTTCTAGGTTAATATAACATATTAGGGTTAGTTATATGAATTTTTTTCGAAGTAATAATGCTTTTATGAATTTAAAAAAACCAAAATACCAAATACTGTCAAAATTGACATAAAAGTGTTTTTTAAAAAAATTATATTATTAATTGTTATTCTATTACTAAAAATATAACGTTCGTCCAAAAGACTTATATAATAATATATATGACATTAATTAACCAATTGGGGTTCTATTGGAAGTTTATAGTTAGTTTATTAACCATATAGTGTAAGAATACAAGAAGACACGGTAAAAGTTAAATTATTTAACTTAGTGTTAAATCTAAATAATAAGGTTAAAATGGTAACCTAAACTTGTCTAAAACCTATTGGTTGAAAGGATTTCAACCCATACCCATCCTAGCTTCAAAATAAGTCACTTTGGAGCCATTATAAACTGAATATGACTTTATTATAAAATAATATTATAAGTTTTTCCTAAGGTGCTTTTCTCCTCCCTTATAAAAGGGCACCTCCTCCCTCTCCACCTTACAACATTTTGAGCCTTAAATCTCGGCCAAACCCTGTCCATTTAACTTATTCACTTCCCTAGAACCATACTAGAATTCCTGGTCTTCTTGAAAGACCAACTTTAGTGCCCTAAGAGGAGGTTAAGAAGAGGCGCATCAAAGAAGAGGTAATATCCGTTACCGATCCTTTCCAATTTATTTCTTCTTCTACTTATTCTTATTTATTTGTTTCATCATAAATTAATAACATAATTATCACTCACATACTGATATGTTATTATAAATATGAAACAATCCTATTTCACCTTCTATCCATCCTACGGAAAATGAAATCACCGCGCGTGCGTACGTACGGAATACCATCTCCACGTCGTGGTGTAATCTGTTTTCCACCACCACCTTACTTGGATGGGTATGATGGTGTAAATAATAACTATATATAATTATTATAACATTATAATAATTCTGAGACATTCCATCATCCACTCCAATACCATTCAACAATTATGGGAACGATATCATCACTCCTGCGTACGTATGGCCTACCGTCTCCACGATGTGATGTGACTCCTTCTACATGATCTTCATTGAATAATGCTTATATAAATGAATTGAATGAATAAATATGATATATATTACACTCATAACATTATTTAAATAAGGTATATATAACCTAAAAAAATAGGATTAAAAATTTATTCGACAAAACACGCATAAGAACATAAAGCAATAAACACCCGAATAACAAGTAGTAATGAAATATTACTAATAAAAAGGTAATAATATGACCATATATGATATAATAACAATTAATATTATTCTATAATAAGTCAATGACATTATTTAAATCATTATACAATAGTTTCGGATACATACGAAGCATATCATACTTAAGGTAAGGGAAAATCTCACAATCTTGTTTTTATCCAACATTGTTTATACTTCAGAATTTACTAGGGAATATTTATCATACACATCCATGTTTCCTCAATATGTAATATTATTTATACCCCCCTAAAATTTTTTAAATCCAATTTTACCAATTGGTGAATTTTAGTAAAATATATAAAAGGAATCTTTTTCCGTTTTCAGTACGAGATACGCTTGACTGTTCTGACCAAAGTACGAGAAGAGTGTTTTTTTAACATATACGGCATGAATGGATTTTTATGATTTCATAGAACATTATTTCCATGAAGCTTCCTTTACATGTTTTAAAGTCTATTTTTAATTAAATTATTTTAGTTTAAAATTTTATGACATGTTAAGAAATGAAAAATGTTTTTTTTGAAGTAGAAAGGATATTTTCCTCAAGAATGGAGTTCAAGTGTTTTATCAAAATTATTTTCCATATAAGATAATATAGGGTTATATTTATATCCTTATTTTTACATTGATTTGATTATGTTATATTGTAATTATTTTTATAAAGTCCTTTTATCTTTTATGGATTATGTTATGATTTCATGTTGTTTAAGAATCCCATTTTTATTACATGGGTTATGCTACGATTTATGATTTATGATTTTGTGTCACACATAAGAATGGTATAATTATGAGATGGGTGGGACATATATATCCCTCTAATGAATTGGGTAAAGATTTATATCTCATGAGATAGACATGGCTAGAACGGCAATTTAATCTGGTTCAGTGATACAGGACTGGAACAAGGAGTGAACTCGGTTCATAAATGGACTTTTTCTGCTATGATAGTCTTGTCAACAAGTCTTGACTAATATGAAATGATTTTCTATGATTATGTGTTTATTCCAAAAAGTTTCATGTTTTATGTTATGATTATCGGGATTAAATTTCACTACTATGATTTATCCCATGTTATGATATTATGATCTCTTCTGCAGGTTAAGATTTTCAAAATGTTATGATATGATTGATATTTCCTTTGTTTAACCTTACTGGGAATTTGAGCTCATCCTTTTGTATGTTTTCTTTTCACCAGGTCAGGAAGAAGGGTATTAAGTAGTATATGCCAAAAGGGACTCTAGATATGATGAAATAAATAAGAGACAATGTAGATGCTTTATGAACTAGTTGTTTATGTTTCCTAGTTTCTAAAGACACTATACCTCTACGGTCCTATCATTGTTATCTTATATGTTGTAATAAGTATGCTTCAATTCTGAAGTAATAAAAATGCATGTAATGTATGGTTCATTATAGTTGGTATCAGAGGAAAGGTATAGTAAACCTTTGAAAACTAGGATGTGAAAGCCTTAGTAAGAACCCTAAGGATATGTCTAAGCATAGAGAACAATATTAGTGTTCTAGAAATGGACATGAATAACCTATTATAAGACCTAAAGTGTGAAATTTTAATCTTTATTATGTGGTTTTCCTATTATGATTAGTCTTTCTCACACTATACTTATTGGTTTTAGTCAATGTCTAGAACCCGAAGGAACCATGTTAATATTGAATGTGAAGGTAAATGCAATGATTGTCCCCCTGAGCAACCAAACATTATGGGAGCTGGAATGCAAAATCTTGTAGCCATGCTCACACAACTTTCTCAAGCTATAAATGCAGGACTTCCAAACGATCAAAGGAAGGAGAAACATTCTATTGAATCCATCATGAGGCAGCTTCCACCATCATTCAGTGTGTCTACTGATCTATTAGTGTCTGAACAATGGATCAGTACCACTGAAAAGATATTTTCAGTTCTTCAATGTTTTGAACATGATAAATTCATCTTAGTTGTATATCATTTGGAAGGTGAATCTTATCAATGGTGGAATATTATCAAGAATACGAGGCAAAGAGACAAAATTGAGTCCATGTAATGGGAAGAGTTCAAGAACTTATTTTTCAATAATTACTTCCCTCATATTCTTTGAACAAAGATGGATAAGGAGTTTCTTGAACTGAAGCAAAAGGATGATGAATCTATTGGTACCTAAGAATCAAATTTTACAAAACATTCAAAATATGCTTCTGGAATTATTATCCAACCTAAGAGTAAGATCTATGGGTTCTTTAGTGGCTTAAAACCATGTATTCAAAGGGCGTTATCCATAAGGGACTTCAATAGATATGAGGAAATTGTTTGATGTGCTCTCAAGGTTGAGATGAAGATTGGAGTAACCCATCAGTCATATGGGTTTGATAAGAAGAGGAAAATGGAATTCAATGGGAAATCTAAAGACTACACTAAAAATAATATGAGTTTTCCTTTATGATCAAAGTGTGGAAAGAAACATGAAGGGAATTGTCTCAAAGGGACAAGTAAATGTTTCAAATGTGGAAAAAAAAGTTCATCAGGATTTTGAATGCTGCAATGATGGGAAAAAGATTTCTAGTGATGCGAAAAAAGAAAAGGATACACAGAATGCACCTCATACACTTCAATTTTACAAGTGAAAGGAAATGGGGCATTATTTTAATCAGTTCCCTAATCCAAGGTTTGTTGCTGATGATCGATGTAAACAAACTCTTAATGCCAAAGGCAAATGAAAGTCACATGAAATTTCTATCAGTGATGTGGAGTATGATAACGAAGTGGTGAATGGTACACATACCATCCACTCTAAAGTAGAAATTTTTTTATTTGATTCTGGATCCACCCACTCTTTTATTTCTAAATAATTTTATAAGGGTATAGCTATACTACCTCAATAATTAGCTATTGAGTTGGTTGTGACAACTCCTAATGGCACAACGGTTGCATCAAAAGTTTATAATTCTTCTCCAATTGACGTTTTTGGGATAATGCTTCCTGAAAATCTTGTGATCCTTCCTAAAGTGGAATTTTATGTGATTCTTCGAATGGATTGGATTTCCTTATTTGGAGCTCGTATCGATTTCCAAAGAAGGTAAGTCACATTTCATATTCCTGATCAATCTATGATCATCTATCGATGCAAGGATAAATATAACCTTCCAGTGGAAATTTCTTCCATATTATGGGTCTTGATTCCAATAAATGAAGGTTATTTATCTCAAATGGTTGTAGAAAAACTCATGATTAATAATATTCCCATTCTAAGGGAGTTTGATGATGTCTTTCCAGAGGAATTGCCTGGTATTCCACCAAATCGTGAAGTTGAGTTTTCAATAGAACTCATACTGGGAGTTGTTCCCATTTTAAAGACACCTTATATAATGGACCCAATTGAGTTGTAGGAATTGAAGAATCAACTCTAAGAGAATCTTGATAAGGGATTCATACGCCCAAGTACATCACCTTGGGGAGCACCTATTCTATCTGTTAAGAATAAATATGGATCAATGAGACTCTGCATTGATTATTGAGAACTTAATAGGATCACTATCAAGAACAAATATCCTCTCCCATGCATTGATGACTTATTTGACCAACTATGTGGAGCTCAATACTTTTCCAAGATTGATATCAATTTAGGGTATCATCAATTAAGGGTCAAAAGAGAGGATATACCAAAGACGAATTTTCGTACAAGGTATGGACACTATGAATTTATAGTGATGTTATTTTGTCCTACTAATGTACATGCTATCTTCATGGATTTAATGAATAGAGTCTTTAGAGACTATCATGATCAGTTTGTGTTAGTCTTTATAGACGATATTCTTTTCTATTCAAAGAGAAAGTAATAACATTAAGATCACTTGAGAATTGTATTAAAGACCCTAAGAAAAAAAGAAGATTTATTCCAAATTTACCAAGTGTGAATTTTGGCTTCAAAAAGTTTCATTTTTGGGTCACATAATCTCAAAATAGGGTATATCTGTGGATCCAGCTAAAATAGAGGTTATCGAAATATGGTCGAGACCAACAACAGTAACTGAGATCCGAAGTTTTCTTGGTTTGTATGGATATTATCAAATTTTTGTGAAAGATGTTTCACAATTATCTAATCCACTCACCAGGTTGACTCGAAAAGGAGTTAAGTTTGTTTGGATGGAGGAGTGTGAAGAGAATTTCAATTTATTAAAAAGAAGGTTATTCAGTGCACCTGTGCTCACACTGCCTTGTAGTGGAGAAAGTTTTTTAATCTATAGTGATGCATCAAAGAAGGGATTGGGGTGTGTTCTCATGAAAAACGATATGGTGATAGCTTATGCCTCATGACAGTTGAAAATCCATGAGAAAAATTACCCAACTCATGATTTGGAATTAGCTGCAGTAATCTTTGAATTAAATATTTGGAGGCATTATCTTTATGGGGAAAGGTGTGATATTTATACATATCATAAAAGTTTAAAGTATATTTTCACACAAAAGTAGCTGAATATGTTCCAAAAAAGATGGTTGGATCTTATTAAGGATTTCGGCTGCTCAATTCATTATAACCCTAGGAAAGAAAACAAGGTGGAAGGCGCATTATGTTGACAAGACTATGCTAGCTTGTCCATGATGAGGATCACAAAAGATCCAATATTTATGGATTTTCAAAGTATGGATCTTGGAATTATAATGGAAGGGGAAAAATATTATCTTTCTCAAATGAATGTTCAACCATCTATACATGTAAACATTAAAGAGGCACTGAAAAAAGATGTAGAGTTACAAAAGAAGGTGAGAAATGTTCCTGAATTTCACATTGATTGTGATGAAATAATAAGGTTCTTGAATTGGGTTTTTTTCCTCCCATTCTAGAATTAAAGAAGGAAATATTGTATGAAGCTCATAGTTATTCATTCTCTATTAACCCAGGAAGCACGAAGATGTATAGGGACCTGAAGGAGTACTTCTGGTGGGATGTCATGAAAAGAGATGTTGGTGAATATGTCTCTCGATGCTTGGTTTGTCAGCAAGTCAAAGTTGAGATACAGAAGTCTAATGGGATGTTACAAACATTACCCATACCAAAATGGAAATGGGAAAAAATCACTATGAACTTTGTCACTGGACTTCCTAAAACATCCAAAGGCAATAATTATATCTGGGTTATAGTTGATCGTCTTACGAAGTGGGTACACTTCATTGCTATTAGAGAAGATTTCTCTCTTGATCAGCTTTCCAGGATATATGTGAAGGAAGTGGTAAGATCTCATGGAGTACCACATTCCATTATAATTGATTGGTATCTAAGGTTTACCTCGAATTTTTGGCGAACTCTTTAGCATACACTAGATACAGAGTTGAGTTTCATCACTTCTTATCATCCTCAGACAGACGGTCAGTCTGAGAGGACAATTCAAGATCTAGAAGACATGTGGAGAGCTTACTCTATGGATTTCAAAGGTGGTTGGGATCAAAACCTAACTTTGGTGGAATTTCCTTATAATAATAGCTTTTAACCCAGTATTCAGATGGCTCCTTATGAAGCTCTCTATGGAAAGAAATGCAGAACTCCAACTTGCTGGGATGAAGTTGGGGAAAGAAAGATATTAGGAACTGATCTTCTCGGTGAGATGGAAGAAAAGGTAAGATCTATTCAATGACACATAAGAGATACTCAGAGTCGAAAAAAAAGTTATGCTGACAACTGAAGAAAAGACCTAGAGTTTTAAGTGGGTGATAAAGTGTTCTTACGAATATATCCTTGGAAGGGAGTAATGAGATTTGGAAAGAAGGGTAAGTTGGGCCCTAGGTATATTGGTCCTTCTAAAATACTGGATCATTTTGGGAAGGTAGATTACTGTTTGGCGCTTCCACATAATCTCTCTCAAGTTCATGATGTGTTCCATGTATCTCTCCTGAGAAAGTACATACTTGATCCTTCACATGTACTAAGCTCAGAAGTTGTACTGCTGGAGTAAGATCTTTATTATGAAGAATAGCCGATAGAGATTCTAGATCATAGCGAAAAAGTTCTACGAAACAAGACCACTCACTTGGTTGAAGTTTTATGGAGGAACCACCAATTAGAAGAAGTTACATGGTAACTTGAGGATATTATGAGGGAGGGGTATCCACATCTTTTTGTTACGAAGTGATGAATTTCAAGGGTGGAATTATTTTTAAAGGGGGTAGAATATAACACCCTGAGATTTTATGAGAAATATATTCCTTTTATGTATTATGTTATATGAAACACCAGAGTATTATTTCACTACACACAACACTGTCTTGGCTTGCGTTACACGCAAGAGAAACCTTCCTCGATAGTTTGCGTTGTACGCAATACCGAGTAACAACGATATGTTATTAAAATATTATATAAACTAGCCATTATGAATAGTAATACCCAATTTTTGAAATTATATAAATTTTATCTTTCAAAATGGACTTCATTTTTGGATTAAAAATATCTAAATTAGCCTAGAATGAATTTTTGGTATTTTTCTGAAAAAATCCAATTTTTGATGAATAGTGAAAAACACTGAGTTATAATTTAAAACTAAATTTTTATTTAAATTTATTTTAGGTCAAAATATATACATAATACCTATATAATTTCAATGTAATTCATTGAGTCATTTTATAATAATTTTAGATATATAAAAATTTTATTGAACTTTTTACCGACTTTTACCCACCTCTTAAGAGAATTTGAAAATTTACATAAAACTTAATTTTACTGCTTCTATGAGTTGAATTTAGAATATCCAAGAGAAATGGTTAATATCAAGGAGTAAAATGTGGTTCAATAAGATAAAAATAATTTTTGGTGAATAGTAACTTTTTACTTTTATTTACCACGGTTAAAAGTAAATAGGGTAATTAAGGGTAAAAATGATATTATTATTACCCTAACACATGTCCTAATTCTATTGGATAAGTTTAATTCGACCAAAAACAACCTTAGGAATAAAATATGACCATTTAGGTCCACTTGGATTAGATTAGGACATTTATTATTATTTAATTTAAAGAAGTGTTAAAAGAGTTAAAATCAAAGTTTAATAATTAAACATTTTTAATATAGGGATATACATAAGATAAATTAGACTATAAAAATTCATTAGAAATCTAAAAATATTTCATAGATAATGATATTTTATTTATAATTTTTAGACATTAAATAATTTTAGTTATTTATGACACAATGATGATGCGGTAATTACCTTATTAATTAAATATTAAAATAATTGATGTTATAAATACCCAAATAAATGTAATTTGAGACTTTTTATGCATTAAACTAATTTTATAGGTTATTATAACATATTATGGTTAGTTATATGAATTTTTTTCTAAGTAATAATGTTGTTATGAATTTAACAAAAATAAAATACCAAATTGTGTCAAAATTGACATAAAATAGTTTTTAAAACAAATATTATATTATTAATTGTTATTCTATTCCGAAAAATCTAAGGTTCTGCCTAAAGACTTATATAATAATATATATGACATTAATGAACCAATTGGGGTTCTATTGGAAGTTTATAGTATGTTGATTAACCATATAGTGTAAGAATACAAGAAGACATGGTAAAAGTTAAATTATTTAACTTAGAGTTAAATCTAAATGATAAGGTTAAATGGTAACCTAAACTTGTCTAAAACATATTGGTTGAGAGGATTTCAACCCATACCCACCCTAGATTCGAAATAAGTTACTTTTTAGCCATTATAAACCGAATATGACTTTATTATAAAATAATATTTTAAGTTTTTCCTAAGGTGCCCCTCTCCTCCCTTATAAAAGGGAACCTCCTCCCTCTCCACTATACAACATTTTGAGCCTTCAAGATCGTCCAAAACCTGTCCATTTCTCTTCTCCACTTCCATAGAAACATACTAGAGGTCCGGGTCTTCTTCAAAGTCCAACTTTAGTGCCCTAAGGGGAGGTTAAGAAGAGGCGCGTCAAAGAAGAGGTAATATCCTTTACCAATCCTTCCCAATTTATTTTTCTTCTACTTCTTCTTATTTATTTGTTTCATAATAAATTAATAAATAAGTATCACTTTCATACTTATATGTTATTATAAATATGAAACAACCTCATTTCACCTTCTATCCATCCTACGGAAAATGAAATCATCACGCGTGCGTAAGTATGGAATACCGTCTCCACACCGTGGTGTAATCTGTTTTCCACCACCACCTTACTTGGATGGGTATAATGGTGTAAAGAATAACTATATATGATTATAATAACATGATAATAATTCTGAGACATTCCATCATCTACTCCTATACCATTAAATAATTATGGGAATGATATCATCGCTCATGTGTACGTACGGCCTACCATCTCCACGATGTGATGTGACTCGTTATACATGATCTTCATTGAATAATGCTTATATAAATGAATTGAATGAATAAATATAATATATATTACACTAATATCATTCTTTAAATGAGTTATCTATAACCTAAAAATAGAGTAATAAGAATTTATTCTACAAAACACACATAAGAACATAAAGCAATGAACGCCCGAATAACAAGTAGCAATGAAATATTACTAATAAGAAGATAAGAATATAAACATATATGATATCTTAACGATGAATATGATTATTTAATAAGTCAATGACATTAGTTAAATCATTATATAGGATTTTTGGATACGTATGAAGCATATCAGACCTAAGGTAAGGGAAAAACTCACAATATCATTTTTATCCGAGATTGTTTATACTTCAAAATTTACTGGGGAATATTTATCATCCATTTCCATGTTTCCACAATATGTAATATTGTTTCTATCCTCCTAACATTTTTTATATACAATTTTACCTATTGGTGAATTTTAATAAAAGATATGGAAGGAATCTTTTGTCATTTTTAGTATGAGATACTTTTGACTTTTACGACCAAAGTACGAGAAGAATGTTTTTTTAACTTATACAGCATGAATGGATTTTTATGATTTTATAGAACATTATTTCCATGCATATTACTTTACATGTCTTCAAGTTTATTTTTAATTAACTTCTTTTAGTTTAAAATTTTATGACTTGTTAAGAAAGGAAAAATATTTTTATGAACTAGAAAGGATATTTTCCTCAAGAATGGAGTTCAAGTGTTTTATCAAAATTATTTTCCATCTAAGATAATATAGGGTTTTATTTCTATCCATATTTTTACATTGATTTTCTTATGTTATGATGGAATTATTTTTATAAAGTCCTTTTATCTTATATGGATTATGTTATGATGGCATGATGTTTAAGAATCCCATTTTTATTACATTGGTTATGCTACGATGTATGATTTATGATTTTGTGGCACACATAAGAATGGTATAATTATGAGATGGGTGGGACCTATATCTCCCTCAAATGAATTGGGTAAAGATTTATATCTCATGAGATAGACATGACTGGAAAGGAAAGTTATTCCAGTTCAGTGATAGAGGACTGGAACAAGGAGTGAACTCGGTTCAGAAATGGACTTTGTCTGCTATGATAGTCTTGGAAATAAGTCTTGAATAATATGAAAATATTTTCTATGATTGTGTGTGTATGACACAATGTTTCATGTTATATGTTATGATTATTGGTATTACATTTCACTAATATGATTTATCCCATGTTATGATATTATGATCTCTTTTGCAGGTTAATATTTTCAAAATGTTATGATATGATTGATATTTCATTTGTTTACCCTTACTGAGAATTTGAGCTCACCCTTTTTTTGTTTTCTTTTCCCCAGGTCCGGAAGAAGGGTATTAAGTAGTATATGCTAAAAGGGACTCTAGATATGATTAAATAAATGGGTGAAAATGTAGATTCTTTATGAACCAGTTGTTTATGTTTCCTAGTTTCTAAAGACTTTATATCTATACGGTCCTGTCATGGTTTTGTTATATGTTTTAATAAGTATGCTTTAATTCTGAAGTAATAACAATGTATGTAAAGTATGGGTCGTTAAATTGTGAATTTCCAAGGAGAGACATAGATGGAAGACTATTATTTTTCCACAAGTGATACATAGACTCCATATGTGGACTTCCAAGGATATACTCAAAGGGATGATCATTATGTACCCCATAAGTGAAACTTGGGATCCTGTTTTGTACCACCATGGATGGAATCTGAGGGTGGTAAATTTATACCACACCTAAGTGGATACTTTTTTTACTATGAGAAATTCATAGGATAATCTTTTAAGGTTATGGGTTCATATATTATTGAATAAATACCTGGATTCCTAATTAGCAACACCATATATGGGATTATGGTCATTTGACATATTGAGTAATGTAATGATTTTATGACATGTATGACTTTCCAAAGCATAAGAATGGATTCATTCAGAGACTTACAATTTACTAATGGACTTATTATACACATCCTATTGGATATGATACATGTGGGGATTCTTCATATATGAGACAAGTCTCAATAAATGATTATAAATTAAATCATGATTGACTAATTACTCAGAGATATACCAGCTTAGGATAATGTAGGTGGTAGGGGATGAGTGCTCTATGGGAACCCATACCTATGTTGGTTATTTATTACTGAACATAATTTAAAAAATTTAGCATTATCTACCCACTATTTATTATATATTCACATAGTGGATGGAATTAGATTCCATTGGTGGTGGACTACTAAGTTTATCTCACACCCTTCTCAGGTTGTTGTTTGGTACTCGGATAGGATTTATGGATGTAGGTAGGAATAGGGGAAATCACCCCATCATTAATGCTTTATTATCATGGGATCAGGGGAGAAAAAGACTTAGCTTCGACTAATGATGCTATCTAGAGATATATTTTTTGGTCTTTTTTTTTCTTTTGGAATACTAGTCTGTATGTTTAACTACTTCCATGTCAACATGCATTTACTTTTTTATAGAATACCAAGATCATCATTTTTTATATGAAATTTAAGGATGTGAGTAATTGGTTATTTATATGATATATGTTTAAATTTTTTTTGTTCAGTAATATGTTATTCTTCATAAATTTATTGATATTATTATGTCATTATAATACACTATTATCATGAGGGTATTTTCACCCCAATATTCCACCACGGACTCTCAATTCTAGTTGGAAACCTTTGGTATATGGGGAGGATCTCTTGAGGCTATATGTCCAACCGTGTTTGGTTACTATTGAGTGAACCAGTTCTGGGATATCACAAAGTGGTATCAGAGGATTATTTTTTTGCGTACTCATTAGGATAGTAAAAAGTTGAAATAGGGTGTGTCATAATTTTTTCATTAGCATATGCCTAATAGTAGCTAACCCAAGTATGTTGAAAAGCCAAATTAACTGGGATGGTACATGTTTCTCTGGATTGTGCTTATTATATTCCCTTTGATTTCACCATTGCGAGATGAACTTGATGTTTTTTATTCCTTATATCTATGGATGTTTACCCTTGGTTGATATGGTAATGAAGTGTTTCATCTTTCATCATCATAGACACCTCAATATTTTTATGTCATTCATATTACATGCCATGTTTATATTACCACGTTCATTATTTACTTTATGTTTTGGTTCCTTTATTGTTATTTCCATGAAATTTTGATAAAATTTCATGAAGGGTTGAATAAATAATTGGTCATGATTAAATGGATGAAAACGTTCAATTTATGAGGTGCATGGGACATTATAAATTCAATATTATGATCTATATAATTCAACCATTTAATGGAATTTCAATATAAAATAGAATTAAATTAATTGAAATTTATTTATAAAATTAAATGGTAGCTATTAAATATTAATTAAAATTATATTTTAAATGTGTTTTCCTATATAAATTGGAATCAACACTCTATATACTAGGACCTTTGAATTATAGTAGAGAACTTTACCCTGACCTAACCTCAATAGTGGGAAATAGGTAGTGTCTTTTACTTTTCTTATGATATGTATGTCACCCAGACCTAGATTTAGGAGCAGTTAGTGGGGTTTTACCTTTATTAAGGTAGGCTTGTACCTATCCTATTCTTATACCTGTGATTTTAGTGGTTATCAAATCATGTGTTGAGTCATGTGTTTCAAATTTTTATAGATATTACCCCATGATATCCTCTATTTTTGTGCCAGGAGGGTGGTGACAACCATGCTTTGGAGGTGGTGGTCCTTGGGTCCCCAAAAGAACCTCCAGTACTGTCTCTTAATACCCCACCCATTATATCTAATATGGGCACTGATACCCAGTTTTGGGAGGGTTCCTAATGCGTTATGAAGATGGTACAGTGATCCTCATGACCTACCCCAACTATGGAAGAGTAAACATGTGAGTTCTAGAAGAATCATCTTCCCATATTTTTAGGGGATGGTGGTCCATAGGCTTGGATCCATGGTTAGAGGCCATGCTATCAACTTCCAAGCATCTCGAGACACCAACCCATAGGAGAGTAAATCTCTCTATATATATTCTTTGTGATTCCATAGAGATATATTATGATGTTATTACTTAGATGGAAAATCATCGGGATATGGTTTTGGGGTATTTTCATATGAAAATTTATGATTATTTTTATCCTGAGCCTTTGAGGTATGATAGATCCTGAGATTTTATAAACTTGGATAAGGGATCCTTATAAGCTATGGACTATTGTTCCTATTTCACAAAGCTCTATCATTTCACAAGTATTAAATTAAGTTACGAGTTATCAAAATATAGGAAGTTTGAGGATGTTCTTAGGTATGATATCAGATCACATGTGAATGTATTTTAGCTTACTACCGTATCTCAAATAGTGAATCAAGTGTTTATCAATGATCGTAACCTGAGAGAGAGTATGGGTGTGTGATTGGTTATTTCAACACTTATATCTAGAACTAAATCAATTGATAGTATGAATATTTTTTTATAGTATGGTATGGTGATATTAACATCCATGGTACATACTCAGGTAGTCAGGTGAGGTGTTACCAGTGCATTAGACCTGGAAATTCGAGACATTAGTTTACAAGGGACACTATTGAGCGCCAATCAGGTAGAAATATGGGATATCTAAAATGATTTTGTAGAGATTTTCCACTAGTATATAAGGATAGAGGGTCTATGATGACTCCATATTCAGGAGTGGGGTTAACAGCTTCTTATCAAGTAGTGATATGGAGTGTGGTTAGCTAATCAGTCCAAAGAGGTGGTCCTGGTTGGGGTAGCCAGACACTAGACTTATAGCTCCATCAGAATATAACTTATCAGGGTAGCCAGGCTATATGAAAGGTTCATAGATCAAGATTGTTGTACGCAGTGTAATTGATATCTGAGGAAAATAGTTATTGATATTCTCTAGTGAAAGGAACTATTCTAGTAGCCTCTATGTCAGTATCTTCACTTTTTGATTTAGGTTCTTCTGATTCCTTCATATATATTCAAGTTGTGGAAAGTATTTGGCTCGATGTTCGATTTTCATATGCCATGATGACACTTTATAATTCATTTGGGATTCGATTGGAGAGTCTAATCCATTATATGGAGTACCCCCTTGAGATTAGAGGATTTATCTTCATATGGGATCTCATTTTTCCTTGAGATAACAAGGTTTCATATCATTCTTGGGATGGACTATATGGTACCCTATCATTCTTATGTTTATTGATATCATAGAAGGGTGACTTTTAGATAAAAATGGGTTAGGGTTTTTATTCATAATGGTGAATTGGATTTCTAGTTAAGCTGATATTGACATGAGCATCATGGGTTGGGTGAGATAACACCCCATATTTCTAGATTATAGCTAGATGATCATGGAACACATTAGGTGTATTTACCTGTAGTGGTAGACCATTTCAGGTATATTTTCCTTGATAAATTTTTAGGATAACCTACTTAGAGAGAGGTGAATTTTTTATGAATTTAGTTTCTAGAGCTAGATTGGTACCCATTTCTCCTTAAATGATGGATACAATTGATTTCTAGAAGATCAAGAGGTATCTAGTGGATTTGGATGATAAAGAGTTTACTAGTCCTTTTCACTAAGAAAGAAGATTGTACCCTCAATATTTGAATGTACTAACATTGGTTAAACCTACTTATAGTTAAGAATCTCTATCAATTTCCTTGTATATACAATCACTTTAACTAGCTCAAAGGGTCAATGGTTTTCTCTAAGATTGATATGAGATTAGGTTATCACCGGGTGATTGTTAGACCACTATATATACCACATATAACATTCCATAGTCGATGTGGATTTATAAGTATTTTTTCATTCTGTCCATCCTCACAAACACTCTATAAGTTTTCATGGAACTAATGAACAGAGTTTTCCATCCATATTGAGTTTTGTTTTTTGTGGTATTTATGGATGATATCTTGGTGTTTTATTACACTCAACATGACCATGTCACACATCTTAATATCATATTGGATACACTAAGAGATAATTAGTTATATGTTAATCTCACAAAGTAACACTTTTGGATGGTTAAAGTTCACTTCCTATATCATATTATCTAAAATATAGGAGTATTAGTTAACCTAGAGATGGTGAAATCTATAGTTTTATGGGAGCGGCCCAAGAATGTATTAGATATATGAAGTTTATTGGGCCTAGGTGGTTATTAAAATCACTTAATATAAGACTTATCATACTTATAATCACATATTATATGCTTGACTAAAAAGGTTGTGATGTTTATATGGTTTGAAAACTGACAGATATCCTTTCAGGAGTCTAAAGGAAGATTGACTTCAACGTCGATCCGAATTCTATTAGATCTAAAAATAATCTATATTGGGAATTATGATACCTGTGGTATTAGGCTAGAGAAATATAATGTAAGATGAGTGATTCATGGAGTATGAGTCACATCAGATGAGGCCACATGAGAGTAACAATGCAATTAATGATCTCAGGTTGCCCAATTTGTTCATGCCTTGCACTTTTGGAGTAATTACATACTGAGAGAGTGTTTTTGTTATATATGGACCACAAAATCCTCAATTAAAACTTTATATAGTGTTACATGAATCTTAGGAAAAAAATTGGTTTGAATACCTCAATAATTTCCACTTTGAGATTTCTTAGATTCCCAAAAAGGGAAATGCAGTTGTGGATGCTCTAAGTAGGAGGACTTGGACACTAGTAGTTTAAGAGCTTCGTAGCAAGTGGAATCTTATGGCCCTATTTTATGATATTAATTTGTAGGTTTAGTACTATCATGGATAGTCTTTACTTGCCTTTTTATTAGTGTCCTCTTCACTTTTCGAGAGAGTAAAGATCAACGATCTATCAGATTCTGAGGGCTTCCTCCTATAATGGATCATTGTAGGTTATGACCCACCACCTAGTTGGAACATTGATGTGGATTAGATATCGCACATTCATGAATTCATATGGGTTCCTACAAAAATCCAATAGGAGTTAATGAGATATTATCATGCCTTTATGTGGGTTTTGTATCCCGGTCTTACCTTGATGTATCATGGCTTATGCCGACAATACTAGTGGGTGGGAATAATATGGGATATAGTTGGGTCTGTTACTTAGTGTTCCACTTATCTATAAGTAGAGGAATAAAACTAGTGACAAGTAGGGATTTTATGGCCTTTTCTTATTCCTTAGTGGAAAGGGGATGATGTTACCATGGATTTCATGACAGGATTGAATATATTACCTCGGGGAAGTGACATTGCATGGGTGATCATAGAAAAGTTGACAAAGGTCACCTATTTATTACCCATTCGAGAAGCTTTATCAGAAGAAAATATTGATAGTAATTACATTCATGAGATCATACACCTCCATTGGGATCCATGTTCTATCGTATCAGATAGAGATTCATGTTTAACATCATGGTTCTAGAAGGCGTTATAAAGGGAACTAGATTCATAGACCCATAGGTCGAAAGTTAGTCTAAACATATATTACAAGTTTTGGAGGACATTATATGATCATTTATCCTTGATTTTTGATGTTATTGAGAAAAAATCTTACCTGTCACCAAGTTCTTTTACAATAACATCTTTTAGGCGACCATATAGATGGATCCTTTTGAGGCCCTGTATGTTAGGTCATGTCATTCACCCCTATTCTAGTTAAAGGTAGGTGAGGTAGCACTATTGGGTCATCATCTCATTTAGGAGAATTCAAAGAAGATTCATATTATTTGGAAGAGGAAGTATATAGGTCATTATAGATAGATATAATATGTTGATCATCACTGTCAACCACTATATTTTGAGGTGGGGAGTCGGGTTTTCTTACAGGTTTCAAAAAAACTGGGGCATAGATGAATTCAGAAATAAGGGAATTTATTTCCTCATTACATTGGTCCCTTTGATATTCTATATATATTAAAGTCACTAGCTGACTAGTTGAAATTACCTCATAGGTATCGGATCATGCATGAAGTCTTCTATGTATCTCAGCTTCAAATATATCATTATAATCCATCACATATTATTCAACTAGATTTAGTTGATTTAGAATTAGATGAATCCTTTGAAGAGAATCATATCCATATTATTGATTGAGGCATGAAGGTTCTATAGGGACATTCTGTTCCTCTAGTATGGGTGTTATTATAGCATGGTTATGTACAAGATGAGACTTGGGAGTAGGATTCTGAAGTACATGCTCAGTGGCTAGAGTTCTTCTCAGATGATGTTTTACCACCATTTGAAGGGAAATTTGAGGTTAAATTTCATTAAGGGGGGAGAATGTAAGAACTATGATTTTTTAAGAGGTATTAAACCTTTTATTTTCAGTTTAGTTCCATAATTTTATTATTTTATGAGTTCCTAATGAGGTCAGAAGAGTTTTTAGGGAGTTTGGGGCTTGCACGAAGCTCGGATCCCTGAATTTTCGAAGGAGTAGCTAGCCCGCATGGTAAGTAGAAACCATACTAGCCAAGTTTCACTATTTGATTAAACTATATAGGGTATTTTAGGGCATGAAAAAGGGACACATGGTTTTACCTAACCATTTATCCTTGGATGCATGTCCATGTAATTGCTTCAGACTTCTTGGGAGAGGTTTTTTCATGGTCTACTCACGGTTAGTCAAACCATACAGCCAACCCATGCGAGGATGTCTTGGGGGAATGTTAGGTGCATTTTTGTGTCACATTTGTCAAACTATGCATCCAAACCATGTAAACCCTTTAAATATGGGTAAATTGACCTTTTCCCCTTAAATATTTAATAACCCCAAAATCTCTTTTCTTTCTCTTCTTGTAGATAACACCTCCTCACTTTCGAATAGGTATCTCACTCCTAATGTTTTGATTTGAATGATATCTCCCATCCAGACTCTGATTGAGAAATCATTAGTCTCATTGGATAGCCACTAGTGTGTTCTATATTCCCCTTGCTCCTTTCTCTATTTGTCTTCCTCTCGATGGAGTTATTCTAGTGCAAGCTCATATTCCCTATTATAAGGGTGTTTATCTTTTTCTTGATGTTTTCCATTCTATATCGGATTAGAGTCCAACGAAGGATGAGTATTCAACTACCAAGATGAGATAGGTGGTCTCATTATTTTCCCTCAATGTCTTGGTATTTATATATATGTTATTCATCCATGTTTCATATTTTTCAAGTGATGATTATTGAATGAATTGATTCTTATATTAAATGGGTAGGCTTGATCTGTATAAACTATGAGACCCATTTAATTGTCATTAATGGTTAAATACATTGAATTTAACCATCCCTTTAAGTTTTTTTCATAAAAGGATAAAGCCACCATGGGTGGCCTATGATTTTATTCACCTTTTTAGGTGTTCTCTTTTATCCCTAGCTTATGGGATGTTAAATTAATTGAATAGAATGAGAAATTAATTAAATAAAAGATGGAATACATGACCGTATCTTTATTCCTTTTTCAAATTACCTTATCTCTTAAGGTTGATGTGTTCTTTATATCCAAATGCCCGATTAAGTTAAATATGAGGATTCTTGTGATGCTATGTTTTCTAAGACAATGCTTTGTTTTTAGACACCTTATAAAGTGAGTTTAATTACTTAAATAAATATGATGTCCATTTAAACTATTTAAACATATATTTTATGGTTAGTCCTTGATCTCATGACCATATTTATTTTCATTCCATGAGTGGGAGTTGGGTTCCAATCTAGGATCACCATAAGTGGACTCTTCAGACATGATTATTTAAATGATTATAATGAAATGATTATTTTGTGCCTTGGGTGACACATGGGTTCTCATATGAATACCAAGGAGAGTCTCATTTGGTAGCTAGATTGTATATTCCTGAGGGATAATTGAAATCCTTTGTGGACTACTAGGGATAAAATCATAGGGTAGACTATTGTTATTCCATGGGTGATACTTAGACTCCCTATGTAGAATGTGATGGAAAGACTCAGAGGACTGATCATTAGTTATTCTATGAGTGGCACTTAGAATCCTGATGTTTACCTCCATGGATGGACTTGAGGGTGGTGACTTTATACCACACCTAAAGTGATACCAGGGTTCCAATGAGAATTCCTAGGATGGGCTTGTAAGTTGATGGGTTCATATATTCCCATAGTGATACTTGGGTTACAAATTAGTAATTCCATGGATAGGCTCAGGTTTATTTATAATATTGAATAATGTGATGATTATACGATGTATATTTCAAGACAAATAACTAGCTTGGATTTGTTCCGATCCTTAAAATTTATGGATGGACTTGTTATACACATTTTGTTGGATATGATACATGGGGAATGATTGGGCTATGATCCAGGTCATGAGAATTTATTTTAAACTAAATCAATACTAGATTATGAATAAAATATTTTTCAGCTTAGGCTGAAACAGGTAGCAGAGGATGGGTGTTCTATGGGAACCCAGGACTATATGGGTTATTTATTACCACACTTAATTTCAATTTTTTATTATTATCTACACATGATTTATTATATATTAATAGACTATATGTAATTAGAAACCATTGTTGGTGGCCTATTGAGTTTATATTACACCATGCTCGGGCCACTTTTTCATACCCGGATAAACTTCATGGATGTTGGTAAGGACATGGGAAATTTCTCGGTTTCCAAATATTGATTTATTGTAGAAATAGAGTAGGTAAAAATAGGGTTGGGCTACAGATTGTGATACGAAATAGAGATATTATTTTGGTATTTATTATTCTATTCATATACCTATATGTATGTGTAAATGCTTCCATGTTTGCATGTATTTACTTTTGTATGGCATTACATGATCATTATTTTGTATATGAGATTGATGGAAGTGATTACTTAGTTATTTATATGATATATTTTTAATCATCTATTGTTTATTTATCAGTTATGATTCCATTATTGATTGATATTATTATGATAATATGTTTCAATATATTCATAAGGTTATATTCTCTCTATTTTTCCATCATGGACCCTCACTAATAGTCAGCAGGCTTTGGTGTATGGGGAGGCATGATTGAGGTCAACTGGAAAATTGGGTTCAATTACTATTCATTGAACTAGTTCTGAGATGTCACAAACCTTTACTGACAATCCTTAATGACCTTTATAACTATTAATTTATCTATAACCAATAACATCCTAACTTATAATGTTATAAAAACACTACTTTGATAATAATTGAGGTCCCATGAACCTGCACTCCTAGATCCAATGAAAAAATAACTTACTTTACACAATAATATTGATACACATTATTATCTTTCACAAACAATGTTATATTTAATATTTAAGTAACTTTTTAAGCCTATAGTTTTAGAGAGTATAGATACATATTTAACTAGTATATCCCATGTTCTATATAATAAAAGGACATTTTTCCACTATATGAGAAATTAACCAATCCATAAAAGGTATTAAAAATATATTATAAACCATACACACAATATAATTTTCTAGACACATATTAGGTAATAATTTTATTCATAAACTGTAGAAATAGAAACATAAAAAGGGAGATATAAAATGTTCAATAAGTGTAAGAATAAGAAACAAAAATCAATAATCTTAAGTATGTATAAGATGATCACATGGGAAGAATCAACATACTAAACAAAATAATATGTGGAAAATTCAGATTATAAGACATGGAATAATAAAAAGAATATAATATGAAATGAATCAAAAGAGTGTTGAAACATCAGTCAATAAACATGATATATGAGATCATAAAATCCAAAATATATAATAATTTGGTGCAATAATTAAGATATGGAACATTCCTTTCATGATCCACAAAATTATATCATAATATAATAATTCATAACATCATTCAAATACGGAACATACATTAGTATTGGGAACATTACTTTCATTAGAAACACCCTTACTACCCATGAGTATGAGAAACTAGAACGTACTTAGAAATACTTTTCTCGGGTGATATAAACTTTTAAAAAATGCATTGCGGGTGATATAGGACCCCACCCATCATTCATTCATACTTACATGTGCCATAAGAAATCAATCATATCATAAAGAACACATGACAAGGAAATGGGTTTCATTCAACACATAATAAAAAAACCATAAAAATAAAATGGCTTTCATATCCTTTTCAAATGGATTTACATAAGTAAATATTACATAATTAAATCAATAATCATGACATGATAAACCCATGGAAAATAAATGGGTATCAAAATATATTTTCAACATTTATAGTTAAATACCATTCAAAAAATATAATAAAGAATATATTATTTACACCATACGGATAATGGGTATATGGTTAAGTAATAATTTAGCTAATTGATTGATGTATGGTATCTAGGTGGACACCATTCAATCAATGAAATGAAGTATAGATTGTTCACAAAATAAACACATTGAAAGAAAAATTATTTTTATTCATAGTGGATGGTTAGGTAATACAATGGTAGAGATGGGCCATATCTTTAATAGAAAATAACATTACATAAACCATCTGATAAAGAAGGTGGATTATAAGATTTTATGAACATACATGATCAAGAAAAATAAATATAAAGTTGTTATTTTTATATGAAAACACTTTTTTAGGATTTTTAGAAAAATAACCTTGGAAATAAGAAATATCCAAGACCTTTTAAAATAATTTTAGAATAAATATTTTTAAAAAATATGATAAAATAATATCTTTTATAAACCTTTATCATAGAGTGGGAAAAGATTCATATAAAATGATAAAGGAAGTCATAAGGTGTCTCCACACATAAAATGTTAAAAAGAGATTCTTTTCACATTTTATTGAAAATAAACCATATAAAATCATTAAATATTTCATTAAAACTTTAAAACAAATAAAATTAGTAAAAACTGACTTTAATGAATTATTGAGTCCTAGATAGGTACATTTAAAAAACCATATTATGAATATAGACATGGAAAAAGGAGGTTCTCGACCAAATACAAAAGTAGGGTAAATATTTTAAAAAGAGTATATAATGAAACAAGGGGGAAATTAAATAGTTATAAGACAAGTAGACCCACAAGAATGACTATAGGATAATAAAATGATAGGTCTTTTTGAGTGAAATTATACAAATTCCCTTGATGGATTATCTTTATATAATAAACCTCTATTTGAAAATGTGGTTTTTGAAAGAACTCTCATGATATCGGTAATGTCAGAATCAAAGAATATTGATAGGAATATCATGAAATAGATATTAAAATATCATTAAATGGAATATATTTAACTCTTTTAAAAAATATACTAGTGGATAAAACATATAAAATAGATAATGTTGTGAAATATCAAACGTGTCTCCTTAAATTTGAGACAAATAATCCCTTACCACATTAGAAACTCTTGAGTCAAACCCCCTTAAAAAATATGATCTCGAATGAAAAATAAAATAAAGTTAATAATTTCAGTATATTGATACAAAATATTAAAGTGTTATTAGTTACACCATTACAAATTAAACATGGTGTGTAATAAGAAATATATCTCAAGGGGTGAAAATTTAGGACATGGAACTCTTACCTTATTTCCCCACTTAGTCTAATTAACTTTAAGATCTTATATAACAAATAGATATCTTAATATTATATTTAAAAACATTATTCATATAAATTACATTTTATAAAATTAATTTATAATTATTCTCTACATGTATATTATTTAGTTATTATCTATTTTTCTATACCATGTGTGAGTAATATTAATCATTTTGAACTACATTAATAATAGTA
The DNA here is from genome assembly GCA_963277665.1 of Viscum album. Lineage (NCBI taxonomy): Eukaryota > Viridiplantae > Streptophyta > Magnoliopsida > Santalales > Viscaceae > Viscum > Viscum album. Next base: position 433,812,213 of record OY728141.1, on the reverse strand, counting down.
ATTTTGGTCTTAATTATTCTCCCAAATATAATCATTAAAATATAATTAAATTTAATATAATTGATGTTTTATAATTATTTATAATGTTATAATTTCATTCTATTGTATCTTTGGTTATGATCCTTAAAGATGTAATCAATGATGAGCAGGTTTCAGTGATTTTTAACAAAAATATGTCATTGTCTTAATTAATCAGTTTAATATTATATTTACAACTAAAACGAAATAAAATAATTATTTAATTATTTATATCATATATTATCGTAAAATATGTTCTTATAGTCATGCATGACAATATTTTATATCATTATTCAAGTAGATAATTAGATTAACCCACACATTAACATACTATAATTAATGGGTTATTATGATTATGAAAGGGGTTTTTTTAATAATATAATTATTACAGATGAATAATTATATTAATTATATAATTTTGATGTGGTGAATAATATTTAAATATGTTTTAATAAATAATTAATAAACAATATGAAAAAGAAGATATGTTACTTTTTGGATGTGGTAGTCCGCACAACACACGCTTAAAGTTTTAATTTCTTGAAGAATGAGATTGAATGGAGGTGGATTATAATTAATCACATAGAAATTATAATTATATTATCTTTTTAACATTTTTTACTCAATTAAATAATTATAATTTGTGAATATAAGAGAGGATGAACAAATGAAAGTTGTCACTTTGGGGATATGGTACTCTTCACAATGAACGAATGATAGTTTCATTTTTCTTAATAGAAGAGAGAAATGTGGTTAATAGATGTTACCTAGTAATAATAAAATTTATTATAAATGAGATAAAAATTTCATTATATATAACATAGAAAATTATATTTGGGATAGTAGAAAAGAAAAGTAAAGAAGTTCTCACATATAGGACTTGGGATTTCCCATAGATGACTCCTAAGAAATTTAGGTCTTAGGGTAATAGCTTATGGACAAAGGCTGAAGGAAATGAAAATGTATTATAGGGTTAGGATAAATTAGATAGTTTTAAGAGGAAATATAATTTCTAGTGTTGATTAGAAGGGGTGGAGAGGGCCCCATTTATAAGTGGTGAGAATGTCATTTTTTGTATATATTTCAACTTAATATAATGATAGAAAATGTTTCACATGTCCAAAGGACACTAAAATGGACAATAGTGGTTTGTGGGATTGAATAATGAGGAAAATACCTATAAATATAATCAAAAAAATGTTATTACCATTTTTCAATTTCTTTCCCTATAGATTTATTACTTTTACAATTTTATATTTTTAACCTGGTAAAATGTTTTTACCAGAGTAATTTATCCTTTATTCCTCAATAAAAATGTAACATTTTAAATAATTTAGATCTATATATTCCAAATATTAAATCTGTTTTATCAAAAAAAAATGTGTATAATAATATTTTAATTTTTAAATTAGTGAATTTAAATCCTAAATACCACATTTTTAGAGGAAAAATGTATTTTTAAGTTTAAAATTTATGTGTGGTGTAAAATTATCAATTTATTATATTTTCATTATATAAATTGATTTATTATAAAAAAAATAAAATTATGTGGCTCTTAAATCAATAAAAAACCTAATTTTATAAAAAATAAAATTTAGATAAAAGAAAATACAAAAAAATAGTTTCTTTTATTAGAAAATATTATATAAGTCAATAAAAGGTTAAACATAGGTTTTATAAATTTATAATGGAATTTTTTAATTTAAATATCAACTGCTTATATTTATATTTAGTCATGAAAATTATTTTATATGTTTTTAATTTATACTTACTTTTTCATATAGTTATAAACATTGTGATTTTAATAAAAACTGTATATTTAACTATCCTCCTAAAAATCAATTATTTTAGAAAAATCCCAAAAATTAACTCTATGGTTATATTAACATGAATCATTTTAAAATTAATTTAATTTCATAAAATTAAAATTCTATAATTTATAAATTTATCTTTTAATTATAAAATATAAAGAAAAACTATTTTTATATAAAAATAAACATTCTTTTTCATTAAAAGTCTAAATGAGAAATATATAAGATACATGTGATGAATAACTTATTAAATTAATAATTACATGATTGTATGATCCTAAATTATAGTTACATATCCCCTCATGATATTCACATAATACTAAATCTTAATGCATGCTCTTATGTCAGTCTAGGGTGGTGATTTTGCTAGTATAGATCTCATGGAAATTTCCACAAGCTTAAATTTCCCTCATATACAGCTTTTCCCATATCAAAATTATTTGTTTTAATCACTATCTTAGTCTATATTAAAATCTAGTTAAGATATTTAATTCCTAAGATCATGTAAATTATATTCATAAGGAATACTTCTACTACTTTCCTTCAAATATTTTATAGTGCAGTTACTTCCTTCAATACCCACTAATTTAAATCCTATATTGCAATGGTTAAATTTTATTTTAACATATCATATTTTCATATTAGTTTATTTTTTCAGGTATAATAACATATTAGCGTAAAATTTATAGAAAATACTTAGAGAAAGTTTGCGTCATTACATGGAATGGGAGAATGGGTGGGTATTTAAAATAAATAATGGGGATTTTATTATTAATTTCTAAACAAAGGCCTTAGACATCTAGATTATGAAAATATAAAATCATTGTACTTGCCATGATTTTATCCCATGTATTGAGACATGTATGGATTTATTTTTAGTATTTTATTCTTTAATAACTGATCTATTTAAAGTAATATTATTTTACAGGTGGAAGAGATTCTTATTTAAAAAGAATTGTTTTTAAAATCTTAAAATATACAATAGGTTTTGAAATATTATTTATAATTATTGAAAATTAATTTTATTACTTTAAATAAATTATATTAAAAATAAAACTCATTTTTGGTTGATAAATACATTATATTTCTTATTACAAATTTTTTTTTGTATTTATGATGTTATAATATGTAACATATATTCATACTGCATTTAAATTTCTACCCAAATAAAATAGTTATCTTAAAATTTTATGAAAAATACACTATTAGATAATTTTAATGTATTAGTTTTAAAAATATATATTTTATTTAAAAAAATAATTCCCTAAAATTTTGAAAAATAATTTTTAAGTAAATACTTATTTATTGAAAAATGATAGTTTTTATGACATGGTCAACTATCTGACTCTTATAAAAATTACATGGGACTTCATAGAATTATATTATCATTTATATCTAAATTAATAGTGTTTTATAAAAAAAATTATGGAAATAATTTTTATTTAGAGAAGTTAAATTATTATAAAATATATCATAAAAAAACACATATATTTTAACATAAATAATATTATACTTTAATTATGTCAAACTTTTATTTTATTATGTTTAAAATTTTTATTTAATTATATTATTCAATAAATTCCTTGTATTTGTATTTAATAAGGTACCAAGAAATAATAATTTTCATCCTTATATATTTTTGTTCTCAAATATTAAAAAATAATATTGTATCAGAGTAAACACTTATTTATTTCCTAAATAATATGTACTTCATTAATACTTATCCAATAGACACATTACCCCTTATTACATTAGCATAAGACCTAAGGATAAGGTGTCTGGTGGTGGTACTCATATAGGGTTATTAATCCAACATCAATCTAGTGGTGATTTTTATTAACATAATATTCCCATGTGGGCTATTCCACTCGAGCTGCACCTATCAAAGATCTACATGGGATTAGTTATGTGTGAACCTAAGTGGTGCAACCTCCTTCTGAAACTCTGATAAATGTGATTAAAAAGGTATAATATTTTTGTTTCAGACCATCATTTCTCCATTTTTCATCAATTATTTATCATCATTAACCTTTATATACACTAATTCTAATTGAAAACTTTTTACCAATAGTCATAATACTCAATTGTCATCATGTTCAACACTCATATTTCTCAATAATCATAATTCTCAATGATCATGATACCCAATGGTCATGATTCCCAACAGTCATAATCTCAAATGGTCATGATGTCTACCAGTCATATTTACCAATAGTCATAATTCCTAGATATCATTATGTCTAATAGTTTGATCTTAAAAGTTTCATTTCCCATTAAACACTTTATATACTACACCATTCTAATATATCATTATTCATTACATCACTTACAATGGTTCTACACTTCCATTGATAATTTCTATCATATTTCTATTATTTCTATTTAATTTTACCATTTTTATGGTAGTATTTATCTTAATAGGATAATTATATTATATGGAGTTTACATTAGTGTGTGTATTATTCTTCGGTGTTTATCTCTTTATAATAATCATAATAGTTTTAGTCAATATTATTTCATGATGTGTAATGAAATGTAGAAGTACATTTATATACTTCTATTTTAAAATAAAATAAAATATTCATGAGCACTTTTATTTATAAAAATAAATTATGGTCCATTATTAAAATAATGATATTTTTTTTACCTCACAAATCGTTCTTCTGAAATAAATCCATTGAACTTATGATTCCATTATCATGGTGATTGTTTCAGCCTGTAAATATTTATGTTCAATTTATAAACCATGTTATGATTTCTATATTCCATAAAATAAACTAGATTCCTCTTGTAAAATTATTCTTATAAATTTATATAAATAAAGTTCATCAATACATACATATATTTTAGATATAGATCTTTATATGCTACAATATTTGTCACCATTTTGATAGTTGTATGTTTGATTACCAGTGAGAATATTTTTGGGAAATGAAAACCATTCTTATGTTGAAATATATTTTCCTCCAACTTTTCCTTGAAGAACTACTTGCCAACAGCCTCCTCTTTCTAATGGAAACCCCAGTTCTTTTCAAGTTCTTTTTTCCCTATGGTAACTTGATCAGATCCTAAGATTAATTGGATTTTAGTAAAAACATCTCTTCAAAAATTAATTAATTACACTATTTTTAGATCATTATGTGTTTCCACTTATTTTAATAATTATGGTTCTACTACATATAATGAAATAATAAGTTACCTATCATCCCCAAACCTCTGATTCATTCTTCTAAACCTAGTTTATATCCTTAACTCAATGGGTTTTATATTACTTATCAACTCTTATTTATCTTCTAGAGACCTAACTTCTAATGATCCCACCTAATATTCAAATTCCATTGATTTTTCTAGAACATATTCTTTTAATCTCACCACTGGATATCTGATTCTTCCATTTGATTGATCTAAAACAAAAATCCTTTTGATGTTATTCCTTGGATCAACATATAAATTTAAAGTTAATTTATTTCTTTAAAATTAATTATCCTCCAAGTTTCAATCCTTCTATATAACCCTTTCATGGAATTGGAAATCTCAACATCTAATGACTTGACACTTTTCAAAATCCCACACTAAAACCCAAATTTTACATCACCATATCCAATGAAAAAAAATGTTTTTTGAATTTTTTCTTGATATTTTCTCAATACTTATAATAAATTTTCACATAATCAAATATTTTGAATACTTTTATGAGGATAATTTTCATTCATATATTATAATATATATCTTCCAAAATTTCCTACCCAACTACAAATTCTTGATATTTTCTCAATACTTATAATCAGGCTCTGCCTCTTCGGCATGCTCCTCCGGCCCCTGGTCATGGTCATCCTCCAAGATCCCCCTTTCCAGATAGAAGTAATTAGACTTACTCGTTTGACGAGGCCCAGGTCCCTGGTTATTTCTGTAGCGCCTTGGAGAAGAGGATCGTGCGGCTGCCTGAGTGCCGGAATCCAGAAGAGGCGCGTCTCACTGATCACCCAAACTACTTCCCTTATCACCGGATCTTGGGGAACACCATCCAACGATACTATGTGTTCAAGGACTGGCTCCAAGACCATATTGACAACAACATAGTCAGGTTGGGCCCAGCCCCGACACAGGTGGCAGGTGTCTTCGTGAGATCAGATGGCAACAGTGATAATGAGGATGAGTGGGTACAGGTTTCTGACCGTGGGTCCTGGAAGTATAACGACTGGATGGCCCGCAGGACGGTCACCCATGCCCATGGCATCATCCGTGCCCGCCTGAGTCAGCCAGAGCCCTCAGAATCTGCGAACGCCTCTTTGGAATTGTCGTCCCATCCTACCTCTTCCCAAAAGAGAAAGAGGCAGCGCAAGAAGAAAGAACACGCCCTGCCAGTGCCGTCATCTTCCCGCACACTTGGCGATTTTATGCCCCCAGAGATGGGGATCCCTCTGAGACTTCTTCTGGTAGTGGATGACCCCTCGAGTGAAAGCCTGTGGTACGCTTCAATTAACACCGTAGAGTTGGTAAATCCCTTTTTGACTCCCGACGATGAGGAACGCCATGTGGACCTCCTCAATGTCCGTAGCCGTCACCAACGTCGGCAGAGCCGTGGCTACGTGAATTGTCGGGGCACGGTAGTCGTCACCTCCAGTCAGGCCGTGCACGCCACTGAGACCAGACAACAGGCCCGATACAGATATCAACACAGGAGACCCCCTCACCTGGTGTCGACAGGTTCGCCTCCACCACCGTTTGTGTTGATGGATTAGGCGGGACCACCTCGTCCGTGTCGCAACCAGACCTGCCCTGCCATCGGCCAACTACAGCCTTCCAGTCCTAACATGGCAGCCACCTTTTGGGCTTCGAATAGTAAACAGCGAGATGTGCCTAGTACCATTCAGTCACTGGTCCCGCTGACAGGGCCCGTCATGCCTCCAATCGCAGAGTGGCCTCCTGTAAGCAGAATCTCGCATTTGGCTCGAAAGTATGGTGATCTAAAGCACTTGGTCGGCATTCCAGAAAGGATTTCTATCCTTAAGGCCCTTTTCCTATCATCTGAAATGCATGAGGCGGTAGCCGAAGCTCTAAGGAGGCCCTCCAGTTTGAGACGGAGGTGGCGGCCGCAGAAGCCTTCCACACCGAGGCGATTGAGGACACCGAATGTCAGGCGGTTATCTTGTTTTCCAGTGAAGATGATGACCTTCCCATACAGGGGCACATTCACCCACTGTACATCACCGGCTAGTTCAATGGCGTGGAAGTTCACCGCTGTCTTGTTGACACGGGTTCTGGGATTAACCTAATCCCAACTTGGACACTGCAGAAACTAGGGTTGTCTAAGGATGATTTAACTCCCTCCGACCTCAGGATCCAGGGGTATGATAGGACCGAGAAAACACCACTCGTAAAGATTCGTCTGAAGACCCAGTTAGGTGGGCTAATTGCCAATACCGAATTCATGGTTGTCTCTCAGGACACCGCCTATAATGCGTTGATGGGCAAGTCATGGCTCCACCTTCATGCAGTGATCCCCTCATCGTATCACCAGTGCCTCAAATACTCCCTTAAGGGTCGAGTGGGAATGCTCCAAGGAGATGCATCTCCTTTTGCCTCTTGTGAAGCCCATTATCTGGACACTGACTATCACAAGAGCAAGGACAAGCAGATCCTGGCAGGTGAGGTCGAGCCTGCCACTGTCGTGAGTGATCCCTGGGCAGGTTTGGACGACACATATGTCTTCCCAATCCATTGGTTGGAGGCCACGACCCCAAACATGGGGCAGTGCTTTGTTTTTTCGGTTACTAGAGGAAGGAATATTTCTGGGTCCAAGCGACGTCGGTAAATCACCTCGTACTCTTACACCAACCAGGCTCAGGTGATCCCCGAGCCCCCTACCCCAGTACGATATCGGGATGTTGGGCTCATGGCAACTGTAGTACGTCATACGTGTTTGTTTCCCCGGTCCGGAATCGATCAGCTCAAGACAACGTGCTACTACTTATTTGATTTCATAAAGCGTGGACCCTTGGGCCGAAGGCCATATGGTATTGGATCGACCGCCTTTGTTGCCATGGTCTTCGCAATGCATGGGTCCCCTGACGTGACGACCTCTGCCGCCCAAGCCAGCACCAGCTTCCCATCAGGGTCTGGAAGCCCTGAAACGGCTCCCCCCATGGATGATCCCTCCACAATCGGAGAGGAGGACATGGAAGATGCTCCTCCTACCTTTGAGAAGGGCTTCCCCACCACGGTCGACGAGTTAGTGCAGGTGAACCTCAGTAGCAAGGTGGACCCGAGACCCACATTGGTCAGCACCGTTATGCCCCCCGAGGAATGGAAACGGTACGTAGACTTCCCCAGACAGCACCGTGATGTGTTCGCCTGGAGTTATGATGAAATTCCAGGACTAGATCCTCAGGTAGTCGTCCACCGCCTTGGCCTTCCATAAAACCATTGCAGGTTCAAGCAACCTCCCAGAAAGATGCACCCCTCTCCCGGTCCCATGGTTGAGGCTGAAGTTGATAAGCTCATCAAGGCCAACTTTGTCAAGGATGTCCAGTACCCCAGGTGGCTATCCAACATTGTGCCAGTCAGGAAGAAGAACGGGAAGATCAGAGTCTGTATCTACTTCTGCGATCTCAATCGCCACTGTCCGAATGATGATTTTCCCCTTCCCATGACAGAGTTGTTGATTGATGCCACGGCCGGGTTCCAAGCCCTCTCCTCCATAGATGGGTACTCCAGGTACAACCAGATTCGGATGGCCCCCAAGGATGAAGAGTTTACTGCCTTCAGGTCCCCCCAGGGTACTTTCTGCTACCATGTTATGCCCTTCAGCCTAAAGAATGTTGGTGCCACCTATCAACGGGCCATACACCACATATTCAATCTGATTCTCGGGATGCTGGTGGAGTGTTACGTTGATGATATGGTGGTTAAATCTCGTCAGCACCAGGACCATATCAAAGAACTTGAGAAAGTGTTTGGCTTCCTCCATTCTCGCCACTTGAATATGAACCCGTTGAAGTGTGCCTTCGGAGTCACCTCCGGAAATTTTATTGGCTTCATTGTTAGGTATCGAGGCATCGAGATCGACCTAGAGAAGGTCAAGGCCATCAGTCATATGCCTCCCCCGAATAATATTCAGGAGCTGAGAGGCCTTCAAGGCCACTTAGCCTATATACTCTAATTCATTGCAAATCTAGCCGGAAAGTGTAAGCATTTTTCTCAGCTCATGAAGAAAGGAGCTGCCTATGAATGGGACAAAGAGTGTCAGATCTCTTTTGAGGAAATCAAGCAGTATCTGCTTCAACCTCCGGTCTTGATGCCACCCGTTTCCGAAAAGTTTCTGGTTCTTTACGTGACCGCCCTAGAGTGATCCCTCAGCGCACTTCTCACCCAGAAGAACAAAGACGGAACAGAGAATAGCCTCTACTACCTCAGTCGCATGTTCCTCGATGCGGAAATTAGATATTCTCCCATCGAGAAGATCTTCTTAGCGCTCATATTTTCCATGAATAAATTGTGGCACTACTTGCAGCACCATGAGGTAAAGTTGGTCTCTCAGGTAGACCCGTTAAAATACATCCTGAACCGACCTATGTTGACCAGCCGATTGGCGCGCTGGGCGATGATCCTCCAGCAGTTCGACATCAGGTTTGTACCTCAGAAGGTTGTCAAAGGACAGGCGTTGGAAGACTTCTTAGCTGCCCACCCAACCTCTACGGACCAGCCACTGGATCTAGGCTTTCCTGATGAGGAAATCCTCTCAGTTGATCACGTCATCCCATGCTGGCAGATGCACTTTGATGATGCCTCCCGGATCCCCACCGGTATAAGTATAAACGATCCTAGGCTTAACAGAGTGGGCCTGGTTATCGTCTTTATCACCCCGGAGCAAGTTGTTCTGTCGTATTCATTCCGGTTGTCAGAAGGCTGCACCAACAATGAGGTAGAGTATCATGCCCTCATTACTGGCCTCAAGTTGGCTCTTGAGATTGACGTACCCCATCTGTATGTAAAAGGGGACTCCGAGCTAGTCATCAAGCAGGTCAATGGTGACCATGATGTCAGAAAGCCAGAACTCGTGCGATTTCTAGAGTGCACCCTCCGTCTAATGGCTATGTTCCCCTCCCAACTAGAGGTCGTTCACATTATCTGGTCGCAAAATAGTAGAGTATATGCTTTAGCCAGCCTAGTCGCATCACTTGCGGAGCCTGAATAGGATTACCTAATCATCCACGTGGCGCGCCGTAGAGTCATTGCTCCAGTTATTCCGGAGGGCGATTGTGTCCCACGAGTGAACCATCTCACCGCTGGTGCCCCTACGTTAGGATCCCCGGGGGCTTCAGGTGTGTTAATCAAGACAGTTCTTGACTGGAGGATTCCCTTGGTTGAATATCTCCAGCATGGTAATCTTCCTCCGGACCGAGCCGAGCGAGAATGAATCTGATGTCGCGCGCTGCAGTTCACCCTTCAAAGAAGTCCCATCCTTGAGCAGCTCCTTTACAGGCGCGGATTTGATGGTGTTCTCCTTCGTTGCCTTCAAGGAGTCGAGATCCCATATGTCATGAAAGAAGTGCACGCTGGTTCCTATGGTGCCCACCAGGCCGGGTCAAAGTTTTCCCACCAGATTCAGAGGCTGGGATACTTCTGGCCCTCCATGATCTACGACTGCATCGAGTATGCCAAGATGTGTCATGCATTCCAAGTTCATGCTAACTTTGTGCATCGGCCACCAGAGCCTCTCCATACAACCAAGTATTCTTGTCCCTTTGCAGTATGGGGTTAGATGTCATAGGTCCTTACCCACCGGCGACGACCCACCAGTGCCGGTTCATCTTAACCGCTACAGATTTCTTCTCAAAGTGGGCAGAGGCAATCCCGCTCAGGGAAGTCAAGTCCCGTTCTATCACTGACTTCGTGAGCTCCAATATCATCTATCGGTTTGGAGTACCTCACGATATCCTCACGGATAACGAAACCAACTTCCGAGCAGCCGAGCTGAAGAAATTGTACACCAAGTACAACATTCTCTCTAACCACACCTCCCGCTACCATGCGCAGGCGAATGGAAAGATTGAGGTGTTTAACAAAACCCTCTCCAACATTCTGCAAAATATGGTTGGTCAGAACAAGAAAATTTGGTCGGACAAGCTCTCCAACGCCCTCTAGGATTATAGGAAAACGACTCATAACTCCACCCAGGTGACTCCGTATTCCCTGGTATACGGAGCTGAGGTTGTCCTTCGCATCGAGATCCAGTTTCCCTCATTGCGCACGGCGGTCTACGACCAGCAAGAACCGGATAGAGTTTCTGAAATCCATCTATCCAAATTGGAAGAGCTGGATGAAAGTAGGATTCGTGATTTACATAACTTGGAAAGGCATCAGAGCAGGATGGCTCGAGCTTTCAATAAGAAGGTTTTCCTCCACTCCTTCCTGCAAGGTGGCCTGGTGCTGGCTCTCAGAGCACCAATGATTCCCGGAAGGAAACCACCCAAGTTGGAGCCAAAATGGGAGGGGCATTTTATTGTCCATAATGTATATCCCAATGGCGTGTATTCCCTGGCGACTATGGATGGTGAGCACGTAACTCCTCCCACCAACTCTAGGTTCTTAAAACAGTACTTTTCCTAAGCCTCTTGTGGTCCTGCATGACCTTAAACTACACTTAGTCCTGCTTGACCTTAAACTGCACCTGGTCCTGCATGACCTTAAACTGCACCCGGTCCCACAGGACCTTAAACTGCACCTAGTCCAGCACGACCTTAAACTGCACTAGGGTCCGAGTTCTAAGACCTAAAACTAAGATCCTCCTGCGGTCCTGCACGACCTTTAACTGCACCTGGTCTAGCACGACCTTAAACTGCACCAGTGTCTGAGTTCTAAGACCTAAAACTAAGATCCTCCTATGGTCCCACGTGAACTTAAACTACACCCGGTCCAGCATGACCTTAAACTACACTTTTCCCTACATCTGGGCTCCTTGGTCCGAGTTCTAAGACCTAAAACTAAGATCCGTATTTCGTCCAACATGACGTTAAACTGTGCTTCTAGAACTACGTGTGGCTTGATTCTCATCCTAATATGATACGTAGGAACGCCCGAACATTTCATCTTGGGCCCAGCCCCAGTTCTCTCTCCTCCTGTGGTCCTGCATGACCTTAAACTGTACGGTCCCGCACGACCTTAAACTGCACCTTGGTCCGAGTTCTAAGACCTAAAACTAAGATCCTTATTTCGTCCAACATGACGTTAAACTACGTCTCTAGAACTACTTGTGGCTTGATTCCCATCTTTATGGGATACGTAGGACTACCTGAACACTTAGATTTCAGGTTCAGTCCCATCTCTTAGGAGATCCCATGATCTCCCGGTTACTTCGGTCTTTTGGTCTTCCCTTCCCTTGGGAATCCTCCATATTTTGGCTGCTCTGAGACTGATCCCTTAGACCCTCACCTGTGGTCTGCTAATGTGTTCAGAGTACTCTGGTCTAGGTCCTGGAGTGTCATATTCGTCTTAGACATGTTTTCATCCACTTGTCAATCTTCGTGTGCCCCTTCATTCAGGCCCCACCATCCTTCACACCCGGAGGGACCCCCAAGAATGGAATGGATACAATGCCTAAGGGCTCTCCTACCGTCACGGGCCAACGACCCCGAGGGTTTTGGGAGAAAAATTGATACAAATCTCGTGTTGCGGATGTGGTCAGCGGTTGATGCTCATTTGTTTTCCCCTACTCCTAGGCTAACGCGACATGATGTTGTGTTGCGAACGTGGTCAGCAGTAATCCTCAGTCATCACGTCAGTTTCCTCAGGCCTTGAATGATGGTTGCATGATTCACATTGTGTTCTGCCCCACCGTGTCAAGGTGGAATCTCAACACTCCTTGTACTAACCCTCAGTACACCCCCACACATCAGACAGACTGAGCTGTGTAATGTTGTCTCTCGGGGCTCCCGTGATCTAAGCGCTAGAGTATGTGCTTGGGATTCTTCTTTACAGGTTGCGTGCAGCTTGACCCTCATCCCCATGGGGAACGAGGAGTCACCCAGACATTTCATTTCGGGCCCAGCGTAGCTGGGAGCTAGCATCTCCTGCCCCCCTGATTGTTAAACCCTCATAGGCCCCTTTGGCCTGAGGCTCCTCTCTCGGAACCGCGTGCGGTGATGGTATGGGATTACTCCCTCACTCGCATCAGGTATGCTTTATCACATCGTGTGTGTTCCTCTTGGTCCAAGCCTTACGACCTTAAACTGTGTTGTTGGTCCAATACATACGACCTTAAACTGTGCTGTTGGTCCAAACCATATAACCTTAAACTGTGTTGTTGGTCCAAACCATACGACCTTAAATTGTGCTGTTGGTCCTACCACACGACCTTAAACTGTGATGATATCATCTTGGTCATACGACGAAAAATGGCACCGCATTGTGATGACCGCCCCATGGGGGACATCACGCCAGGTATTGTTCGATTACCATGCCGCTTTTCAATGCCTGTTATGGCTTGATTATTGTGGAGATGCTAGGAATTTCTACCCTAGGCCAGTCTCCCCACAAAAGAAAAACCATTTACATTCAAGAACAAACAAGATATATCAAATGCTGCTTCTTTTGGTGCGAGGGCTAGACCCGCACGACTCCTTCGTCCATTGCACAGGTGCCATATCGCGCTATACTGCCTTTCTAGAACTATGTATGGCTTGATTCTCATCCTTATGAGATATGTAGGAGTGCCTGGGAACTTCCCCACAGGCCCAACCTAACTTTTTTTGTTCGGTCTCTTGACCTAAATGTGTCCCCAGGAGTACATAGTAAGCAGGGCTTTTCCACATTCACGTTGGGTTTTGCAACCACTTTACCGTGTGTATCCCATTCCCCTTCTCCTTTGGTCCGATTTCTAAGACCTAAAACTAAGGTCCTTTGCTTGGATTTCCACGACTCGGTCTCTCTTGTGGGATTGTACGGTGTGGTGCGGGATTATGTCCTTATTCACGTCAGGTTACTCATTGTGCCATGCCTATCCCAAGATGAGATGTGTCCCCTATCCCACATGACATTAAACTGTATTTCTTCCAACATGACGTTAAACTGTGCTTCTAGAACTACATGTTGCTTGATTCTCATCCTAATGAGATACGTAGGAATGCCCGAACATTTTGTCTTGGGTACAGCCCCAAGGATTACCAAACCCCGTCCCTACTTATTATCAGCCCCTCGGCCTGACTTCATGGGAAGTGGTGTAATCATGACATTTACCCTAATAAGTTTGGGATGGCCCATAGTAATAATGGGAAGCAGAAGTTCTCTCGCCAGAGAGGTCCTGCCTGAAAATTTGGATGACCCGTGATTAGGTTGGTACGTCCGCCTAATGCGCCTCTGCCACAGTGGTGCAATTTTGGGAGTGTTGGACTCTGTTCGAACAAACCACCACTCCACCTTCCACGCTTTTCATTCCCCTTTATTCAGATCCTCATTCTCTTTCATGTCTGACGGGACCCTCTAAAAGTATGGATGATAGACCTACGGTCCGCCTACTATCATGGGCCAACGTTCCGGAGGACTGGTCATGTTTGACGGGACCCCCTAACAGTATGGATAATAGAATTTGGTCCGCATGCTGCCACAATATGGATGATAGACCTTTGGTCCGCCTATTGTAGCAATATGGATGATAGACCTATAGTCTTCCTGCTGTCCTGGGCCAACATTCTGGGAAACTGACCAGCGATATTTGAGTTAGGTCCTGTGTTGCGAACATGGTCAGAGGTCAGCCCTCATTTATTATCCCCACTCTAGGCCAACATGATATGGATGCTACATTTCCGTCATGGTTAACAGTTATCCTCCATCGTCGCGCCCCACAGTGTTCCGAATTCGGGTAGCATGAGTCACATTTCCTTTCCATCTCCCTATGTTTGGATGGATTTCAATGCCCCCGTCATTTCCCCGCTTCTGTGTCAGAGCACATTGAGAAGGTGATATATCAATCGGTATTAGGTATTCTCCTTAGAAATCCAGGCCCAATTTTAGATGTCTGAGGCTTGGTCAATGCCCTACAGTTGGACTAAATGATAGCACGAGTATCCTTTGCTTCTCACGTTGGATGCGACCCACAAGAACTTATGGGTGATTTGTTATTCATTTCAAAATTATGGTTGAGAATATTAAACCAAGGGTACAGATGAATGGATTTGTCCATGTATTGGATTGAGATGATGAGAAGTACAAGCAAGAGGTTCATGAGATGGTCAAAACAAAGCCCCTAAGGATCATTGTGCTGAATCGACCTTTCCAGCGCTGCTACCCTTTGGCTGGTAGCGTCCAGGACCGCTTCTCGCTCCTTGAAGACTCTCTCCTCATCAGCCGCCACAGAGCGCAGCTCGCCAGTCCTAGATTTTGTCTGCGCCCGCTCGGTTTGAAGTACGGTCATCTGGTGACTCGCCTCCATCAGTTGTTCCTGCGCGTCAGCCAGCTGGGCTGTCAGTTTCTCCACAAGCTCAGAGCATGTTGCAATGAAGGCCTCCTTATATGTCTTCTGCCCTTCGAGGTGCCGGACCTCCCGCTCCGCCCTTAGTAACGCTCCGGTGCTCGCCGATCATTCCCGACATTGGGAAACATCGGTGCACTGGTTGCTCTCACGTATCATCTCATCCATGTAGTCATAGACCGTCAGATGAAGGCACTGAGTGTCAGCACCTCCGGCGCACAGGAAGCGTAGTAAGGTCTGGAGTGATCCCATCCGCCTCAGCCAATCTGACTGGGGCTATCTGAGAAAGCACTGGATACACTTTCACCCTTTACACCATGTCATCCGGCTCTCCTCGGCTGCCTCTAAGTCCGAGTCATCTACCTCCTCAGGGTCAGCGGGTCGGTACGTAGGGAAGGTAGCCAGCAGATCGGTAGCAGGATCTGCCTTAGGGATGTCTTCATGAGGAATAGGGCCCTTGACGTCCGGGCGACCTTCCTCTCTCACCCCAGTAGCGACGATGCCTCCATCAGCTTCTGGCCTCACCTCAAGAACAGTGCCACTGGTGTCCGCTGCCCCCTGCTCACCAATTTCCAGGGTCGACTCAGTGTTGGTAGCATGTTCTGAATGAGGTGGTATGCCTGCCACTGGTCCTCTCACAGATGGCCTGGGCTCCGCAGCCTGACAAGCCTCCAATGTTGAGATCACTGCACAAGGCGTACGCTGATTAGTTGGGATATTTTGATAACAAGCACCAGTAGTGAAGCTTGAGACTTACAATAGTCCAGAGTGTCGGTCTCCAGTGTTCTGGCCACTACAGGAGCCACCATGATGGGAGACCCCTCTGCGCTTGTTAATTCAATGATGGGTGTCAAATCCCCATCCTATCCCACCGGTTCCTCTCCTCCCTCCTCTAGTGGGGACGCCCGTCCAACACTCATCCACTCCTGAGTGAGGCAGAGAGACAGTTTGGAAATTGAAAAGGAGAATGGATGGAAAAAGGAAATGAATGAGGATAGAGACAAACCTCGAGTATCTCGGTTATGTTGAGATCAGAGCCGACAATCTCGCCATTCTCTCGGAGACTCCCTTGGTAGGTCGCCCCCTGCGACCCCTCACCTTCGGGTTCTCCTTCTTCTTCATCTTCTCCTTCACCTTCGTCTTCTCCAGTCTCCTCCTCCCCCTCCGACTCCTCGTCACTGTCGCCTTCTCCCGGCGGCATCATTTCCGGATGATGCTCCTGGCCGAGCATCACTTTCACTAGGAAAGGTGGCTTCGCACACCGACCCCTTTGGTGCACGTATGTGTCCATGGCCATCAGATAAGCATGCCTCCGATGGAAATTTACCTGGTCGGTAACTCGAACGAGCCCGACCTCTGGCAGGTGGATCCCATTTTGCATTATCTTCTGCTATATGGATTCATTGCTCACCGATTGCCGTAGGGTCATCCAGGGTGACCACAGTGCCGAGGGGATTTCATCTTGGGAAGGTTCGAGCAGGTATCTTATCTGCTTACCGGGAAGCTCCCTGGCCACCTCATGTGACCCCCCCTATGGGCAACGAGGTCACGGTGGCGCTATGTGATGTTCCCGCTGCTGAAGTCCTGGCATGCGCAGGCCTCACTACCTGACGCACCCCAGGTTCCCCCCTTCCAGCAGCACCTTTCCTTCTCCCCAGTCACCCGGTTTCTGCGCGATTAACCTCGGGTTGTCGGACTCTCTTGCATAAAAGCCCCTCATGGTATGTGATGGTCTAGTGTTCGGCATACTCGGTTTCTAGGCCAGCATCAACCCCAGTGGGAGGAAGAGTAACGACGTCGCCAGAGCCGAAAGTGGTAAACATCAACCACATATGGCGCAGAACACATGGATTCTTCTCCTTCCAGACAGCCGTGAATACCTCCTTCGGCATTCGTTGGAGGCACACAAATTGCCTGGTGAATCTGGATGGCACGTAAGGCTTGCAGATCACCTTCCCGTCGATCTGAGCCACGAGCACCTCGCCTCGAATGCTCTGGAAATACTCCTGCTCTTCCAGAGAGCCTCACCCATTTTCCACCATCTGGCCGACCGGGGTGGGGAACGGGATGAAGTGGAATTTTTTGTGGTTGCCAATGCAGATTCTCACACCCTCCTCATTTAGCATCATCGGCGCCACCCCTGCGATGTTCAGAAAGGATGGTCACATGCCATTTCCCGGAGGACGAATGGAGTTTGGGAAAGTGTACCCGCCAAGATGAGCCGCCACCCAGCCGTGGAAGATCTGGAAGGGGCCACATACTCTCCGAGGTGACCCCCCTTGTGAGATGAATCCTAGGATGGCATACAGCTTGGCCAGAATGGGTAACCCCAAGTTGAACTGTTTGTTGGCAGCCATGGTGCCCGCCATCACCAGTATTGCTGGACGGGCACCCGTCCTCGTGTCCCGAACCGGCAGGAGCCACCCGCTCAGAAAGGCAGCGAGGAATGCGGCGTACCGGACGTTCGAGTCCTGGGACTCAGTGACATGGTATCCCCATGATTGGTATTTCCCCGCCTCCAGGGTCCTCCAGTATGACCCATCACTGCTCCTCTGAGCCACGGTTGGGCATCGTTTACCCCGTCCCGGCATCTTGACGGCCGAATCCTTCTCAAGGAACTGGCTAAATCAGCCCTTGTAGGTAATTTACTTTAGGAAGTCCTTGTCCCCCATCCTCTCTTTTGCCAGCTCCAACAGGTTCCACATCAGCATGGGAATTTGTGACCTGTCTTCCCAGGTGTTCTTTGGAGGAACTAACTCGTCGTATTGGTAGCCCTCTAGTGGGATACCTTCGATGTAGGGAACATCCCAGAGACTGATGCCAACTTCCCCATGATGAAGGTGGAATGTGTTGGTATCCGGAGACCACCGGGTGAATAGCTCCGGCCCGAGCTCAGGTTGATGGTGGAAGTGGAACTGTAAAGTCCATACCGCCTCGAACAGGCCAATATACCACAGTTCATCCCTGAACTGGTCGCAGGTATGGCGAACCCAGAATTCCCAGGACCACTCGCTGGTGAAGTTACCCCCGGACCGCAAGTCCCAATCCTTCAGCCAGCCCTTCGTGTCATCTCTGATGCTCTGATGGAACATGCTCGCGTAGAGGGCCGGAGAATTCTCTATGATAGGCTCATCCCCGGTAATGGTCCTGGTCCTTGGGTTCAGGACATATACATCCATATGTCTGGTTTCCCTGGAAAGATGACTGTTGTTGGTGATGTTGTAGCGAGGAATCCCGTCCTCCCAGGTCACCCATGACAGCGGTGTGTCCACCTCAAAACCCAGCAGGGGAACCTCCTCCAGAATGCCAAAATTCCAGAGCGGGAGGTTGTCAGACAGGGGATACGTCTTCTGGGCTAGAGTCAGTAGATTGAACAAGGTCAGGTTATTGGAAACGATCACCTTGGCACCATAAACCTCCGCGTTCGCCTCCATTTCAATCCTACGAGCGGCGGATTCCCCCTCATCAACTCGGTTTTCATCCATCTCGAATATCTCATGAGTTGCATGAAACTAGGATGTAGTGCGCAGAATCGGAGAGTGATGCACGAAATCTTAAGTGGCGGCGTGAAGTCCAGGAGATGGGCATGCAATTGGCGCTCTAAGCGCGGAATATCCCGAGTAGGCGCGCAAGGACGGCCAAAATTCGGAAGGAATTCCGTGCTGCCCGAGCGTTTTTACGCGCAGTGGCGGGAGAAATTTCACGCATGAGAGCTATAAGCCTATCGCGCGGAAAATCTAGAGTATGTATTTGGGACCTAGAGCCCCTTTTTATAGGCGAGGCCAGGGTTCCGCACCGTGCGGCAAACAAATTTTGCGCCGATCCATCGTTTTGCGCGCTGCGTGGGTTGTTTGCACGCTAAGCGCCCAGGAGTGGCCCTGCTTCGGCGTTTCGGCGTTTCCCTCGGAATCTGACCGTTGCGACCTCTCGTCGATCCAATTCTGAGGGGGGAATTTGTAGACACTGAAAAGGAATTGCATGAAATAATGATGTGTGCACGAAGCATTCCCAGGATTCGCGAAATTGAGCCAATGGCGCGCGCAATTTTGCGCGCCCCAGTTCTGCGCGTTGAAGCTTTGCGAGCCGACGGTTCCCATCACGGAAAATTTCACGCGCCGCCTGGATTCTGCGTCGGCCGATGCCTATAAAATGAAATTGACCCAAAATGGTTTGGGGTTTCGGAATTCGGACAGGCTCCTATGTGCGCAATTCAAATCCCCCCCCCCCCCCCCGCGCACAATCTGACTTCCTGGTAATTCCCCTTTTCACGCAACCTTGCCACGGAGTTCGCCTTTGCGTGCAACTCCACTGGCTTAAGTGAATTTTCCCACTCCTCCGGGTACTGCCCTTGCATGCAATCGTTTCCCCTTGTGTGCAATCCCCTTCTATGCGCACAATACCTTGCGTGAAATCACCTATCCGCACAATCCTCTGGCCCTATTGCGCACCATCCTGGTGTTTTGCGCGCAAACTTTCTTTTTGCGCGCAACACCCAGGACCCCTTTACCTTGAATCCCCTTGGCTTCCTTTCCTCACCGACACCTGATGTCTCCATTTCCAGGCATGCGCGCCATGCGTTTTTTTCCCGTACGGCCTTCCAGGCTCGTACGAAGTAACCTCAAGGTCCCTTGGGCGGTGTTTCCCATTGCATTTATTTGCCTTATGCTTCTCCGCATAGGCACGCTAATGGCTATTGCTTCTTTGCATAGTCAAGCTAACGTGGACCCTCAATGGTTCTCCCTACGGCCCCCCTTCATTATGGCCTTGCCGATGCCTTCCCTCCCACAACGGGTAGAGGGCATTGGGCATGTAAGCCCTAGGGGTGTGGAGCGAACCCACCTCATCCAAGCTGCAGGATGTTAAACTGCTAATCACCTCGTCCTTAACACGTGACGTTAAACTATGGTTCGACCATGTGCTTCACACGCAGGGTCCCCCCATCTCGGACATTTTTTATGCCTCTCATCTCCACGGGAATGGAATATTCCTCGCATGGAATGAGATCCTCCTTGTCGGAATGGCGTTTGTCCACGGGGGAAGGGCTGCCTCAGAGCGTAAGCCCCTAGCCTCTCTTACAGAAGGTTGCATCCATGCACCTCCGTACTTCCCCCCTGCCAAGTCCAGTGGAGTCCCTTTCCCACTGTTCTTTCTCGCACCATGGGCCTCCACCCTGGAGTAAGCCCAGCATCCAGGGCCGCTAACCACGCGTAAGCCCCTGTTTCCACTTTGGGCCACTCAACGTGTAAGCCCCTTTCCACTTCTCACGGACGCACCTTTTGCAACGTGATCATATAGTCCCTGCTCCCTCTTATTTCTCACACTGAGCATGAATCATGTGGGCTTAGAGCGCACATCGACCATGAAATCCTCTTATGGGCCACCTCAGATCATAAGCCCCATACCAGCGAACTACGTGGACTTTGATCCGTGCTAACACATGGTACGTAGGAAGCCTCCACGAGGTTCAAGCCCACCACCCAGTCATTCCGACCTCTCCATGTCGGTTCTCCGACCTCCATGGGCCACCTCAGAGCGTAATCCCCATATCCACTCTGGTCCGCCTCAGAGCGTAAGCCCCGGATTCCTCATCCCACATGACATTAAACTGTATGCGCTCGTCCCGCATGACGTTAAACTATATCTCGTCCCACATGACGTCAAACTGTATGCCCTCGTCCCGCATGACGTTAAACTGTATGCTCTCGTCCCACATGACGTTAAAACGTATTACCCCTATTGGGTCGTCTCAGAGCATAATCCCCATGCCTCACACCCACGTCTCATCCTGACTTCCCCCCTCAAGCCCACGTGCCTTGGGAAGCTCATGCCCAAGCCCGGAGATCTTACTTCCTCCAGGCTCCAATCCATGCATCCATTCTCATAGGTCACCTCTTCAGGTGTCCCACCGTATCACCGAACTACGTGGACTTTGATTCCCTTCCATGGGGATACGTAGGAAGCCTCCATGAGGTTCAAGACCGTCATTCCATCACCCATCCTGATCCTTACCCGAGCCGCCACATCCCGGTGAGATTATGCCACCCCATTCCACTCCATAGTATCTGGGAAGCCGCCCATGTGCTGGCCCCAACATCGGTGTTCCCCCTAGGGGGTCCTTCAATCTGATACACTCTCAGTGTTTTGATCGTTCTGATCTGTCTCTATAAGACGTTAAACTCACGGCATACCCCGTGTTAAACATGGGAAGATGAAGAAAACCTCAGATGGTACGCATTCCCCACGTTCAATGTGGGATACCTCGGGCTTCTGTGCCCTCGAGAAGCCCTGTGATAAGGGAAAGAAGATATACATGCCAATCCCCAGCGTCAAGATATGCCGACGACACCCCAACGTGACCATTCTCCTCACCGAAGGTTGCTGCCCCGATAAGACCCCTTGGAGCATCTCGACAGAAGCAGCATAATTAACTGGCGTCCATGCAGATATGGAGCCGGGAACGAGCTTCACGAACCCGTCTTAAATCTATAAGGGAGATATGTACTAGGTGACGGGCTCCGAGGAGGAATCCACGGAAGGAAGAACCGACATCCCATCATCCTGGTTTCAATCAAGGAGCAGACTTCCCTAAATAAGGAATGGATGCCACCCGCCTTTGGAAAGCGGGAATTCGGGGCAATGAGCCGCGCGTCCTCCCATGCGTGACGGACATGCGAGCACGCCCTAGTGTAAAAGCGTCGGAAACAATTATATAGTATTGTCTCATTAGGACGTATCACTACTCATGTAACCACTATTGATCCTCAATTTATTTTGTAGAGTCCATTAACAATACTAGTCCCATAACCTACTTCCTCAAGTTATCATATAGAAATTATTTTATGTTGTATCCCTAAAATATGTCCAAATATTTTTATTATCAATACACTCATATTATTTATCCTAATATTCACATATCTGTTTCCCATGATCTCCATAGATTTATTGTCCAAAAAATGTGCTTTTATGAAACATTAAGACACATAATTTTTAATCCATCAATCCTATCCCACAGAATGGAATGATTCTCCTAATCTAGCCACCCTTAAATCCACTGGATTAATGACAGTGAAAAATAGTTCTCTACCTTATTCCATTTTAGTCATAGAATTTAAGATTTCAGAAGAGGTACCTCTTCTAAAGATTTCCTTGGGACTCCCATAGTCCTTTTGGAATTCTCTAATTTTTCCACACATCTAATAGGTAGGACAAAGAAAAGATAACTTTACACTAATATAATCTCTTGTATTATATTTTTAAGGGATTTTTATGATTTTAATTCTATTGAGGTGAACTTCCTCATCATTTATTATTGAGATCATTACAGTATGGTTCTTCAAATTCTCTCTATTTGAGATCTTCATTCAAGATCAGGTTTCTCATAACCTTAATCATCAAATTTTTCTTTCAAATAGAGCTAATCATTGTAGTATTTATCATATAAAAACTATTTATAAGTTATGATAATATAAGTAGTCCCCACACATCATCAGTGAAATTTAAAATCACTGATTCAAGTTACACATAGATTATGGTGAATTCATTCACATGATATATATATGGTATTCCTTCCAATAACCTTAGTTTTAGTATCCCTCACATCATAATAATTTTTTTATTGTAATATATTTCTCACAAATATCTTCTAGAACCTTCATCACAGTAGTTGTCATCTCATTTTCAGGGATGTTCAATTCCACATGTTATTCTAAATTCATCCTCACAAACACCAGTTCATTTTTATCCATCTATTCCAAATATGTATTCCCCATCTTCTCTAGTTAAATTACAGTAAGTAAAACATATAGTTAATTCTTGAAGAGATGATCCTCTATTTAATATTTAAAATTAAAAATAATCCATCAAAATGATCAACCTAGGACTTACCATCAACTAATGGGATTCCTTCTTCTGATATTTAACTTCTACTAAAAATGAAATTATGTAAATGTAATAGTTCTTGTTACCTAACCAATAAAAAACACCTACTATGATACCATTTTTTCATAAATCCCTCCGCACTTTGGTTGTGCATTCGATAAAACCACCAAATGTTGTTTCCTTTCACTAATGAAAGTTCCCCACTAGAAGAAAAACATTGGATGACGTACAGCTGATCTTGGTCACCCATAAGGACTCCATGGACTAATCATATCAAATTTACGAATTCCTTTTGACCTACTAACTAAAGAAAGGTTACCCTGGTGATAAATAACAATAATAAATGAAAAATACAAACAAATGGAATTATAAATGAATTTAACATGCTTAAAACAATGATTCCTACATGAACGAGAGAAATACTAATGTTACCTTTTCTATTATAATCATAATAACAAGATATAAATAAATTTACTAAGTACAAGTCATCTATAAAATCTTTTATCACTCAACTTTTTCTCTCTATGATTTCTTATCCACTTATCATAGTTATGACTCCGGTCACATGAACTTATTTAATAAGCTTCATACGTTTAAATGGTTAAACCTACTCCCATAAAATCCTAATCAATGAAGCATAAAAACATAATATAGAGTACCAACCTATTACCCCCTCATCGATGAACTTTTAGACCTCAAATGATCATTTATAATTCCATTGGAATATGAAAACTTCATATAGTCCTTTCCTATAGAGAAATATTATTTCACCTATCTACACATAGTTCCCCACCATCTTCTAGCCATCTAAATTCGGTGAATGAAATTCTAATAAATTAACATTTATTGAATTGAAACAGGATTAACCTAAAAAATAATGGCTAGAAGAGCCTTGAAAATGTTCAATGGAGGAACAAAGGGAATCATGGTCATATAGTACTAGTGATGTGGATGAAGGCACTAGTGTGAACAATAGAGGTATTTTCATACTAGGAATAGGAAACCTGATTACATGGAATGTATTTCTCTAGGTCACATTTCATGTATCCTTTAAATTATGGTTCTAGTAGTATGTGGTTTTATAAATATCACACATCATGTGACCCTAAGTCATATGTTGTGTCTTTTAGGATTGGGTGCCTTAACATGTAATCTATGTATATAAAAGGTCCTTATATCATATCCAAGTGATGTGTCACTCAACAGACACGTTTTCTATATTGGAAAGAGTGGATCATCATGTACATGTTGTATATACCAAACATATGTGAGGACCCGCACATCATATACTAGGTTGGACTCATTGTTTATAGCTATCTAGATGACTCAGTATGTATCAAGAGTATATACCAACCAACTTTCATGATTCCACACACCATTTACCCTACTGATATATTTCATGTATATCATCTCTACACTATACATAATTTACTTCTAAGTACATGTCGTGTAATGGGTAGTTTTTAGTTTTCATCCTATTTTTTCATCCTATTATTAATTTAAGGTGTATGTGTAGTCCATTATAGGAGTGATTCTATATAGAAAATTATGATATATATATATATATATATATACTTTATTTGGAGATTATTTTCAAGTCATTCAAGTAGTTATAGTTCCTAATCCTTTTTAAGGATGATGACTTGTGTGGGTGGATGATTAGGATTGAAAGATGTTAATTAACCCCCAAGTAATCATATCATCTCTTGGTATTAGGTCTTTGTATACTTAGTGGAGTAGGTAATATTGATATGTGAAGTTTGGTTTTAGCTTACTATATTCATTTTACCACATGTTTATTCACCGGACATTGATTTGAATCGGCATGTAGATAATGAAAATTAAATCTCTCAAAGAGGTAGTGTATCCATAAAAAGTTTATATCTTTTGATGGAGTAACATTTAGAAAATATGGTTTTATAAGGTCAAGGAATAGATGTTTTTATATCAATGACTTTATAATAGATCACTAGGAAAATCGATAAAAGTTAAATAGTTACAAGAGATCTAAAGTCAATTAACAATCGGATATATCTCCATGAAATTTGGAAGGTGATGTAAATGGAATATCTAGGTGATCATTCTTGTATAAGGGAGTGGGGGATATGAATAGTATACCTTAATTAAGAATAGTTGAACCTTTAGGTCAATGTTATATCAAAATCTGCATAGTGATTCTAATCTGATTAGCGAATTACATAGTTTTAATCTTATGTATTAAATTCTTACTAGTAGATTTTTTAATTGATAGTAATTATTGTACTTATGGTGAATATAAGAAAAGTAGAGGTTTTTCTCCCATGCACATACGACTCATTATCTAAAGTAAATTAATCCCTTAGGTTCTTTCTTATGTTTTTTATTTATATTTTTTTATTTTACTTATCTTATTATGAGTTTGATGAGTTTTCTTCAATTTTTGTACAAGGGTCAAATTTTTGTGGTGAGTAGGGTGTGAAGTCTTCCTACTTTTTGTATACTTAATTTAGATATCCTTGGGTGGTTTTATTTTTGATGCACTAAAAATTCAATGTGAAAACTTATGGTTCATTAAATATAAAATTTATCATGATCAAAAATTTAACCTGCTTTTTCATAAGTGGTCTCAAAGAAGAGGTTCTTGTTTTGGTTATACCATAGGCTTGAATTGTAGTGATTTATAAACACACAAAAAGGTTGCTTTAATTTATCTCACTCCTTCCTTGAATGTATTTCATTTTTATTGGGAGTTCACTATCAATGGAAGTTATGGAATTTTAAGATTGTAAGTTCTAGGTAAATAAGTTAAATGGAATGGTTTTTTTCTTCGAGAGAATTCAGATCTAGTATCATCTAATTCAAAAGGAACTAGGTATTCCATTAACTACTGTGCATTAATAGAAAATAGAAAAGATGGAATGGGAAAATATGGAAAATAAAGAACCTAGATTGGTGGTGATTTCATCAATATGGAATTTTTCTTTTAACATTCATAAAGTGAAAATAATAGTGAAGCTCATGAAATCCATAGAAAATATGTATGAAAAAAATACTACTTAAAAAAGTATTAATGATTTTATAGTTCTTAAATGTGTGGTTTCTAGAAGGAAGACCAGAGTAGATCTTGTGAATTATTTCTATGTGATTTTAGGTAGCTCGAATAGGTGATGGTAAAATTCCCTAATGATGTATGTTTGGAGTCAATTAATAACATTCATCATTTTTTTGAAACCCATAATATACTTCATATGAACATGAATTAACATAAGAATTTTTTAGTTGATTTTTATGTGTATAATGAATTGTTGGTAATTGAAATTATGGAATACATAAAGAAGAATTGTGAAAATATGATGATATGAAGTTTTTCTTCCTATTACATTCACCAAGTAAATTTGAACTATAGGAGTGTCAATGAATTCATCGATATATATAAAAAATGATGAGTTAATTTAAATATGGAAATCATATTGTCAATGTAGTTATATATAACTATGAAGATTTAGGAAATATAATTTTTGTATTTTTTTATAATGTTTTCTATTAATATAGTCATAACTTTGAGCATCAAAATAAGAATAGTACCTATAAAGAATCATATTTATTGATAATTCTAAAACACTAGTCATTTTGATGTTTTTGAAATTTCTTATTGTTGATAGTGCTTCCAATCAATGTAATAAATTTTTTTTTATTATTTTATTGATATATGAATTTGGAAAGTATTTATTGTAAATAATTTTGTATTTTTCTATTACCAAACCTACGTGGTCAAAGGATTATAAGGATAGGAAGATAGAGTGTCTAGTACTGGAACACTATACCTACTAACAAGTTGAGTTAAGGTAATCTTGGGATGAGAAGATAGAATGCCTATTTATAGGTTATCTTTAGTTCTTATAGGATTACGAATTTAGAGATATCTTGGATCTAGTAAAAAGATCAACCTTACTCATTGGTTTAAAATTTTGGTTTTATTATATCCTTTAAAGATGTATTTTTCTATTAAATTTTTACTATAAGTTTTCTTTAAAACTTTATCAATTTTCATTTTTTAGTTTTTTTATATTGATACATCTATCGGTTATTGATAAAATACCAATATTTTATACTCTATTTGATTAGAACTACTATCAATAGTTATTAAAATATTGATTATTTTATTTCTACTATGTGAAAAAAAATTACTTTGATATATTTTGGGTATATAAGAAATTAATATTTCTGATGTTTATAATTCATGAAAAGAGAAAAAATTATAATTTATTTTAAAAATAAAATTCATGAACCCCCACCCCCACCCTCTTATATACTTTTTTTGAACCATATCTTTTAAAATATTTTGTATTAGACCAAGTATCTACTTGTTTCTAAGTTTAACTTAATTTTTATTAGTTGGTTGGAATTTTATCTCAGTTTCCTCATACTTAACATTTTGGTAGGGAAAATATTTTTTTATGATGGAAAAACATTTAGTTAGAACTCTTGAAAATATGAATCTAAGAAAACATTCTATTATTAGTGGATTAGATTATGAATATTGGAATGACCATCAGAAATATTTTATAATTAATACTTGATTTGATAATTTTCTCATATTGACTAGAAATTATAAGGTTATAAGAAATAAATTTCTCTTTTTTCTTCAAAATAATAACTGTAATATTAGGTGAATAGTAAATTTCAAAACACATTACATTTTTTTATGAATATGAACATTTATATATATATATATATATATATCTTCTTGTGGAATGGTGAACGATATTGGGAAAATCTATAGACTACTCATTTTGAACCTCCTATGTTTTGGAAACTCATAGAGAAATGTTAAGAGTTGACTATCATTATTTTGATTTTCTACCTAGAATATTAGTATCTTAAATGAATCAATATTTTATGACTATTTTTAATAGTTTAAAATATTTGGGTGGGAAATAATTATAAAAATATTATCTTATTGAAAATTCAACTGATATAATGCCAAATGAATGGAACTTCAATGTGATAACTATCAATGATACTAAACATTTGACAAAACTAAGTCTAGATGACTTAATTAGTACGTTAATATAATATGAAATAAAATTAAAAATATATGTAATGAAAGAGAGGATGAAGAATTAAATTTATTTTTAATTTACTTATATTAATCATACTGTTGGTAATTTTAATTCTTATACTAATATTTATAAATCTCAGGTTGTAAAGAGGAAAAGTAATCATTCTGATCAAAGTACATTAGATGATTGTGAAAATTATCTTGCATACATTTCTAAAAGTATGAGTAAATTTTTTATAATAATAAATTATAAAATACTCATTGGAAATATAGAAAATGTAAATGTGATAAGAAGTCATATTCAAATGATATATGATATGAATGTAATAAAACTACTCATATTAGATCATATTATCATAATTTAAGGAAGAAAGATATAAATTTAAAGATATGTTATATGATTAAAGTGAAATTGGGATTGAATGTTGTGGGTACTTGAAGTGTAAGTGAAAGAGAAAATCTTTTGATAGTTTGTCATAAGAAAGTGGTAGTGAAATTTAGAAAATCCTTGGATTTTTTATATATGTTTCTAATAATGAAAAACCATACATGGATAACATAAATACTTGATCCAAGAAAAACTTTACTGTAGATTTAAAATTTTATTTTACCATAGAGGATGATTCTTAAACTTCATCATACTATGAAAATTTAAATTAGTCGAATTTTTAAGATGATATTCCTACAATTAAAGAGATGGATAAATATGAAAGTCTTATGAATGAAAAAGGTAAAATGTATCTATGATTGTGCGGAGGAAAATAGTATTAATTCTGAAAGATATCAAAGTTATCTAACATGTTTTATAAACATTCATTGGAATTGGTTTCAAAATATAGTTCAAATTTAATATAGGATAATCAAAATTTTATAATGATAATTTTGATGACCGGAATCTGGTCATTAAACTTATATAAGAATTCAGTAGTTCGAAGAAAATTTTATCAAATTTTATATCTGGTAAGGAAATTTTATAATAAAAATTACAAAAAAATAATACCATATAAAAAATATAATGGAATAGAATTCATGTATGATAAACTACATTTTAAATCAAATTATTTTGTTCCTAAAAGTTACTTGTTTTCACTAAATGTCAAAGGAGAGTTTATTGAAATAATTTTTTTTATTTAAACCAAGTTACATCTTTTGGTTCTCATAAAAATTCATTTTTAAATGACTACCAGTTATTCAACATCTGGGAGATGGGTAGATGTGGGTTTCTAAAATAATATTTTCTAACTTAAATAGACCCAATAAAGTGTGGGTACCAAGAACTTATTTTTTATTTTTTTTCAAAATAGGCTAAGTTCCAGTAGCTAAAACAAATGGTACATGGATAGTGTTTATTATTGACACATGATAGGAGACAACTCCAACTTCTAGAATTTGATAAAGTTGAATCAAGGATAAATCACTTTTTTAGAGAATTTATATAGTGAAATCATCAAAATCGAGGATTTTTAAAAAAAACATTGATTTAAAATTTTTTATAAATTTTTGGCCTTAATAATGAACTTATCAACATTATTTAACAATACGATGAGGGATATCTTGTGAACATTAGAAATGAGAAATTTACTATTAAATATACAGAATGTACTTTAATTTTTTCTATTGATAGGCAAGATAACTTTTTCCAATTGATTTAGAAGACTTAAGACATCAGTAATTATCTAGTTTAAGTGAAATTAGAGATTTATTTTAGTTATTTCAAAGAAGATTGGGTTATTGTAACTTTTAAACTATAACTCAAATTTCATAAAAAGGACATGTTAGAGATATACTAAAACATAAGTTTAACTCATCTAGAGTGTGTGATCCTTATCAGTTTTTTATGTAACATAATTCTTTATTTAAATATAAAATTGTAGTCTCTCTATATGAAGATATATAGTTACTATGCATAGATTTATTTATTCTTATACAAACTATAAGTATTGAAGGGAAATAAAAATTGTATGTCTTGGTTAATGATTACCCTAAATATACATGGTATTATTTCCACTCTTGAAAATATGAATCTCTTTCTCATTTAAATATTTTTTTTTCTTACATTAAAAATAATTAAAACATACCTTTGGTTACTCTCTATATTGATCATGGTGGTGAGTTTGAAAACTCGTATTTTTAAACTCTTTTTAGTAATAAAGGTATTTATCATAATGTTTCATCACCTAGAACACCTATAATAAACAATCCAGGCTTGTCCTGGTATGTCACCCAATATGTCATGATGTAAGGCCCAAAGTGTGTTCTTAATCACTATGGTCTGGTGAAAATCTCCTCAGTATCAACACACAAAAAACTCTGGTAATAGTTTCACCCTAAAAACATAACACAACATGTCTTGTGTATAAAAAGATAAATTTGAAAAACTAGAGTACATCATGAAAGAGAATGTAAAATACTATGATACACAACAAAGTAATGTAAGAAAGATAATCCTAGAAAATAAACCAAATCCAATAATAAATCCAAAACCAAGTCTCCATGTGACTATATGTCACCATCATCCCAACTCACCTTGATAACAACATCAACCAAGAGAAGTATTCAAGCTACATGACACCCTTCACATTAACTGGATCCTATAAAACCAAGTATTCATACACCCAAATGCGTATATAATTTGTGAGTAAAATTCCAAGTTGGATACCACCATGAATCTATACAATGTTTGTGACCATACGACAATAATATCTAGCTTCAAAAGAAAAATGAGTCTTTTAAAGAATATAATTTGATAATATTTCCCATAAACATCATTTGGTTTCCCTTAAAACAATACATATTTAAAACCACAATAATATGAAAATAAGCATGAATGATAACATGGTGGGAAGTAATCAATAACATCCATATCTCAAATATAAACATGTGATAACTAAAAGCATAATTTTCGGCATCATGAATAAAACCAAACACAAGTTGGTTCTTACCTACGGGAATACATAATAAGGACATACAAGAAACATTTTCCTAGTATATTATGAATCCTAATGAAACAGATTCCTACCACAATCTATCTATATCACAACCATAATCTCTAGTGGTTCTAAACTCACTATTTTTTTTATTTCCATAACCTCACTCACCAATGTGAAATATTTTCTCAAAGAAATAAATTAAACCATGTTTTAAATTTTATAAAATATTTCAAAAAGAAATGTTTTATTGCTCTCATTCTTGAAAAAAAAATTATATTCAAACCCATTTTGTTACATTACATAAAACACGTGAAATGTATCAAATTTATTTTAAAGAGAAACCCATTTAAAATCATTTATCATGCCATAAAAGATGAAATTACACAAAATTTTCCTCATTGATATCAAAACAACCATTTCCATAATCCAAAGAAAAGAAAAAATCAAGTATAATAAAGTGAACTAAGAAAAATATACATTTATTTAGAGACATATGACTCACTAAAATAGGAAACGATGTCTCCCTTGAAAATAGTGATTAGAAATAAAGAGATTGAGTCATGAAATACCTAAATCTATAAAAAAAATCATCAATTCCCATCCTAGTACCCTATATCAAGCTTTCACATGCCATTAGGGGTCTATGGAATCAATGGGAACATAGATTGAGAGTAGATATTGAGAATATATGAGTAATTGAAAGAATAATCACATATACCATGAAGATATCCGACCAAATATATATATTATCACTAAGAAACTAAGAGTAAGATGTCCTAGAATATCAGGTAAATGTTGGGTTAAGCTAGTGAGAAATTTGGGTGAGATTTAGGATTATAATGATAAAGGGTATTGAGGTAATTTTTCATTTTTTAATAATGACACATTGGTCACACAATTAAACTACATGATGGGAAAAATTATTATCTAACCATGTGATCACTACTATCCCTTGAAAATAAAATGACATGGTTACCTGGTAATATCTACATTTTTAGAAAACTCATGTGCTAAATATGTAATTTCCTCTAGTCCCAAACCCAATCTTACTCATAGTTTAACTGGGAATCTCACAAAGTTAGACAAACTATTCTCAAACCATGAAAACTCCACTGATGTTAGAATATCCCTATTCACTATTACCATAGGGTTACTAATAATCATGTTCAGACTATGTACCTAGTCTATTTATCTAAAAAATAAAAAATATCAACCCTCGACCCTTGAATTCCTTTAAAACCACAAGAGAGACAAAATAATCCCTTAATCAAGAATACTTATGACCTGGAGGGTGTCACTATTCTCCCCAAAATGAAAATTTTTATCCCTCAAAATCACTCAGGATTCTTGAATCATTAAAAGAAAAGTCCACTACTACATCATCAGTGTTTCTTGATCCCACATCTCATGAATATTCCATCTACAATTTTATAGTCCAAAAAATAAGGGAATCATTTTACCATCAAGAAACTTGGTGGAATGATCCGTATTCTAAACTAGTTTCTCAACCATTGAGGTTTCAGGATCAACATTAGTATCCTCCTACTCTAACACATGAGAAGAGTCTATATTGTACCACATTAGTTGGGAAACATGATTCATGTCATGAATAAACATAAAAAATTCATTAATTTCAACTGGTATTCTACTTTTCCAAGATTTTCAATAAGTTGTTCATTCTCTCATGCTCTGCATTAATCTTGTGGTAGGTAAATCATCATGATATATTGTTTGTAATAAATCACCTCATACCTATACACCTATACAATGTCTCAAATCATTATACATCTTGGTAGACCCAAGTTTCATGGGCCAACTAGAATAATGTACACTATTCACTATCTCCCACCTCAATGTTATCAGAATAGACAATCTACTTTGGAAATTAAAAACACCATCAGGAGACCAAGACTAGTCACCTAAGGTCCACCCCTCATAAAGGATATTAATAAAACACTAATAATTAATTTCTAATTATTTTATAAATCAAATAAAATGATCAAATTAAGAATTATATTTCACAAAATTTGATCACACCTGCACATAATCATCTTCCACATCTAAGTGAATCATAGTGAATAGACTCATCATATATTATTTGTTCACTAATTCCTTCAAATATTGTGCCAGTAAATTCATTATCGATGCTCCAAAAAACATATTCCCTTTTCCAAGTGTGTATAAAATTTCAAAATAAAATGTTTGAAGATACTCAACATATTGTCTCTATCATAGGTTCAGGTCCCTTTGGGTAAAAATATACATCATGCACTTATGATTTTAATATACAAAAAAACCACTTTCTAGAGAGGTAGTGGTGATAATTATTGAGATCATGAATCACTGCATCCAATTAAAGATCATGCTTAGGATAATTATTCTCACAAAGATTTGCTGAGAGAGATCCATAGTCCACTTCCCATTTCTCTTACATCATAACACATCCAAATTCCATACCTGAGGCATCACCAAAGGCATAATAACCCAAACATGGTTAAAAAATAATCAAAACTAAATCCAAAGTTAACCACAACCTTAGTTCATCGAATTATATTTGAAACTTATCTTACCATCTTTCCATCCAAACATGACATCCTTATAGGTCAACTCTATTATAAGATATGTAATCAAGGATAAATCCTGTATAAAATGATTGTAATAAAAATCCAAGCCTAATATGCTCTAAATATCATAAAAATTATTAGGTTTAACCCAAGACATAATCAACAAATTTTTTTAAAAACCCAATAAGATTCCATTATTAAATATAATGTGGCCCAGAAAAATAACTTCTTGGAAAAAAACATACATTTAAAAAAATTTCCATATAGATGATTTTATTTTATAGTTCTAAGAAAAATATAGTAATGATTCATGTGTTATTACTCTTTATTAGTATACACCAAGATATCATCCCCACACAAAACCATGATAGAGTTCAATAACAGATGAAAAATATAATTCATTAAAGATATAAACATCATAAAATATTTAAAAAGACCAAATGTCATAACCAAATACTCATAATTTCTATACATTTTTTTTATTGTTATATTAGGATTATCCTCCTCTCAGTGTCTTAGTTTATGGTGCACTGATTATATATCAATCATGTAAAACCATTATGATCCCCTATGTTGATCAAATAGATCATCAATCATAGTAAAATGATTAGTGTTCTTAAAATTCACTCAATTAATCTTTATGTAATCAGAACAAATCCAAAGTCACCCATATGCCTTCTATATATAAAAAATTAGTGTCGTCCAAGGTGACACACTTTGATAAATTAATCTATTAGCCTAATGTTCCCCATGAAAAAAATCAATTTCCTTCAACTGTATACGTTTCAAATGATAAGATGTAATAGATATAGTAATTTTCCCTCTAATTAAAACAAAAGTAAACTCAACCTATCTTTGGGGAGGTAACCTAAAAAATAATTAGGAAAGATATCATGGTACTCATCCTATATGGAAGCAATTATACATCTTAAGGGTTAGTTGAAAGCCTCTATAGATACCTCTTATAATAGGAGTGATTTCACTAAAACCTCAAGAATAATTGTTCATGCACTACTGGATTTAGGATCCCACTCACCTTGAAATACATGAGTAACCCCATCAGGAAATAGAAACTGATCCCAACAATGATAATAATAAATATGGTCCTTAAAATAAACCATATAATTCATGCTAATAATAAGGTCTAAAATATCAAGATCAAGAACTAGGAAATCCCACATGAACTCTTAGTTAGTGTTCATAACATCACACTCAAAACATTTAAAACCCCATTATTTCCTCCTTTAAAAGGGATTGAAAAGATTTGACATAAATTTAGTAATCATATAGCTTAATCCCAATAGGTTAATTGTATGAGATGGTGTAAAATAATTATATTCACTTGTATCAAAATAAATCTAGAACCATAAATAATGAAACAAATATCATAACTATCATAATATTTTCCCCACTTCATATTCCTCTTATGAATACACCACTGTATAAATGTGTCTGGTCTCAACCTCTCCCAAGGAATACATTTCTACATGAGTATCCCTATTATCATGAGAATAGTATCCACCACCTTTTTCTATATCTGATCAAGCATGGGATCCTTTGGTAAGGATGGATCCATCTTTACTACCCTTGGGTACTCCAAAAAAATGTATAAGGTTGTTGGATTTTCCACAATAATGGAAAGGCTTGGGTGATTCCACATATTCAGCCTTATTTTGGTTATTTCTTCCATACTACAATCAAAGTACGTGGTTATATCCTAAAGAATACCTGGTAACCTATCCTGAGATATTCTAATCACCCTTTTTATCCTTCTATTTATGTCCAAACAACACACCCTAGATACCCCTACTAAAAAAGAAGATCCACTATGATCTGTATTACCAACCAAGTCTACCTTATCCATAGACACTTTATCAAAAGCCTCATCAAAGGTTGATAGGAACCTGAAAATAATCATAAATCAAATCTCAGGCTTTAGACCCATCTCAAACCATCTATCCTTGAGCATGTCATTAGTAAAATGTTCTAGAGACAGATGAACTGACATAGATAAGAGAGTACCATACTCCATCACAAAACACTCTCATTGATCTAAGGTCACAAACTCTCAAGACCTTGCTAGTTGCATCATTTTAGGTTAGAAATTTTTATTTAAGGCCTTCATGGAATTGGATTAGGTGAGTTCCTCATGTTATTTATACGGAATGATGGAATACCACTATTTCATTCAAATTATTTCTAGAATATAAGTGTAAAATCCCACCATAGATTCATCTAGAGTCATGAAAAATAATAAAATCATTTCTATTATCACAATATATTTATTTGGTTCATGGGTTCCTTTATCACCATGGGAGATTGGTGGGTTTTTTTGGTAAACTATAAAGAATTTTTCACCACTCATTCCAATTTTTCACCCCCCCCCCCATTTGACCTAGGTATTGAATAGTCTGAATTACCATTTTCACTAAAGTAGGTTCAACTATATGGTATCCCTATGAGACTCTACCCACAAATCCTTCCCTAATATTCGAATAGATCCATTTGAGATGAATTTTCTATTAAACACAAGTGATAACGACTAATTAGACAAGGAACATCTCCAAATCCAATATAAATGTCAATAATTTATATTAAATTCCTTAAAACAAGGATTTAAGATAATAACAGAATGCAATATAAAATCATGACTAGGTTTACCTGAATGAACACAAAATCAAGCACTAATATTGATGAAAAATCCATGAAGAACCATGGTAACTCTATGTCATATATGAATGTGAGCTATCATGGAACCCTTCTGGGTTTACCACTCAAGTACTAATGATACTAATTCTAGTCCACCAACAAACCCTAGAAAAATATTTTCCTCTGATACCATTTTCTATGAACCAACCGAGGTCAACATAACATGTTACCCAAGATGACATACCATAAGGTTTAAATTGAATTCCCAATCACTATGGTCTAGAACAATATTGTGGGTATTGACATAAAAAAACAATGGAATGATTTCACACTAAAAACATAAAACAACATTTATTATATATAAAAAGATAAATATAAACAACCAAAGTACATCATAGAAGAATAAGTACATAACCATGATACATAATAAAGAAAATTCAGAATTCTAATCTTGGAAAACAAACCAAATCCAATACCAAAGAAAAAACTTAGTCAATATGTGACCATTCTTCACCAATTTAATAGCCCACCATGATAGTGACATCAACCAAGAAAATTTTTTAGGCTACATATCACACTTCCCTTTACCTAGATCTTTTAAAACAATGTTTGTATACACTAAAATTCATATATAGGGTGTGAGTAAAACACCATGTAATATACCATAATGAATATAAACAATACCTTTCAAAATAAAATTCTTATCTCAATATTTAAAAACAAAACAGGTTTTTTATCCTTTTCATTTGAAAAAAATTCCAATAAAAATTATTTGGTTTCATTTAAAATAATCCATTTTAAAATCCATAATAATTTATATATAAACATGAATGATAACATGGGGTAAGTAATTAGAATCATCCATATCTCAAAATATAAACATGTGATCAATCAAAAGATGAAACATCACCATCATGAATAAAACTAAGAAAAAATTTTCTCTAGTATTGGGTGAGATTTGGGTTAAAAAAACAAATTGTATCAAGGTAACTCTATAATTATAAGAAAGTTTCACAGGTTATATAATTAGGTTGGATGGTTAGATAAACTGTGCATTTGACATGAAAATTCCACTAAACCCAACACCATACATCCACACGATTTACCTGATAATCTCGAATAATTATACAAACTATTATAAAACTATAAAATTTCTATTTAATTTAACATATCCATATCACACAGTTACTGCATGATTACTATTAATCATGTGCAAACAAAGTTCTAGGTAGGGTTCTCCAAAAGATATAAAATATCAACCCTTAACACCCAAAATAATTTGAAATCACCAGAGTGAAAAAATAATCCCAAAATTAAACAAATATATGAACTATAGGGTGTCACAATACCAAATAATAATGGTTTAGCTTAAATAAGAAATATAATTCTTCAATAAATTACTTGGACTTTTCTAGGTGAGTGTCCTATTAGTTGAAGTTTTTGGTTTGAGTTTGTTAGTAATTCTTGATATACTATAAATTGAGTTTTACTTAGACCATTTGTTAATAAATCACTTTATGATTTTTGGACTGGTAAAAAGTTAAAACTTTATTAATTTAGAGTCTTTGGATGTAAAGTATTCATTTTGATTACTAATTATCAACTTCATAAATTTGATCGTAAGGTTGGTTAAGGAATTTTTGATGGTTATTCTATAACTAATTAGGATTACAGAGTTTTTAATAAGAGAAATTTTTTTCAATGAAACCATTCATATAAAATTTGATAAAATAATGTATGATCCACTAGTTTTAACATTTCCCTATATAGTGGTTGTTTGTTTAGCTAAGATCTGCATAGACTCCTTACATATATTTATCTCCAACTTTCATCAGCCTTAAGATTTATATATGATAGATTGAGATGTGATTTAAGGTTGATGTTGATATGTCTAAGTTTGGTGGTTTCTATTGAGAACAGTTAGGGGTCACCATTCTCTCTACTATGCCAAGCTTCAAACTAATAAGTCATGCTTGGATGTTTGGTCAATGACTTCATCATTGTTTCTTGGGATATACTAGAAAAAATACCCACCTTTATGCTTACCCCTAAGATAGTGCATCATTTGGTACTCTTTATATTTTCCCTTTTCTCATCTTTCTTTTTCCCAGGGGTTATTTTTTTCTTCCTTGTTCTTTTTTGGGTCCAGTAGTTTGTGTCAGTACATCTTCGCATCTCGGTTCAATGATCCCTCAGTTTCACGTTTGGATCTTTTTTTACAAAGCCTCCACCATTTTTCACCCTCATTTTATGGTTATTCTCTAAGGATTTTTATAATTCAGCTTTTTTGTCCTTACTTTATTGTTGTTTGGATCCATTTAGTTTTCTGGTTTTTCTTTTTCTGGGCTTGGTTTCCTCCATTACTGGTCCTCCTATACCCTTTTCTCTTATTACTCCATGCATAACCCTACTCTGGTCTAGTTCAAAGGTTTCCATAGTGATTTTTTCTTTTTTTCATGGATCCTATGATGGTGTTCCTTCTCTTAGAGTTTTTGGATTTGGTTTGTTACTAGCCTATTCATATAGGTGCGGTGTTTTAGTGTCCATTCATGGTGGTATTTGGTGCCTCACTACCATCGGGGATCATTTATTCTAGTGTATTAGTAGAGCTATAGTTTTGTGTGTCTTGGGGAATGTCTAGGGATGTGGTGTGATGGTGCGAAATGTATCATTAATGGGAAAAAATTTATTCTTAATGATAAGTGTTTTCAATGGTCCCAAGGTCTAACAAGATCATGATCCTACGATGGTGGATCTTCCTAGGGGAAACTCTAACCTGAATTTTTAGGGGCCCTTATTTTTAATCTTTACGCTCCCCCCTCTCCTGTATTTATTTATAATTCATGTAATGGTTGTTGGTGATTTTTTTATTCCTTCTATGTACAATTGTAACTTAAAATTCATGTGATTTTATTTGAAAAATATAAAACAAAATTGTTTAGTGGGGTAAATTTTGATGAAATAGAACCCTTTGTTTTTTTAACCTCTAAAAATTAATTTTCTATATGATGTTTTAAAAAATATCATTTTTATTTATGAGAAGCATATTTTCAACCATCAATAGTAAATATTCCAAAATTAAGATCAATGGAATATTAATATCTATAAGTTACTTCAATTGAATATATATAACTATCAGTTGAGGTGCAACTTTCAACTTTACCTAGGAAATGGTTGATCTTAATGAGTCATCCTATTAATAATATTATTAGTGATGTAAACCAACTGGTTAAAACTATAATTTACTTAAGAAAACAATATTAGATTCATGCATTTATATTATTATCTAAACAAAAAATTGTATATTATACCTTAGGTGTTGAAATTTAGAGAAGATTTATGCAAGAGTTTATCAATCAATTTAAATAGAAACAAGTTTGGAACTTAGTTGAGTGACCTAAATATCATTGAATAAATATAGTAAAAAGGATTTTAATAAGAATAAAATGTGATGAAAATGGAATTATTTTGATAAATGAATACTTGTTTATAAGTTTTATTTTCATGAATAGGTCATGGTTTATAGTGATAATTTTGCACCAGTATCTTGACATGAATTTATCCAAATATTACGAGCCTTTGTAGCACATATAAATTTTACTATTTAAAATGGAAGTTGAATATTATTTTACTAATAGATATGTTCAGTAGGAATTCCATGTTGAACAACCCCTAGTTTTGAGGATGCTACATTTTAAGGAAAAAAGTTTTTAAACTAACAAAATAAATCTATGGGGTTAAACAAGCTCCTAGATCCCAGTATAATATAATTACCATATACTTACTTCAAAATATCTTGGATAATGGATTTCTTGATCCATCTCAATTTATAAATATTTTTCTCAAAGACACCATAATTTTTCAAATTTATCTTAATTACATTATTTTACGTTCAACATAAAGATATATTTCTAAAAAATCTAGAATTATGACAAATGTGTTTGAAATAAGCATAATAAGTGAACTAAAATTCTTCCTTGGTTTTAAAATTTCTCAAACACTAGAAGGAAATATCTTAAATCAACATAAATATATTTTATAATTTATATTATTTTTTGTTTTAAAAATTCATTAAGTATATGTATTATGATAGAAACTTACATCAAACATGATCTTTATTAAAAAACGGTTGATCATAACTTTATATTGGTATAATCTAAAGTTTACTATATAGTATATAAAGTCAATATGAAATTATTTTTTCATTATTTTTATGTATGAGGTTTTAATAAAATATAAATGATTCATATATAAAGTGGTAATATTAATTTTTTGATATTTTAAAGGAACTTTAGAATTTGGTTTAGTTTATTTTTCTTGAAATTACCTTGTTCCTAAAATGTACTCAGATTCTAAATCTGGAGGTTATAGATTAGATAAAAAAATTACTTCTAAAACATGTCTTTTATTAGAAGAAACATTAGTATCATGGATTAGAATGAAACAAAATTCAGTAGAACTTTTCACTACTGAAGTTGAATATGTGATAGCAGGAAGTTTCTATTCTTAACTGTTGTGAATCTAACATACTATCATGGATTTTGGTTTGAATATTACTCAAAATATAATCCATTGTGATAATAATAGTTTTATTTAATTATCTCGAAACCCATAAAATCAATAATGATAAAAGCATATAGAGGTCATACATAACTTCCTTAGGGATCAATCAAAAAAAGGATATATAGTTCATAACTTTATCGAAATGAAAATTAATTATTCTGATATTTTTACAAAACCTTTAAATTTTGATAGATTAAAATACATTAAATAGAGTTATGGAATTATAATCTTATAGTGATACCTAATACACATTGTATTTATCTTTTCTCCTAACATTTAAAAACTCCTCATGAAATGGGGATGATATTTTTCTTCATTTTATTGGTTTTTAATTTTTATTTTATCAGTTTTTCATCCTTATTTTCCATTTTTTCATCTTATTGGTTTTTCATAAATATTTCACGGGATTTTTATTTTTTTTTATGAAGATTATAAATTTCAAAGTGAAAAATTTCCTAGAACCATCCTCAATAGATAAATATCATCCATTATAATGGGAAGATAACTTCTGGGAGGTTTATTTTTATTTTTTTATTATCTATTTTCTTAATATAGGATGAGTTAAATACTTTCTATGGGGAGAAAAAATTTTGAATTAACTTTTTAAAATCTTGTCTATTAATTTTTTCCCTATATTTTATATTTTAATCACAAAGCGGGAGAATATTTATAAAAAATATATTGTTTTTTATTTAAATTATCTTAAGTTTGTTTTTTAAAAATGGGGAGAGAAATTATCAGATTTTTTTGTTTTATAATGGGGTATATTTTTTATTTACATATATCTTGTATCTAATAATTTTGTCTCTGAAGGTTGTAAGTGAAAGGAAATAAATTCATACCATTAGAACTTATAGGGTGTTTTATTTTAAAATCTATCATTTTTGTTCATTTTTTGGAATGTTTTTTGCTTTCATAAAAGAGGGATATGTTGATTCAATTACCCAGATGATTAATTTATGTTAAAAAAAATAATACACTTCATATTAATATTTTTTAAATAAAGATTTATTTTAGTTTTTTTTGGTTCATAATGAATTTTTAGTAACTAGAAATTTGGAATATCTAAAGAAGGATTGTGAAAATCCAGTGATCTAAACACTCATTCCAGATTAAATTTACCAAATTGAAAAACATTGTAGCAGTGATGATGTATTAATTGGAATATGGAAAATATTCTACTAATTTAGTTATAATTATCTCTAAATATTATGTAAATTTTACCGTTATATTTTTTTTACAACACTATATATAAATAGATCCACAACATTGAGCGTTGGAAGTGGAATAGTTTACATTGGGAAAAATAGTGATCTAAAATTCTAAAATTATCTGATCTTTTTAAAGTTTTCTTAACTTCATGTTTTCAAGAGTAGTTCTGATCAATGTAATAGTATTAGTTTTTAGTGTTATTACTAATATTTAAATTTAGAATTTTTTATTATAAATATCTTCGTATTTCCATTGTAATTATTCTATTATTGATCTTATGTGATCGATGGATTTCATGAATAGGAAGATAGAGTGTTTAGGTATTTAGAACTATACCTAATGAGAGGTTGAGTTGAGGGATCCTAGGTATTGAAATATATATTGTTAGGTCTACAACACTATACCTACTGATACGTTGAGTAGGGTGATTTTGGGGATAGGAAGACAAAAAACCTACTGACCGTTTATGTAACAACCCAACCCACTAGGGCCTTCCTATATGGTAGAAGGTTGGGCTTCCACAACTTGAATCTCACCTTTATAGTCCAGAGGCTAGGGTCAAGTTTCGAGAAGTCATAAAAAAATGGGAAGCCTTTTCTTAATGCACATGGATGAACACACCCAACTGTCTTTATGAAACATTGAATAGTAATATAATGAAATGGCTGTAACATTTAGAGAGAACTCATGTATGAAACAACTCTAGGGAATAAATCTGAGTCTGAAAGAATACATTTAAAGTGTAAATGGTTGAAATACATGACTAACTAGAAAAGATGTCCCAACCTGACAAAAACTCGAATAAAGTAAAGATGATAGATCCAAGATCTTGATCTCTAAGACTGATCATCATACGCGGTCAATGCACCTCAGTGTCACTATGCTCAACTATAATCACCATTGATCTTTATGTCATATTCATAAGAAAAAACACGTGTGGGAAATCCCATCTAGTGGTGAGTGTAAACATACCCAGTAAGAAACCTCAAAAACTGAAAGGGAGTGATCGAAAGATACAATAATAGTTAGAGCAACCCAACACATGCATGCCAATTAGATACGGAGATAATTACCATAAACATAGAGATATGCCCAAAATAAAACCTAATGAAGAGATAAATGAGATCTCCATCTCTATAAACCAACTAAGAATGATTATTATTATAACATCACCAAAAAAGGCGTCATCTTTTATGTCAATTATCTCATGTATTCATCGAGGTAACCATGTGGAGGACCCAAAAAATTTCATTGTGATTCAAAATAGACTGGGAATGATCTCAAATAGTAGACCCATGTTATAGTTCATTAGGGGGGGTGTTACTCAGTAGCTAATAGACTCATGCCCGAGTCCATTAGGGGGTTTCACTCAGTAAGTATAGGATCAATGCCCCAATATGTTAGGGGGTGCCACTCAATAAGTATAGGACCCATTTCATAGTACACCAGGGGGATTCAATTCAGTTGGTAGAGGACCCATGCCCTAGTGAGTCAGGGGGTTCCACTTAGTAGGAGGAGGACCCATGCCCTAGTGTGCAAGGGGGTTCTACTGAATGGGTAGAGTACCCAAACCCTAGTGATTTAGTGTAGGTGCACTTAGTAGGTAGAGGACTCATTCCCTTCTTCATCAAAGGGTTCCACTTAAACTAGTTCAAGGATTATGGGGGAGCCAAACCCT
The DNA here is from genome assembly GCA_963277665.1 of Viscum album. Classification (NCBI taxonomy): domain Eukaryota; kingdom Viridiplantae; phylum Streptophyta; class Magnoliopsida; order Santalales; family Viscaceae; genus Viscum; species Viscum album. The sequence goes on along the minus strand of OY728141.1, from coordinate 433,768,401 downwards.
GGTACAATAGGGGGTTTGTCAACCCTAGTCTCTCTATGATGATCTAACATAATCACTGCCATCATACTGTATTTCCTAAATAATCTTCATGCTTATAAAATTCCAAATAATATCTCAAAATCCAATAATAATGAAACCATTATTTTTATACGTAAAACTTCTCATGATAGGATACTTGTGGGCCAAAATTCAATCCCAGATAAATGAGATACACAATGAGGAAGTTTCTCATAGATCTACTCAGTGTGTATGGGGTATACATTGTGTGTGGTCCCACACCAATGAATGGTCATGATCTAACAATACATTACTCAAGAAATCCATGTACCTTTTTACATAATTCCCACATAGATACACAATGTTTATGACCACTATGAGTCCTCATAGTGCATATCAACTTGTGTTGTGTATTCCTTATTTTTCCCATGTACTTTGGTACATATTTTTTCCATCCACATGGGTCCCTGTTCATATGCCAAATGGAATTTAGATAGGCCACTTGGGGATGGTAACACGGAGTGTGATCCAGTCCACATGACATGTGATCCTTAATATCGGATAAAACCCTATCCACCATGGAATCTGAAGAACGCATCATGTGTTCTTCCACACTACATGATGTTTAGTCATGTTTTCTATAAAACATCATATTATTCATGATTTCATCAGATCCGGACTCTCTTAAAGGAATAATGCCTAAAAATCACTGCAAATTAGAGGGAACAACCTTTGATTATCATTTTTTCGCTCTAGTGGCTATAAATGGGAACCCAGTGATCCATACGAAGCCTGCAATGACACCCATGTGCCTCACACTTGATCCCATTACCCCTATAGATCCTATATACATGGAGTATTACCCACATTATATGTAATTCCTTGATTCATCCAAAAATCATCAATCTATGTGTTGTTACTACTACCACAATGAATTCAGGGGTTTGATCAAGCTCGAACCCACCTTGAAAATTTCAAATTGTGACCCCATAGTGCAATGGTGTTGAATGTGAAGAATATAGATAGGCAAAGAACAATAAAAAAGGTTAAATATTCATTTACCAAGAGTTATTATAAAATGATCATATATCAGGGATATCTAGGGTGATAAAATGGTGTTAAAACATTAAATTTAAGAAAACAATTTAACTCACCAATGAGATCATGTGAAGGGTGTGTAATCACCAAAAAGAAATAAATTAGTTCCAATCCAAGATTTAATAATTCAATTAAGATGTATAAAACCATAATTTATGAGACTTACCTAAATTATGGATCAATAATTGGTGAAGAACACGTTTTCCTATGATGAGGTTGATCTACTATGTTCGATGCCAATCGATCAACCTCGATATTATCATTATTTGTTGTCTAATTATAATTATATAATGATGAGTTCTCTAAAACACCTCTTACATCTCCCATGGGTTATCTATATAACCCTTAAAAAATATTTATAAGAGTGTATTTATAGAGGATTTAAATTTGGTCATTTAATACAACAAATAAATTATTTATTTCTTTTAATTAAACGCACATTCCAATGGATGCCTCAATTGAATGTATGGAAATGAACATCCTTAGGTTGAACCTAGGATAAACCCTATATTTTGGACTCAACTTTGGTCTTAGATTTATGATCTGAGGCATTGTTTAGGAGTTATTATATTATTCATAAAAAATGCACTCATGTGATATTAATATTTTTAATATTTATATAATATCAATTTCAAGATCACCACACATTGAAATTCTATTCCATCTTAGTGTATGGATCCAAAAATATTCCTTAATATATTTTAAAGTATTACAAGGAAAAAACTTCACTACACTATTCCACCCTTAATGGATTTTCATACCTGAAATGTTTAAGATAAAATGGGGGGATATCAAGCCCTCATTTGGCTCTCCCACCCCCAAGAGCTCTCTTTCATGCTCTCGTGCATCCAAAGCACAAAAACCTAGGGCATGGTCCATCCTCATAGGATATTCTCACACCAATCCTAAATTGTAATGCCCCAACCCTAGTTACCTAGAGTCGATGCATTATTACATAACATTGGCATGATACAAGGAAATCATGTCCTGAAAGACTGATCAGTTTAGTAGCCTTGTAAATACTAGATACATTCAAAAGGTTTACATTACATCATAAAATGGAAAACTACAAAAACATTGTTTCTATATAAAATAGTGAGATCCCATAGACTATCCCTCCAGTTCAGTCATACTATACTTCTTAGCATCCTGGGAAAAATAAAGCATAGAAAGGGGTGAGCTTATATGCTCATTAAGGATAACAATATAGCAGAAACTTTCATAAATAATCATAAACATTTAAGGAAATTTATAAAACTAAAACAAAAGCCTTTTCAACATAAAATTCTTCATAATATGGAAAATATAAATCAAAATAATTCCATTTACTTACTCACATGGATATTCTACTAGTATAATAATCACATGCAATATCAATAGCCACTTTCATAATGATGCAATGCATAATACCAGACTTCGTAACCACATAGTCAAGGCCTTGTGCCAATACTACAAATAAGATTTTGTCAAGTCCTTGTGCCAAGACACTAGTTTGTCTCATGATACATACCGATGCATCGAGGAGCTATAGCGGGCTCCACACATCACTTACTAAGTCCAATGCATTCCTCATATGAAAAGGTTGAAACATGATCTGAACATTTGTATTAAAACTAGCATACGAAATGTCAATATATTAACCACAAACCATGAATGGTATAAAAATAGCACATCCATAGTAAAAAATAACTCATCCAATACAATATAGAATAATACACTATAATAGATCAACCACAATAAAGAATAACAAAAAAGATTAACATAGATGAAAATAATCATCAAAACTATTTGAGATAAATATCCCCCATTTTCTTGAAAACATTTAAAAGTCTCACTATTTATCAAGAAGATGTTTAAAATAGATTTTTGAATCAAAGTGTACCATACCAATTTGAAACTTTTAAAAGTAATTTTAATTTTAAAACTGTAATTTCGATATAAATAAATCCTTAAAACCATTTTTAAAACATGAACATTAATGAGAAAGATTTAGAATAAAAAATCTTTAAAAAATTTAAAATGATATTTTAGTTAGAATTCCTAATCGAAAGAGAGACACTTGAATACAAATAATTGAGGTAATAAAAACGTTATAATATCATGAGAGTAAATGGATTCATGATATACTATGTCAAAGTACATTATATACACCATATAAAAGTGAATTGGCGTATAACAACAAACAAGTCTCAATGGAATGTAAATTGAGATGAAATCTCTTATAAAGACCGTATCCTTAGGTCAAGGATAAATCAATAACCTAATTATGTGTGAAAAATATAAATACTCTCAATATGATTGGATATATAGTGTAAATAAATCATAGGACAATCACACATATTCTTTTAAAAACAACACCAATGAATTGGATGTTTAACTCAATAATTGGAGATTGAGTTAAAATTACTCTTATCAAGTTCATATCAATGACTTGAGAATTTATCAATGGAGTTATTATGTGTATAAAAAGTATATCCACTTAAATGGGAGTTTAAATTACTACACAAATAATAAATAGTGATTCCACACGTAATCATGGAGTAAAATAATCAATGAAGTGTGTGTATAGCCCAATGAGCGGAAATTGAAATTTGAAATTCCCTTACTGGTTTGGTAACTTAGGAAACATACAGCCCATGAAATAAGTATCATACAATGAAGATTTAAATACCCATAAATTAAATTATATTACAAAAATAATACAATCATGGGCAGTACATACTCCTCACAAAATGAAATAGTGTCCAATATAGCATGAATCTCACGGGAATAAAAGTGAGATGAAAACCCCTTACTTAATTGTAATCAATCGAGTCGTATGAACAAAAGTTAATAACCACCAAATGAATCACATAATACCATGAATATAAATATAATCATTATAATATATATCAAACGTAAATACACAATACACCACATGCAATAAATAAGTGGCGAATAATGGAAATCTCACAGAATTAAAAGTGAGATAAGAAACCTCTTACATTGTACTTTTCCTTGGTTTGGGGTAGGTTAACCTCCTGTATATTGGTGAAATCATTATTATTAAATTATAAAAGAACCATATACATTAATATGATATCATATATGATCCTCTAATATTTCTTTGTTAATGATATTTCAGTAGTATCATCGTTTCAGGTGTTAACTGATTCGTTTTCCTTTATATGATTTGTTACATAAGTATTGTTTGTTATGTATAGGATGTATCTTATTCATATTAAGAATGATATTAATTCTTTAAACATTATTTTTAATCATCAAATGAAAATTATTCTTGAATGGATATTATGGGGAATGAATCTAATCGCGTTCGTGGAGACGGTAATCCGTACGTACGCACGAGGCACAATATCATTATTTTGATATTAAAATCATATATAATTGGATGTTATATAATATAAAAAAAATTATAATGTTATATTTATTATTTAAATAATTTATACTCATTATTATACCCATCAAAATGATGAAGTATTTGAATAACAAACCACACCATGACGTGGAGATGGTAATCCGTACGTACGCACGTATGGTGACTTTGTCATTTAAAGGATGGATAGAATAATGAATATGGTTATACCATTTTTATAATAACATCACATTATATATAAGATACTGGATTTATTTTTTATGAAATGAAAAAAATTAAAGAGAAAGTGGAAGAGGAAAAGAACTTGAAAGAGGTGATGATATATTTACCACTTTTTCGGGTTCTTCCTTTTGATTTGATCAAAATGGCTCTTTATGTTGGATTTATGACTAAAGGAAGGACATTATGATTAAGGGAGGATATTTTGGAGGATATTTGGGCTGGTTTTTTCCTATCCAAATGGCTTTGAAAGTGTGAATTTGAGAGAAGGGGAAGTGCCCTTTTATAAGAAGGGTGAGGGTCACCTTAGTAAAAGATTGAAATATTTTTTATAATAAAATAATTTTCGATTTATAATGGATCAAAAATGAATTATTTAAAGGATAAAGTGGTTATGGGTATAAAAACACTAAAAAAATAGTTTTTAGATAGTTTTGAGTCACTATATAAACCTTATCTTTTAGATTTAACTCTTAGTTAAATAGTTTGACATTTACCAGGCCTCTTTGTATTTTTATATTATATGGTTAATAAACTTAATATAAACTTACAAGAGAACCCCAAGTGGTTCATTAGTGATACACATATAATTATATAAGTCTTTTGTCTAAATATTATATTTTTAGGATTATTATATCAACCAATGATATTGTATTTGTTTTATAAAATCATTTATACCAATTTTGACATTATTTAATAATTGATTTTTGTTAAAGTCCTAAAAACTTTATTACTTATAAATAAATACATTTAATTAACCCTAATATATCATATTCACCTATAAAATTTTTGTATGGCATCAAAACTTTCAAATTATATTAATTTTAGTATTTATAATATCATTTATTTGATTGTTTCATTAATAAGGAAAATACTACATCATTATTGTGTCATATATAAACATATTTATTTTATTTATAAAAATTATAAATAAAAAATCCTGAGGTAGGAAATAATTTTATATTTCTAATGAATATTTATATTTGAATAGATCAATTATATAACCTCATATTAAATTTTTTTTACTAAAATATATTTGTGTTTGTTATTTTTGTCTTTACATTAGATTATTTAATATAAAATGTCATTATCTCTTACAAGTGGCTCCATGGGGTCCCAAAATCGACCCAAGGATTCCCATGGTCAGAAATGTATCATCAAATAAAGTTAGGACACCTGTTAGGGTAATTTAATATTGTTATAATATTATTTTTTAACATTATTTACTGGATTTACCCCTTTAACCATAGTAAATAAAATATTTACTGATGTAAATATTCCTAATGTTTAAAAAAAAGCTACCTATTTACACAATTTGGACCTCATAATTCCAAATATGGAATATATTTTTCCAAATTCAAAAAATAGAAGTGGAAAAAATTAATTTAAAATTAATTCCCGTTGTCAAAACAAAAAGCGTGTTTTTATGAAATAATAACTATCAAAAGACTGACACCTGTTTATGTTCAGTTTAATCGTGTGATTACATACAATGACTTAAATTATATTAAATGAAAAAAATATAATCTAATGATACTTAATAACCATTAAAATGTATAATTTAACACTATAAATTATTTTGATTAAAAAATTGTTTTTAATTAAAATTTAGTATTTTCACTATTCATCAAAAATTGAAGGTTTTCAAAAAAATACCAAAAATTCAACCTAAGATAATTTCGATATTTTGAATCCGAAAATGAAGTCCATTTTGAAAGATAATATTTTATAAAATTTCAAAAATTTGGTATTACTATTCGTAACAGCTAGTTTGATTGGTCTCGGTGTGTTAGAATCTTGAAGTTGCATACAATGCATGCTGTTACATTATTCAAAGGAAAATATACCGTGTAAGCTTAGGGTGTTACATAAATGACCCCCAGGTACTCCATGAATGTGGCTCTATCCTTGGTATCTATCTTTCCCCAATAAATAACTCATGTAAGATCATGCACGTATCTTCTCAACTACGACACATGGTAGGGGTCATGCACTCACACCAACTATGGGAGAAAGTCTAGGTGGTAAGAAACCTAGTAAACCCTCTATAAGTTCCCATAAATCTTGATGAACCTCGAGGATAGATTTACTCCTTGTAAAAGTCTCTATAATTCTTATCAGTGAGAGACTCTAATAAAAACACGGCCTCCCTACTCAAACTCTAATGGCCTATGATGGTGATCTTCATAAGATTTATATCAACTCTAGGATTTCTGCATATGCTCGTGGATCCCCTAGACCTTCTTTTTCATCTCTTACACCATATATAGACCAAGATGATATGTCTTTACAATCTCATTCCATTATAATTTCGACCAGCATGGTATCCCGTACAAATCCTTGAAAGGTTCCATACATATCATAGAGTGATAGTTTTTATTATAAGATAACACTATGAATAGAAAGTGATCCTTCTAGATATAGAAAAATTATAACACAGAAGCTCTCAACATATCCTCCAACACCTAGATAAGGTGCTCAATCTTTCCATTCTCTTGGGGATGAAACATCATACTCCTATATAGCTAGGTCTTGAATTCCTCCAATAGGCCTCTCCATAACCATGACATAAACCAAACATCTCAGTCAGATACATTCATCAATGGTTCCCCATGGATCCAGATGATCTTATTCATGTACAAAAATCACAAAATATCTACCAAAATCTTCTCTCTAATGTAAATGAATTTTTTTGACTTCATAAGTCGATCAACTATCATCTAGATGGAATCAGGGCCTCACGTTGTCTAGTAAATCCCTATCACAAAGTTCGTGGTTATGTCATCCCATTTCCACATCAGGGTCTCAAGAGGTTTTTCCAATCCTTAAAAAACCTAGTTCATATCCTTCACCTACTGACGTGTAAGATACCGAGAGATGAACTCAGCAACACTCCACCACATGTCTACCCCCAAAAAAAATCCCTCAAAGGTCTCTACACATCTTCACTATAATGGTATAAATATCTCGAGAATTTTATAACTCCATCATCACCTCCTCTCGTATTGTGACTGGAACCATCATTTATTACTAAAAAAGGATGGCATAGTTCCCTTACTTCTAAAAATCCATCTGGTGAATCTCATGAATATATCTAGTCATGATGAACCTCACAGTCAATATGTACCAATTTATCCCCCCTTGTACACTAAATAAAAAGATGATCCAACACTATCTACTAAAGATAAGTTACACCCCTCTCCTCTACCTAGGTTAGCTATAAATAACCCAGTCACTCAGTTCCCCCCTCCACTAAATGAGAACAGGAATTCCTATTAAGAATATTTACTACTATATTTCCCTTCCCATGAGAATATACTATCACAAAGTTATAGTCCTATAGGAAATAAAACCACAATATATAGCTTAGGTTAAAATCTATATGTATGAATATATACATGAGACTATAATGGTATAAATAAACAAAAAAACTCTCTCCCATAAGATAGTCCATCTATATCCTCAATGAAAAGGCTATCACTAGTAACTCTATGTCATAAGTCACGTAGTTTTTCTCATGGGGTATCAACTTCCTTGAACCATATGAAATAAAATCCTATATATTCATTAAAATGTATCCAAGACTAGATCTAGAGGCATTTCAATACACTATGCACTCAACAACCTCCTCTAGTAGTCTCAAAGAGGGATCACTAATTTTCCTCAACCTCAACTCCTCAAAGGCTCTTTAACACTACTCAGTATAGGTAAACGGATTCTATTTCCACATCAAGGCTATCAAAGGGGATATAATACTAAAGAATTATACCATGAACACCCTTTAGTACCCATAAAATTTAAGAAAAAACCAGACCTATGACACACTCTTAGGTGGCTTCTAAGAAATCACTACATCAATATTCACCAGGTCCATAGATAATCTGTGCTCAGATATAACATTCCCAAGAAAGTGATCTTCAAGGATTGATAACTAGAATTATAAAAGATTACCAAAAATATATTTTTCCCAAAGTAAGTCTAGTATTATCCTTAAGTTCTCTACATGCTTCTCCTCTGACATATAGTAGATGAGAATGTCATCAATGAAGGAAACAACAAATAAGTCAATGTATTTATAGAATATCTAATTCATCAAATCCATAGACATAGTGGGGAATTTATCACACTGAAAGGAATCACCATGAACTCAAAGTGTCCATAGAGACATCATAATTCTAGATTTAGAATATTAGCCTCATGAATCCTAAACTATTGGTAACTAGACCAAAGATCAATCTTTGAGAACCAACTCACACCTCAAAAATGATCAAAGAGGTCATCAATCTTTGGAAATCGGTAAATTTTCATTATAGTGGCCTAGTTTAGGTGATTATAATCAATATAAATATGTAAGCTCCCAACCTCATTTTTTACAAAAATCAAAACCAGCGTTGCCTAGGGGGACACACTGGGTCTGATAAAACCCTTCTATTAAAGGTCCTCCAACTACATGATAATCTCTCATAGCTCCACAGGTTCAGTTGATATGCTAGCACAAATATTTATTAATCCTTAGTGAAAGTATATATAGAGTTATATGTCATGATTTAGAGGTAAACTCAACACATCCTCAAGATGTATTCCCTCATACCCCACCATTTTAGTGGGAAACTAAAATCTCATAGCATATGATACTCCAAGGTTAATACTAGTGTAACAAACCAAACTTTTTAAATGATATTTATTTACTAAATTTTTTTTTACATATTATCTAATATTATACCCATAGAAAATGAAGATAACCCCATAAATTTTATAAATACCATTACATTCTTCAGCTATAAAGCCAATTAAAATTCCAAACATTACTAATAGACCAAGAATATAAAATAGAAAAGCTAAAATGGAAAAATAAGTATTACCTCAATCTACTATAATCATCCCCCCCATGGAAAATTGTATAAAAATAGAAAAAAATTAGTAAAAAATCAACATTACATGAAAATGAAATGATAACCTTAATAGAAATTGTAGTGATTTTTTGTGAGTGAAATAATGAAGTGGTGTTTATATGGTACAATGGAAAATGTGACCGTTGGGATTTGACTGTTATATGAGTGTTGGTCAATATGATTTTTGGTTAATAATACTATTATAAATTATACCCTTGGATGATATTTTTACCATTATAGTTAGTTTTTATAAGTAGCAATGATAATGATGGAGAGCGGAAGACCTGTAGGTCAGATCTTTGATGGAGTTTTTACCGGCTTCTTTTCAAACTTCCCCTATCGTTTCCCCCTCCGCTGGTGGCCCATGGTCTAGGGTTCCGGCGTTAGCTTCCTTCGACCCGAGCCCTTCTTTGTCCGCTGACGTGTTGTGCTCTTCATTTCTAGCTCCTGTTCTTTCTTCCGGGGGCTGTTGTGCGGCGTCTTCCTTCAAGGACGCCCTTTGTGGCCTGTCTGGGGGGAAAGGGTGTGATGGCTTCCCCGAGGTCTCCCTGGTTGTTTTGTCGGCTTCGCGGGATGATTCTGTCTTGGTCCTGGAGATTCTGGTGGCGGCCTATGATGAGGTGGTGGTCTGTCTCATATGGACCCCTGTTGCCCGGTTTGGGCTGGTGAGGGCGCCTCTCTAGGCATTCAAGAATTTTGTGTCTTCCTGGGGTCTTGAGTCTCCAGCTCAGGTCTTGGATATTCATCGAAATTCCTTTGTCTTAATCTTTGCATCTGAGTCAAATTTTGTGCATGCCTGGTGTAAGGCTCCTCGGCTCATGGGGCGCTGGAGGTTCAATTTGTAAAGATGGTCGATGGAGGTTCAAAGAGGTATGGAAAGCTCTCTTGCGGCTCTGTGGATCTCTTTTCTAGGACTCCCGCATCCTTTTAAAAATGGAACCCTGCTCAAAGATCTATCAGACTCTCTTGTTGGCTTCTTGTGCGTGGATGATAGCACTTGGTGCGGTGCAGATGTATCAGTAGCGTGGATTTGTGTGGATCTGGATCTCTCCATGCCTCTTCTGCACAAAATCTCTCTGAAGGTGGGTGAGTCCTTGTCCTATAATCAAGAAATCATCTATCATGTGCTCCCTCATTTCTGCTCTCACTGCTCTCTCCAAGGGCACTAGGTGACGGTGTGTAGGAATCACAGGCAGAGGGATATTTGGGGGGAAATGACGACCCCTAATTTTCAGGATGAGTGGGTTGTGTCCAAACCTCGGTCTGGGTCTGCGTTTCACCTTTATTAGTCTAGTTATTAGTGTGATGTTGTCCCCAATATTTTTGTTCAGCCCTCTAGGGGAGCCTCATCAGATGTTTTAGATCCTGGTTTAATGATCACGGGCTTCTCTTCTTTATTTTCTCTGGAGTCGGATAGCTCTTCCTTGGTGAAGGTGGTTCCTCCTCCTCCTCTAACTCATCTTCTCTCCCTCTTCGAGTTTGTCTTGGTTCCTATCCATGATTTCTGCCTCTCTTGCATGGGGTTCTCCAGGTGTTGGCTGGCTGAAAGGTTTGGGACAAAGGCAGTGTTTCAGGCGGGACCTGGTCTGCTTACCTCCAATGGTTCATTTTTTATTGAGGCCAGGAAATACACCCTCTCTCTAGGCTTTCTTAGTTCACACAATGTGCTATTATTGGAATATGATGGTGGGAGTGCTTCTGGTAAGGCTTCTCAGAGTCAGTATCAACAACAGGAGGCTATGGTAGGGGGAATGCATGAGGGCCTGGTGCCTCCAATGTTGAATTCCTTGATCAGTGCTCCTCCCCATGTGAGGTGAGAAGATTGCCACGGTGAAGCCATTCTGTTTCGGTCTCTCCAAGAAAGCCCATTTCCCCGGCTACTGGGGTATTTACAAGGGCTAAAGCTATATTTCTTTTAGGAGTGGGGTTCTCCCTCTAGAAATGAGCCCTCTGAGCCTGGGGGTACTACCGGGATTTCTCTATGTCAATGATTAAGTTCATCATTTGGAATGCCCATGGCCTAGGAGCCCGGGTGAAGTTGGACTTCTTAGCTGCAAAGGTAAAGAAACCCAAGGCCTGTATTGTTGCTATCCTGGAACACAAACAACAGCCAGAAAAGTTATGTGAGTTTACTTGGAAAGTTGGCATGAAGGGGGATTTTATGCGGATCCGACCAATATCCATATATGTATTTTTTGGAAGGAAGAGGTGTTGGTTGATTTTGTCCAGGCCAGCGACCAGTTCATTACTATTAAAGCATCCATAGGCACGGAATCTGTTTTCTTGTCCGTGGTGTATGGGATCTGTGATGTGCAATGGAGAGAGGTGTTGTGGTAGGATCTCTATACCTTTGACCCGAGGGATTTCCCTTGGTTTGTGGGTAGTGATTTCAATGTTATCTCATATCCAACAGGAAAAAAAGGCAGAGGTGTCTTTCCTCATGCAGCCATCTTGAGCTTTGTGAAATTTATGGCCAAAAAGGGTCTTCTAGACTTGGGATATTCATGGGATAGATTCACCTGGTGTAATAACCAGAAAGGGGGACGAAGATGTTGGTGTCGGTTGGATGGGTTTCTAGCTAACTTAAATTCCATTTCCATATTCCCCAATACGAAGGTGGCCCATATCATCTGGGGTATCTCGGACCACTCTCCCTTGTTGATATCTCTGCCTCCCGATCATGATGGTGGTGAATGATTTCGTTTCCAGGCCCATTGGATTGGCTCCCCTGGCTATCACCACCTGTTCAGAGAGGTTTGGAAGGCCACATATCATGGATTCTCCTGGGTGGACCTACATAACAAGTTTATATGACTCAAACAAATCATACAAGCTTGGGAGAAGGGATTTAAATCTTCTGAACAATACCTTGACATCCTTGAGAAGGAGCTTGAGTCCCTGGACCAAAGCCTTGAGGATTCATGGGATGAAACGGTCTTTGAAGAGATCTCCAGAAAGAAGTCAGTTCTGGAGGATTTGGTTATGAGGCAGGAATGCATGGCTCGGAAGTGTGTGAGGGTGAAGTGGATTCAGGAAGGGGACATAAAATCAGCATACTTTCATGCCTGCATCAAGGAGAGAAGGAGGCCAGTGAATCCCAATATTATTCTTGATGATGGATCATTCTCGGGTGATAGAGATGTGGTTGGCGGCATGGCCTTATCCTTTTTCAATAACCTTCTTGTAGGTCCCAATCAGGCGATGCCTAATGGGTACCTAAGTGGTGAATTTGAGCTTCTTTAAGGGATCACTATCCTGATGTTTGGGCAAGACAATGCAGAGCTGGAAGCGATCCCGAATGAGAAGGAGGTTTTTGGTGAGGTTATGATTCTCAACCCGGAGAGTGCTCCGAGGCCTGATGGTTTCCCAGTCTCATTCTATAGGGGTTCTTGGGATGTGATCAAAGATGATATCATCATGGCCATACAGGACTTCTTTCAAGGTGGATCTATCCCTCGGGTGTCTAGTGCCACTACCTTGGTTCTCTTACCGAAGATCAAAGACCTGTCGTCCATTCGTGACTATAGGTTGATTAGTATGTGTAACTTTTCTTACAAGATTTTTTCTAGCATAGTGAACTCTAGGATATCCATCCATATTCCTCAGTGGATATCCTTAGAGAAACATGGTTTTTTCAAGGGGCGGTCGATTCAGGGGGTGGTGGCTTTGGCTCAAGAAATGATTCATGACATCAACATCAAAACCTATGGCTCTAATATGTCCCTTAAGATAGATATGAATAAGGCATATTAAAAGATGTAATGGGGATTTATTAACAAGGTGTTGGAAGGCATGGGCCTTTCTACCTAGGCGGTGGATATCATTTTCATATGCTTCAATTATTCTTGGATGGCTATGTCCTTTCTAGGGAAGACTCATGGTTTTTTTAAGCTGGCCCAGGGTCTCCAGTAGGGAGACCCCATTTCCCCAACTATTTTTATCATTTTGAAAGATACTCTTAGTCAGCTTATCAATATAAATATTTCCTTGGGGTACCTCCAACCATTTCAAAGACGAAGGAGTCGGCCCCCGATTTCCCACATTATGTATGCGGACGACTCTCTCATCTTTATGAATGCCAAAAAACGGTCAGTGGGTAGGCTGTCCAAAATTCTAGATGAATATTGTTTCTGGAGTGGGAAGATCATTAACAAGGACAAGAGCTATCTTTATCATTCAGGAAGATGCAACGACCATCAGGACACGACCCTATGCAGTAAGTTGGGTATACAGAGGGGTCAGTTTCCTTTTTCTTATCTTGGTTCTCCTATCTCTCCAGGCCAGATCAGGATTAGCGACTATTATGGGATTGTGTGTAAGATCACCAGTTGAGTGCTTAACTGGAAGAACTGATACCTTTCCTTTGGAGGGTGGATAACTCTGGTCAACAGTGTGCTTTTAGCTATTTCTTTTCATGTCCGGTTGGCTGCCAAAGTGCCCAAGGGAGTTATCTCTTCAATTGACAAGATTCTGCCCAATTTTATTTGGGATGCTCAGGGAGAGGGTAAGCTTCACTAGGCCTCATGGAGGAGGTTGGCGAGGCCTATTCGTGAAGGTGGGATCAACGTTCGATGTATGTTTGATTCTGTCTATTGTTTGCAGGCAAAGCATTCATGGGAGGTGGTGGAAGAGCATACGCTTTGGGGTAAAATTATGTCCTCCCAGAGTAGAGGGTTGGAGTGGGATGATGGTCAGGCTTCTCTGTTCTGGGAAAAGATTCAAATATTATTCCATCTATTCGACAGCATTCCCAGTGGATTGTGGAGAGGGGAGACCTCTCTTTCTGGCACCACAATTGGGTGGGCGCCATCATAGGCTTTCCTGGGTGTCCTGCTCCAATGATCTCTTTTTAGGAGGCCTGCTCGCACCCCAGTTTTACCAGCACAGTTCTGAATGTGGAGCAGTAAGGGGTGATGGATCTTATTTCAATAACCTTTAAGCCTTATTTTTGTGTGTTCACTGCATCTGTTGTAGTTACTTTCTCATAGAAGGATTTCTGGAATATTTCTCTCCCCCAGGAGCAGCGTGACAAGTGGAATAGTGTGGTCTGGTGTGAGAGGAGCCCGACTAAGTGAAACTTCCTTACCTAGAGGATTAGAAATCATGTGGTTCTTATAGATGATAATGTGAGGATAATGGGGGTCGGCATGGAATCTAAGTGCCACTGCTGCAAGGCACATAAGGAGGAGTCTTCTGATAACCTATTTTTTGAAGGGGAATGGGTTATGGCGGTCTGGAGGTTTTTTGGTGGTTTCACCGGTATCCTTGATCCTGTTTTTCTGGGTATTCGTTTCTTGATAGATGGTATCGTGGTGTGGCTGGTCTGGGGCCAAAACGTAGGGCGCAATAATTGATCTTCAGTACTGGTTGTTGGTGTATTTGGAAAGCCCTAAATAAATCCAGGTTTGATGGAGTTGCTTCCTCTGGAACAGCAGTGATTACCCGCTCGATATCCCTGCTGTTTGATCTGGTTTGGGGAGGTAAGTACTGGTGCGGCACTCCTTCACTGAGGGATCATCAGAGGTCTGCTCCCTCATTGCAGTAATCCCCCACTGGGCCAAAGGGAAACTGGGTGTCGTGGAAGCCACCTATCACGGGCTTGAAGTTAAATTGTGATGGGTCATGTGCTGTAGGTATCATGCGTGGGGGAGGGTGGTTCGGGACCATAGGGGTAGTGTCTTAACAGCCTTATCTATGTACTATGTGGTGGGGAGCTCCATCTAGGCGAAGGCCAAGGCACTGTTCATAGGTCTGGAGTTATGCAGGAAAAAGGGGATCCCACTTTAGCAAGTGGAAATGGACTCCAAAATCATTCATGATTCCTTGCTTGGAACGTCTTTCAATCCATGGTTGATTGCTTATATAATCAAGAAATGCAAAAGTATCCTCAGCAACAAAAATGTTTAGGTTCTACACACGTGGTGTGAGGGAAATAAAGTGGCGGATCATTTGGCATCCATGGAGGTGGCAGACCAAGGTTATAGCATCTTCTATGTTTCATCTGTTCTTCAACTGGGTGTTGAGGGGGCTAACTTGGTAAGAGGGGATCTGCTAGGGCTTCATTACTTTAGGCCTCTATAGGTCCTTGTTATCATGACCTTTTCCTTGGCCAGGGCTTGTGTGTTTTTTTTCATAATAAATATATATCCTTACAGTACAGTAAGTGGTAATGATAAAGGATAATTAGTACATAAAGAATAATCAATGGCCTCAACTGGTAGATTCATGTTGTTTGAAGCCCATTTTTCTAAACTTTGGTGGGAGGTGTCATCACTGGGGTTCTATCTTGACCAAGCCCAAGATGAGAATCAACAATTCAAGCTTGAAAAAAATCACCTATGAGAGAAGTTAAAATTAGTGTATATTATCACTTGATCGATAATAGCTGAGGTACCCTCTGAAAGTGCCGCCATCGCACACCTTACCCTCAGAGCATATGTCGGTGTAATAAGGGGTTTTGTGTACAAAACATAGTTATATAATATTTAAATTATTTTTATAAATGAACTTTTTATTCCATCAATCACTCATAGGAATATTTTTCCTTAATAAAATATATTTTTAATTGAGATGAATTTAATAAATGGATTTTTGGACCAAAATATAACAAAATTGATTTTTTTAGAAAATATATAAATTTTTTACTATAAAACAAATAATTTTAAGTATTATTTAATGAAATTAAATATAATTTTAAAATATTTTTATTTAAATAATAATTTATAAAATAATTTTATAATAGCCTAGAAAATTTTTATAAGTGTCAAAAAATTGACTATGCCTTATAAACTGCTATTTTAAAATAAATACATATTTTTATATTTAAAAGTTAAATTTTTCTTATTTACAGAATTTTTATACTAAAATTTACATAATTTTTAAAATTTATCATGTCAAAATCAGTTTTTACTGAATTTATGATAATTTTATATAATACTTTATTTTTTATGAATAGTAAAAAATAGTTTTAGGGTTTCAATATATTTTATGACATCATAATTAGACATAATGATGTAATAATTAATTAAACATAGTCCATGCCCAAAAATATGTCATTTTATTAATATTAAGTATTTTAATATATTTTATTCAATTTTTAAAACTATAAGATACTTTCCAAAGTCTAAAAATGAAATCTTGATTTTTAAAACATTACTTTGTGGGATATTTAATTTTATTTGCTAAAATATGTATTAAATAATGGTTTTATTTTCTAGAGGATTAAATGTGAACAAAATATCTAAATCCAAGAGAAAAAATAATTGTTAAGCTAGTGGTTTTTCATTTTCCACAACCTAGTTTTCCAATACCTATATTTGGAAATTATTAAAAAAAATCTGCCACTTCTCCTATAAACACCCTCCCATTTATCCATTTTCGCTTACTCCTAATATATCCTCCAATAATATATAGTTATCCCCCCCTAAGGAGTCCCCCCAAGGTGTCCTTTGGCCCCCAACATTCCATCCTCAAGTTTTAGGAACAATTGTTCATGGTAAGGGAAATCTCCACTCCTCTTTCCATTCAAGTTCCTTTTTTTATGTCGTATGTATTCTAATTTCCAAAATAAGTTATTTTTTCCACTTAATATTATCCCATTATTTTAATAAGAGTATTTTATGAATGGGATACACTTTTTTCCTATCATTTTACCCTTTTCTAAAACCATGTTTTATACCCATCATGCTGCTGAATGTTTTCACAAATTTTCCTCTTTTAGATGAGAAATTATCTTTTCCATTTTACTTTAACACCCAAACCACTTTACTTTTCATTGGGTATTAAACTAGACATAGAATTTATTTTTTTAATATTGCATTTAAATATATTAAACCCACATTGTAGCGACCCCCAAACCCAGGGTACTTAATGAGACATGATATACTTAACATTACATCATTAAAAATTAAACATCATGTCTCCTTACTACAGAAGATCGTGAGGCTCAGGATTCTTGGAAACCAGCTGCTTCTGATTAACCTTCATTGGTACCAACCATGCCTGAAAAATTTTAAACAAAAACGTATTTTGAGTAAATATGCCCAGTAAGGGGTTTTAAAACATTTTTAGAAAATCCTTTCTCAAAGAAGTGCTTCTGAAGAGAATAAAACACCTTGATAAAACAAAACATTATCTTTTCTTAAAACTTGAAAACCATCATTCTTTGAAAACCACTTGTACAAAGAAGCACGTACTTGAAATAAGCTTTAAAGTAAACATGATCAGAGAGCGCAACACGGGAACAATAAACAATGCATAATATACAAACAAGGTTACTTTAATTCTAAAATAATTCTATGGCTAAGTAGGGAAAACATGCATATCATGGTTCATGAGTAAAATGTAGATCATCTAACAGTTTACCACATGAAAAACAGCTCTTGTCACATAAAGTACATTTTCATGATCATGGGAGCTTTCGATTAGGGGTTGTCCTATTAGTTGAACTAACCCCTGGTTAACCTTTATCATTACATGCGGAGGGAATGTATAATACTGGACTTTGACAATATCTTTCGTCAAGACCGTATAACATTCTTAACAGGTCAAGGCTCACTGCCCACCCCGTTTCCTTAGCTCAATCCAAGGCTAACTGCCAAGACATTCGCACATAATCGTCTCATGAGACTCCTACTTTACCCAATGCATTGGAGCGCTATATAATTCTGGGCGCACCCGTCACATCATTCTTGTTCCGCTATATAATTCCGGGCACACCCGTCACATGTAAGTCCAATACATCCCTCACATATCCTGACATGGTCATTCATTGATGGGGTTTCAAACATTCTTAATTAAACCCCATTTTCACATATGTGTTCATAACATGAAGACAGTTTAACCATTAAAAACCTGATGACATGCATGCTAAAACTCTGGCACATAACAAGTTATCTTAACATTTGAAAACATGGGTTTCTAGAAAATGAACATAAAACTTAACATTACATAACATCATAATACCCAATTAAAGCATGGTCGTTCATAACTTACACATATGATGATAAATGGATATCATGGGTGTTTAATATAGGCAGTTGGGGTTACAAGGTGTGTAATCGAGTCCATCTTGGGGAAATCATGTATATAATTGTTTAAACTCTACCATTATCACTTTAAATAACAAACCCCCTTTTCTTTATAAAGTTTTCAAACATCATAATAGAACTCGTAATTGAAGACATCATAATGATATGTATACCTACACATAATGATGGGTTTAGCACATTAAACCATACTCCAAAAATATCTCTTAAACAAATTTTATGTTTGGTAAAAAAACATCCGGAGTTCTTTTCCATAAAAGAAGAAAAAGGGGTGAACATAATTTCCATAAACCTTTATTGACAAAAAGTCAGCCTTGCATACAACAAGGTTGTTTCATAAACATAAGTACATACCTATGAATACATGTATGCACTTTTAAAAGTTCAAGGAGTCCATACTAACCATTTTCACAAAGCAAAAATCTTGATTTATCCAGAGCAGTGATAAATGAAAATTCTCAATTGTAAGAATAATTTTGAAATCAAATCAACCCATAAACTTCATCATGCTATATTGTAATAAATTACAAAACCTGGAAACCAAGTTCATATTAATGTATATTCATATTGATTTAGTCACATGTATGTATATATATAACAATATACTTCATTCACTTGGATAATTTTACCTATTCATTCAATAACTCAAAATCTCCATTTTTTTATAGGCGAAAGTAAAAATCGGGGTTATAAACACTGAGAAAAGGTTGTATACTTGCGCATATCATCTTATACATATGTGTATATGAAATTATATATATATATATATACACATATATAGACACAAGGTGTAAAATGCAAGGACTCGCACCCAAATAAAGCAGATCCTTCGAACCTTTACCCCAAATTTTATGGTTTCACAAAGAGGTTGTCAAGATCAGTTCTAGGAATAGGTAAAACAGGTTTATATGGTCTTGTATTTTTTTATACCTAATTATAAAACAAGTGTATATAACTATATAAAATTTATAAAAATGGTAGGAAACAATGAAGAGGTTCTTCCCCCTTACTCCTAACCGGTTCCCTAAGCCGAGAGGGAGATCTCAAGGCCTGGGTTTGTAATAGTTTCACACACACCCAAAAATATATATATAACTTGTATATATATACAGATTTATATAAAACGAATCTTAAAAGAAAACAACCAAAATAAACCTACTTCCTACCTTGCTTGGAGAGGAGGAGTTGACAAGGCAGGAGGAACTGAATGAAAAAAAAAGGCAGAAGGTGTACATATATACATATAACATGTATATACGTATATATACCTATATATAAAACCCGATGTTTACACAAACATAGAAAAAAATAAGCACGACCCTTACCCGTTCGGAGAGGAGGAGAGGAGAACAGAGCAGCGATGAGGTACAGAGCCGGAGAGATCAAGGGAGCCGGACGCAAAAACACCCTGCTTCGGTGCAACTTGGGGTTTTAAAAAAAACTGAAAAAGAAGAAGAGGAATCTGGAGTCGTCGGCCCAGGTATCGTCGGTGCCGACTCGTGGAAAGAGGGAGCAGCTCGGGTCCATTCGCCGGCCTAGGTGAAGAAAACGGTGGCCTAGCCCTACTGGTTCGATGACGCAAAGAGGAAGAAGAAAACGAAGCGTCGTTGGAAGAAGAAGTCGCGGGGAGAAAAAATGCGAAATACAGCAGACAGCCAGGATTAAACTGAGGTAGATCGAACGGCTTGGATGCAGCGCGGCCTTAAAAGAAACCAATGGCCGCAATCAGGGGGGAGAGGATCGGACGGTCCAGGGGCGGTGTGGCTTTTAAAAAAACATAGTTCATCCGGTTTTAAAAAAAACTTTATTAATATTCTTATTAATTGATTAAATCATTGATTTTTTTTTATTATTAATGAATTCAATTATTAAACCACTTTTATTATAAAAATCATTGGTCAAATAAAAATTATAAATTGATTTAATCAAAACATGTTATTATATAAACATATGTATATATATATATATATTCTATTTTAAAATACCAATAATTTTTATTGGCCTTATTATATTAAGTATATTATTTTTAAACCATAATTATTATATTTTGAAAAATTAAAGGTTCATTTAATCAATTAAAGAAAACATCGATTTATTCATCATAATATATATATATTTATTTATTTATTTATTTATTTATTTATTTTTCCTTTGCTGAATTACATAATAATTACCTTAATTTATAATTTCATGCAAACATTTGGATACACTCCTTTAAGAAAAAAAAGAAATAGGTTGCTTAAAAGTATTTTTGTAAGCTTAAAGATGCGAAATTTGTAAATAAAACCATAATTTGACAAAGTTTCCAAAATAGTTAAAGAAGGTCGAATTATAAGAGAAATAATATATCTAATTTGATGCAATACATATATAACTCAAGGGTTAATACATTTTTTAGAAAAAATAAAAACTCATTAGATTTAATATAATTACAACATAAAATTTTAATTTCTTAAATCAAGAAAACAAGTGTAGTGAATAACAATATCAATTTTCCATAAAACATAATTCACATTTTTTGGAAAACAAGACATAAATTGATTAAATTATCATTGATGTCACTTTTAAACATTAAAGAAAATTTACACAATTCGCATTCCGATCCCTTTTGGGGTAAATCATTTTATTTCCAACGGTCAAAATAAAACTTAGAAGATAGGAGGAACCAA
The DNA here is from genome assembly GCA_963277665.1 of Viscum album. Classification (NCBI taxonomy): domain Eukaryota; kingdom Viridiplantae; phylum Streptophyta; class Magnoliopsida; order Santalales; family Viscaceae; genus Viscum; species Viscum album. The sequence goes on along the minus strand of OY728141.1, from coordinate 433,747,106 downwards.
AGGTCAAAATAAAACATTGGATTCTTGTGGAAACCAACGGTTGAATTTATAGTCGTTTGGGGTTCAACGGTCAGATTAGAGTTCTTATAAAAGGGTCTGGTCTCGGGGTGTCCCTTACTCCAAGTGACCGAAGGAGAAAAGGAAATATGGTTCGTGTGATCCCCTCGGTGCTGAGCACGGTCGTGGTGGCTTAAGCCATCCTCATGTTTATTATGATGGACGCTCGAAACCCCTACCACATTCTTGGGCTCTTAGTGGTTTTAAGCGGTCTTCCCATTATTGTAATCGGGTTCTTAGTTGGGATTTTGGGTTAATTTACCTTCTTGTTTGGTCAGTGGATGTTGTAGCCAAAATGTTGCTTATTTGAATAAAAGGAATTTTTCATCCATTTGATTCATTTTATTATTAATACCTTATTATTTGTTTGTTGGTTCACTTAACGAGTGACATTGAAAAGAAAACTTGTCAAAAATCAAAACATGGTTTTCTTGGGTCATTACATTACTTCCCCCTTCAAAGAATTGCACCCTTGCAATTCTATCATAAAAAAAACTGAAAACCCCATATGTACAACTCTACCGAAACAGCGGATCAGGCTCGGTTAACGGGATACCAAAGTTGGCACACAGCTCTTCCATTTCCCAAGTCCAGATGCACCTCGAACAGTGCTCCTTGAACTCATGTTCGTGTGTATTGCACACGGGCTTCCAAAGGGGGGCTCGTGCGATGCAAAGCTCAGAAACGTCCGAGTAGATAAACTCCTTGATGACTCTTCTCGCCACATCATGCTCGGGGTTGTCGAGAGGGATGATGCGGTTGAGGAGACTGAGGTTCATGACTTGGAACATGTAGGCTGCACTGACCTGGCCATTCTGAGCAGCCACAAGGAAGCATGCTCTGGCAGAAAAGTTTTGTGCCAGAGTGAAACACCGGAACATGCCCTCAAAGTATCTTCCCCTTCGCCTGTAGCAGGGGAGTTGAGTCGTGGCAACGAGGTAAAAGACACGGTCATCCTCTTGACATAAGCGAAGGATCTCTGGACCGTTTGCTAAATCGAGCAAACGCTGGCAGGACCCTCGCAGGTGGAGAAAGGATGGATAGTCCACTATGCATGCCTTGATCAATATGACTTCTACTAGCTCATCGGGTAGGGATGAGAAGTTTGTTTGACCAGCCATATAAAAACCAACATCAAAGGGAAACTCTTAACAACATTGATAAGGTGGAGACATGAAAGGAAACAAGAAACTTCCATTTATGAAAAAGTTTACACGGAAAAGTCTGATTTTACAAGACGTACGCCACAAAGAGTGGCAAAACTTCCAAACTCTTCAAACCACACACAAGATGAACAGACAGGACTAAACTCATGGGAACATTTATAACGCCTCCTGAGTTTAGCGTGAGGGGTGTGGAGTTGGGAAACATCGGTGTACACTTCTTGCCTAAGAGACACACGGGTGGACTCATTTTCCAACGCTCCAAAGTCCATTAACTGGCCCCAGAAGCCATAGTGCAAAATTTGGCATAGGTAAGCCGCTTGGAGGTCTCCAGCAGCAGTAGCTTATTGAAAGGGGTTATCAAGCATTGTGCCAAATTCCTTGCCAGTTGTAAACAGTCGGAATAGTCCTTCGTGATACCTTCCCCGACATGCATAAGAGGGAAATTGGGTCGTCATCATTAGGAGATAATCTATCCCCAATCCCCGGTGAAGACAAAGCACCCTAGATGAGTTTGACACATCGTACAGGTGCTTACACGTCATGCGAATTTGGGCATAGTTTAGAAAGTTCTCACGGCTAGCTAGAGATACAATGTTCTCCAGAGCCTCAGTGGGAAGTGACAAAAGGTCGGTAGGTACATCAGCCATCTGAAAGTTATAAAAATTTTACCTAGTTAGTCTTAGCAATATATTTATATCACCTGTTTTTCCAGAGTTTCCTGAACCCATCCTCTGATACCAACTGTAGCGACCCCCAAACCCAGGGTACTTAATGAGACATGATATACTTAACATTACATCATTACAAATTAAACATCATGTCTCATTACTACAGAAGATCGTGAGGCTCAGGATTCTGGGAAACCAGCTGCTTCCGATTAACCTTCATTGGTACCAACCATACCTGAAAAATTTTAAACAAAAACGTAGGGTGAGAAAATATGCCCAGTAAGGGGTTTTAAAACTTTTTTAGAAAATCCTTTCTCAAAGAAGTGATTATGAAGAGAATAAAACACATTGCTAAACCAAATATTATCTTTTCTTAAAACTTTAAAACCATCATTCTTTGAAAACCACTTGTACAAAAAAGCACGTACTTGAAATAAGCTTTAAAGTAAACATGATCAGAGAGCGCAACATAGGAACAATAAACATTTCATAATATACAAACAAGGTTACTTTAATTCTAAAATAATTCTATGGCTAAGTAGGGAAAACATGCATATCATGGTTCATGAGTAAAATGCAGATCATCTAACAGTTTACCACATGAAAAACAGTTCTTGTCACAAAAAGTACATTTTCATGATCATGGGAGCTTTCGACTAGGGGTTGTCCTATTCGTTGAACTAACCCCTGGTTAACCTTTATCATTACATGCGGAGGGAATGTATAATACTTGACTTTGTCAAGACCTTTCGTCAAGACCGTATAACATACTTAATGGGTCAAGGCTCACTGCCCACCCTGTTTCCTTAGCTCAAGCCAAGGCTAACTGCCAAGACCTTCGCACAAAATCGTCTCATGAGACTCTTTCTTTACCCAATGTATTGGAGCGTTGTATAATTCCGGGCGCACCCGTCACATCATTCTTGTTGCGCTATATAATTCCGGGCGCACCCGTCACATGTAAGTCCTATACATCCGTCACATATCCTGACATGGTCATTCATTCATGGGGTTTCACACATTCTTAATTAAACCCCATTTTCACATACGTGTTCATAACATGAAGACAGTTTAACCATTAAAAACCTGTTGACATGCATGCTAAAACTCTGTGCACATAACAAGTTATCTTAACATTTGAAAACATGGGTTTCTAGAAAATGAACATAACACTTAACATTACATAACATCATAATACCCAATTAAAGCATGGTCGTTCATAACATACACATATGATGATAAATGGATATCATGGGTGTTTAATACAGGCAGTTGGGGTTACAAGGTGCGTAATCGAGTCCATCTTGGGGAAATCATGTATATAATTGTGTAAACTCTACCATTAGCACTTTAAATAACAAACCCCCTTTTCTTTATAAAGTTTTCAAACATCATAAGAGAAATCGTAATTGAAGACATCATAATGATATGTATACCTACAAATAAGCATGGGTTTATCACATTAAACCATACTCCAAAAATATCTCTTAAACAAATTTTATGTTTGGTAAAAAAACATCTGGAGTTCTTTTCTATAAAAGAAGAAAAAGGGGTGAACATAATTTCCATAAACCTTTATTGATAAAAAGTCATCCTTGCATACAACAAGTTTGTTTCATAAACATAAGTAAATACCTATGAATACATGTATGCACTTTTAAAATTTCAAGGAGTCCATATTAACCATTTTCACAAAACAAAAATCCTGATTTATCCAGAGCAGTGATAAATGAAAATTCTCAATTGTAAGAATAATTTTGAAATCAAATCAACCCATAAACTTCATCATGCTATATTGTAATAAATTACAAAACCTGGAAACAAAGTTCATATTAATGTATATTCATATTGATATAGTCACATGTATGTATATATATAAAAATATACTTCATTCACTTGAATAATTTTACTTATTCATTCAATTACTCAAAATCTCCATTTTTTTTTTAGGCGAAAGGAAAAATCAGAGTTATAAACATTGAGAAAAGGTTGTATACTTGCGCATATCATCTTATACATATGTGTATATGAAAGTATATATATATATATATATACACACATATATAGACACAAGGTGTAAAATGCAAGGACCCGCACCCAAATAAAGCAGATCCTTCGAACCTTTACCATAAATTTTATGGTTTCATAAAGAGGTTGTCAAGATCAGTTCTTGGAATAGGTAAAACAGGTTTATATGGTCTTGTATGTTTTTATACATAATTATAAAACAAGTGTATATAACTATATAAAACTTATAAAAATGGTAGGAAACAATGAAGAGGTTCTTCCCCCTTACTCCTAACCGATTCCCTAAGCTGAGAGGGAGATCTCAAGGCCTGGGTTTGTAACAGTTTCACACACACCCGAAAATATATATATAACTTGTATATATATATACACATTTATATAAACCGAAGCTTAAAAGAAAACAACCAAAATAAACCTACTTCATACCTTGCTTGGAGAGGAGGAGTTGACAAGGAAGGAGGAACCGAATGAAAAAAAGGCAGAAGGTGTACATATATATATATAACATGTATATACGTATATATAACTATATATAAAACCTGGTGTTTACACAAACTTAGAAAAAAAGAAACACGACCCTTACCAGTTCGGAGAGGAGGAGAGGAGAACGGAGCAACGATGAGGTCCAGAGCCGGAGAGATCAAGGGAGCCGGACGCAAAAACACCCTGATTCGGTGAAACTTGGGGTTTTAAAAAAAACTGAAAAAGAAGAAGGGGAATCTGGAGTCGTCGGCCCGGGTATCGTCGGTGCCGACTCATGGAAAGAGGGAGCAGCTCGGGTCCATTCGCCGGCTTAGGTGAAGAAAACGGTGGCCTATCCCTACTGGTTCGACAATGCAAAGAGGAAGAAAAAAATGAAGCGTCGGTGGAAGAAGAAGTCACGGGGAGGAAAAACGCGAAATACAGCAGACGACCGGGATTAAACTGAGGTAGATCGAACGGCTTAGATGCAGCACGTCATTAAAGGAAACCGACGGCCGCGATCAGGGGGGAGAGGATCGGACGGTCCAGGGGCGGTGTGGCTTTTAAAAAAAACGCAGTTCAGCTGGTTTTAAAAAAAACTTTATTAATTTTCTTATTAATTGATTAAATCATTGATTTTTTTTATTATTAATGAATTCAATTATTAAACCACTTTTATTATAAAAATAATTGGTCAAATAAAAATTATAAATTGATTTAATCAAAACATGTTATTATATAATCATATGTATATATATATATTCTATTTTAAAATACCAATAATTTTTATTGGCCTTATTAAATAAAGTATATTATTTTTAAACCATAATTATTATATTTTGGAAAATTAAAGGTTCATTTAATCAATTAAAGAAAGCATCGATTTATTCATCATAATATATATTTATTTATTTATTTATTTATTTTTCCTTTGCTGAATTACATAATAATTACCATAATTTATAATTTCATGCAAACATTTGGATACACTCCTTTAAGAAAAAAAAGAAATAGGTTGCTTAAAAGTATTTGTGTAAGCTTAAAGATGTGAAATTTGTAAATAAAACCATAATTTGACAAAGTTTCCAAAATAGTTAAAGAAGGCCGAATTATAAGAGAAATAATATATCTAATTTGATGCAATATATATATATATAACTCAAGGGTTAATAAATTTTTTAGACAAAATAAAAACTCATTAGCTTTAATATAATTAGAACATAAAATTTCAATTTCTCAAATCAAGAAAACAAGTGTAGTGAATAACAATATCAATTTTTCATAAAACATAATTCACATTTTTGGGAAAACAAGACATAAATTGATTAAATAATCATTGATGTCACTTTTAAACATTAAAGAAAATTTACACAATTAGCATTACGATCCCTTTTGGGGTAAATCATTTTATTTCCAACGGTCAAAATAAAACTTAGAAGATAGGAGGAACCAACGGTCAAAATAAAACATTGGATTCTTTTGGAAACCAACGGTCGAATTTATAGCCGTTTGGGGTTCAACGGTCAGATTAGAGTTCTTATAAAAGGGTCTGGTCTCGGGGTGTCCCTTACTCCAAGTGACCAAAGGAGAAAAGGAAATATGGTTCGTGTGATCCCCTTGGTGCTAAGCATGGTCGCGGTGGCTTCAGCCATCCTCATGTTTATTATAATGGAAGCTCGAAACCCCTACCTCATTCATGGGCTCTTAGTGCTTTTAAGAGGTCTTCCCATTATTGTAATCGAGTTCTTAGTTGGGATTTTGGGTTAATTTACCTTCTTGTTTGGTCAGTGGATGTTGTAGCCAAAATGTTGCTTATTTGAATAAAAGGACTTTTTCATCCATTTGATGCATTTTATTATTAATACCTTATTAGTTGTTTGTTGGTTCACTTAATGAGAGACATTGAAAAGCAAACTTGTCAAAAATCAAAACATGGTTTCCCTGGGTTGTTATATTACTTCCCCCTTCAAAGAATTGCGCCCTCGCAATTCTATCATAAAAAAGAAAAACTGAAAACCCCATACATACAACTCTACCAAAATAGCGGATCTGGCTCGGTTAATGGGATACCAAAGTTGGCACACAGCTCTTCCATTTCCCAAGTCCAGATGCACCTCGAACAATGCTCCTTGAACTCCTGTTCGTGTGTACTGCACACAGGCTTCCAAAGGGAGGCTCGTGCGATGCAAAGCTCGGAAACATCCGAGTAGATAAACTCCTTGATGACTCTTCTGGCCACATCATGATCGAGGTTGTCGAGAGGGATGATGCGGTTGAGGAGACTGAGGTACAAGACTTGGAACATGTAGGCTGCACTGAGCTGGCCATTCTGAGCAGCCACGAGGAAGCATGCTCTAGCAGAAAAGTTCTGTGCCAGAGTGAAACACTGGAACAGGCCCTCAAAGTATCTTCCCCTTCGCCTGTAGCAGGGGAGTTGAGTCGTGGCAACGAGGTGAAAGACACGGTCATCCTCTTGACATAAGAGAAGGATCTCTGGACCGTTTTCTAAATCGAGCAAACACTGGCAGGACCCTAGCAGGTGGAGAAAGGATGGATAGTCCACCATGCATGCCTTGATCAAGTTGACTTCTACTAGCTCATTGGGTAGGGATGAGAAGTTTGTTTGACCAGCCATCTGAAAACAAACATCGAATGGAAACTCTTAACAACATTGATAAGGTGGAGACATGAAAGGAAACAAGAAACTTCCATTTATGAAAAAGTTTACACGGAAAAGTCTGAGTTTACAAGATGTACGCCACAAAGAGTGGCAAAACTTCCTAACTCTTCAAACCACACACAAGATGAACAGACACGACTAAACTCATGGGAACATTTATAATGCCTCCTGAGTTTAGAATGAGGGGTGTGGAGTTGGGAAACATCGGTGTACAATTCTTGCCTAAGAGACAAATGGGTGGACTCATTTTCCAACGCTCCAAAGTCCATTAACTGGCCCTAGAAGCCATAGTGCAAAATTTGGCACAGGTAAGCCACTCGGAGGTCTCCAGCAGCAGCAGCTTCTTAAAAGGGGTTATCAAGCATTGTGCCAAATTCCTCGCCAGTTGTAAACACTCGGAAGAGTCCTTCATGATACCTTCCTCGACGTGCATAAGAGGGAAATTGGGTCGTCATCATTAGGAGATAATCCATCCCCAATCTCCGGTGAAGACTATGCACCCTAGATGAGTTTGACACATCATGCAGGTGCTTACACGTCATGAAAATTTGGGCATAGTTTAGAAACTTCTCACGGCTAGCTAGAGATACAATGTTCTCCAGATCCTCAGTGGGAAGTGACAAAAGGTCAGTAGGTACATCAGCCATCTGAAAGTTATAACATTTTTACTTAGTTAGTCTTAGAAATATATTTATATCACCTGGTTTTCCAGATTTTCCTGAACCCATCCTCTGATACCAACTGTAGCGACCCCCAAACCCAGGGTGCTTAATGAGACATGATATACTTGACATTACATCATTACAAATTAAACATCATGTCTCGTTACCACAGAAGATCGCGAGGCTCAGGATTCTGGGAAACCAGCTGCTTCCGATTAACCTTCATTGGTACCAACCATGCCTGAAAATTTTAAACAAAAACAGAGGGTGAGAAAATATGCCCAGTAAGGGGTTTTAAAACATTTTTAGAATATCCTTTCTCAAAGAAGTGCTTCTGAAGAGAATAAAACACCTTGATAAAACAAAACATTATCTTTTCTTAAAACTTGAAAACCATCATTCTTTGAAAACCACTTGTACAAAGAAGCACATACTTGAAATAAGCTTTAAAGTAAACATGATCAGAGAGCGCAACATAGGAACAATAAACAATGCATAATATACAAACAAGGTTACTTTAATTCTAAAAGAATTCTATGGCTAAGCAGGGAAAACATGCATATCATGGTTCATGAGTAAAATGCAGATCATCTAACACTTTACCACATGAAAAACAGTTCTTTTCACATAAAGTACATTTTCATGATCATGGGAGATTTCGACTAGGGGTTGTCCTATTAGTTGAAATAACCCCTGGTTAACCTTTATCATTACATGCGGAGGGAATGTATAATACTGGACTTTGTCAAGAACTTTCGTCAAGACTGTATAACATACTTAACGGGTCAAGGCTCACTGCCCACCCCATTTCCTTAGCTCAAGCCAAGGCTAACTGCCAAGACCTTCGTACATAATCATCTCATGAGACTCCTGCTTTACCCAATGCATTGGAGCGCTGTATAATTCTGGGCACACCCGTCACATCATTCTTGTTGCGCTATATAATTACGGGCGCACCCGTCACATGTAAGTCCTATACATCCCTCACATATCCTGACATGGTCATTCATTCCTGGGGTTTCACACATTCTTAATTAAACCCCATTTTCACATATGTGTTCATAACATGAAGACATTTTAACCATTAAAAACCTGATGACATGCATGCTAAAACTCTGTGCACATAACAAGTTATCTTAACATTTGAAAACATGGGTTTCTAGAAAATGAACATAACACTTAACATTACATAACATCATAATACCCAATTAAAGGATGGTTATTCATAACTTACACATATGATGATAAATGGATATCATGGGTGTTTAATACAGGCAGTTGGGGTTACAAGGTGCGTAATCGAGTCCATCTTGGGGAAATCATGTATATAATTGTGTAAACTCTACCATTAACACTTTAAATAACAAACCCCCTTTTCTTTATAAAGTTTTCAAACATCATAAGAGAACTCGTAATTGAAGACATCATAATGATATGTATACCTACAAATAAGCATGGGTTTAGCACATTAAACCATACTCAAAAAATATCTCTTAAACAAATTTTATGTTCGGTAAAAAAACATCTGGAGTTCTTTTCCATAAAAGAAGAAAAAGGGGTGAACATAATTTCCATAAACCATTATTGACAAAAAGTCAGCCTTGCATATAACAAGGTTGTTTCATAATCATAAGTACATACCTATGAATACATGTATGCACTTGTAAAAGTTCAAGGAGTCCATACTAACCATTTTCACAAAGCAAAAATCCTGATTTATCCAGAGTAGTGATAAATGAAAATTCTCAATTGTAAGAATAATTTTGAAATCAAATCAACCCATAAACTTCATCATGCTATATTGTAATAAATTACAAAACCTGGACACCAAGTTCATATTAATGTATATTCATATTGATATAGTCACATGTATGTATATATATAACAATATACTTCATTCACTTGCATAATTTTACCTATTCATTCAATTACTCAAAATCTCCATTTTTTTATAGGCGAAAGGAAAAATCAGGGTTATAAACATTGAGAAAAGTTTGTATACTTGCGCATATCATCTTATACATATGTGTATATGAAAGTATATATATATATATACATATATAGACACAAGGTGTAAAACGCAAGGACCCTCACCCAAATAAAGCAGATCCTTCGAACCATTACCCCAAATTTTATGGTTTCATAAAGAGGTTGTCAAGATCAGTTCTAGGAATAGGTAAAACAGGTTTATATGGTCTTGTATGTTTTTATACATAATTATAAAACAAGTGTATATAACTATATAAAACTTATAAAAATGGTAGGAAACAATGAAGAGGTTCTTCCCCCTTACTCCTAACAGGTTCCCTAAGCCGAGAGGGAGATCTCAAGGCCTGGGTTTGTAACAGTTTCACACACACCCTAAAATATATATATAACTTGTATATATATATACACATTTATATAAACCGAATATTAAAAGAAAACAACCAAAATATACCTACTTCATACCTTGCTTGGAGAGGAGGAGTTGACAAGGCAGGAGGAACCGAATGAAAAAAAAGGCAGAAGGTGTACATATATACATATAACATGTATATACATATATATAACTATATATAAAACCCGGTGTTTACACAAACTTAGAAAAAAAGAAACACGAACCTTACCAGTTAGGAGAGGAGGAGAGGAGAATGGAGCAGCGATGAGGTCCAGAGCCGGAGAGATCAAGGGAGCCGGACGCAAAAACACCCTGCTTCGGTGCAACTTGGGGTTTTCAAAAAAACTGAAAAAGAAGAAGAGGAATCTAGAGTCGTCGGCCCGGGTATCGTCGGTGCCGACTCGTGGAAAGAGGGAGTAGCTCGGGTCCATTCGCCGGCCTAGGTGAAGAAAACGGTGGCCTAGCCCTACTGGTTTGACGATGCAAAGAGGAAGAAGAAAACGAAGCGTCAGTGGAAGAAGAAGTCACAGGGAGGAAAAACGCAAAATACAGCGGATGTCCGGGATTAAACTGAGGTAGATCGAACGGCTTGGATGTTGTGCGGCATTAAAAGAAATCGACGGTCGCGATCAGGGGGGAGAGGATCGGACGGTCCAGGGGCGATGTGGCTTTTAAAAAAAATGTAGTTCAGCCGGTTTTAAAAAAAGCTTTATTAATATTCTTATTAATTGATTAAATCATTGATTTTTTTATTATTATTAATGAATTCAATTATTAAACCACTTTTATTATAAAAATCATTGGTCAAATAAAAATTATAAATTGATTTAATCAAAACATGTTATTATATAAACATATGTATATATATATATTCTATTTTAAAATACCAATAATTTTTATTGGCCTTATTATATTAAGTATATTATTTTTAAACCATAATTATTAAATTTTGGAAAATTAAAGGTTCATTTAATCAATTAAAGAAAGCATCGATTTATTCATCATAATATATATTTATTTGTTTATTTATTTATTTATTTATTTATTTATTTATTTTTTCTTTGCTGAATTACATAATAATTACCTTAATTTATAATTTCATGGAAACAATTGGATACACTCTTTTAAGAAAAAAAATAAATAGGTTGCTTAAAAGTATTTGTGTAAGGTTAAAGATGCGAAATTTGTAAATAAAACCATAATTTGACAAAGTTTCCAAAATAGTTAAAGAAGGTCGAATTATAAGAGAAATAATATATCTAATTTGATGCAATATATATATAACTCAAGGGTTAATACATTTTTTAGACAAAATAAAAACTCATTAGCTTTAATATAATTACAACATAAAATTTTAATTGCTCAAATCATGAAAAAAAGTGTAGTGAATAACAATATCAATTTTTCATAAAACATAATTCACTTTTTTGGCAAAACAAGACATAAATTGATTAAATTATCATTGATGTCACTTTTAAACATTAAATAAAATTTACACAATTAGCATTCTGATCCCTTTTGGGGTAAATCATTTTATTTCCAATGCTCAAAATAAAACTTAGAATATAGTAGGAACCAATGGTCAAAATAAAACATTGGATTCTTATGGAAACCAACCGTTGAATTTATAGCTGTTTGGGGTTCAACGGTCAGATTAGAGTGCTTATAAAAGGGTCTGGTCTCGGGGTGTCCCTTACTCCAAGTGACCGAAGGAGAAAAGGAAAGATGGTTCGTGTGATCCCCTTCGTGCTGAGCATGGTCGCGGTGGCTTCAGCCATCCTCATGTTTATTATGATGGACGCTCGAAACCCCTACCGCATTCTTGGGCTCTTAGTGGTTTTGAGCGGTCTTCCCATTATTGTAATCGGGTTATTAGTTGGGATTTTGGGTTAATTTACCTTCTTGTTTGGTCAAAGGATATTGTATCCAAAATGTTTCTTATTTTAATAAAAGAAATTTTTCATCCATTTGATGCATTTTATTATTAATACCTTATTAGTTATTTGTTGGTTCACTTAACGAGTGACATTGAAAAGCAAACTTGTCAGAAATAAAAACATGGTTTTCTTGGGTCGTTACACACATATCCTTTGGTGGGTTAAAAATGACATAACAACCATATTTTTATGCTCTTTTGTATGCCAATGTTTTAATAAGAAACCGGTTCTTTATCCTCCATAGGTTACTAATGAAATGATTTGTTATTATATAGGTGGATCATGTGAAATAAATACATAGGAATGGTTTTCCTTGATATCACTCTAATGCATTGGGTAAGGAATTCAATCTCAAGATATTTCATGTTTTATGATACCTTGGTAAATAAACTTGGTAATTTTCATTTATGAAAGTTTAGTGATTAACCTTGGTGATATGCTTATGAATATCTCATTTAAATTTTTTATCCACATTTACATTTTATGATTCATGTTCTTATTGTTACAATATGCCTCTTTCTCATGCCTTATTATTATTCCTTATGATCTTATAGTTATGTCTCAAGATCACATTTTATATGTCTCTCTTCTTATTCACTTATTGTACTTCATGCTCACCCTTTTTTTTATGTATGTCCCCATTTTATGAGATGATGTAAATATAACTTAGGGTGAAAACATTAATATCTGTTTCAAGAGGATTTATAAGATTTCAGAATGTTTTCTTTTATTATGTAACTTTTTTCAAAGAAACTAAACTTGAAAATATGCAATATTTCTACCATGTAATGAAAAGTTATGTAATATAAAGTTGAGATTCCATAACTATCTAGTTGATAAAGAATTGGTGGTAACCTCTAGTGAATGAGCTCAACCTTCATTGCTTAGGGATCACTCTATTCCAATGGAGGAAAACTCCATCCCATAAACTTAAATCACTACTACACACACTAGTAGAAATATTCCAAACATGGATAGTAAATGGATAGCTCTTTCTATATAAAAAATCATAGGATCCCAATGCCCCTACAAAAAAAATTCATGCTTGGTTCTCTCTCTCCTTACAAATTCAGGTCACACCATCCAAAAAAATGGGTGATCACCGATGTACTATAAATGAGCATCCAACACAAGGGTCAAGAAAAAATGACGCCACCGATACCACTAGGTCTCAAATTGTGGTTGTGATCATGGAAATGTAAATTATGACTTTGTGTTATATCTTTAGTTGGAGAAATGAAGACACATGTCGTACCTTAAACCACACTTTAATCCGCAAATACATAATATTCTTACTTCCTGAAGCTATCCCTACCCTTTCCCACCTGATCACCACACCTAGGGATCGCTCTGACACCTTAGCACATAAAAAAACCATGAAAATAAAATTATAAATAAATATTCTACCACACATTTACATTATCCACTTTGTGTGGCACTAAATCTCCCTTATATTTTTGAATCACATCACAAGAATGAATATTGGTGGAATAAGTGACCATCTTCCTTTCATGTTCGAATCCATGTCAAACATCACCAACACATGGCTCTACCGACATCCCACATCACCCTAGAGAAGTCTCACAATTAGGACCACCATCACGAGGGGTCTTATCTAGGCTAGAATTCACACCATAAACTCACACCAGTCCTTGACCACATGAGAAGGGGGTGTTTGGCTCACCATAATAGTTGGGAAATCTCTATCTATCAAACCCATGATGAACACTCAACATAGGGGCATAATTGTTTGGTATATATAGATCCATCAACTACTATCTAGAGTATACTAGTCACCAAAACAACCATTTGATCATTTGGTTCCCACACAAGCAGGAAAACCCAAACCACTGCCTGATGTCAAACCTCTACTCTTTGAGGTTCTATCACATCATGAAACCTTAGTGGTCTCTGTTGATGTAACTTTAATAAAGTTATAATCTTACATTTACCATCATCTTTTAATGTTGGATATATCAACTTCTCAACACGCTAATAGTTATCTTCCTAATCAACAAAATGATAAATACATAGCTCAATAGGTGGTAGCACCACTTGGTACTCTCTTAGAGAAAGAACCTCATGGGTAAGTCCCTAAATTGAGGCATCATTTCTCAACTGGGCTTCATCGTGAAATTGTATTGAAATCCTATCTATATATCATCACGGAGTCATTATTAATGTTATCAAGATGTACCATGGTCAAAGAGAACATCTAAAGAGATTACTTGAGAAGGAGAGTCGGAGGGATAAATCCTATATGATTCATGTACCACCATTCCCTGCAACTGATTTCTTGGTATGCTAAGTTGAAACATAGGTTATAAGAGTCCTAGTGAATGGATACATTAGCTGGAATACCAACATTGGGTTCCCTATCCTAAAATCCATACTCAAGATACTTTGACATTGTTTACCTAAGTCCCAACCAGTCCTCATAAGGGTAAAACCCTAAACACTATCCTAAGGAATGAACTAATTTGATACCATTGTGTTATAACCCAACCCACTGGGGTCCTCCTAGTTGGAGAAAGGATAGGCCACCACAATCTCAACCCTGCCTCCAAAGGTAGGGGGAATGTGATAAGCACTGAGAAAGCATAAGATAAATGGGATGCCATTTCCTATTGTACTTGTATCAAAAACCCCACTATCTCTGTGAAAGAGTGAAGAGGAATATAATTAAAATACCATAACATATATAGAAAACCCATCCATTAAAAAAATATAGGGAATAAATTAGAGTATGAAAAAATAAAACCAAATTCTTAAGGGTAAAAAATAAATGCCCAATAAGAAAAGGTGTCCCAACCAGAAAACAATTGGAATAAAGTAAATATGAAAAGTCTTATCTCTTAATCTCCAAGCCCGTCCACCATATATGGTAAATGCACCTCGGTATCCCTATGCTCCACCATAATCAATTCCAATCTATCTATCATCTATATAAGAAATTGCACATGTGGAAAAATCATATATAGTGGTGAGAATATACATACCTATTCGGATGCACAGAAAACTGAAAGGGAGAGATGAGAGATAAAACAATATTCAACTCATCCTAATGAAGTAATGCCTATTAGAAACTAATACAAGAACCATAAACATATAGATATGATCAATAAGAAACTCAAATGAAGATAGAAAGGGTATCTTCATCTCTACATCCCAACTAAGAATGATGATTCTTCCCATAGCTCCAAAAACTAGCCATATTTGACACTCATCATCATGTGTGTACGTCAATGTATCTATGTGAAGGACCTAAAGCTTTACACTATGACACATATTCAAGGAGTAATAATACTCAATGTAGGTCCCATTCTCAAGTACATCAGGGTGTTCCGTTCATTAGGTATAGGACTATTGCTTAGACCGTTAGGGGGTGACACTCAGTAGGAAGAGGACCCATTCCATAGTGTGTTAGGAGGTTCCACTCAGAAAGTAGACTACCAAGACCTAGTGAATCATGGGGGGTTCCACTCAATAGGTATAGGACCCACAATCTAGTGTGTTAGGGGGTACACTTTGTGGGTAGAGGACCTGCACCCTAGTGCGCTGGAGGGTTCCACTCAGTATGTAGGGATCACATTCCCTAATACATCAAGGGGGGTTTCTCTCAATTGGTAGATAAACCACACTCTATTCCATTACTGGGGTTCTACACCAACTATTGAAAAGAGTATGGGGGCCTACACCCTATTATTCCAAGGGGGTTTTCAACCCTAACCTCCCTATAATGATCTTTCCTAATCACTATCATCATCAAGAACCAATTAAAGAAATATCATACTCGTAAAATTACACATTATATCTCAATATCCACTACAAAGGCTACCATCACTTTCTATATGGGAAACTACCCAAGATACGCTACGCATAGGCCAATATCTGAGCCTCGATGAAGGATATATGCAAGATGTAAATTTCTCATAGGGGTACATGATGTGTATGGGGTCCACATATCATATGGTCCCACTCCACTTTCGAACTGTGTTCTCCCAAGAAACTACAAGGGTATCTATGTATTTATACACATTGTTCCCTCTAGGGTGCATGGTGTGTATGACCACCTGGAGTCTGGGTCATGTATCTCAACTTGTTTCATGTATTCCTACCTATTCCCATGTACTCTGGTACACAGCATGTCCATCCACATGTTTCCCTAGGAATGTTCCAGTTGGCACATAGCTTGTCCACCTAAGTAGGGTAACATGGCATGTGGGACTAGCCACATGTTGTGTGATCATTTGCCCATGTTTTTTTAAAAACTATGGGAATATCCCCTTAAAAATTGTACATCACTCAGGATTCTCCTCCCCCTCCCCCATTGTAAGCCCTAATATCCCTTTGACTCCCATCCCCCTCCTGCCTCCACCTCCACCTCAACCTTGACCTTGACCTCCCGGCCTCCACCTCCACCTCGACCTCCTGGCCTCTACCTCAACCTCCCTCCCTCCACATCCCGGCCCCCTCCTCCCTCCCTCTGTACCCACCTCCCAGACCCCTCCCTCCACCCCCCTCAACCTCCTATCCTCCACCTCTTGACCTCCACCTCCCTCCCTCCGCGTCTACCTCCCAACATCCACCTCCCAACCCCCACCTCCCTCCCTCATTTCTAATACTGAAATAATTTTCTTTCCTTGAAACCCTAATTTCACCCTCAGGGAATTGAATATTCCTAATGTGGATAGAAGTTATGACTACTTGATGATACAAGATGTCATGGAAACCACCCATATTCACCCTTCTTCCAAGACAATGATCTGGGGGTCATCGAGCATCCACTACAGCCCTGTTTATGTATTTAATTTTTTTAATTTGGTGGGAAATATTAGATGTAATTATATTATTATTTAATTTTTTTATAATTGTACACATTGAATTATTATTTTTCAGATATAATTTCATCATATTTTATCTTCACATAAAATGAATATTGAGAGTAGAATTCCAACATCTAATGTGGTAGAATCTATATCACATAATTATTCTGATAGCAATTTTTCATCACAAACTTAGTGGTTACTTGTATATACTATTATGTTTTTTCCTAAACAGTCTGATATAATCAATATTTCATTATTTACTACAGTGGTACCATTCATTTCTTTATATGTATGAGTCATTTTCATGAAAATATTATTAACGAATTCAATTTGTTCATTACACCACATACATTTTAAGTTTTCATGTCAATTAATTTCTTGATATATGTATTTAGTTTCCTGATTTTTTTCTCTTTATGCATGTTATATATTATAAAATTCATTTATTATTTATTTTAATTTTGTAATAATTTACCTATGTTTGTGTGAATCTATATTCAATATGAAATCTTTTTTTCATAAAATTTATAATCTTGGTGTGAATTGGTATGTAACTTTAATAAGTTATGAAATCATTATTCCCCCCATTATTTTCTCATCTGATGATTTTATAATGTAATTTTTATGTTTGTCTCTAATTCACTACGTATTGATTATTTGTTCTTATAGGTAATAATCTAAGCTATAGAATCAAAATACATTATATTACTGCACCCAATAGAATATAATAATGATTAAAATGACTACCAAAATATATTCCACCAAAATAAAAGTGTCTATGTAAAAAGCATGAAACTTACGATTTATTTATCTATTTACTCTAATAATTTGACACTTATTTGTCTATTTTTTAAGATTCATTGACTGATTTAACTTCCCTAAAACATAACCGCACCACATCCATATGATAATTTTCATTCCATGTTAACATTATGAGATAGACCATTTCATTTTTATAGCTTTAGGTTAGTTATGTTCCAATATTAATGTTTTCTTCCAAACTCATGTGTACATAATATTATTTCATGTATGTATAATATAGTAACTAATTTTCATAAAAAAATTATTCATCAATTCAAATATGTTAGTAAAGATGGTATGCTTTTAATTACCATTCATTTATTTCTATTGGGAATAGTTTAATATATACCAAATTTGGTTGACATAAATAGTTATTGCATACGCATTATATTACATATGCATTGTCTAATGACTTCTATCATAAATATTACCAATGTATTATGTTATTATTAATTTTTATTTCAATTAATTTTTAAAATTCATAACTAAATATAATTATTTCATAATAATTTTAATGAATTTTTAAATTGTTACTAATGTATTTTCCGATGAATTATATCATAATTGTTCTATATTTTCACATTAATAAACTATATTTTTACAAAACCACCTTTATTCCAATACCCTTGAATTTAATATTACTACTACTTGTGAATATCACATTTGCTAAAAAAAATATTTATGTATCACCTTTTAATACAAATAATATACAAAGTAGTTCTAGGAATTGAATGTTTGAAACATTATTTTGTTGTTTGGGTGCAGACTTTTGCATTTGATTTTCTTTAGTGTTGGATAATAGTTTTGGTAAAAAAAATTACAGTTAACATACATATTTAATTCTATTTCATGTGATCTCTTATGCTCACTTATGTTTTTGGATTGATTCATTTTTACAGTTTTCCTATGATCGAGATAATGGTATTTTCAATCTTTGTTCTCCTCACAATTACTTGAGATCAAGGTAATCACTCTGCTCATCAATTTTTCACCATGAAGGATAATATTTAGGTAATTTTACATATTTATAAGTAATTAATATTTTTTAAAAATAATTCTTCTAATCTTACTTCATTTATGATTTTATGTGAATCTCTTCTTACAATGACATGCATTTTGATTATGTTTTCATCAGGTTTGTTAAATGGGATTTCTTTAGTAAGTTCTCTCACTGGCATGAACATTAATGTAATAGTATGAATTTATTATATTATTCAATGGAATTCATTTTTATTTTTTGCAATCATCATAAATTAAAACCTTCATCAATTGGAATTTCTATGAAATGTGTTTTGATTCTATTTGGCTTCCAGTGGTTAAAAAAATCATCAAATCAAACACAGTTTATCTAATTATGAACTCATCTAAAAATATTAATTTTAATGACTAAAAGATCCCATTTTTATTCTATGACACGTATTTTGTACATTCAAAAATTTTCCTATTCATTTCTATTATTCCTAGGATGATGTCTACAATATTATAGTAGTGGTATGATGTGAATTTTCTCCTCATAAATAGTCCTTCCTAACTGATTAATATAATAAAATGTTTTGTTATCATCTAGGGTGTTTTTTTATTCCTATTCTACTATGACATGTATCCCCCCTCACATACAACCCTCTCATTTAATACCCCCACAAAATATCCAACAACCCCAACCTATCTTTAAGTATAAAAGTACAATGATTCCCCAGCCACTAGAAACTACTACCTATCTAGTACCAACTCCCTCTCTTACTGCACAGATTTCCCCAACAACCCCACATTCCTAAAAAATATTAAACTAAATATTTCTAAATGAGTCTAGAATAAATTAAATTATCCTATATATAATAGAATAATTAAAACTAACTACATCTAAAACAAATCATATCATGTTGTACCAAAGTGAATCATACATAATCAATATAATCCATTTCGACCTCTCCTAACCTACCTCAATTGGGATTTCATCAAACATAATAAAACAAGATAAACCATAGGAAAAACAAATAAAGTGAGATTAAGAAGTGTAATCCCAAAATGATTTGAACTAAATATAGTGGAACCATACAAACCCCTAATGGATAGAATAAAACCAAAAAATAGGATCAAAATTTTTTTTTAAAAATCACAAACTAACCAAACCTTATTGTATAAATATTAATCAGATCAACCAAAATAGATTTATAATGATCAAAATCAATAAAATATAATTCAAATATAAAAAATCTGATGAAACTAAATAAGACAAATTCAAACTAATCTAACTTGAATTGGTCTAGTATTAAAAATTATGGATAAAATTGGATAAAATATAATGAATTCAAACTAATATGACCGCAATAAATTTGAAATAAATTGTACTAAACCAAACAGATATAAACCAAATACAATCAAATTGAATTGATTATAACCCAAATGAATGAAATTGTCTGAGATAATATTAACAAAAACAAGACCAACTAGATCTAATGAAAATTTCCCAAACAAACTTGTATAGAACAAAACTCACCCAACATTTCCTGGTTTATGATAATTAAATGAAAACTAAAATGAATGTAAAAACCCCAAAATGAAAAATAAATTGAAAATACATAACTAATAAAATTGGTTTTTCCTTTTCTTGTCGGAACATATTTTGACCCATGGGGTGTTTTGGTTCTTATATTGGGGAAGTGACTTGTGTAGTCACAAGAGATAGGTATGCTTGAGTCTAGTTTTTATTTTCTTTATCACATCAGCCACTTAGGAATTTTATTACTTTCTATGTATGTATAGTAATTATATTTTTTGAAGGGGGATAGAATGGAACTGGATATAGCTATGCGGTTTTCATTGTAGGGGATAAATAATTCCAATGATACTACACACAAGGATAAAACTCGATGGGTGGCCATGGAGAAGTTTAGAACTTCTCTATGGATAGTTCTAATGCTAGAATCACATAGTATGGGAATTAATTCCATGGTAAATTGAGATATACATGATAGATACCATAAACCAAAAAAAATATACTCAACTAGAAAGAGTTTTGGTTAGACTGTTTCATGTTGATAAACATGATAGATACCAAAAAACAACAAAAATTTGACTATTTCAACTAGAATGAGTTTTTGACTTGGGTGGCCTCCTTTAACTATAGTGATGGAGAGGAATGAAAGTAGTGAGCATGTGGAGTAGACTGGCTCTAATTTCATTCAGTGGAAGAGGTAATTCCTCATCCATGTCCTATCCAGGATAAGAAGGTATCAAACAACCTAGAGGATCTATTTGACCCTATTCAAAGCCTCCAACTATTGTGGTATAAATCCAGGATTATGTAAGGAGGCAATAGAATGGAGTATTTTTTTTATTGTGAGAAAAGGAACTTTGGAAAACAATTTTTGAAGTGCATATTTTCCCTTGTTAGATCTTGACTTGGTGTTGCAACAAAACCCTTCTCCTACCATGCATTTGATTTTTTTGTTGGCCATGTGAACATTTGATTAGAATTTGTTGGCTGTGAAGACCATGGAGGGGAAAAGTTATAGAAAATACATAGGTGTATTGATTCTTTGTCCACCACTAAATCTTCCACTAGGGGCAGCCATTCCAATGAAAAATAAGAGGCTACCTGTCTATTCCTAGGTTTTCTAGGCGTAGGGGTGGCGTTTTATTTTATTAATTAGTTGATTGTGTTTTGGTTGTAGTAGGTGGTGGTTAGTAAGAGATTGATTAGGGTATTAAAGAAGGTAGGGGGATTTAGGAAGGGGATATAGACACATTTGGATTTGTAGTTGGCTTCTGAGTGGCCTCGGTCCTTGGAGGATTCAGCCAAGACTTCAAGAGAGCGGTCTACTCCCAAGGTGTCTTCTTCCTCTTCCTATTATTCTCCTCCTCCTTCATCCATTTAAATTATATTACTCTTTTCCCCTACTTCTAGAAGTATATATCTCTGCTTTGTTTTTTTGATTTATTTCCCTTAACTATTTCTAATGAGTGACCTTCTACTAGGATATATACCTAACAATTGGAAATCACAATAAATTGTGTGTGTGACACATCATGTCATACTTATTATACCAAGTCCATACATGTGATACTAACCCAATATCAATTGTGCATGTTGAACTTTTTTTCGTACTTTGTAATTTTTGGAACTAATCCATTCATATTGTCTATATTATCATATACACACAACTCCCATGGATTCACTCTATGTGTATGGATCATCCATCCACACACAAAAACTTTACCCAATTCACATGTGTGTACATATCATCCAACCTCAAACAACCATTCAGTCTCATGAAGACCCCATGTCTAACATCCCTGGCCACATGTAGATCACTTCAATCCTTATTCTTTATCTGTATGAATTATCCTATCATACACAGGTCAGAAAATTCAACTTAATACTTTCATGTGAATCACTCTTTCATATGCCTATTTCCTTACACTACATTCACTTCATTCAATCATATGTATTTATTTCTCAGGTTGGAAGCCCAAGCGTACAAATTCTTGAGTCTCATGCATTCTTCTTAAGACTTTTCAACTCTTCCATATGACATTTCCAGTGAAATGTGTTAATTCAGAAAATATATAACAAAGACACAAGAGGGGGGGAATTGTGTCCTTTTAAAAATTTCACAATTCAGTAGATTAAAAGAAAGAGACGATAGAGATGGCGGTGTTTCTCTATAAGATTATGTGCAGAAGAAAAAAATAAAATAGAGCACAATAATTTATAGTGGTTTAGGGCATGAAGATCCCCTAGTACACTCCACTAATCACCCTATTTGCGGGATTAGTGAATTTTAATAATTAGTCCTCTTATCATAACACTGATCCACAACTGAGTGTAGGTAGTTTTCACCCTTATAAAAAAGGCTAAAAATAGATCCTTCTGGTTCTTTTATATGGAACCAAAACATCCACATCTTAGCACAAGAAGTTGACACTCCACCATGACTAAAACTAAGCAGCTGATACTCAAAAGAATCAATAGAGATTGATTTCATAAAACACTTTAAACTTCAACATTTCAGAAGAACACAATTGATAGAATAAGGATCTTCAACTTCAGAAGAAGAAGAATCTTTGAAATATATCTGAAGAAATTTGGTTGCACAAGAGATCTTCAATTTTAAGAACAGCAACAAAAACATAGTATCGTGCTTCTAGGAGTGAACATGTATATCTCCAAAATTCAGTCCTCGTTTTTGATATGCTCTATCATTGTAGCACTGCAAATTAATCATCACAAGAAAACTAGAAGATTAAATATTTTTCAACATAACTAAGATATAGATAGATATATATCCAAAACATCTATTGCATAAAGATATATATTATGATATATCTCATAGTAAGAAATAATATCTGAAAAGGACTCTTGATAAATTAATAGAATTAAAATTTAAAAATATTACTTAGAGTTTTCATAACATCTATTAAGAATAAGAAAAAAAATATCTTCTATAAATGGATCTTTAAATAATATATAATGAGCTTAGAATAAGTCCAAATCGAGCATTAAATCACCATAATATTCTGTAAAGACTATTATAGAAAACTCTAATAAATTCTTAAATTCAAATCTCCAGCATTGAAAAGTCAAACGTAAGGTTCCTTTACATAATGAAAAAATACCAAATGTAGGGTTCAACTATCTAGATTTCATTCTTTGAACATAAGGTTGACAAGGTAAGTTTGATCACAAAAGTAAGTTTGATGATCCAAATGTTTTCTTCTCAAATTTTGGGTTTCATACTTACATAGGGTTCTTTAACCATACATTTTCTCTTTGAAAAATTTAAGGTTTTATTCAAACTTAATGTTATTTAACCATATGTTTCTTCCAATGTATGGTTGATAAACCATATGTGATGATCCTTTATTATAATAATTAATAAAAATGTAGGGTATGATCCCTACATTATGATCTCCAATGTAGGGAATGAGCATTGAATCCAGAAAACCACAAACAGTGAACAGGGTTTCCAAAATATATTTTAGAGCATTCTGAACACTTTAAAGAATATTTCCCATGAATAAATACTTAGAATATTATTCTAAAAGAAGAATTTTAATGAATATAAATTTCCTGAAATACACTTAAAATATGATCATTAGTAAAAAAACAAACGTATTTGTGAACATCAAAATCAATAATATTTATATAGTATTGTTGAGACAATACATGCCCAAAAATCTCCCCTTTTTGATGATCACAAAACCCATAAATTAAAACTATAAATGTAGTTACATAATTTATAATTTTTTAAACATAGAGTGAAATAAATTCGGTTTTAAAGAATTATTTCAATAAAATTAAATATTATTTTTATCTAAATTTGTCCACAAATATTTCAAAATTGAAAAGAAATGTTGGGTTTATCCAAATTTCTCCCCCGTTTGTGTGATAAAAAAGAAAGTAAATAAATAGATTAAAACACATATTTACTATTGGATAGACTAATAAGTAAATTTTATAATTAACTAATAATGATAATGAAGACTGGATGTTTGGTTATTAGACAAAAATATAAAAAATATAAAAATAAAGTACAACAAAATAGAAATTAAGACAATTTTCATTGATCTGAAAATATATAAATACAATGAAAATTCGACTTGGAAACATAATAATTATTGTTAAAATGAGGATCAAAGGTTTGTTTGGGTACAAAAGAATTGGGTAGGAGTTAGCTCGGTTAAGGTTTTATGGATTCTGAGCAGCTTCAAATAAATCCTTCAATTCAGCCATCTACAACCACAATTTCTTCATCAAACTATCACCTGACTACATTATTAGAAGTATGGAATCATGATTAACATGAAAATAATTCACAATATTGACTTTAAAAACTTCATGTAATCTCTAATCTTACTTCATAAATTGATCCATATTCTCTATAAACTGATTCAGTAGCAATCGGATGTTGGTTTCACTCTGAGTTAGTTAATCAACAACAATTTTCTAATTGTCCAATAAAACTGATAAAGGAGAACTGTTTCATTGTAGTCCCTCTAGACAATCATTCATTTCTACCATAATATATGTAATAGTTTGAAATATTATAATAAATTTGTACTGGTAGCAATAGTAGAAGTATATGTACTAGTCTAATTCATTGAAATTTTTAATGATTCAAACTAACTTCTCATGTACCACTTTAAATAAGAAAAATATATCTTTGAAATAGATTTAGATATAATCTTAACAATATCATTTAACAAGTCTCTTTTGAAGGAATCAAAATCCTTATGAAAAAGAGAATTATCATTAAGTTCCTAGATCATTTTCTTTGCATTTTCAAGCTCCTACAGCAGAGTGTTATTCTCTTTCTGAGACTTGTTAAAATTAATCACAATTTCTTAAACTTAATCAAACAAAGAATCATATTTCTCTTCATCTGCATTTAGTGTCTGATCGAAAATATTAGGCAAAGGATTGTCCAGTGATCTCTCCATATATTTTTTAGTTGAAAACGAATTACTATCAAGTAATTCATTTTATCCTCCTGAAACAATACCTGATTGTTCCATAGTTTGATTCACAACCACATTTGTAACTTCAGTTACTAATTTTTGTACAATTTTTTCTTCTTGAGAAGATTATTTTATGATAGTTTCTTCTTGAATAATCACTTGTACTTGATCATTGATCAGAGGTACAACAAGAATCTCTCTAGCTTGACTATCCACTGGTATTTCTTCTTCAATAATCAGTTCATCTAAATGAACTGAACAGGTTTATTCTCTAGAATACAACACTTTCACTTCAACCTGTTGAACATATATTTTTCCATATTTCACAACAATTCCCTCTTTACCTTTTTCTTACTCAACTTCCTCTACTTTGGTATTAAACCTAAGCCATCTCTTAGATGGTTAAGAAACTGCATCAGTTCGAGATTCTGCAACACCTTCCTTTCGAACAGCTCCATGCTCCCCATAAGAAAAATCTCCTAAGATATGTTCTTATTTAGCACCAATGGGTAAAATCTTTCCTTTCAATGTACTCTAGAAATATCCAAATTTCCAAAAGGTTATAGCATTTAAATTGTTGATATGATGTAACTTCAGCCTCAAATCTACTAATCGAATTATATTCTTCTTGAATAGAATTCTATATATTATCCATCCATAAGGATAGAAATTCATCCTATCATCCAGTTGATAGCAGTAATAAAAATATTAAAACATACACCATGTAAAATTAAGATTAATTTCACATAGAAATAAAAACCTGACATACATATCAGGGTACAAAATTTTCTCCATCTCTTCCATCCTTGTCACAATATCGGTCTGAATGAACTTAACCAAGATCTTATGATCTTCCTCAATATCCTAAAAAAACATTTTCCTAATGTGTATTGAGTTAAATAGAAAATACATAATGTCTTTGGAAGAGTGATTTTTGTATACAATCAATCGAAGATCAAAGTGAAAAACTCATTCATGAGGGTAGTTAAGATTTTCAAAACTTCAATTGAGGAAATCAAAAAAGTTGTATCTTCAATGCATGCAAAAATAATATCCTCAGAATCACTAAAAATGAACTATAAACTCTTGTAAAAAATAGTCCAGTTCTACATTGTAAAGAAATTATGAATTGATGTCATTGAAAGTAGTCTCTAGTCCTTGAAATTCCAATTTCTATTTTAGAAGAAACTTCGTTTAATATAACCAATCAAAATCAATCACTTTTCCTTGAATTATATTTCATCATGTAACATGTTGTCGCTTCGGAACAATTATGTCTCCTTTGACTCGCTTAGTTTTCATTATTTAAAAAAAAATCTAAAAGTATAAGGTTTTCAGATTCTAGGGTTTGAAAGGAAAAAATACAGGGTTTCAAGTAAGATGAAACTATTTTGGTAATTGAAGGGTAAGGAAGATTAAGGGTTTCTGATAGGTGATGCATATCCTCATTTCGCAAGTCACAGAGTAATTGTGACAAAAATTAATGATTATGAATTGTAAATAAATTTATGATTAAATAAAATAACTAAAATATTGTAAGATAAAAATAAGAAAAATAAATTAGATATACAATAATAAACATAAGATAAAATAAAATAAAATAAAATAAAATAAAATAAAATTACTTATTTAAAAATTAATTAACCTAGATCCCCCTTAATAAAATAAAAACTTATATTTTAAAGTGGTTTAGTAAAAATATCAGCTAATTGATATTTAGTGTTAAAAAAATTCTAAAGATATATCCTTTGTAAGAACATGATCTCTTAGAAAATGATGTATAATATCAATATGTTAAGTTCTAGAATGACTTATTGGATTTTTTAAAACATTTATAGCACTGGTATTATCACATAACATAGGTGTACTATTAAAATTAGGTTCAAAGTCCATATGTTTGTTTTTCATCCACAACACTTGAACACAACAACTTCCTACAGACACATATTTTACTTCAGATATTGACAGTTCAACAGAGTGTTGCTTCTTACTCGACCATGACAGTAAATATTTTCATAAGAAGTGACAAGTTCCTAAGGTTATTTTTCTATCTAGTCTAAAACCTCCAAAATCTGCATCTGAATATGATATTAAATTAAAATCAGAAGTTTTTGGATAATGAAGAGATTGAAAAATAGTTACTTTTAAATATCTAAAAATCCTCTTAATAGTAATATGATGTGATTATTTAGTATTTTTTTGAAATCTGACACATATAACTTGTTGTCCACTAGTTTTCCAGCTTTATCCAAATCAAGTTTTATATTAGTACACATCGGAGTTGTATGTGTCTTGTAGTTTCCATGAATGAATTTTTTCAATAAATCATTAGTATATTTTCTTTAGTTTAATACATTTCCAATATATTTTTGATAAATTTGAAGTCCTAGAAAGAAATTTAATTCTCCCATCATGCTCATTTCAAATTCTTTTTTCATGAGTTTTGAAAAATCATTACAATGTTTTTTATTTGTTGAACCAAAAATAACATCATAAATATAGATGTGAACTAATAATAAATTTGAACAAACTATTTTCTTAAAAAGGGTTGGATCTTCCAAACAAAAAGTAAAACCATTTTTCATGAGAAAAGAACTTAATCATTCATACCAATCGTTGGGTTGTTGTTTAAGGTCAGAAAGATATTTAGTAAGTTTAAAAATAAAATCTGGTTTTTGAGAATTTTCAAAACCAAGAGGTTGTTCAACATAAACTTCTTCCATTAAATATCCATTTAAAAAGGCATATTTAACATCCATATGATATAATTTAGAATTAATATGAGATGCGTAAGATAAAATGATTCTAATATATTCTAATCTAGCTATGGGAGAAAAGGTTTCATCATAATATATACCTTCTTTCCGATTATATCCTTTAGGTACTAATCTTTATTTATTTCTAGTTATAGTCCATAAATAATCTTGTTTATTTATAAAGACCCATTTTGTTCCAATAACTAGATAATTTGATTGTCTTTCAACTAATTCCCAAAAAAAATTCTTTTAAATTGGTTCAATTCTTCTTTCATTGATAACATACAACTTTCTTCTTGTAAGACTTCTTCAAAATATTTTGGTTCAAGTTTTGATATAAAGGAATATTATTCAACATGGTTTCCTATATTACTTCTAGTTCTTATTCCTATGTCTAGGTCTTCTATAAGTGTTTCTAATGGGTGATTATTTAGGGTTATATACTTTCTAGGTAGAACAATTTTAGGTTTATTAGTATCATGGTCTTATGAACTGGACTGAATTTTATTTTCAAAATCATTTTTCTAGTTTTCAAGAGTCATGTTGTCAGAGGAGTTAGTAGATTCATTAGTTTTATATTTCTCTTTTTTAAAAGGGTCAGTTTCGTCAAAATTCACATGAACTGATTCTTCAACAATCCTTGACTTTTTATTAAATACTCTATAAGCTTTAGAAGTTGTAGAATATTCTATGAATACTCTTTCATCATCTTTTGGATTGAACTTATCAAGATTTTCCTTTTTGTTAAGGATATACACTTTGCATCCAAAAACATTAAATAACTTTACCTTAGGCTTTATGTTATTACAAAGTTTATAAGGTGTCTTTTTGTAAATAGGCTGAATTAAAACTCTATTACTTATATAATAGGTTGTTCTTACATCTTCTTCCCATAGATAGGTAGGAAGACTGTATTCATTTAGCTTAGTCCTATCCATTTCTGGAATAGTTCTGTTTCTTCTTTCAACAATTCCATTTTTTTGATGTGTTCTTGGAGTAGAGAATGTGTGTTTAATACCCATGTTTGAGAAAAAGGAATTGAATTCTTGATTCTCAAACTCTCCACCATAATCACTTCTTAATGAGATTATTTTAAAATATATTTTATTTTGAAATTATTTGTAATAATTTTCAAAAACAGTAAAATCGTTATTTTTTAGTTTTAGAAAATAGACCCAGGTGAATCTAGAATAATCATAAACTAAAGCATATACATATAATTTTCCATTAAAACTTGATACTCTAGAGGGTCCAAATAGATCCATGTGGATAATTTCTTGGGGCTTTGATGTAGAAATTTTGTTAATTTATTGGAAGGAAGATTTGTGTTTCTTACCAATCTGGCATGCATCCCAGAATCAATCACTGTAAATATTGAGACTAGGTAAATCTGAAACTAATTGTGCCTTAGATAGTTTATTTAAAGCATAAATATTATAATAACCAAGTCTTTTGTTCCAAATACAATATTCATTTATCTTATAATTTAAACAACTCACTTTCTATTTACATGAGGAATTTAAGTCCAAGGTGTAGACATTATCTATTCTCAGTGCTCTAAATTTAAGAAAATGATCTTTAAATACATAAAAGGAATTTTTATAAAATACAACATAGAATCCATCATTACAAAATTGAGATAAAATTATCACTTTAAGCTTCAATCCTTGTACATATAGTACTTTATTGATTGAGACATAACATGGATCTCAAAATTTTCCAAGTACAATTATCTTCCCTTTGGCATTGTCACCAAAGGTGACTAGACCTCCATCAATCTATGTCAATGTATTGAATTTTGATGGATTTCCACTCATTTTTCTAGAGTATCCATTTTACATATACCATATAGCTTTTCCTTTTTTGTGGCGTGTCACCTACAAAGATAATTTAAATAAAAAAAATTTTTGTACCCATCTATTTCTTGGTTCAGCAGTATAAGCTAACAATGATTTAGGAATCCAAATCTGCTTTATTTTTCCATGATAGTTTTTTTTTACTTTATAAAAATATTTGTAAATAAAATATCTTTTAATCCCACTTATTTGAGGATTTCTAAAATAAGATTTTTTTGTATGTCCTTCTATTCCAAAAAAATGAAAATTTGCATATTTTGTATCGGGAACAAAATAATTCTTATATAGTTTTGATTTTTTACCTTTACTGTCTATACTAAATCTTTTCTTTCTAATGAAATTTTTACCAAGAATTTCATTTTGTATATTTTTTTTAATATGAGAGCTGCACTTTTATAAGTTTCTACTTTATCTTTTATAATTTTAATCTTATTTTCATGGTCAGTACATCTTTTAGTAGATGAGATAAATTTCTTAACTAACTCATGATGCTCTTTAAGTAATGTATTCATTTATTCTAAAATATAATTATGAATATTATTTAAATATTTGTTTTTATTTAATAGAGAGTAATATATTTCTTCTATAATAGTATAGTAGGCATTAATTTTCCCATTTGAGTAACTAGAATCATAATCAGATGAATAGTAGTGTTGTACCTTCTCTTCTTCAGTCATAAAGCTCATATTAGCTTTCAGATTCGCTTCTTCCATATCTAAATCAGATATTGATAAGCTACTGAAGTCTTCATAACTACTCCAAGTAGCCTTCATAGCTCTTTTTCCTTTGTTTTCATAGTCATCATTTTTTTGAAACTTTTTTTCTATCTTTCTCTTTTCACTTTTTAATTGAGGACAGTCAGGTCTTATAGGACCCACCTTTTTGAATTCATAGAGACTAACTTCTCCTAACTCTTTCTCAAACTTTCTTAATGGTTTTCTAAATCCTCTCTTCTTCCTATTAAACATGCTAAATTTCCTGGATAATTGAGCTAGCTCGATTTCAGAATTAGATGAGTCTAAATTTCTTTCTTCTCTGACTTATTGTTTCAATTTCCTATTCTACTTTTGAGATGTAACCTTTAAATAAGTGTTATCATTTTTTACCAGGACTTTATGATCTTCAACCTCATCTAGAATTTAATATTTATGCATCATTAGAGTTCCAATAAAATCTTCCATTATCAGATTTTTGATGGGTGCTGATTGGAGAATTTCAGCTGAAATTTGATTCCACTAATTAGGAAGTACTCTCAATACTTTCAACTCTTGATCAACTTGTTTCATAGGTTCACCTGAGGTTGTAATGTTGTTTATAATTTATGTGATACTTCCATTCATTTTGGTAATTCTTTCTCCATAAACCATTCTAAATGTATTTAATTTCAATTTCGTTGTTGCATACCTCATCTGTTTTACATTATCTGTACCATCATAATCAACTACAATAGTCTGCCACATTTCATAAGTTGCATGGAATTGTGAGACTTGATTGAATTTTTCTAGTCAAACTCTATAGATGATAGTGTTCATATCTTTAGAATTAATTTCATTGTCTGCCTCTATAGAAACAATCCATGCTTTAGGTTTTTTTAGGAATTTCGTAAGGGTTAACGCTATTTTAGTATACTTTGAAACCAAGATTTTTTAAATATATTATCATATGTGATTTCTAGCATCCATAGTTCTCAACATTTAAATATGGAGTGTGAACCATTAACATTCCTTCTTTGAGATTATCCATTGATCTTTATCTCTATATTTAACTCTGGTTTTTTAGAACCAAAGAAATTTTTTTTATACCAACCTCTGATACCAAATGTTAGGTCAGAAAGTCTATAATTAAGCCACAAGAGCAGGGTGAATTATGTCCTTTTAAATATTTAAAAATTTTGTAGCTTAAAAAAAAGAGACGATAGAGCTTCCAGAGTTTCTATATAAGACTATGTGAATTGGAAAAACTAAAAACATAGGAAAATATTTTATAGTGGTTCAGGTCATGAATATCCCCTAGTACACTCCACCAATCACCCTCTTTGTTGGCTTGGTGAATTTTACTAATCAGGTCCTCTTCTCATAAGACCAATTTGAAACTGAGTGTAGGAAATTGTCACCCTTACAAATAAGTCTAAAAACATATCCTTATGGTTCTTTTATAAGGAATAGAAATATCCATAGCTTATCATGATAAGATGAAACTCCTCCACAACTGAAACAAAGCAACCGCTATTGAAAATAATCAATTGAGATTGATTTGATAAAACACTTTAAACTTCATAGTTACAGCAGCATGCAACTGAAAGAAGATGAATCTTAAACTTCAGAAGAATAATAATATTTGAAATATGTTTGAATAGATCCAGTTTCACAAGAGTTCTTTAATTTTAATAATAGTAACAAAAATAGAGCATTTCTCTTCTAAGATTAAATATGTATATCTCCAAAATGTAGTCTTAATTTCTGAGATGCTCGATCATTATAGCATTACAACTTAATCTTCACAAGAAAACTCAATGAATAAAAGTTATCTAAATAACTAATAGATATATAGATATATATATCCAAAACATCCAATGCATAATTATATATATAATTACATATCTCATAGAAAGACTTCATATTTGCAAAAGAAGCCTGATAAATTGAGATAATTCAAATTCAAAAATACAACTCAGAGTCATCATAACTTTCCTTAAGAATAGGAGATAAAATCTCCACTTTAAATGGATCTTTAAATCATTTATGATGATCTTTGAATCAGTTGAAATGGATCTTTAAATCTCCCTAATATTCCACAAGGACTGTTACAAAAAACTTCAATAAAGTCATAAATTCAAATCTTCGGTGTTGAAAAGTCAAACGTTAGGTTCCTTCACATATCAACAAAATACCAAATATAGGATTCAAATATGTTGTGTTCATTATCCAAACTTAAGGTTGACAATATATGGTTGATCACAAAAGTAAGGTTGATGATCCATACATTTTCTTCTCAAACGTAGGGTTCCATACTTATGTAGGGTTCTTTAACCATACTTTTTCTCTTTGATAAACATAAGGTCATATTCAAATGTAATTTTCTTTAACCATATGTTTCTTAAAACGTAAGGTTGATAAACTATATGTGCTGATCCTTTATCATAATCCTTAATAAAAACATAGGGTATGATCCTTACTTTATGTTCTTCAGCGTAGGGAATGAAAAGTGATTCCAGAAAACAACAAACAATGAATCGTGTTTCCAGAATACACTTAAGAGCATTCCAAACACTTTAATGAATATTTCTCACGAATAGATACTTGAATATTATTCCAAAATAAGAATTATAAATAATATAAATGTCCTTAAATACACTTAAAATATGATCATTAGTAAAGTAAACAAGGTTATTTGTGAGCATCAAAATGAATAATATTTATAGAGTATTATTGAGATAATAAATTCCCAACAACATGTTCACTTCTCTATCACTTCAACCATACAAGTATGACTCTGTCAGTCATGTGTTCACCTCTTCACTCCACCTGATCTCATTGATTCTATACATATGACATTTACAGTCTCATGTAGACTCTAATCCTTGGTATGAATTGCTTTAGCATGTACTTAAAACTTATTTACAGACACATTTAACATTATACCTCTTGATTCATAGTTCACAAACCTTCAATAAAACTTCACAAACACAATTCCATTACATCAATCTCTGAATTCAGGTTTGCACCAAGTCTTCAATAACAAAATTTAAAATTTTATCCCAATTCAAGGATAAAAAATTTTCAACCCCTAATCTCCATATTCAACTCAAAATAGCTCACCGTATTTTTTTCTTATCTCAAAAAATGTGATCCTACAATTCTCATGCTTCAACTCAAATTGACACATCAAAAAGATGTTTTTTCAAGATTTTTCCAAAACCAATATCTTAATATCTTAATTCTTGTCCAAGATTAGGGAACTCTTAAGTTTGAGTAAATCATCATTTCAAGTCAACAATAAATTACATGACATTTCTATCATTCACATTGAAATCTCTCAATGATGACAACCTCTATGAATTATCAACTTAAAATCCAACTCCATATCCATCTCATCAAACATTTTTGGATGATGATTTGGGGCGAATACATACAGTCTATACTACACACTAGGATGCAACTTCTATGGATATTTATAACACTAGAGTTACATAGCGTGGGAATTAGTTCAATAGTGAATTGAGAAAATCATGATAGATACCATAAAACAACAAAACTCGACTCAACTAGAATGAGTTTTAGTTAGACTGTTTCATTTTGATTGGTTGATTGGGTTTGTTTTTTATAGGTTATAGTCTGTTGGAAGGGGATTCTAGGCTACTGGAAGGGGATTATAGGCTGTTGGTAGGGGTTGTTTCCTAGTGGGGATATTAGCCTATACCAAAGGTTTAAAAACCGTTGGTATATTATTTTTTGTGCGATCTTTATACCCACAGTTTACCAAACCATGGGTATAGATATATACTCACAGTTTGGTAAACTGTGGGTATGATAAGATGATTATATCTCTATACCAACAACCTTTAATCCCATGGTTCCCAAAACCATGGGTATATCTTGTACCCATGGTATTTGGAGCTATACCCATGGTTTAAAACTGTGGGTATAAACTATTTTTATAGTAGTAATAGTTTAGTTTTCTATAGAAATTTCATATAATTCATAAGTTCACTTGATCTAACATATCCACCATGAATCATACCTAAATACAACCTAAAAATAGATTTAACCACCTCCTAATATCATTTCTAACCCTCCATTGGTTGGAAATCAGAACCATGTGATCCATATAAATCCCACAACGTCACATGTGTGCCTCCTGCTTGATCCCATCACCCATACAGATCCCATATTCACAGAGTATAACCTCCATCCCACTTCATTCCTTAATACATCCGTAAAACATAAATCCTCATTCTTTTTGGTGCTACCTCAATGAATCCATGTGTTCAATCATGCTCAAACCTACCTAGGAAATGTCAAACTGTGGCCCCATATACCAACGGTGAAAAATGTTAAAAATAGAGAGGGGAAAAATATGATAAAAATGTGAAATATTCATTGACCGAATGTTATTGGAAAAATAACCTAGATAAAGGATATCGTAGGTGATAACATGTCATAAAAAGGTTTAAACTTAATAAAACAATTAAATTCTCCAATAGGCTCATGCAAAGGGTGTGAAATCACGAACAATAAATAAATCATATCAAAAACATGATTTAAAATTTTATTCAGGAGGGAGGGAACCATAATTGATAATTTATACCTTGATTATGGATTAATAATTGGTGAATAATGCATTCAATAGTGATGAGGATGATCTGATGCATTCACTACCCATCGATTCACCTCAATCTGATTATTATTCATTGTTCAATTATGATTCACCAATGAGTAATTCTTTGAACCACCTCTTAGATATCAAAAGGGTTATATGGATAACCCTTGGAAAATTTTCAGCAGAGGGTATTTATAGAAGAATTTAATTATGGAATTTAAAAAAATAAATAAATAAATTGTTTATTTATTTTAATTAAATGCGTTGGCCAATGGCTGCCTCAACCAGACGTCTGGCATTGACCATCCTTAGGTCACACCTAGGGTAAACCCCAAATTCAGAAATCAACTATGGTCTCAAAATTTTGATCTGAGGATCCATTCAAGAGTTATTCCATTATTCTCAAAAAACTACATGTTTACGATATTAATATATTTAATATTTTTATAATATGAATTTTGAACTCACTGAGACTTAAAATACCACAGTGTCATAGAGTTTAGCTCCAAAAATAGTTCGTATTATATTTAAAATTGTTAAAAGGTAAAAAACAAGGTCATTATTGGTTATTTAAAGGTATTTTATGTATAAGAAGATATAGATACCTTATATCTTGTCTAAATATCCACCTTACTGTTTGGTTTAAAAGCGTGGTTTTACTATATACTTTAAAAGAGTATTTGAGCTATAAACCATTACTATGAGTTTTTTTTAAAATTCTACATTATTTATTTTTTAATTTTCACTTTGTTAATACCTTTATCGTTTATTGATAAAATATTGGTAGTTTAAATTCTGTTGTGTTAAGACTCTTATCAGTAGTTGTTAAAATACTAATTATTTTATTTCAATTATGTATAAAATTTTTACTTTGATAAATTTTGGGTATATCATAAATTAATAGTAATAATGTTCTAATTTATATAGGAGAAAAAAATTATATGTTATTTTAAAACTAAAATTCACCCCCACCCCACCCACTTGTATTATTTTTCTATCCATCTCTTGGGAATCATTATGGATAAAACTTTTACTATCACCACTTTCAAATAGTTCAGAAGGGATGGTTACTGTTGTAAATAACTCCTATAAATAGATAGTCAAGGTATTTTATGATGTCCAAAATTTTATTCTTAATGAATAATTTCATCATAAGGATGTTCAATAACTTTTTGGTAATTCTATTAAATCTAAAAGATATGTATGGTCACTCTAGAGATGATATCAAAAGAGAACATTATTCTCAAGAATGAATCTTGGGAAATGTGGATGGCCTTTTTCCTATATGATGGAGTTTTTGGAAGAAATAAAATATCATGAAGAAATGAAAAAATCAAATAGAGAGCTCTAGAATTTAATCAACTTTGGGTAGCTCAAATTATATTAATACTATAAAAGAAATCAAGACACTATATCTCAATTTCATCATTATTTTGTAATCATGGTTGGTTGATTCAAATGCATCCCTAAATTCAATTATAGAATATTGGTGCATGGTTAATTATGTATCTAGGAGTTTTGGAAAAGTTCATCTTGAGGATAATAAAACTGTAAATGTCGTCAAAATGGGTGATTTAAATTCAAAATAAAGAATGTTGGGTTCATGAAACTCAAAGGAGTTATATAAAACCCTAGTCTATATAAAATATTATTTATATAACAATGATTTATGTGGAAGTCCATGAAATAATCTTTTTAAGTAGAGTTTATAAAGTGACTCAAGGATCCATGGTGGTTACAAGATGATTAAAGGATACGAAATTTTATCTGACCAATAGTACAGATAGGATTTAATTGATAAAATTATTGAATCAATATATATAAAAGTTTGTAATTACAAGATTAGTAATATTAGTGAAAAGAATATGAATTTCCTAATGATCAATGGAATATTAAAGATTTATCACACAAAAATTTGAATCTATAAGAGTTTTTTGTCAGTTAAATTGAGAAGGGTGTCCTTAAATTAAGATATATGGAATCCTGGAGCTCAGAAGTTGGAACTAGTTCATTTAGAAGCTTGAGTACCTAACCTTGTTTAGTCCCTTGGAGGTGTTCTTTTATTTTTAGCTTTTTTATGACACTGCTAGAAAATTTCAGGTTTACATTCTGAATATTATTCTGATTTTTTTCAGGATTTAATTCAATGAAAAGATATAGTGGAAAGGGAATTTGGATATATATTGAAATTCATTAACATTTATAATTTTATTGAATACACAAGACATAATTTTACAAGATTTTCTGGAAGAAATAGATAATCCATGAGAAGGTAGTTCCTATAAAACCATAGCATGACAGTGTTCCTGAAATTATGGATTAAACTTTGATTGGGAAGTCTCAAATAATTACATTACACTCTATAATTCTGAAGGAAATTTAAGAATAGGAACTCAAAATATTATAATACCTTGGGGAAAGATGTGTAGTGTCTTCATTTAGATAGAAACTTATAGAAGATATATAGTATGGTAAATAAAGATAAGTTGGTCAACTTAGAGTCTTTATAATTTTAGCATATGTGTGTATTGATTCTAAGGATGAAGATAATCTCATGGAAAAATATAAATCATGTTTTTTCATTGGGTGTGAAGATGAGGATTTTTTATTTCAACAATGGTATAATGATAAATGTAATGTCATCTGAAGATGATATGTTCTCTTTAATGAGAAGGTTTTTTGCAAGGAATAAAACATAGAAGGCAACGAAGTTAAGGTAAATGAATCAATTATAAAAGTCCAAGTTGATATGAGTAAGAATACCCAAAAGATTTCTAAATCTGTATAATAAATTTGGAAGCACTGAAAGTACAAAGATGAGGCTAGTGGAAAATATTTCAAAAAGTTTATAACTAGTGAACCTTAAATGAGAGAACCCATTGTTAGGGTACCTTAATATATATAAGATTCAAGCAGTTTAGTGACATATATTCAATTGAAAAGATCAACCATATTTATAAGACCATTTCTCAGGTTTGGAGATTACAAAATGATTCTAATTTGAGTTAATAAAGTAGAACTTAAATTCATGGATGAATTGGTAACACTCAGTGATTTGAAATAACAGAAATCCACAATGGAAGAAGAAATTTCAAAATTTAAGTATAAAAGAACATGGGAATTTATGATTTACGAAAAGAGAAATGATCACTTAAGAATAAATGGTTTCATTGTTTGTGGGAAGAGGCCAGTGGAAATAAGTGGTTCAAATCATAACTAATGATAAAGGTATTTCAAAAAAGATAAGGAGTTTATTTCTTATAGATATCCACATGAACACTTAAAAATGAAATTATCTTGATTGTTCTGATCATTTTTTCATCAAAATATATATACTTGGAAAATATTAATGTAAGTGAAACCTTAATTTATAGTTATTTGGAGGAATAAATTTACATGAAGCAACCAGTAAGTTTCATGGAAGATTGGATCTTGGATTTGGTTTTTAAATTGAATAAAATTCATTATGGGATAAATCAATAAATAATATAATGGAATCATAAGTTCAATATTTTTATGTTGGAAGATGTATTTTAAAGGTGAAACACATATTATTTTGGTTACCAGATGTAATGGGATGTTGGTACATTCTTCATACTACTCTTGTATATCAATGACATGTTTCTAGCAGGTTTAATGGTTTCTCAGATTTAGGAGATAAAGTGTATGTTTTATAAAATATTATAAATGAAGGATCATGGACTTGATAAGAAACTTTTGGGGATGAGGATTGATGGGAATATAAAATTCAATATTCTGTGTTATCGCAAAAATAATACATCTATAAGATCATTGAAAAGTTTGGAATAACCAGATATAATTTAGTCTCAACCCCTCTTTTTGGAAACTTTGTGTTCTATAATGAATAGGAACCAACAATAGAATAATATATCCAATACTTGTAAAAATTACCATTTAAATCAATAATAGGAAGCTTAATGTATGTAATTATTTGTATATAGAACAACAATGATTTTTTGTATTGGGAGTTGTAACTCACATTAAGTAAAAATTTGAAAGGGAGAAATGGGAAGTCCACAATTTGATCATTATATAATTAAAAGGATTAGAATAATTCAATATATGACTTGGGTAGAAATATCTATTACAATTATTTATTTATTCATATTTTATTAGACACTCAAACACCCAAATGATAAAGACCAACTTTATTTTCACAAATGGAGGAACAACACAATGTTAGATGTCATAGTTGTAGAGGATTGTTAATTTAAGTAAAACTAAAGTATAATATGTAGTTACAATGGAATTAGGATAGAAGGTGGCTTAGTTGATGTAATTTTTGAAAGATATCAGGAGAAGGCATGAGGGTGGGTTTTTTATTCTGGGACAATCATAGTTCCATTCAACTGGCTCAAAATATGGTCTTTCGTGCATAAAAAATTCACATTGACCTGAAGTACTACTTCATCATAAAAAATTTATAGGAAAAAGTGTTAAATCTTTAGAAGATAGCCAAAATCCAAAGTATATAGACTATGTTCAATAAATCATTTGTTTTGAAAATTATTAGGAAACATTATACCTTTGTGGGGCTTGGGTGAATATAAGGATGATGGATAACACCACATGTTACGATGAATAAGGAAAATTTTCTTATTTTTTTCAATGTTTTGGAGGCTTGATAAATTTTACATGAAGTAAGTCTTAAAGTAGGAGATTATTTTGATGTTAATTCTAGTATTAGTTCACCAGATTTAGTTCAAGGAATTTTTATTCATTAGAAGTTGAGTTATCTTGATGTGAAATAAATTGTAATTAAATATATTTGAGATATAGTGAATCAATTATAAGTTTATATCTTCCTATGAAGTTACATTCAAAAAACAAGGGTCTATAAGTTTGGTGAATATAAGTATCTATAATGTTGTTTCTAGAAGAGTTCACCAAGGAAATTAGTTGAACTCAAAGAGTTATTAGAGATCACCAGTCACTTACCAAATGGAGACATCTTAATAATTTTTGGAAGATGATGTAACTGGGATGACTAGCTGAGCATTCCTATAAAAGGGAGTGGGGACCCTATGAACAATTTACCTTATCTAGGAATAGTTGAACTAGAATTCCAATAGTGTATTAGAATCTATACAATGATTTTAATCTAATCCATGAATTACAAAGTTTTAATCTTTTATAATTAATTCTTTTTTATGGGTTTTTCAATTGATTATAATTCTTGTACTTTAAATTAATATGAGAAAATTAGCAGTGTTTCTCCCATGGTTTTTGGAGTCATTGTCTAAATCATTTTAATCAATTATTTTATTTTATGTGATTTTTATTTCTTGTGGTTTTTAATTCCATTGTAAGCTTGTGAGTGTAGTGAGTTTGTTTGAATTTGTGTGTGATAACTATCTTTATGTGGTTATAAGGGTTTAAATTCTTCTTAATTTGTGTATACTTAGTCAAAGTAAGTTATTAAGTTTTGATTTTTATCACTAAAATTATAGTGTATTGATGATTCAGGATCTGGTGATCACATGGTCTCCCCATAACTCGACAGTTAACCCCCCCCCCCCCCATTGTGAAAAGTGTGGGTCCTCTATTTGGGGACTAGGTATCCCCCTCAACCAACGTAAATTAAATATGATGAGGCATTATTCCTCCATATAGATCAATACTCCCTCAACTATACTCTCATTCATAAAGTGTGGTTCCCCCATTAATATTGCAACAAAGGGATGGTGTGGAAGTGATAAATGTGTGGTGGATTGGGTTCTTTGGGTTCTATGTTTTTTTGTTATTTCTATTTACTTTAATTATATTATTTTATTGTAGTTTATTTTTGGTGGTTGATGTCCTACTTGATATATTTTACCTATTATAATTAAAAATATTTGGGTTTATTCTATAGAGTTGGCTTTCTATCTTATTTTTCTTTTTGTTTTCTTAAATCATCATATTGGGTATATTTATACTCCCCCCAACATAGGCCTCATGCCCACACATTTTTTGTATGAAAATGGTGCACCATTCAATGGAGGCCTCAAATAATTTTATGTTGGAACATAGATTAATTTGTCTTGTTTGTTGATGGTGGTGTTTGTTGTAGTGTTAATGTGACATGGAAGTCAGTTGTTTAGTAATTCAAGGTTG
Organism: Viscum album; assembly: GCA_963277665.1. Classification (NCBI taxonomy): domain Eukaryota; kingdom Viridiplantae; phylum Streptophyta; class Magnoliopsida; order Santalales; family Viscaceae; genus Viscum; species Viscum album. The sequence goes on along the minus strand of OY728141.1, from coordinate 433,705,927 downwards.
GTATTTATCATGGGATATTAAAAAATTTTACTTTTCCATTTTAATATATTTGGTTTAAATTTCATTTTTGGGGCGTTTTTCTTTATCTCAAATATTTTATTCTATATATGATTATTTATTTGGGTTTTCAATGTTATATATATTTTCTTGGATATTTATAATTTTATGAAGGTTTTTCTAACATCCCACTGAACCAAACTAGTGATTGATGCCCAAATCACTATAATACTACAATATTATAGGTACACCTCCGAGGATATGGAAAGGATAATTCTTTCTAACCACACGGTCCACCCGACGCGGTGCAATGCCAACCCTAACTCAAATCCTTGTTCCTTTACGGAAGTGGTGGCTGGGAGAACGCCTAAGAACATGAGACCCTCAGAAAATTCTTCCTTGGATTATAAACTTCATGTTTCTCCTAAGTATTTTCATCACCGTGGTCAATTAGAGATCTCTTTCTCACCCTCTAAGGTAAATCTTCTTGTCGATGATCTTAGTTTTGTTCTTGTTGGAAAATTCCTCAAGCACAAACCCTTTCTAAAAAAATTTACGATCATCCCTAGAAAACATTGGTTTTTCAGGACTTCACATCAGTCTCCGCAATTCATCAAATGTTTTGTTTTCGTTCTCTTATGAGGATGACTGCTACCATTTTTGGGCAAAATGTTCATGGTTTTTTGGGGGTTCTTACATAAAAGTTCTCAAATGGACCCCAAACTTCAATCCTATCACTAAAACTTCTATAGTTCCAATATGGGTCAGTTTTCCTAGGATACTATTGCATCTATTTAATCATCAGGATTTGTTTCCGATATCTCAGCTTGTTGGTAATCTTTTGAAATTGGATTCAGTGATGAAATCTTTCTCATGGTCCTATGTTTCCAAAATTTATGTTGAAATTGATGTATCTAAGGATATTCCCTCTCACATTTGGATCCAAAATAGATATTATGGATTATCTCAGTAGGTTTTGTATGAATTTATTCTATACTATTGTAACCTTTGCTCTAATATTGGACATGCCTCAAATGTATGTGTCTAGAAACATGATGATCCTGAGGTCAAGAAAGCCACCTAGATTGTGAAGGGAAACCAAAGTCATGGACTTGATGGAACAAATGTTACTGCTGGCCCATCTAGATCTGGTGGAGAGCCAATGAATGATGTGAATAAAGATGGCCAGTCCCCTAAGATCAAGGAATTTTCAGGATCTATGGACGATGGTCTTACTATCACTGGTATCAATAATGTTACGGTTTCCATGGAGGAGGATCAAAGGAATAAACTTGATTCTCTTGACTCAAGGTACAAGGAGAAAGTATACCTCTCTAATGACTCTCTTCAGGGAGAAGAAGACCCATCAGATAGAATTGAGGAAGAGTTCCTCAAATCAAGCGCTCAAAAATGGAAAATGTCATTGGTGGATACGGATGGATACATTACCCTAAACCCCAAGAATACTAGGAAATGTAGGGACTATTCTCATTTAGAAATAAAAATAGTTTCAAGATCCCTTAAAGCTTCTAAGAAAGATGTTGAGCCCCCTAAACAACTGATTGAACATTTTTCTAGATCTGATGTGGAGGAGGAGTACAACAATGATCCTGTGTACAGAAATGCATATTATATTGGAGATGATGATGATGTGAGTGATGAGGTTTTTGCATGTATTGGGGAGTAATATGAAATAACACGTCATAAATATCGTTATAATTAGATTTTAGCTGACACATACCTTGAAATCAGAAAATTAATGTACAAAAGGATGGTTAATGAATACAAGAAGAATCTTAACATCAACTTCAGAGACATACCATGGGTTTGATATTCTTTAGAATCAGCTTCGTGGTATTTGTCTTTGTTTTTCACTATTTTTATTCACTGATTCTCTCAAGATATAAGATTATATCTATGGAATATTACTATAATATGTATCAAGATTAAAGAAATTTGGTTTTTTTTTCTGAGGCCTAATGCTCGGGTGTGCTGGCACCTGAACATCTGGTTCCCTCTACAATCTTCTATCTTTTTATGTTTTAATGTGGCCTTGTACTTTTTATGAAAGATGAGGCCACCAGTTCAGTCAATTATGGGTGCCTATGGTTGTTTTCGATGAATCCACTTCTGAAGACACTTTCCAGTGTAGGCCATCCAAAAATATTGATGATGTATTGCCTCTTTTTCAATTTTAGGCCATGTTGGATGATGTTTATCAGTTTAGGGAATTCGATGCTACACCATGACTTCACCTTGAGTCCTTGTAGCTTACTCGGAGTTGTTTCACTTTTGCATAAGATGATTTCTTATTTTAAGGCATTTTTTTTCTTGATCGTTTCATTGTGGGTTGTTGTTTGAGGATTATTGTTATATCTTCATGTATTTCTCTCATTTTGTATTGGTGCAAACACATTACACCTTGATCATGTATTGTAACACTTTTTTTAATAAATTTCTTAGGGGCATGAATTGGGTGTCCAATTCATGTCTCTGTTTTTCAAAAAAAATGATGATAGGTACACCTCCACTAAAACTAATGTTTTCCAACTAGAAACATGGGTTTAAGGTGGTACAGTAGGGTGACTATAACCACATATCAGAGTAAAACAAAAATAGAAAAATAATGGAATCATACATATCTAGATAAGTAAATAAAATGGAATGAAATCCAGGTAATTCCCAAAAAATAAATATGATAAACAATATTATAATGAAATTCACCAAGTATAATTTTAGGCAGGAATATAATAAAACATAAAATATAGAATGATGAAACTTGTAAAAACACTGATAAATGGTCTTGATTCTTGGCCTGATCCTAACTCCCATTATCCATCCTAGAAACCCAAACAATCACCAATCATCAGTTATTTTCCCTAATCTAGTCCTGCAAATAGTTAGTTTTAACTTGGTTACCTAGGTTTCATGGTATCCTGAGTAAGGAGTGAGTACAACTCAGTAGGGTTCCACTAGTGGTGCCCCTAAAAATAATAATCTAATAATAGTTTATAATGAAGTGCTCTATCTAAAAAAATTTAAATAAAAAATTAAGCTTTTAAATCTAAATTCAGAAAATAAACATCAAAATCATGCTCCATGATGAAAACTGAGAATAGTATATAACTACTTTGTCCAATGTTGGGGTGTATCAGAGAATGTTTTGATGACCATACCATCCCATATCCCACTAGGGGTAATATACCCATCCTCGATCAGACAACTAGAAATTATGTTTAATATACCCACTCTAATGTCCCGACATGTCTGCCCAAGTTAGGATTCACCTCATGTTTAACCAAAAACCAAATCTACCCATGAGAAAGATTCACCCCAGGTTTAACAAGTATAACCAAGTCCCCTAGTGAGATATATTCACCCTAGTTTTACCATGAATATCCAAGAGAAACTTACTTTATTTATAAAAAAACCTGATAGGTTTTTACTATTCCAAATTGAGTGAATAGTTGATAATATAATAGTTTCCATCCTAACTAATTTTGTCATTTTATTTTATAAAAAATACTTCTTAGGTCATCATTCCATTTAACTATTACATTTTAAAACCCTCATACTTTTTCATTTTCAAATCTATTTTCAAATACCACTTTCAAATAACATTTCAAAAAGATTCCAATTCAAATTTCCTTTTCATGATTTTTATTTGAGAAACCCAAAATTCTACTAATGAGAAAGGAACCCAACATGGAATTTCCTTTAATTTAGAAAAAGGAATATTAAGGGGGTATTTAAACCATGGTAAAGCTATTCTTACAAAATTTAGTTCAAATTAGGTTAATGAATGTCCAAGATAAAACAATTTCAAAAAACACCACTAAGATTATCTCGAGACTATGGGTTAATTTAAAGGGGGAACCAAACTCATGTGAAGTCTATTTTCTTAAATTTCTATCCTGGAAACCCACTACCCATGACAATCCAATACTAATGGCTAATTCTCAAGACACTTATTATTATATATTCCATCATGGAAACCAACATAATTAATAATAATAAAATTATAATTAATTAACTTACAACTAATTAGACAACTTAGTTTACTTCGGCATAAATTGTAAATCACTCACTAGGTACTCCCGCCATAGAAAATACAAGACCAATGGACCTCTAAGGGTCTATTCAATGCTCTTAGAACTAAACTAGAATAAATACCTACCAATTGGAACCAAAACCATAACTAAAACAACTTAATTAAACTAAAAACACTTGAAAACTCATGTGATGACATACCCCCATCAGAACTATGGGTGACAGCATGTAGGCATTTTTTGGGACATTTATTAGCTAGGATTCAGGGAAGCCCCATCATCTTGACATGATTCCACCATGATCTAGTGGAATGTACACTCAAATACCTAACTAAGAGATAGAAAAATTAGATATATATGAGGTGGGAGGGAGACCATGAAAAAGTGAAACATACCATGATTCACCAAGAACTAGCACCAAAATTACCCCAAAAGGAAGGTGGCCAACATAAGTGAGGGAAGAGTCTCCCTAGTCCACATGATCTAAAAACAAATATAAAAGATGGTTGATCCTTATAAAACCCCAATGGGAGGAATTATAATTTTTCCAATTAAAATCCCCACTAATGAGTTTATGGATTCAAGTAGTGGATCATGACATTTCTAGTCCCCAAAAAATAGTCATTAGACCCCTATAGGATAGCAGGCCTACTAGCCTAGCAATAATATAACCAGTGGCTACAAGTAATAACCCCATCTAAATTTCCTTCCCATAGTAATTCCAACTACTTTATACCATCATCACACCCTAAAACCTTTCTAAAACACCCTTTAGAGGTGTCTTACCCTCATAATACTCCTCTAAACCCTAGTTATTGAAATTACCCATCCACTAAATTGATGTTTAAATTCATCCAGAAAATTAAAACCCATCCATACACATTGGGTATTACAAAATCACAACCATAACAATTCTCATCCCTGAAAAGTCCTGGTGGTTTTCCAAAATGATCTTCCAACCTATTTTGGTTATCAATTCATTCTCAATGCCAGCATCCCAATATTGAAATCTCAACATACTTTTATGAAATAGATTTTGAACTCAAGGTTCTACAACCACTAAAATACAATCCACCACATAAATTAATTTTTGAAACATTGAGATGGCACTCATTCATGACTTTATACTAAGAGACCCCCAAGGTGTCTTCGTCACACTGATCACCCAAATAGTGGTTCTCCCCACCATAGGAACTAGTGAACGAGTCCAATTTCAAGTTATGGAACCCTCTACCATTGAAATTTTTTATTGGAACATGGTATAAGTGTTCCAATAATTACATTTATATGGTTACCAAACCTACATTAAAAAAACTTATAGAAATTTCAGTACAACTCTGGTACTGCTCAACATTATAAAATTCCAAAATAACTGGATGAGCCTCCATGATCCAAGAACTATTCAAAGGAGCCCCTTTTTCCTCAAAAATAATTGGAAACATCTTTTACTTACCCATCGTATCTAATACAACACATACAATTTGGTTTTAAACTCACTACATCCAAATGAATGTAATAATGCAAGTCAAACCTCCTTTATTTGACTTTCCTCAAAACACTCAACTTTCCTATAAACACATCACCAATACACTCATTTATGATGCCTTAATAATGAAGGAATCCCATGATCATCCTGATATATCCATTGAATTATCAACTTTACTTCCAACAAAACTCCTATGGTTTAACCCTTAATCATCCATGACCATAATTATTCCATACTACGAGCACCTATGAACCACTAAACCAAAACACTTTTGTTGTCTCCAAAACCAACATGAGGCTGAAGTCAAGCCTCAGGCACCATCCAACAATGTATCCAAAATATATCTAGTATTCATCAAAGAATGTAGATATATTTGACTATACTTATTATCCAATATCATAATTCCATAGTAATCGCTTAATGATCAATTTCAAAAACCCCATATCCCTCACATTCAATGTTCATATCACCATGGTTGATATCACATTCCCCACCAAAGTAGAATCCTTGTAATCACATCATTGAACCCTTTTTTGATCTCCAAGTCCCACTGTCCATCTTCTATTTATTACCATATTCAATTTCTAGATGTGAGATCCAAACTAGTATTTGGGAGAACACACAAAACACTAAATAGCACTTTATCTTAGCTTCTCATGTGTATCTATTAAACCCCACTCCAAAATGAGGTCCACACCTTTAACCATCTAATGGTGAGCTCCCCATCATATAGACTTACTGTTGTCTCTTCTTGAGTGTGGTTGTGATAGGTTTCCAATAACAACCTACTTGTTTCACTCCCCACAATCCATGTTCATTCACCCATTAGTTCACAAAAAGGGTCAATCTTTGATTGACCTTTGAACCACACCTAGATTCATCTATGATTTCACCACTTTCTATAGAGATGTCATTATTATTATTTAAAGTCCTATAGACACCCTTACCATAAGACCATTATCAAACCCTATCCAATTCCAAGATCACTCAAAAAACTAATTATCATTTAAGCACTATGGAAATAAACTCCCACACCACACAAACCACAATCCAAATTGCACAATTCTTTTCCAACACGTTCTTCATTTAAATATTACACTGAATATAAAATTTTTCATGCGCCTATAAAACACAATCATGAGGAAATGAATTAATTACAATGATCTATATCACTCCAAAACATGGGCAACATGTAAAAGCTATTATACATGCCTCTCTTGCATGCTAGTCTCACACAGAGAAAACACCCTCAACACTTTTCAAAATTAGAGAAATCTCACTAAGCTGAAACCATTCACACTGCCCCACAAGACCCAAGTATCATTATAAAACTCAAGATTCTAATTATGATCTCAAATTAATACCAATAAATGAAATAAACACAAGCACCCAAGGTTAATATATGAAGCATGAATACAATACAGAAACACCAACGCTAAGGGTGATTGCACTCAATAGTACCATGAATTTCAAAATGCCTCACACCTACCCCCTTTTGAGGGTTATCTTATTAATAAAAACCTCACATTTAATTCACCTCATAATCATCAGGAATATCTCTCTTATATTTTTGTTGTCAATGAACCTAATATTTCTAAAACCACACATCCCCAATCACCTCATATGATTTGGTTTCTAACAGAGCAGTTATCCATGTCTCATTGGTTCTAGGTCTATCATCTATGATTTTAATTGATCAACCCACAAAAAAAACACCAATGATATAATACAGATAGATTTATGAACTATCATATCCATGTTGATATTAGCTTCAAGATCAAAAGAACTATCACACAAGTTTTTATCCTATAATTCCAAGTCATTTAACATTCCAAAAACACAGAGTCGATATCACCCTTCATGTACCAATTTCATAATTCAAAACATATAACTATACCTCACTTAACTGGAGACACAAAAAAACATGGTTGATCCCTCTAATAGATTTATCTTCAAAGATCACAAGACATTAACTCCCAAATTTGAATCCATATCAAGAAGGTGGTTGGACTCTCACACATGTCCCACACATCAAGACTTACCTAAGTCACAACTCTGGGTGGAACTCACCCCCATTTCATGGTCACACTACATCTAATGAGACAAACCCCCACTATAGGATCTTATATGAATGTTGAATTCTATTATAACCCACTCACTCATTGTTCATGCATAAACAAATTGGGTGTCAAGAAACTACTACACACCATGAGTTATTACAAGGATTAAGGATCACAATTAAACCAAAGCCGCAAAAGTCATGACATTCTACTATATTATAAACCACACATCATAAGGGTTTCTAGTCATAGGGATATCACATAACTCAAGTTCTCTCACAACCCCAACCACCCATTCATAGGGTTAACCACCAAACACCCACTAAATCTATGTCACACACCTAGGTTTCATAATTTTCAATATTCCAATTTACATTAACCCAAATTTCCCATAACAAGAGCTTAGTTAAATGTAATTTTATGTATAATTTATAAGGGAAAACACATTATATGTTTTACTTGGAATTTTATTTAGATGAAACTGTGTACAAACCAAATAAGTCACTCCATAATTTACCTTTAAAAAGAACATTCCGTAACCATGGGTTAGTGAAATAAGATGTCAATTACAAGTTATATTTTAAAAAACTCTTTAATTTTTAATTTGAATTTTATTCCATTGACTCCTCATAATAATCATGTCAATTAATCAAATAACATGTCTTTTATTCATTTAAGGAATCAGTTATGTAATATTCCATCATACCCTTATAAAAAAACACCATCTAAATGGCTACATATACATTAAATAACCGACCAATTTCATAGTCAAGGAAAACTATTAATTATTAATAAAAAATCTCACAAATTAAATGTGAATAAAAAATATCTAATATGATGCATGAACACACCCTCTATTTTGATACTAGACCAAGAGATTAAATTCCATAAATAGATATCCTCAAAATCAAATGCATTACACAAGGTGAAATTAGATCAATTGTAACAAATAACAGCATGAACCGAAATCCTATCTTGGGAAACATGGTCTTCCCTCATACATATGGTAGCCAGTCCCAAGTACAAGCTCTATACCATGTCCTCAAAATATCCCTTATTCTGTCTACCTTTACCCAAAATATTAGAGAAAAGGTGTAGGTTTTTCTCATAAGGCTTTATAAGGTATCTATGCTCTAGACTAGTATTCGATTTCTAGATTGGAAGAAAAATACAGTACCACAATAATTCCCCCCATACACCAAATACTACTGACTAGTAGTGTGGGTCTAAGGTTGTACGGTGGGGAGACTATACCCACATATCATGGGAAAGAAGTTGAAAAATAACCACAACATATACATCCAAATAAGTAAAGTAAATGGAACAACATCCAGATAATTTCCTAAAAACCATGCTATAATGAAATGAAACATGCACAATTTCAAGTAGGTATGAAAAAACCCCAAAATACTAAAAGATATAATAGGGAAAAAATATGAGAAATGGTTTTGAGTCATGGATCAGTCCCAACTCCCATGATCCACACTAGTAGCCTAAATAATCACTAAGAATTAGGGCTCTGCCATGTTCTAGTCCTATAAATATTTTGTATCTTCTAGGGTACACATTTTCCATGGTTTCCTAGGTATGATATTAGTACAAGTTAGTATGGAACCACCAATGGTGTCCCTAAAAATAATAAATCCAATAATTGTGCATGTAGAAGTGCTCAAACTAAATAATTACAAATACGATCATTAAAACTTTTAAATCTAAATGAATAAAATAAATGATGAACCTGGGAATGGTAATTTTTGGATTTATTTCCCTAGACCCAGCTAATATAAATCCTAATATTACATATATTTTCAAATATTTTTATATTAATTTAAATATATTATCACTTTTTAATTGTTATTCTATATAATTTTATGTCATAATTTCTTATAATATGTATCTCATTGAATTATGACATAGTATTCCACCACTATAATGAGAACCATGAAAATCAACGATGATATACTTAAATATGGTCCTGTATTTGGATAAATTGCTATAAAGTGCACATGGTGTATAAATTGTTAGGTGAGAGTACTAATTAGTATATGAGACTTCATCAGATGAAGTTCTCACTTATTAATCTCTAAAATGGGAGATTATGGAAATAGACCTACTAGTAATAATTCTTCTTGTTTTTTGTCATCAAATACTTCTATCTAAGAGTGTATGTGATGGTCCTTGGAATTTAAGATTATCAATAAGGAATGTCATGACTCGTGCACTTAGATTTACTAACAAAAACTATCACGCCATATGTTGGTGGGAAGTAAGGTACATTGGGTGTATCTCAAATGAATTGTTATTAATAGATATGTTGAAGATGTATTTTTTTCCTCCCATATTTATGGAAGTTGATATCTCAAAACTTTGATTGAAATATAGTTGTCACATAAATTTCATGGTCATGGTGTAACGATGTTTATTTCATATAGTCAAAGAAATACGTATCAAGCATATAGGTTGATGATATGGATGTGTATCCCTCTTTATGAGATATTGAGAAAAATGAATTATATTATCTAGAGAGAATTATTATGTGGTTTTCGACATTGCAACATTTAGTTCTTTCTCTTGGGTTTCTTAACCCATTTCTAGATAATAATCATGGACTTGAGGTGTATCTACCAAATTCCAATAAGAAATAATCCTAGTGGGTCATACACTAAGTGTTTCTATTAATCTAGATTAAATTATATTTTTAATTTAATTATTGGAGTAAATATTATTCTCAATAATGAGTAATAATTTTATTTAATTTTCAGTGATTGTTAAATTAAATAGATATTTATTCACCATATTGTGAAAAAAAATATATTTATTTATTTTAATAAATATTTATCCATTGGTCTATGAATAAAATATTTATTTAAGTGAATAAAATATTTATTCCAGTATTCAATAAATATTTGGGACATTAAGTGGACTAAGATCACTCCCAATGATGAATAATAATTTACAAGTCGCTAAAATTATATTTATCATTACAAGAGGAAGTGATCGCCATAAAATATTATTATTATTATTATTATTATTATTATTATTATATAGAATGGGGTTTGTTAAATATTATAATATTATTTAAGGGTCAGTATGAAATTAAATAATATATTAACCTAAATTATTTCTATATAAATAGATGGTTATGTCTATTATGTAAGGTAAATCAAAAAATTAAAAATAGGGAATCATTGTGCACAATATAATTCTATCTCTCTCTCTCTCTCTATAATTAATTCCCTCCTCCTATGATGAATGTGAAGTACTTATTAAAGCTCGAAGGATCTTGGAGTGGTCAAGATGAGTAGTTCTAGGCATTCGATTCACTATGCTATCACCAGAAACTAAATTAGCCTTTCTCAGAGATCAAAGGAGAACATGTGGATCACTACTAAATGGATTCTACACATTAATCCATACTGATAAATAAAGATAATTCAAAATGGTTGTCATAATGTCAATAAAATCATCAAATAAATGATCCTAATATGGTGTAATCATTTATTCCATTCATAAATGAATTAATTATAAATTTAACATGAAAATCATCTCTTCATGTTTCATGAAACTCTATGTTAAAATAAATTTCAATATAATTCCCACCAAAGGTGTTTCTACTAAATTCAGAACCCATAAGTTTTATCAAAGTGTTCATGTTTAAAATTTATAATTATTTATTTTATTTTTGATTAATATGCATGATCGTGGTAGAATTTTTTATTTTTTATTTTTTATTTTTTATTATTATTTCTTTAATAAGATTTGAATTATCATGTTTGTGACATTTTAATTTCTTTATTCAATATTCACAATTTCTTAAGTTCAAGAAGAGATGGAGAATGGTCATATATTACATCAGTAAGTTTCTAATAATCTATCCATATATCATGATATTACATAGTGTGTAACCGGAGTACACACTATGTACCCAAGTGCATTACACCTATCCGTGTCATGGGATACACGACGTGCCAAGCGTTAATTATACACAGTGCATTTTTTTCACACCATGTATAGACTAGGATGAACTGGAGTAGTGAATTTCATATTAAATGGTGTGTAAATAGTATACACACTGTTCATTTTACACACATTAGTGGTGAAATTCATGAAATCTATTTGGTTATTATACATCGTTAAAATAATGTGAGACTAATAACATGTTTCATTAATGGTTTTCATGATGTGTAGCTAGTGTACACAATGTGTAAATCTTTAATTCATGCATTTGAAGTACACGCCAAGCTATTCAATGAGACAATTAGACACATAGAATGTGATATACATGGTGTGTAGCTGCCTTGTACATGTCATGTAGTATTACATTCGATGAACATGTCGAGACCTTCAGTGAGTTGCATATAAACATGATAAGTAGAGTGCACGGTGCATATCCAGTATTACACATTATGTAGTCTAACTTGTTTACATTCTGAATCCCCAAGAACATATCCCAATTACATGGAAACTGAGGTACATGATATGTAGCTGGAAAGTACATTCTATGTAGTCTCATAATTAAGGATAGAACTAAATTAAATTTAATTGATAATTACAGCATAAAAACCTTATTTAATAGATTTAAACCTATTATTTTTTTCAATTTAATAATTTTTTTAAAGAATTATTAAATGATAAATTAATTTATTATAATAATATGTAATTATTGGTCTTTAACCCCGATTTTCTGCCCCCATTTCTAAAGGTTTCAATCATCCCTAAAGTTGCAGATCTCATCGACGGTCTTTCGAATCTTCAAATCTCTCCTTAGGAGTTCACAGAATCTACCACTCTTCTGAATCTTACCCCGGTGACTCCGTACAGGCAGAGGAGTCCCTTAGTTGACTCCTTCGAGAGATTCATCTTTCGCTTATGGGATGTTCAAGAGAGGGTGACCGTAGGGTTGTTTGATCATCAACACATTATGATTCATTTCGAATGCGAGGAGGATCTCATCTGAGCCTGGTCGAGCGCCCCCCGGAGCTGTGATGGCTTTCGATTTTTCCTATTTAGGTGGTCTTTTGATTTTTACATTAACCGAGATCCTCCTTTCGTGGCGGTTTCGGTAAGTTTTCCAAATCTTCCTTTTCCATTTAAAAACTCTTTAGAGATAAAGATAATTGGTAACTTGGTTGGTATATTTTTATGCTCCGATAGTCATATGGAGGATGCTTGTCACCCGGTTAATCCGCGAGTTTGCATGGAAGTGGATCCATCTAGACCTCCATTTGAGTTCGTCTGGATTTCAATTGGCGAGGAGTACCGATGTAAACAGCGGGTGGTGTATAAAAACTAGACTGACTTCTAATCTTACTACAAGCACTTGGGTCATCCTTCAGAGGTCTGCAATTGGGGCTCTGCAAGGGTGAAGGGTAGGGGGAAGGACAGAGACTTCTGCTTTGTGTGAAACAAACCGGGCCATTCGCTAGAAGCACGTCGACAAGTTTTCCAATCCAGGAGAAGGCCAGAGGAAGTAGACAATGGTAAGACCATAGACGGCTAGGATAAGGATGGTTCTGAAGTGTTCAAGGGTGTTGTGGGGAGAGATCAGGGGCCGCATCAGTCACAAATGGAGGAGGTGGAGCAAGCCGAATGTGGTCCAGAGGTTTGTAGCGCATTGTATAAGGAGACGTCTGGTGATGTTCGGATGAGGATGGGCTTGAACCAAATCAATCCACTGGTGTCGGGGGTGTTCTGTGGGCTTAGGAAGGACCTATCTAGACAGTTAAAGTAAGGCCATTTGGTTGAGCAGGAGGCGGCTTGTATGGCTAGTGGGAATATGGATCAAAATCTGGATGAAGAGAAGGAGGCTATGGTTGTTTTGGAAAATGAGGAGTCTAATTCAGGCATCGAGGAGGATAAGGGGAGTAAGGGGAAGTAAATGGTGGAGCTAGATTCAACCATCCTTTTGTGCAACAAGTTTGACAGCCTCTCAGAGGCTGATATGGATTCAGATCCTAAGGCTACAGGAGTGGGATCAGGGTCTGACATAGAGGTGGTTAAGGGGATTGATCAAAGACACTCAGCTGATTAGGAGCCAAACCCAAAGAGCAACAGGGGATATAATAGGAAGAAGGGGAGAAAGGACTATTTTCACTACCTCCCCCCTTGGAGACTCGATCGGCAAAGAAGGAAGTTTCTAAAAGAATGGTTATGGGGAACCTAAGCCATCAGAAGGTTAGAGAGCAAGGCAACCCCCTGGTTCTGCTTCTATCATCCGAAGAGGAAAGGACTAAATAGGTCCTGTTGCTCATTGCATCTGAGGAAGATGTAGCTAAGATGATGGGAAGATCTCTAGAGGTGGCGCTCAATGAGGAGCAATATGCATGGATTTACAAATATTACCTAATCTAGGTAGGAGGTTTCAACAAAGGGAAGCTCATCATTGAGGAGTACGTTCAGGTTTGGGACCAGTTAGTGTCTGGGTTTGAAAGGCTGTTGGTGGAGGTACCTGTCCTAAAGGTCTCATCCTTATCATGGAAATTATTCAGGGATACAGAATCAGGTGAGATTCAGTTTTCTTTTAATCACTATGTTTAAGTTGGTTGTTGGGTGGCTAGATAGGAAGGATTGTTTTGGCATACTCTGCTGGGTTTTGATCCTTGTGTTGTTTGTTTGGTTGTGTTGTTTGGTTTCATACATACTACTAGATTTTCTCTGAAAGGGGATCAGAGCACGAAACCTTCACTGTTACTGGCCCTTTGGATCTGGATGCTTGAGAGGGTATGGCTTCACCATTGGTTTCATTCCCATGCACTTCTTCACGGGACTGCTTACTGAAGGGTCATGTTTTGGTGAAGGTTTGGGGTCATGACTTATTTTCTAGGGGGAAGTCATGGTATTTTGTTCTGGGATTGTTTCTTTTTTATGTTTGGTGGTTGAATTGTTGTTCTATGGTTTCTCACTTTTCCCTTAAAAAGTCTTTTTGAAATAAAAAAATCAATTTTCAATCAAATTAAAAACAAATAGAAATAAATTTTAACTAGTTTAATTTTTTATTCACAGTACATTCATGACCATTCATGGGATTGACCAATACCTGTGTATATATTGGATGTTTCAATTTAATTTAATTTATGAATTTGATATTATTAAATATGAAATTAAATTTGATGTGATGTGTTTCATATTCCCTCCATTATTATATAGGACCTTCATTTCCATGATTATTTATGTAATCTTCTTAACCAATCATTTGGTTCCCCTCACTTGCATAAATATATTTAATAAATGGAGTATCCAAAGATGTGAGGAGGAGGTTGAAGATGGGACCAAAAAGGTACTAACCCAAGTGATGCATAGGTGTACATGTGGAATACTGTAACTCATGCTAAGACTGGTACAAGGAATTTCCCCTAGTTCAAATTTCGATTTATTATCTTCTCAATAAATCTACCATTAGATAAGCTCATGATCATTTCATTTATTATTTATATATTTTTGTCTTATTCACTATTTATTTTATGGATTCAATACCACTATCATATAAATAAATTAATTAATGTGAAAAGATGTAATTTAAATAAATGGATTGTGTGTAAATGTTTTATCCAATATGATTAATTATGTAAGTGAAATCTGATAAATATTAACAAGTTATGTAAGGTATAAAGTAAGATCAAATTTATGAATAATAAATTAAAATCTCTCTAATATATATTAGTTCAGACTTGGCCTTCCATTAATTTTTTTGGAATGAAAACCTTAGAACTAAGTGTTTGACCAACCCTTATTGGGACACTCATTACTAGAAAGTGGGGCTATCCTCAAGGATTTATACCATGGTTTCTATGAACTGTTGGCATAGAGTTCTAGGATCTAGTCTATACCAACGATTCATTCAACTATAGGTATAGATAAATCTATAATAATGGTTTTTTTTAAACTGTTCGTGTAGGTTTTGTTATACCAATGGCTTTTTAAAAATAGTTGCTATAACCTTTTCAAATATTTAGTGCCTCTCATCCTCCCCCCCCCCCCTCGTATTCACCTTTATTCCTACCCTAATTTTCCTCAACTGAGGGAGCCGCGACTTCCCATCTCCTCTAGTGACCTCCACTTATTCAATAATTTTTTATTCAGATCTTCTTTTACATCACATTAGTGTCTTCTAAATATTTTTCCACTTCTTCTGAGTATTGTTTTCATTTTTATCTATTTCATCATCTTAGAGATTAAAGAAATTCATGTCTTTATACTAGTTAAATTTATATTTAGTTATTTTTGGTTCTTTTTTTTTAATTCTAGATGTTATTAATTTTCTTTCATGCCAATAAGTAAACCATTCCAACTCTTTCATTTTTTTTATTTAATGGTCTAGTTATCTCTTATGTGGTTTGATGTACTTTTTCTTTCATGACTTCTTTTGGTACCCATGTTTTTTTCTATCATTGTAGATGTTTTTTTAGAATTTCTCCTTGGAGTGGCAATGTGTGTGACTGTTTGAGTATACGTATGTTGGTTGTGTTGTTTTGAATTTTTTTTGTGATTGGTTGGAAGTTGTTGTGTATTTATTTTTGTACTAGTTTCCACTAAACTTAAAAATGTGTATTTCATGAAAATAAAATATTTAAATTTAAATTTATTATTTTTCATGCTAAGAAGTAAATATATTCATCTTGAATCATGGATGTCCATGCATAGGTCATTCCATGGTATATGTTCATGTTTCAAAGCTCAAGTAAACATGAAAAATATAAACACAATCTCTGTGAATTTATTAAAAGAATTTCATATCAATTTACCATGAGATCCAAGTTAAAATCTAAAATAATAGTGGCATATTAAAATAATTATCATCATGTTTTTGATAAATGATAATGGTTCTTAAGGGGAATTCCATATTAGAATAAAAATAATTATCCTTGGAAATATATAAGGCTAGGGATATTGAGGTTTATTGTCATAAATATGATAATTAAACATAGTCTTGATAATTTAATTATTTATTAAATCATTTCTTGGGGGATGAATGATCCTAAAGTTTTTTGATGAAGTTTGGATTATGTTGATAATTTGTCAATATTTTCCTTTTAAATTTTGTATCGAATAATTAATTGAATATTTATTTGTGCTATATGGATTAAATCCTCCATATTTATGCTCTATCATAGATTCTATATGATTTATTTTATTTTTTTATCACCCTATCATAGATATCACGATAGGGTGATCATTATTTCTTCCTAGCATGTGATTAAAGGGGTATTGTACTAGTATGTCTATGGATTTTTATTTAATTCATATTGTTTTTCTAATTCAATTCCATTCCCTCCCTATCTACCTTAATTTTTATTATATGACCATTGTATTTTTATTAAGTGGGTATTCTATAATGTAGTTACTAGAATTTTAATTTCACTATAAGAATTTGATATGATTTATTATACATTTAAAAATGGCTTTTCATTACCATTCTCACTAATAAAGTGAAGTATATGAGCATTAAAAAAGGAAATTTAGGAGAAAGTGTGATTAAATCACTCAAAAATGTGGGTGACTTAGACATAATTTTAATGAAAATAACAATTCTTTGAGTTTTTACAATCACTAAAGCCTGAACCTGGGAATTATATGTCTCGTAACATTTCTTTATTTTTCTATCATTCTCTTAAATCATCATCAATAATTATTCTTTTAATTTTCACATGGTTTTTTATTTCTAGAATTACTTTAGTGTTTTAATTATTTAATTGAGTATTATATATCCTTTTATTTATGGGATCATCCTTATACTTTCATAATCTTATACTACTTAATTGGAGATTTAGTGATTTGGTGTTTGTGTTTTTAACTTCTAAACTGATTGATCCCAAGGGGAATTAATCACTCTATATTGGTTGGTCACAACCCAAGAAGGGTGGAATATCTATCTTCATTAGAGCTAGTAAAGGTTCTCTATTTAGTGAAGAGCATAAGCTGGGGGAACCTAAAATTTGGAAAACACCTCCTTCAATTTTCACTCCTAAATAATGAATAAAATAATTAGTGTGCTTATCATATATATTTTTGGTGAATTTCATTCCATATTTCTTAAAAAATCCAAGGACCAGTCATTATTGTGGTTTGTTGGGATATCTACAAAAAATAAATTTTAGATTAAATTTTCTAAAGAAGAAAATACCTTTAACATATTTTAGATATTAATTTTTAATTATTAGATATTCCAATGTATTTATTCAACACCCATATTCTTTATATCGGTCAATTTTATCCTTTTATTTGAGTTTTGATCTCTAGAATATATTTTGGGATGTTCAAAGTTATGTGGTCATTTGGAAAGTAAGAATTTTTTTCATGAAATTACTATTTCCCCTTTATCTGGATCTTATTGACTGAGACTTCATAGTTAAAACTTTGGGTATCACATTATAGTGTCTCAAAGTTATTAATTTTATCCACCATGATAGTGAATTCTTAAATGTCAAGGATAACCACTTTGGTTCATTATTTTTAGTCATTTCTTATAGAATATGTTATTTCTCTTATTATTATTTTTATAGATACTAATATGCTTTGATGAATTTCATATTAAAATTGGTTTTAATGAATTTTTTAATTTTCATTACATTTTTAATTGAAATATAAATTTTTTTCTTTATAATATAATGTATATAAGCTAGATGTATCATACCGATCAGATTTCAAATGCGTTTCAAAAGAATTTGGATATTTTTTAGATTTTTCATTTAACAATGATTCAGCTAGAGGTTGTATATAGTGTCCATGTTGTAATTGTGTTAGAATAATAAGGTTAAGTTAGGAAGAAGTTAACTATTATATAGAAAATTAGATTTCAAACAAACTATAGAAAGACGAGGTAATTCTATACTGTTCATGAACTGAAAGAAATAATTGGTGTGTAGAATTTGATATTTGATCAGTTTTAATTTGTGCATCATCATGACAGAGATAGTATGAATGTGAAATAATACAATGATATCAATACACACAAGGAAAAGATTAAATATGATGATGTATATAGAGTGAAAAAATTGATAGATAATGTCAGAACTCATGTATATCAGGAATGTGCTAAAATAAAAAAAGTTGGAATTTTTAATCTGGTTATATCATGGAAAAATAATGTATGGAATTTATAATACATCCATTGACTATATTCTTAACTTTTTGAAGTAATTTCTTTTTTATGGTGTAGATATTCCCTCGAATAATTATAAGGAATGGATTTTAATTGATCATCTTGGATTTTATGCTAATAAAATTCATTCTTGTCTGAAATATTTCAATTTATTTTGTGAGTAAACTGCTAACCTTAATGACTATAAAGAATGTTAAAAAACTTTATGGAAGGGAAATGTATATGAAATACCATATCTTGTTCCACATTAAGTTATGTGGAACTTTCCATTGATTATTAGGATTCAAAATCTATTTATGAATATAGAAATATCAACCAATATGTGATGTAATGATGCTGAGAGAATTAAACATTATAATGAGTAAGTTCATCCTGTATATGGATTTTTATGGGGGAATTTGATTCAAAACATTCTTATTTTTTAGTTGAGGTGTGTAATTCCATGTTAGATCTATCATGTGGTGTTTATAATCTATTTGGTCATATTCTTACTACTCATATCATGTGTCCATTTTTTATTCATGTTTATAATCTTCCTCTATGGATGTGTATGAAAAACCTTTCACTTTATCGAGCATACTAATATATTGAACTTACAGTCTAGGAAATTATATAGACATCTACTTGAAAATTTTAATAAGATATTTGAATAAACTTTGGGATATGGGTGTCCACACATTCAATACTTCTTCAAAAAATATATTTTAGATGTGTGTTTCCATTTTATGGACTATAAATTATTTCCATGATTATGTAATGATCTATGGTTAGAGAAAAAGGGGAAACTAGCATATCCTATTTTTATGAAGAATACACTATCAGGAACACATAAATATTTTTTTAGTTTTAGTTTCATTTGGAATCAATGATTCCTTTCAATGGATCATCAATACAGGAAGAATCGATGAAGGTTTTATAATAGTGTTGACACTGAACAACCACCTAAATGTATGTCAAGAACTAAAATACTTACTGAATTAAAATATTTCAGTTTTTTATTAGGAAAATGTCAGATGAAATCTAAATATATGAAGATTTTGGACACTGAAGCAGCTTACAATTAGGAAAAAGTATTTTTTTTTTGAGTTCTCATATTTTTCTACCAATTTGTTACATCATTATTTAGATGTAATGTATATTTATAAAAATATATGTGAAATTTTTCTTTCAATTATTCTAAATTTCAATGGTAGGACCAAAGATGACTTATGATCTTGCTGGGACTTATTGTATTAGGTTATTCAACCAGAAATGTATCGTGTGTGTATCGATGAAAACAAATTTTCTATAAGTATTGGAGAATATCAAGGTTCTTTATGGATATTATTGAAAAATATATAAATTACTCAACAGAAGGGAGTTGAAAATAAAATCCATAAAAGCTCATGATTATCGCATCCTTCTTTATGAATTGATTCTAATATAAATTGGGCGTTTTTTATCCAATATTATAAGGGTGAAGGTGATTATCTTCTACCATTTTTATATATACCTTTGTTCTAAAATGTTTTCCAAGTCTTTCTTGATTAAAATGAAGTAAGAGGCACCATTAATTTTGTGTGAGTTGGAAAAAAATTCCTCTATCATTTTTCACCTAAATGTTTCATTTAACATTTCATATTCTAACAAAACAATTCTTTGGGGGGATTTTTTTCTTTGGATGTGTCCTACTAAAATAAGTATGTTCATAATTAAATATCATGTCCAAAATAAGAATCATACTAAATTTTCCATTATGATAGGTTATTTGGATCAAGAATGTATGGATTCTTACTCAATGTATTTTTATGATGTGAGAAAAAGACATAACTAGAAAATTATAAATGAATATGAGAAGTATTAGGAAATTAATACCCCATTTCCATCACATTCCTTAATAGGAGGAATTCTTGGTTTATATACATTTTCTACATTATGCCTTGAAGAATGGGATATGGCACAGCGTACAATATTGTTTAACTATGATTTATTTGATGACTATATCAAGTAAGGAATTTGAATATTTATATGATATCTCATACTATGTCATTTCAAATATACCTTAAACTTTTATTATCATTTTATATAGGGAAAATAAACAAATTATAAGTAGATTTCATTAATCTTTTCCTTTGAGAATGAGAGAGGCTTTGTAGAGAAAATAGTTTCTTTCTTGGTTGAAATCCAAGGTATTCTCGTCACTTTAATTAACTTAAAATATAAGTATTAATTTAATTTTATTATTAATATATATTTCAAGTATTGATTTTATCTTTTTACTCAGTATCTGAAGAATTAATAGCATTGGATTTTGGTACCAATTATTTGGTTCGTGAATGCAAATATTTAGTAACCAATGGGTATGATTTTTTTCACAACTGATCATGTGGTGAAAATGAGAACACACCAGGATGGGTATATGTTAACTATAACAGTGGACTATTATTTTAGTTCATTGGATAGTATGTCTTGATATGAAAATGTTTCTTTTTATGGACTTGTTGAGAAAATATTGTTATTGCATTACTACACTCATAGTCGTGCCATTATGAAAAAATGTAAATGGTTTGATTTAATGATGTGACATGGTACATTTATTGATGATTTTGGAATTTGATTTAATTTAATAAATCACTTACTATATAACAATGAACCATATATTTTGGAATCAATGGAAAAAATAATTATTTTATGTGAAGAATCATCTATGACCTGATTAAGGTGTCCTTATTGAAGTTATCTGAAGATATATTTTTCATGATGTTGGAGATAAAATTTACACCATTAACGCACACATTGGTGTTGACCAAAATATTTTATTTGATGACTCAAATTGTCTCACTATGAGAATTTATGTTAAAACTGAAGTAGTGGTGTTTAATATATAGAAGTGACCATATATGTTCATAGTTCATTCAGTTTACCTTGATGTGGGTTTTTCAGGTTGGTACTATTGTAATTACTTTAATTTAGTTTCAGTTTGGAATTAAATGTCTATTTTACTATTTTTTCAATGAATTTAATTAGATTAATTTCAATTTATAATAATTAGTTTAAAATGGGTTTTTAAAAAACATATAAATTGGTTTTAAATTATAATTACTAAAACTTTTTATGACATTGTTTATTACTTCTTTGAATTCTAAGTTGTATGTATAATTTCAAAAAACTATTTTTGAAAAATGCACATTTCATTCTTATTTAGATTATGAAAGTTATTTATGAAGTTCAATGGAATATATTATTTGATAATGATCAATGGATTCATGATCTAGGGTTGCCTCCTCTTGTTCACTTAGTGGGTATAATAATTGTAATATTTTTATTTTGCATTACACTTAACATCATGTTCTTATTTTTTATAAAATTATTTTAAGGGAATACATTTGAACAAGAGTTTAATTCTACTCAGCCTACTATTATGGGTTTGAGTGTGGGTACTCCTAGAGATACACAGAGCACCCTTCTTACCCATTCACACATTTACTCGCCAGCGGACACCCCATCTACCACACCTTCCCATCCTCCACTCGAGCCTCCAATGATGTTCCCACCCATTCTTCTATAATATTTATATTTATCCTCTTCTTATCATACCATGTCTAGGACTCCTCTAGGGATATTCCCACCTATGAAATATCCATATAAAATTATTTATACTCGGCCCTTTTATCCTTATCCTACCATGTCTATGCCAGCTCCATTTCCTACTATCTATCTAGGATATGATGATTTTGTTCCTTTAGCTTCCAATCCAGTGCATCAAGGTGACCTGGTGCATGAATTATAATATGCACACCCATCAAATGATATTGATCTAGGATATCTCACAAATCCATCAAATACTAATGATAAACCTACATCAAGTTTTTTTATAAGTGTGTCAAATTATATTACAACATTTTTTCAGTTAGACTATGAATTAATTCTTATTTTTTTTATTTTTATCTTATTCAGTGGTATCTTATAATAGGTGACATGGGAACAACTATATGAATTATGTTTGGAATTGTCAAACACCAATGATGGTGGATTACAATAAATAAAATAAAATGATAGGTAAAAATTTCAGGGAGTGTAGAAGTTTTGTGAAAACTTTATCCAAGTACAATGATATCATTCCAGTGAAACCAGTATAATAGAGGCATATAGATAATTAAATCAAGGAGAAATAATGGGAAGTGATATGGGTAAGAAATTTTTTTAAATTTATATCTATATTATTGTTGTATTTATATTAATTAATATATTCCTTGAAGCATTGGTTTCAATTTTCGTATAGTGAAGCTGCTAAGGTCACATGGTTGATGGATCTTTAGGAGTTGTGGTGATCATATAAGCACAAGTTATATGTTAGTTTGAATGGTAGATTCGGTTCTGATTTATAGGGTGTACTAATATTCAACGACTATCCATAAACACAACATTAAGAAATGATCACATATTTTAAGAGTAATGAGTTTAAGGTATTCTTAATATTTAATGGTTTTCATTGAAAATGTAATTTTTATTAATTTAATTAATTTTTTTAAGATGCATCAGGAAAAAAAGATGATATGATGTGTTTTCACAGTTTTTGGCGCACTATAATTCCCAACCATTAAAGATGCCATGTAATTTAATATGAATATAAATAATATCTATATTTATATTATTAATAAAGTGTTCATTCCATTTTATTGGGATTTTAAAGAAATATAAGATCATAAATAGTCCTAAAATGATTTAAAATTCAATAAAAATTTCTTAAAATAGTCCTAAAACAAACTCACATAGTCCATATACTAAAGGCCGGAAATGACACATTAATATTGAAGGCTAGAAATTCCCCATTTAGTTAAATTTTTATGTTTAAATTTATGTTTTATTATCATTAATCCCTTTAATATAAGGCTCAGAATTCCCCTTTAAACTAAGGAAATATTTTTTATATTTTTTTTAGATTTTGAGAATTTATTAACCTTAGTTGAATGACTTTAAAAAGATAATTTTTAAGAAAAAAATTGTTTTGTAAAATTATTATCTAAATGAGAATTAGTATTGAAAAGGGTTGGATATATTGAAATTATTACCTTTTTCAATGTAATTTGAGAGGGTGTTTTTTCAATTTTTATTGTAATTTATGTTTATTTTAAGGTATAATATATATTTGAAATAAATTTTGTGGGGGACTTTAAACAAAAATGTTTCTTTGGTGAAGCTATTTTGATGTGTAATTTTGGTATGTATTAGAACCTAGATATGGAATTTGTTCATCTTTTTATGGAAGATATGTTTTTTGTAAAGAGGTTGTAAAAAACCATGTTCTAATGGATTAGAGTAATGGTGGAATTCAGTCTAACCTAAAAAGTCATAACTAAAAATGAACAAAATAACCTAACATAAAAAGAACTAACCAAAAATGAACAAAATTACATAAACAAAAATAAACCAAATAACCTAAATCCAAGTAATCCAATTTTTATAACCAAAAAATGAACAAATGGCCAAATGAACTGACCAAAAATTACATTACCCTAAAATAAACCAAATGGAATAACCCAAAATAAACTAAATAACCTAACACAAATATGTCATAACCCAAAGATGAACCAAATGACCAAACTAAAAATTAACCAATTGACATAACCCATGATAAATCAAATACCCTAAGACAAAATGAATTAAATATCATAACCCAAAGAAAAATAAATAACCTAATCAAAAATGAATTAATTAGACTAACCAAAAAAATGAAAAAAATTTCAAATGACCTAATCCAAAATAAACTAATGACCAAATGACCAAAATGAACCAAATTACACAACCCAAAAATAAACCAAATCACCTATCCCAAAATAAACCAAATAACTTATCAAAAAAAGAGATAACCCAAAAATGAACAATATAACCGAACCTAAAAAGACCAAACCCAAAATAAACAAAATGATATAACCCAATATAAACCAAATAACCTAAACCTAATTAAACCAATTATTCTAAAAAAATGAACAAATTACCAAATTAACTAACAAAAAATTACATAGCCCTGAAATAAACCAAATGATGTAACCCAAAATAAACCAAATGACCTAACTCAAATCTGGAATAACACAAAGATGTACCAAATGACCATGTCCGAAATTAACTAATTAATATAACCCAAGATAAATAAAATACCCTGACCCAAAATGAACTAAATAACCTAACCCAAAGAAAAAAAAATAACCTAACCCAAATGAACTAATTAACCTAACCAAAAAAACAATTGTTGATCAAATGAACTAATAAAAAACAAAATACTGACCAAATGAACAAAATAAACCAAATGACATAACCCAAAAGATACATAATCACAAAATAAACCAAATGACCTAACCCAAAATAATCCAAATAACTTATCATAAAAAATAGATAACCCAAAAATGAACAAAATAACCTAACCCAAAATGACCAAAATGATATAACCCAAAATAAACCAAATAATTTAAACCCATGTAAACCAATTTTTATAACCAAAAATTGAACAAATGACCAAAAGAACAAACCAAAAATTAAATAACCCTAAAATGAATCAAATGAAGTACCCCAAAATAAACCAAATGAACTAACTCAAATATTACATAACCCAAAGATGAACCAAATGACTGAACCCAAAATTAACCAATTGACTTAATCTTAGATAAATAAAATAACCTAACCCAAAATGAACAAAATAACCTAACCCAAAGAAAAATAATTATCCTATCCCAAAATGAACTAACTAACATAACAAATAAATAAATTTTTGATCGAATTAATTAATCCAAAAGAAACTAATGACCAAAATGAACCAAATGACATAACCCAAAATATACATAACCCAAAAATAAACTAAATGATCTAACCCAAGATAAACCAAATAATTTAACATAAAAAATAAATAACCCAAAAATGAACAAAATAACCAAACCCAAAATGAAAAAAATGCTATAACCCAAAATAAACCAAATAACCTAAACCTAAGTAAACTAATTATTCTAACAAAAAAATAACTAAATAACCAAATGAACTAACCAAAAAATTACATAACCCTGAAATGTACCAAATGATGTAACCCAAAATAAACCAGATGGCCTAACTCAAATATGAAATAACTCAAAGATGTACCAAATGACCAAACCCAAAATGACCTAAACCAAAGTGAACAATAAAAACATTTCCCAAAATGAACCAAATTATATAACTCAAAAATTAATTAAACCAAAAATGAGGTAAATGGTGTATCCTAATTCAACAAAAATGACCTAATAGAAAATGAACCAAATGATCAAGACAAATGATAAAATGTTAAAATATTCCAAAATATCTAGACCAAAAATGGATCAAATGGAATAACTAATTAATGAAAGAAACACCCTCACCCAAAATGAATCAAATGACCAACCCAAAATAATATGAAAAATTCTCTAATTGATTGACCAAATGACCAAAATACCAAACAATGTGACCAAAAAATTATCCTCAAAAATGATCAAAATTATCTGGTGAATTAGTAACCAAATAAGGTAACACAAATATAATTAGACCGAAATGAACATACAATAGAAATCCATATCATACCCATGTTTAGAATTCTAATTATTATGTACTGATTATTTATTCCACTAGTATTTAATTTCTAATTAAAGTTATATTTAGATGCTTCTTTATTTTATGGATTTCTTCAACAGTTAAATTTTTAATTAATTATAGGTTTATTAATTTCATATTATTCAATAATGTACAATTATAGTAGTCAATGTCATTTGCAGTAAGTGGAATTGGGCATCAATGGTTGTGTGTATCGAGCAAAATTATTTTCCTAGAGTAGGAGGAAAAAGGATGGATGTGTTGTAAATGCATAGACACAAGAAAAGATCATAGGTATTTTTATTGATATTTCAAATTTTGATATGTAATTCATAATTAAATATAATTTTTATATTTAAAAAAGTGTTCTCTGGAAGACCTTGATGAGAAAAATATGAAACATTTTGGCCAAATGATCATTTGAGATGGGTATTAGGTCAGAAGAACCAGGTGTAGTTTTTTTTTGGCCTAAGAAAAACATCATACCCACTAGTTATTGGACCCCAAGGGTGCCTCCCAAACCTTTCACACCATTGAGATGAAAAATTCTCAGGCAGAAGCAGTTGAGGGAAAAAATATTTCTATACAAGATCATAAAATAGGTAAAATGGTCACCAAATAATTCTTAATAACTATGTTAGTTATATGTCCATCACTTCCATCATAGTCTAATAACATTTTTATTCATTTTTGTAAAAAATAACTCTATATATGATACACTGAATGATGTTAATGAGGATCCTAGTGGCAGTCAAGGTTATGATTTTTCTGGTGGTGGTGGTGGTGATGATGATATTTAGGATGATGATGCTGATGTTTTTGATATAGATGATGAGTTTGGTAATGGCGGTGATGAGGATGTTAGTGATGGAGATGAGTATGAGGATGTTGGTGTTTGTGGAGATATTGGTTCCCTCTATTTTTGAGTTAGTAGTAAATAGATGTGTTGGTGTTGTTTAATGGCTTGAATTGATCAATTGTGTGGATTTATATGTATGTAATAGTGTTGTAAATGGTTTGAAAACTATTAAAAGAATTTTATTCAATGCTAAATATATAATATTTTTATTTCATTTAATTTTTTCCATGGTTTTTATTTTTTTTTTATAGGTTCTAGTATTTTTTTTCTAATAGGTATAGATGGAATATTGCATCATGTTAAGGATGGGTAGTTATACCAATAGTTAAATGAGTCGTTGGTATATCCTATCTAGGGAAAAAACTATACCCATGGTTCTCCTAACTGTGGATTAAGATATATACCCATGGTTTTTATTAAACTATGGGTATTATGGATACGTCCAAGGCTATACCCAAGGTTTCTATAGAAAACATGGGTATATCCCTATACCAATAGCTTAAGTACACATAGTTCTATGAACTGTGGGTATAGCCTATACCCATAGTTTTATGGGTTACACCAATGATTCTAAAATGTGGGTATAGGGTAAGTTTCTATCATTGAATTACCATTAACATGGAGTTCTTATGAATGTTATGGATTAACCTAACCATATTACATCAAGAAAAATATCCCTCACCAGACTGATGTAACTTGGAGGAAAGTGTTTAGGAAATACAAGTTAGGATTTCATGATTGGGGAGTCCAATCAATGGATCAAGGAGTTTCAAGCCTACAGTTGGAAAATAATTTCCTACCTAAATACCTTCAATTAGCTTGACGAACCCTCATTGAGGTTGTGTGAATGGGGATATGGATCATTTCCACTAGAATTTCTTAAGAAATTGACATTCTGAGTTCAAAAGTGAGGGATATTGGGACTTGATAAAATTTTCGTAGGAATAATAAAATTATTATTATTACATTTCAAAAAAAATAATCAAGTTAAGTGCTAATAATATATTTTAATTATTATAGAAGATGGAAATTATAACCATGTACAAAGTGTAATAATTCCTTAACTCAAGGTATTTCCTTCAAAATAAAAATTTCCAGATATGGTATAATCATTTATGAGATACATTATTATCATAAAAATTTTCCTTATGTGTTGGAATCCCCAATTCATGTTCTGCCACCCCAATTGGTGTGCGATGGTGAAAAGGATTCCTACAAGTCATATGTTTAGGGTGTTTCCTATGTGTGTTGAATTATATCATCAACTATACTTGGATAGTTGATGATATAACATAAATACATGGATTCTTACACCATAATATCACATATCTATTCTCTTGATAATGAGAAGGAAATAATTAAAATAAATAATATTTTTAATGCACTATATCAGTGTAGAATGGAAGTAGGTAATCTAGATACTGATCATGATTTCAAATTTTTTTGGTATATTGATCTGTTGATGAAATTAGGAATTATAATGTCCTCTAATCTGGTGCTCTCTCTCATGGCTAAAAAGGGATGGTTAAAAGACCTCAAGTGCACCTCCATGTATGCCAGAGGCTTTCAACTAGTATATGGGTGTGGAGTGTACAGTGTGGAGAATATGCCCCATGTTATAAAGTGTCATAGAATTATAAAATAAACCATAGAAATTCAATATATAAAATTATATACATAGAATAAGGTAATAGTAAAATCCAACAGAATAATTCAATAAATAATAAAGGAATAATGTAATGATGTATTAGAGTGTAACTAAAGGTCATGCTAGAAAAAATACAAGTAAAAAACTACCAGACTAAAAATTACCTGGCCCCGATCCCCACATCGGTCTAACCTCCAAATTCTAGCTCATTCAGTAGCCAAATAATCAACAATAAGGTCATTTTTACTTTTCCAAACCTACATCCATGAAATATTCTCAGGCACCAAATGAATGCCTAAATAGGGTGTGAGTATAACTCAGTATGTATACACCACTGTATCTAAACTAAACATTATGATAATAAGTGAATGCAATAAAGTGATACACAGGTGTATTAAATAATTCTATAATTAATAAAATACCACAACAACAAGTTTCATCACTATGCCAAAATATCTTTGAGCATGTATTATAACCATTCCAACCACAACCATATAACCATGGTATAATAACTCGCTTCAACACCATGACAAAATACCTCTAAGCATATATTATGACCATGCCAACCACCACCATATAACCATGGTATAGTCACAAAAATTTGGGTCAAATCCCTATAATCATTACAACATCAAGGTCAAATCCCAATAAGCCTTATAGCCTGGGACTGAGCAAATCCTGCTCTCTATAAGCATTACTGCATGGTAATGGGCCGAACTTATTCAATGTCATCATTACACTATAAAAAGTGTTCATTTTCTAAGTTTGAGCCTAATATATATGAATTTCATTATGGAACACAAGTATTTTCATATATCATGGATATCACAATATCACATCATATATTTTATTGGTAAATTATTAAAATTACCATTTCTATTTGATATACAACTTTTATTTTAAATCAAAATTGTTTAACAGTTATTAAAATAAGAAATAAGCCAAAAATTTGGGATTATATACCAAACAATCCCCTAAGGTATCATTTAATGCTAAGCATACTTTAAACCATTATACAATTCAATTATATTTGTGGTCTACTCACCCAATGGGTATCCGTAATCCATGTTAAAATTCAATTGAAAAAAAGACTCCAAGGAATAATCCCACTCATTATTTAATCGATTTGGTCACACATTACATTTTAACAATTAAAACATTGCATAAACATGGAAATTATTAAACTATAGTGTTAGGATTTAGACCCACTACCTTAACCGTTAAATAATGAAACGCATTAAATGGAAAAATCCCACAAGGAAGAAGGTATAGATGATTGTAAAGTGGAACCTAGATCAAAACTAATCAAGATAAAAACCAACAACACCCATGGTCAAAGGATTTCACCAAAAATCTTAGAAGAACCAAAGGAAGAGAAGGGGAAACCCTAATAGAAAATAATTACCAGGGATTGATCACATAAATGGGGCTTCCGAAAGGGAGTTTGGAACACCAAAATTGCCTATATGGTTTATTTGGGTCGAGAGGATAAGATATGTAGTGAATTAGAATGAAATTCAGCCGCCCAACATGATTTAAAATAGCATGTCATGGAATTACATGGTGTGTAATGTAGTTACACATCGTGTAAATATTTTTAATATAATACACCAAAAATTCCATCACATGGGATTTATTTTATTAAAAAAACCTAAACATTACATGATGTGTAATCCAATTTCATAGCATGTAAATGTTCTGTAGTTGGTTTTTCAGCATATTTCCCTTTAAAAAATTGGAACCCCCCCCCCATTAAATCTTTTCAACTAACCAATAACCCATGAAACACTAAACCCATTCATACTCAGACACCATTAATTCAAACAAGCATACAACCCCGAAAATTAAGTCATTTTCCCCAAAAAAATGATCTCCAAGTGGATCCTATCCTATTTTCCTAAGTTTCCCCACAATCCAAGACTATGTTTATTCAAATGACAAACATCCACAATGAATACACAACCGGTAGAAAATTTAAGGAAAAACTAAGACATATACATACCTGAAAAAATAAAGGTTCTTATAGGATTCCACTTGGATAAGAAATTATGCATTAATTTTATCCTCTTATCCTTACCACAAATATTATCCTTATTTTTCTAATCTCGGATAAAGAAAATGGACAAGTCACTGAGGAAACTTTTATCCATACTTCACCAAGCAGATAAGGATTTGTTGAAACTTTTTTATTGGCCCCTTTTGGTTATAAATTTCAAAGAAAAGGTTGAATATCCCATGTCTAATATAAATCCAAAATATCCTTTTCAATTTCCTTCAATGAAACAATGGATTATAGGGTATAATAATTAAAAGGAAGCTATTTGATTTTTATGTGGAAAGAATAGACACTTGAAAATAAATTATAATTAAATGAATAGATGAGTAGTTACATCCAATTTAGGTATATTCATTAAGATTATATTCACCACTTTTTATTAAATACAATATTCTTACAACATACATGTATTTGAGTATATAAAATGAACAACAATATAAAGGTTATAGATTTAACACAAAATGATATGAGAAAGGGTGATTCCTATATCATTTAAGGGGAGATCCCTACTTTCCATTCCCAAAATGGATTGATTCAAATTTATAATTATTGTTACCAATAATTTTATCTTACTGTCTGGAAAGACATAATGAGAAATTATTTCACTTTTGGAATAAATTTTGTAATGGTACTTCAATGCTAATATATTGGTTTGGTATCTCTTGAATCTCATATATCTATCGTAATGAATGATGAATATAAAATATAAGACTCTTACCCAGTTGTGGATAGATAATTATTTTCCAAATAAAACTAAAATTAATTGAATTATTTATACCCATAAAAGTTTTTTACTATCAATTAAGAAAAGATATTGGGAATAAAAATGAACTACTTTCCTTTTTTATATAAATAAACCTTTACAAATAAATGTACATCACAATTATTTTGAAGTTACTTAAACATGTATGTATAAAATATTCTAACGATAATGGTAACTTTATATAATAAACAAAAGGTTAAACTTCCTGATAAACTTGATCCTAAAAAATTATTAAAAAATAGATAAAGTGACATCAAAATGGGGTTAAGAAATGGTCAGTGAAGTAAATGGGTGAACATGTGAAAGATTAAGGATCCTTTGAGCTATCTTGTCGAAGAACATCTTATCC
Source organism: Viscum album (assembly GCA_963277665.1). Classification (NCBI taxonomy): domain Eukaryota; kingdom Viridiplantae; phylum Streptophyta; class Magnoliopsida; order Santalales; family Viscaceae; genus Viscum; species Viscum album. The sequence continues at coordinate 433,673,993 of OY728141.1, read as the reverse complement.
AAGTATTAATTGATCATATATGTGGAGTAAAGTTAATCCTATAACTCATTTTTTCTTATAAAAATCAAGTTCATAATGCTAAAAAATGAAATATCAATGATTATTCTTATATAAAATTAAAATCTTCCATTATTCCATCCAAGATATGTTTTGAAAATATAAGTGAAATAACCAACCATTTTTAAACTATGTTATCTAATTGATATCATATCAACTAAGATATGAAAAGAATATATTAGGATACTACCAAAAATGGTTTTTGAAAACCATTTGTTAAAAGATGGATCTATCTATAAACAAACATCAAAAAACACTAAGGTGCATCTATGGTAATGATCATGTGGCCACTAAGGATATTAATGTATAGTAAAGATTGATTATATTTCCATGAAAGGATCCTATCTCTATGATGATAGTGGGAGGATAATTAAATTCTATGAGTTAAGGATCTGGATTCACATAAGTTTGAATTGGAATACTGGACTCCATAGAGCTTAGTTGGAGGATTAGTTCCCAAGACACATACTACATAGGAAATTAGAACCAAAGAGGTGACTTATGTTCACCATAAAGGTTGATACATATATTATTCTTTTAGAATAAAATTTCTTACAAAGAATTATTAAATATAAATGTTCTAAGATTTAAATATATGTATAAATTTAAATAATGGACTCTATGTATCAAGATTTGGGGATTCTGTATTTTGAATATTTCTAATACATGATAACACCGGTGAGTATTCAAGAAAAAATAGACATGGATGGTGAAAGATGGTTCCAATAAATAATGATAGATTATTTAAAGTTTTAGTTTATGACTAAAATTATTCATCACTCATCATCATTAAAATCATTTTGAATTATACTTATCAAATGCATATTTTTATGGTCATTATATTGGGATATTGATAGTCAAGGCTGCCTCATTTTCATGAATCTTAATGGAATATTTCTATATAAAATGACCAAAAGGAGACTCTGTGGTATATGTCTACAAGTCATAACTAAAAAGGGTTGGTGACATTAATAATATCCAATAAGATATACAGATTACATAAATTCATTTAAAAATAAATTATGTATAGTGATCATAGAATATTATTTCAGAAATGAATGAGTGATATGTGTTTCTATTTGGTTAGTGGGAAAATTATAATTTTTCAAGATATATATTGTAAAGACCTGGAAATTCCATGTAATTTTTTTTAATTATATGGCAATTTTATGAGTCTGCGAAAATTTACGGCGCGTGATTTCGATGCCTGGTGTGCCCGGAATGAATTTCTGAACTTTTTTTCAGGTACGTTTAGTAAACGTACGAGCGGGTTTTTGTAACTTTTAAACCAGTTCTAGGAATTGAAATATGAGGGCACCGTTGAACTCTCGGCATCGGTATTTTCATAATGAGATCTTCACCTCAACCGCAGTAGGTCGAGGGTGAAAGATAGATTTTGTGTTTTTCGTGGAAATGAAAAATAAAATAAAATAAAATATTATTTTATTTCTAATAAAAACCTTCGAAATGAATGTTAAAGAGGTGGGTACCACCTGAATTAAAACTCCTTTTTTAATTCCTAAAGGTTGGGACCACCCGAACCCTCTTAATGGGAGAAACCCCTTGAACTCCCTCATTAATGAAGAGTTAACCCATGGATTTCCTCCAAATTTATTATGCCAATGTGGTACAATTAATTGTGCCAACAATTAATTGTTCCAACATAAATTAAAATTATAGACTTAATTTAATAAGTTGGTACCTCCCATTTTTTTGGGTTGGGAAATTGCTGGAAAAGGGAGAAGCTTGGGAGAACTTTGGAGGGACCCATTCTCCAACAAAGAACGCTTATCCAACGAAGAACGCTTCTTCAATGAGGAACACACCATCTTCTCCAACGAAGAACGTGCCACCTCCAACATGAGACATCTTCAACTACAATGAACTGACATTCGTCTTTCCCTCCTCCCTGATGTCAACAAACCTTCAAGGTAGGGGTTTTGATATTCTTTGTGTTTTACGTCGAATTAATCATCTTGATCCACCTGCTACCGAACTAATGCGGAGGAAGCATGCCAAGTGAACATGGCCCAATCCCTCCATCATTCTTCATGTTTGGTGTGTTCTTCGTGATGGAGGAGGATGAAAACCGACACTGGAGTGGCACGAGAATGGCGGTCGGAACCACAGCTAACCGCGACGAAGGCGACGACGCGACCACACTGCCCGTTAGAAGAGAATCATAGCCTTGTGCCGTGGCGGAGAGGGAAGGGTAGTCGGCTCACTGTCGTATGCCGGTGAAGGTGTGACGCATGACCGCACCATGCGGAGAGGATGGTTTCCCATCTGGCTGGCCACAGCAAACCACCGCACCGCGGTCGCCCCGCAGCACCGCGGCTCCCCGCGGCCACCCCGCCGCACCACGGCACCCCACCCCACCGCCCCGCAGCCACCCCACTGCACCGTGGGTCGGGCCGGACCCAATGGGCTGGGCTAGACCCATCGGGCCGGTCCGACCTGAACCGGGTCAGGTCTACCCAGGCCGGCTTGGGTCGGACCGGACCCAGACCAACTTCGGCCATAATGGCTCTTTTGGCCATAACTTTGGCACCGAGCGTCCATTTGATGAACCATCTATGGAACAAGAAACCTTGGAGTGAGATGGTCCTTTTGGTATACCCCACTTGATATTTTTATAAAGTTGAGGTATGGTTAGGTTGGATCGAGCACGAATCCAACCGGGCCCTCAGAACTAAAAGGCTAATAACTTATAGATCGGGTGTCTGATTGACGCACCGTCTGTTACGTTGATATCCCTTTAACGCGGTGGTCCTCTGGGATAATTCTTCGTGGGACTTCATGGAATTTGGAATATCGACCAGTAGGTTGAGGAGTGGACTCTCTCAGAGACAAGCATGCTTAGTACGGGTACCCTGTAGTTGGCTCTAACGATATACTAGGATCATGTGTGGGTATGACGACATACTGATGATGTACTAGGATCATGTGTGGGTCTGACGATGTACTAGAATCCTGTGTGGGTCTAATGATGTACTGAAGATGTACTAGGATCCTGTGTGGGTTTGACGAGGTACTGACGATGTACTAGGATCCTCTGTGGGTCTGACGACGTACAGACGATGTGCTAGGATCATTTGTGGGTCTGACAAGGTACTGACGATGTACTAGGATCCTGTATGGGTTTGAAAACATACTGATGATGTACTAGGATCCTGTGTGGGTCTGACGATGTACTAATGATGTACTAGGATCTTGTGTGGGTCTGACGATGTACTAGGATCCTGTGTGGGTCTGATGATGTACTAGGATCCTGTGTGGGTCTGACGATGTACTGATGTGTACTAGGATCCTCTCTGGGTCTGAATATATACTGACATCTACTAGGATCATGTGTGGGTCTGACGATGTACTAGGATCCTATGTGGGTCTGCAATTTTGGATCCTTCCTGGGTATGCCTCTTAACAGAGTAATATGATTCAGAAGTAACATCTAATCATCTCTACTATTGTACCTATGTTATACCTGGTGTGATCTGAGTTCGTACCTATGTGGTACTTTTCCTTCATGGTAATACCTTGGTGGTATTCTTCTGTGTGGCGTACCTGTGTAGTACTTACCTTTGTGGTATTCCTTCCTTTGTTGAACAGTTGAGCTTTGGGATTTTGGGTTGGACCCTGTGCTTTCCTCATGATTGATATGGGTATACTTGATAACTTAGGTATATGTATGGGCATATACCTAAGTAGGGTTGTTAGTTATTTCCATGCTTTGTGGTTTATCCTTTGTGGATTTTTTGAGACCATGAGGGTCTCAGGGTACCAACTGAGTATCATCATACTCACCCCTGCATGGGCTATGCCCTCACCTTATTGTGTTTGGTGCGGACGACGGACAACACTGACACAGGACGAGAGTACCAGGACTAAAGGTAAATCGGAGGTGGACATTAGAAGAGGCATACTGTAGAGACAGTCATTCGAGAGAAGTACCTACCCTTCAGGTAGGATCCTTGGCGAGTGTTCACAGGAGTTGTTTCTGTTTACTTGTACCTTTCATTTTTCTTGTTCTTTCCAGTTGGGCTTGTATTCTGGCCCCCTTTTACTTACTTTCAACACTCTTTTTTCTATACAGTTTACTTGTGTTTGTATCTTTTTGTATGTTTGGTTGCATTTTTTTATAGGATATAAAGGTAATGCCTTCCCTATTTTAGGGAAAACTCATTTTGGTGCTAATCACCATCCCCTGGCCTATGGAAGGCGGGCTTGGGGTAGTCACGGCACGGGCCCCGGGGGACGGGTCATGAAAAATTAGTTTCAGAGAGAGGTTCTACCATAGAACATAGGACTCTAATATTTCATTTAATGGCAATGTTGTTAAGTGTAGTGAGTGTGGTTATTAGTTTAGGGAATCCAGTTTTGGTGCGGCGGCCAACGTATCCATACACCAGGACCCTGACTTCTGATTTCTGACTCAGTGCCTGAAGACACTGATTGCGTATGTGTGTTTTAAGGGATTTCTTTGTGATCTCTTTGAGTCATCTAATCAGGTATAACTTATTGATATTGGTTCACCCGTTTCTTTTCATGATTCCTCCATGTAGACAGCCAGCTAGGGTACCGGGTATAGTATGCTTTGATATCCCACCAAGCGATGAGGCTTTGATGCAGGGCCCTCTTCCAGTAGAGGCACTAGAGGAGGCACCAGCGGTACCATTACTTGTTGGGACACTAATGCCACCAACACTAGAAATATAGGTTTAACGCCACTTGAGTTCATTGCATGAGTTCCAGCACCAAAGGCCACCTAGGTTCAGGGGAGAGACGGACCCACATGCGTTTGAGAATTGGGTGGAGGCCGTGGTGAGATTCTTCTGACTGGTAGGGACACCAGCTGATCTTATGGTGATCCTTGCCGCCAATCTTCTACAGGAAGCAGTAGGTAGATAGTGGATCTTGATTCTACAGGTTCATGACGTGGTGATGCTTCTCTAGGCAGACTTTGAGAGCCTATTTCGAGCATAGTTTGTCCTAGAGACTCTTCACGCAGTGTGCATTCAGGAGCTTCTTCATCTGCAGCAGGGCAGCATGATTGTGGCTCAGTACTCGGTAAGGTTCACCGACCTCTCATGCTACTCCACTAATATGGTGTGGGATCCATAATTCAAGGCCTGGACCTTCGAGCAAGGACTCAAGTGGGAGATCAGGGCTTCGATGATCTCACTCAGCATCCTGCAGTAAGTGGGGGTGTTAGAGAGAGCCCTCTTAGTGGAGATTTTTCTTGCTGAGTAGTCACCAGTAGCAAGACCCACCACCAGTCATCACGTAGTGGATTCTTATACATTTGGTAGCAGACAGATTTCATAGAGGTCCAAGAGGACCAAACATATAGGTGGACGACCGCAGGATTCAGGTTCGATTGTGCGAGGCACCGGAGACAGATCCAGTCATGCAAGGAACATGTAGTGTTTCACATGCGGCGGACAGGGTCACATGGATCGTGACTGTCTGACCCACCATATGGATGATCAAAAAATGGTAAAATTACCACCCAGGTAGATATAGAGGTATGACCGAGGAGTTCTGTAGGGAGATGGTTGACGTGGCAGAGGAGATGGCCATGCAGCTGGTGGTGGGCGACGATTTGAGATGTTACCAGCACCACCACCAGGTGGTCCACCCTGACTATAAGGAGTAGGTGGATAGGGGTGATCTTAGATCTAGGTAGTTGAGGCCTATGACCATGGTGCTCCGGAGATAATAAGAGGTACGATCTGTGTCTACTCCACCTTATTTGTAGTACTTATAGACACAGGTTCCAGTCATTCTTTTATTTCCACTACCCTCGTTCGGAGCTTAGAGATTTTGACAGAGCTGTTGGCTCGATCCTTATGGCTAGAGACTCCTATGGGAGTGAATTTGACTATTAAACATTGGTTTCGGTAGTGTGAGCCTACTCTTGGAGGTGAGATCTTCGGCTGGGATCTCCTAGTAGCGGCGTCGAGGCCTTATGACATTATCTTGGGTATGGATTAATTTTCTACAGTCCATGCTCATATTGACTGTATTAGGTTCAAAGTGTGGTGTGTCCGCGTGGATGGGACCAGGTTTACCTTCACCGCTGATAAGGGAGCCTTTGCAGCACAGGATGGACTTACCCAGAGAAGTGTGTAGCCTATCACTCATTAGGTGGCTAGCCTTACCCTCCGAGCGGTTGATGTGGAGTGTATGAGCTACCGTGTAGTGGTGGACCAGTACGCGGATGTCTTACCTGATGGTGTTCTGTGTCTACCTACTCACAGAGAGGTGGACTTTTACATTGACTTGTATCCCAGGACAACAAAGATATCTACACCAGCATATCAGATGGATCCCATGGACCTTTGTGAGTTGCGGGTATAGCTGGAGGACTTACAGGAGAAGGGATTCATTCAGCCCAGTGTTTCTCATTGGGCAGCCCTGATTTTGTTCGCCAAGAAGGTGGATGGGAGCTTGAGACTTTGTGTTGACTATCAACTCCTGAACCAGGTGACTGTGAAGAACAAGTACCCACTCCTAAGGATTGACGACCTCTTTGATCAGCTGAAGGGAGCATGGTTGTTCTCAAAGATAGAACTCAGGTCAGGTTATCACCAGCTCAGAGTGCGAGATGAAGATGTGCAGAAGACGACTTTTAGATGTCGGTATGGCCATTATGAGTTATTGTTTATGACTTTCAGCGTGACCAATGCCCCAGTAGTGTTCATGGGACCCATGAACAGGATCTTTCAGCCATACCTTTATCACTCTATAGTAGTCTTCATAGATGACATTCTGATATACTCACCTTCTAAGGAGAAGTATGCCTATCATTTGTAGATAGTTCTGGACACACTTCGAGGCACCAGCTTTATGGTTGTAAGCTCTCAAAGTGTCAGTTCTAGATATGAGAGGTGCAATTTCTAGGACACGTCATCTCAAAGGCTAGAGTTTCAGTGGATCCAGTAAAGATTGAGGCGGTACTTGCTTGGGAGTCACCAAAAAGTGTGACAGAGGTACGGAGTTTACTAGCTTTAGCTAGATACTACCAGAGGTTAGTTCCAGATTTCTCTAGATTTGCAACACCTTTATCAGCATTGAAGAAGAAGGGGTAACCCTTCGTGTGGTAAGAGAAATGTCAGCGGAGTTTTCAGGAGCAGAAGCAGAGGCTGACTAGTACCCCCATCTTGAGGATTCCAGAGGAGGGTGTAGGGTACGTAGTCTACTGATACGCATCAAGGAACGGACTCGGATGTTTCCTGATGCAGGAGAGAGCATTGATCGCATATGTTTCTCAACAGCTGAGACAACATGAGCATAACTATGCTACCCATGACCTAGAGTTATCAGCAGTTATCTTCACCTTGAAAATGAGGCGACATTAATTGATAGGTGAGCATTTTACAATCTACTCGGATCACAAGAGTCTCATGTATATCTTCTCACATAAGGACCTAAACCTAAGACAACGACGTTGGATTGAGTTCCTCCAGAACTATGACTTTGAGATAGTCTATAATCCTAAGAAGGGAATAGTTGTAGAAGATGCACTCACCAAGAGATATGGTATACAGTTGCTAAGTGAGGTAACAGAGCAGCTGGCCGCTTTACAGATATCCTTTGTGGATCGATATGGAGAATCTTTTTTTCAGTCTCTTACAGTCACTCTCACACTTCTTCAGCGAGTCAGGGAGACGCAGTGTGGGGACACGGACTGTGAGGCTCGACGTGCTCAGATATCCATAGGATAGGCACCTGATAAATTTTCTGAAGGTGGGGAGCACGTCATCCTCTTCATAGGACGTACCATGGTACCAGTGTCGCTTCGAGAGGAAGTGTTGAGATATTTCCACACATCCTCTCTAGCGGTATATCCTGGAGTGGCGAAGATGTACCAAGATCTCTAACAGCTGCACTGGTGGCCAGGAATGAAGAAAGCAGTAGCAGAGTTTGTCTCTCAGTGCCTCACTTGTTAGTAAGTGAAGGCATAGCATCAGGTACCAGCAGGCTTAGTTCAGCCTTTAGAGGTCCTAGATAGGAAGTGATATGGGATATCCATGGACTTCGTGATAGTACTTCCACGTACATCCAGGGGTCATGATTCTATCTGGGTGATCACCGACCGACTCACCAAGTCGGCCCACTTCCTACCAATCAGAGAGCAGGGTTCAATAGAGAGCTTGGGATACCTCTATATGCAAGATATTGTGTGGTTAAATGGAGTACCCTAGACGATTGTATCTTATCGTGATACACATTTTACTTTCAGACTATAGAAGGGGTTGTAGGAGGCTTTCAGGACGCAACTTCGTTTGAGCATCACCTTCCATCACGGATGGTCAGACTGAGTAGACCATTCAGACCCTCGAGGACATGTTGCGTGCTTACTTCCTCGACTTTGGTCGCAGCTGGGAGGATCACTTTCCATTGGTGGATTTTTTATACTAAAACAGTTATCACTCCTCCATTGGGATGGAACCTTTTGAGGAATTGTACGAGAGACATTGCAGATCACCTTTGTGTTGGACAAACCCAGGAGAGTCAGCACTCATGGGACCAGAGATGGTATGAGATACCACAGAGAAAGTGCAGATCATCCAGGAGTGGATGAAGACTACACAGAAAAGGCAGAATTCTTATGCTGACAGGAGATAGAGACCTTTGGAGTTCGAGGATGGTGACCACATCTTTCTATGGGTCTCACCTCAATGAGGTTTTAGGAGATTTGGATGAGGCGGAAAGTTATCTCTGAGATTCATCGGACCCTTCCAGGTCCTCAGCAGAGTTGGTGAGGTGGATTACCACTTAGCTCTTCCACCTCAATTGCACCGGGTGCACAACGTCTTCCACGTATCCTAGCCGAGGAGATACGTGCAAGATCCTACCCACATCATCGACCACGGCGTGCTGGGCATCAATAATGGGGAGACGTTTACGGAGGTTCCAGTAGAGATTGAGGATCGACAGGAGCAGGTCCTTCATGGGCAGTCGATACCTCTGGTGTGCGTTCATTGGCAGCAAAGGAACCTCCAGGAGATCACATGGGAGCGGGAGGCTCAGATTCGTGCTAAGTACCCCCACTTGTTTTCCTAGTTTTTGAGTTGAGGTTTTTGGGGATGCAAAGAACTGAGGTGGGGAGAATGTAAAGACCTGAAAATTTCATGTAATTTTTTTTGATTATATAGGAATTTTAAAAGTCCGTGAAAATTTATGACGCGTGATTCCACGTCCCGTTGTGCCCGAAATGAATTTCTGAACATTTTTTCGGGTACGTTCAGTAAACATATGATTGGGTTTTTGTAACTTTTAAACTGGTGATCATAATTGAAATAAAATGGCACAGTTGAACTCACAGCGCCGGTATTTTTTTAAGGAGACATTCACCTCGACCGCAGTAGGTCGAGGGTGAAAGATAGATTTTGTGTTTTTCGTGGAAATGAAAAATAAAATAAAATTTTATTTTATTTTATTTCTAATAAAAACCTTCCACATGAATGTTAAAGAGGTGGGGACCACCTAAATTAAAACTCCTTTTTGAATTCATAAACGTGGGGACCACTCGAACCCTCTTAATGGTAGAAACCCCTTGAACTCCCTCATTAATGAAGAGTTAACCCATGGACTTCCTCCAAATTTATTATACCAACATGGTACAATTAACTGTGCCAACGTAAATTAAAATGATAAACTTAATTTAATATGTTGGAACCTCTCATTTCTCTGGGTTGGGAAATTGTTTGCAAAGGGAGAAGCTTTGGAGAACTTTGGAGGAACTCATTCTCCAATGAAAAACACTTCTCCAATGAAAAACGCTTCTTCAAAGATGAACGCGCCATCTTCTCCAACGAAGAATGTGCCACCTCCAGCATGGGACATCTTCAACTACGATGAACTGATGTCTTTCATTACCTCCTCTCTGACATCAACAAACCTTAGAGGTAGAGGTTTTATTATACTTCTTGTTTTATGTCGAATTAATCATCTTGATCTGCCTGTTACTGAACTAATGCAGAGAAAGCAGGCCAAACGAACATGGCGCAGTTCCTCCGTTGTTCTTCATGGTTGGTGTGTTCTTCATGATAGAGGAGGATGGAAACCGACACCGGAGGGGCACGAGAATGGCGGCCGACACCACGGTCGACCGCGCCGCCCAACAGAAGAGAACCGCTTCCTTGTGCCGCTACTGTGAGGGAAGGGAGGTCGGCTCGCTTTCGGCCACCGGTGAAGGTGTGGCACATGACTGCGCCACGAAGAGAGGATGATTGGCCATCCGGCCAATCACGCCGGACCACCGCACCGCGGCCGCCCCGCCACCCAGGGGCCACCCCGCCGCACCGTGGTCGCCCCACCACACCGTGGTCGGCCCACCGCACCACGGGCCGCCCAGCACAGGCTGGGCCAGACCCTGTGGGCAGGCCTGGACCTAGCGGGCTGAGCCGACCCAAACCAAGTCGGGTCAATCCAGGCCGGGTTGGGTCGAACTGAACCCGGACCAACTTCAGCCGTAATCTCTCTTTTCTCTATAACTTTGGCACTCGGTGTTCATTTGAAAAACCGTCTACGTCACTGGAAACCTTGGAGCAAGATGGTACTTTTGGTACACCCCACTTGAGATTTGGATAAATTTGGGGTATGGTCGGGTTGGATCGACCACGAATCCAACCGGGCCCTCAGAACTAAAAGGATAATAAATTATAGATCGGGCGTCTGATTAACGCACCGTCTATTGCATTGAGATCCCTTTTACATAGAGGTCCTTTGGGATACATCTTCATGGTACTTCATGGCATTTGGAGTATTGACCAGTAGCTTGAGGAGAAGACTCTCCAGGAGACAAGCAAGCTTAGTACGGGTACCCTATAACTGGATCTGACGATGTACTAGGATCCTGTGTGGTTCTGACGACGTATTGATGATGTACTAGGATCCTGTGTCAATCTGACGAGGTACTGATGATGTACTAGGATAATGTGTGGGTCTAACGATGTACTGATGATGTACTAGGATCTTGTGTGGGTCTGACGAGGTACTGAAGATGTACTAGGATCCTGTGTGGGTCTGACGACGTACTGAAGATGTACTAGGATCCTATGTGGGTCTGATAATGTACTGACGATGTACTAGGATCATGTGTGGGTCTGACGACGTACTGACGATGTACTAGGATCTTGTGTGGGTGTGACAGCGTAATGACAATGTACTAGGACCATGTGTGGGTCTGACGATGTACTAACGATGTACTAGGATCCTATGTGAGTCTGACGGCATACTGACGATGTACTAGGATCATGTGTGGGTCTGACGATGTACTGACCATGTACTAGGATCCTCTGTGGGTATGATGATGTACTGACAATGTACTAGGATACTATGTGGGTCTGATGATGTACTAACATGTACTAGGATCCTGTGTGGGTCTGACGATGTATTGGCATGTACTAGGATCCTGTGTGGGTTTGACGATGTACTAGGATCCTGTGTGGGTCTTCAATTTGGGATCCTTCGTGGGTCTGACTCTTAATAGAGTAAGATGATTCAATAGTTACATCTAATCATCTCTACTATTGTACCTAAGTTATAACTGGTCTGAGCTGAGTTCGTACCTTTATTGTACTTTTCCTTCGTGGTAATACCTTGGTGGTATTCTTCTGTGTGGCGTACATGTGTGGTACTTACCTTTGTGGTATTCCTTAATTTTTTGAACAGTTGAGCTTTAGGCTTTTGGGTTGGACCCTATGTTTTCCTCATGATAGAGATGGGTATACTTGATAACTTAGGTATATGTATGGGAATATACCTATGTAGGTTTGTCAGTTGTTTCCATGTTTTTTGGTTTATCCTTTGTAGATTTTGTGAGACCTTGGGGGTCTTGGGGTTCCAACTGAGTATTTTCATACTCACCCCTACACAGGCTATGCCCACACCTTGTTGTGTTTGGTGCAGATGACGGATAGTGCTGACTGAGGATGAGAGTACCAGGACTGGAGGTAGCTCGAAGGTGGACATTAGACGAGGCATACCACAGAGACGGCTATTCGAGAGTTTTACCTACCCTTCAGGTAGGATCCTTGGCGGGTGTTCACAAGAGCTGTTTCAGTTTACTTGTACCTTTTAGTTTTCTTGTACTTTCCAATTGGGCTTGTATTCTGGCCCCATTTTACTTACTTTCAGCACTCTTTTTGCTATATAGTTTACTTGTGTTTGTATCTTTTTGTGTGCTTGGTTGCGTGTGTTTACAGCATATAAAGGCAATGTCTTCCCGTTTTTAGGGAATACGCCTTTCGGTGCTAGTCGCCAGCCCCTGGCCTATGGAAGGCGGGCTTGGTGTAGTCACGGCACAGGCCCCGGGGGATGGGTTGTGATAGATATGTTGATAACATATGGAAAAAATGTTATATCTTACCAATTTGTTAAGACTACGGAATTCAATTTTCTAAGTATGACTTAAAGTAGAAAATGTGTTCTAGGTAACAAGATCAACAAGATAGATCCATGGGTTTTCTCAATTTATTCATATTACCAATATTAAAAAAGTATTGAAAAATAAAAGATGTAACAATTCAAGACTGAATTGGTGTTGGCGTATGATCCTACCAATAGAACATGCATGGGAATAGAAAGATATTATTAATATTAATATAATTTCCTAAGTTTAAGTTCTATGAATTTATCTACATTCCATGATATGTACTGACCTTTGATATTACTAATTCATGATGCATAGTATGTGAATATCAAATAGATCCAACATAGCAACATCAACTTGCAGTTTGAACCATCTAACAGTACTTTGCAAAGTATAACTAGATGACTTCTTCATGTTTAGAGAAGTTTGAATACTATAGATCAAGTGAATTGAACACCTACCTTCATATAGTTCAATTTGATCTAGAGTCGTAGAAAAGGAAAAGGTAATATGCAAGAAAAAATTATTACATCTAGTGTTTTTCATATCTACAATATTTGAGTTTGTTGTGGATTATGATGCAACTAAAGAAGTGGTTTAGCGACATCCTATTCTGATTTTTGGGTTATGCTAAAAGAAATAGATTTATCATTATTGTGATAAGCATTGACTATGGTTTTAGTTAGGATGTCAAGACTTTGAAATGAGAAAAATAGGTGGATACTCTGTTATATCACTACTTGAGTGATATTCTCAAGGTAGTATTATTACGGTAAAAAGATTTTCCACAATGACATGTGGATTTCCCAGCCCTTTCCATGGAAACATGATAGGCCTAGAAGTTGTAGCCATTATTAGTGGAAGTAAGTTTTTACATGTGAGAACAAACCAGTCGTTAGCATTTGGATCTAGTGAAAGTGACAGTTTGCTGGAGTTAGTGACCAAAAACCAACTAATCTAAGACCTAAGATTACATGTATATTCAAATATGTGAATATTAATTTAAATATACTATCACACATTAATTTTTATTATTCCGAACATTGATGTGATAATGTCTTAGAGTCTCTATCGTATTGAATTGGGATATAGCAGTTCTCCATTATGGTAAAAGCCTTGAAATTCTATGATGATATTCTTAAATCTAGTTATACAGTCAGATAATGTACTATGAAAGGTCAAACAGTACATAGAATTTTAGGTGTGAGTACTCATAAGCGGATGAGACTTCATCTCATGATGTTGGAACATGGTAACTTCCAATATGGGAGATTATGAGAACAAACTCACCAATAAGAATTTTTTATATTTTGGTGTCATCATATATTCCTATCTATGAGCATGTGTAATGGTTCTTAGACTTTAATATTATCATTAATTCATGTCATGATTCACATATTTAGATTTACAAACAAAAATCATCACACCATATATTGGCAAGAATTAGGGTACATTGGTTGAATCAGAAATGACGTATTATTAATGCATAATTCAATAAAAGATTTGTCCCTTACATCTTTATGGAAGTTGGTATTTTGACCCTGTGATTAAAATATAAATGTCGCATAAATTCCATGGACATTGTGTAATGGTCTTTATTTCAAATAGACAATGAAATACGTGTCAATCATATAGGTTGATGATATGAATGTATAACCTACTTGATGTGATATTGAGACCAAAGGATTATATTACACAAAGAGCATATGTATGTGGTTGTCGACGCTGCGATATTAAGTTCTTTCTCTTGGGTTTCATGACTAGTTTCTAGATAGTAATTTTGAACTTTAGGTGTACCTGTCTAATGTCAATGAGAAAGAATCCTAGAGTTTCATGCACCAAGTGTTTATGTTGATCTTGATTAAATTCTATTTTGAATTTAATTAATGGAATAAATATTATTCGCAAGACCAGATAATAATTTTATTCAAGTTTTATTGATCACATAAATTAAATAAATATTTATTCATCAAATTATGAATATAATATATTTATTTATTTTATTGAATATTTAATAAATATTTATTCGTTGGTATATGAATAAAATATTTATTTATGGAGATAAAATATTTCTGCAAGTATTCAATAAATTTTGAGGAGTTCGAGTGGACCAAGATCACATCTGGTGATGAATAATAATTTACAAGCTAGTAAAATCATATTTATCATTGTGTGAGTTAGTGCTCGCTGTAAAATTATTATTATTATTATTGTTATATTGGTATTATTATTATATTATTATTATTATATTATTATTATTATATGGAATGTGGTTTTTTAAAGAATATAATATTATTTAAGGTTCGATATGCAATTAAATTATATTTTAACCTAACCTCTTTCCCAATAAATAAATGGTTATCTATATTGTGTAGGGTTAATCAAAAATTGATAATAGAGAATCATTGCCCACAGTAGACTTTTCTATCTCTTGAATTCCTCCAATCTTCCTCTTAAGAATGAGAAGGATTCCTTCAAGTTTGAAGGGACTTGGAGCGATCAAGGCGAACACAAGACACTGGATTCACTGTGCTAGCACCCAGAATTCAATTGGCATTGCTTAGATATCAAAGGAGCATGTGTGAATCTCCACTAGAGGGATTCTACACATGAATCCTAACAACGCAATGAAGGTAATCCGAAAGGGTTTCAGAAGATCAAAAACGTCATTGAAGAAAGGATCCTAATATGATGTAATTATTTATATTTATCATAAATGAATTAATTATAAATTTGACATGAAATGCCCTCTCTTCAGGTTTCTGGAAACTCTATGTTAAAATAAATTTTAATTTAATGTCTTCCAAAGGTGCTTCTGCAACACCCAGAACCGTTAGTACGTACCTACTTCGACCAGTGTCAGGACGTCACTAAGCACATCATGTTAATCGTGCCAATCCATCTTCTGCTGAGGGTAATATACTTATCCTTGTTCAAACAACTGGTTCCCAGGGGTAATATACCCACCCTAGGGGCCCAACATGTCCACCTAGGGTCGTAATCACCCAGAGTTTAATGAACAACCAAAATCCAAAAGGGGGTTAGATTCACTTAAGGTTTAACAAGTGCAGCAAAGTCCACCTGGGGGTTGAATTCACCATGGGTTTAACATGCACAACCAAGATCCACTTCCTTTAAACCAAAACCACCCCAATGGGCATTTACCATTCTTTATTGAACAAACCATCAATAAGATAACTCTTTCCATCAAAACTAAGATTGTTCTTTTATTTTACAAAGATGGTTCTTAGGCCATCACATCATTTCACTATTACATTTCAAAACCCTCTTACATTTTCATTTCCAAATTCTTTTTCAATAATAACATTTCAAAAATATGTCAATTCAAAATTCCATTTCACATTTTTTATTTCAAAACCCAAAATTCTACTCATTACCAAGGCACGCACTTGGGATCTCCTTTCATTTGGAAGAAGCATATTAAGGGGTCATTTAAACCAAGGTGAGGCTATTTTTAAAACATTTAGTTTAAATGTGGTGGATCCATGACCAATATGGAATGACTGCACAATGCGCTACTAAGATTATTGTGTGACTATGGGTTATTTTATTAAAGGGACCCAGTCTCTTTTCTTAAATAGTCACCCCGACAACTCACTACCCGAGCTTATCCAAGACTAACGACCAAAGCTCAAACAACCCACGATATTATCTCGAATCCATGAAACCAATTTAATTAATTAAAAACTTACAAATAATTAACCAACTTAGTTTACTTAGTCATGAATATCAAATCACTCACCAGTTACTCCCACTGCACCAAATCCAAGATTAACAATCCCCTGGAGGTTGGTGTCATGCTCTCCGCACAAACTTAGGCCAGAGCCCTGTCTGCTATAACCAAAACCATAAGAAAAATCACTTAATTAAATTCAAAAACTCACACGGCGACAGACCTCAATCGAAATGACGGGTGACAGTGTATGTTATCAAGGGACGTCTACAAGCTAGGGTGCATAGAAGCTCTATAATCCAAGGATGATTCCACCATGCACCAATAAAATCATCATTGAAATCTCTAACACATAGATCCAAAAATTAGAGAGAGATGAGTAGGAGGGGAACAGAGACAATTGGAAATATAAACTTACCAATATTTTCTAAGTGATGCCAAAATCACCTCAATATGAAGTGGGGCCAAGAGAAGAGAGGGGAGAGCACCCCTCCTAAAACACATATGGGTCATTTAGCAAAAAAAATGTAATAAAAACTGTAATATATATATTTCGGGGGGGTGTTTATTATGCTCTTTAAATTTGGAATACAAATAAAAACTCACAGACAACACCCATAAAGTCACAAAGACCACAAAAAATCAATTGTGTGTGGACAAAACAAAATACAAAAATGTAATTGATACATCCTGCCCCGTAAAAAAAAATTATGATTTATATGACGGGAAACCCCAGAGAATCAGCGGTCAACAGCTTGAGCACGCCGGCTGCCAAATCCTCAATGAGCTGGGCAAATTCCAGTCACCGTCCCGTGTCGGGCTCAGTATCAGCATCACGTACCCGGCTTCCCCTCCCCATCAGAACTGGTATGACCACTTCGTCGCCCATTCCCACGTGAAGTCCACCGCCTTCACCAGAGATCGCTACCCAGACCTTTAAAATTTTACCCATATAATCATATTAAAAAAATTATCCAAGTACCCCAAATTTTATGGTGGAGAAAAAAACAATGGTATTATGGAAAATAGGAGCAAATTAGCGTACATTGGAAAATAGTTTCCAAAGTATCCTATTTAGAGAATTTGTTTTCTTTAAGGAAAATTCACCAAAGTCGGCCCCTCCTCTACACAATTACAATATATCTCTATCACCTGCGTATCCAGCCGCTAGGCCTCCACAAAATCTTGGAGTCCTCGGGAGTTCTCCTATATCACAATGCCTTCAAAAAAACCTGTACACCGTTGTGGTGACCTCTTCCAACACCCACTTCTTCAGGGCAGCCGCAGTCTGCGTCCCGATCCAAAGGTTCAAATTTTCAAGAAAATTTCAAAAGATATTCCGAATTTAGTTAAATTGGGAAGTTATTTATCAATTTTCCCTTAGGCTCATGGGTTTTTTTTCGGTGAATAGTGGATGTTGTATGAGACAATGACTTCTTTATGATATTTTTGAAGAAGCCGGTGTCCGGAATAGCGCTTCTTAATAAATATAACAAAGAAGGAATTGTCTAGAATAGCGCGTCTTTAACATATTTATGGAGAATACGATGTCCATGACAGTGCCTTCTTCATAATTTTTTTTAAAGAAGCCAATCCTTTAAAGATCACCATATCTTCTATTTATATTTTATTTTTTTTATTTTATTTTTATTGTTTATATATGTATATATATATATATATACAAACCAACCCAAAAAATGAAATTGTGTTTAACTATTATTATATTTGGTATCACTTTAAATGAACTATTCTGAAAATATTATGCAAAATCTCAACAAACCACCCCTTTTATAATGATTCAATACTCTACATCTTTTCAAAGTTTTTGGATGTGGTATTTAGACACCATTTTTTCACCATTTAATAAAAAATATATTAATTATGATCACACATTATCGACATTAAATTATTAATCATAACATATTTTCAAAAAAATATTTTTTATTTGAAAATCTAATATATAATTACTAATAATTTAGTGACTCACCTTTGACTTGTAAGACTTTGAATATTTTTTAGAATATTTCCAATGCGAGGCACTGAGTCGGCATAGGAATCTAAGGTCCGGAGAGTCTTGATGCGGTGATTTTAGAAATATAAAATATATGGTGTCACAAGCATACAACTTCCCTTGAAACTTGAATAACTCACGAGTGGAGTCTCGGATTGGAAATATGAGGTCGTGGTTGAGTTCAGAATTCCATGTTTACCCTAGGCACGACATGAAGTTGTCCACATCGAGAGTTTTGGTTGGAAGTGAGTTGGTGGGGCGTTACGTGGTGAAATTATTAATTAAATGAAAAAATAATTCAATAATTTAACCTAACCTAATCCCTCCCCCTCTCATGTTGGGTGCACACCGCAAAGGAGATTCGTTCTTATCCTATCCCCCTTTGGTGATAGACAAAAACTGAGCTGAATCAAAGCGATGAGACACTTCCAATCTCCATTCTTGACACCGATCATCATAAGATTGAGGAGCAGCATGATTCGAGCATCGTTCTACACCCGATGCTTCGAAGTTTCACCCTCAGTGTAGGAAAATTTGAGTTTTGGTCGCGATCCCCTTTATTTTTCATTTCTTTAAGGGTGTAGATACCTAATACAATTTCTAGTGATCCCTGTCGGGTTGATCTTTTGGTTTTGCGGTAAACTAGGGTGAATTGGGTGTTTTCGAAGGTAATTCTCATCTGAAATTATCATCTAAACGACATGTAGTTTAGTAAGACACGTCGTGTATCCCTTCCTGTTTGGGGAAGATGGATTTTGGGGAATAAAATATGTGTATCGGGGTTACACACCATGTAGTGACCCCAAACTGTGTGGTCAGAGGCATGGCTTGGGAAGGTGGGTGATTCTCGCTCAAATTTACCCAAGAGAAGAAGGTAGGACGATCCTTGTAGTTTAGCTTGGGTTGTCGAATCCTCAAAGACCGGAGAAGAAACCTATAGAAATGTACATTCTATGGACTGTTTTTGGCTATGAAGCGGCCAACTCGGGTTGGTTTTAGATGGGTTTAAAGGAACTCTAAGAGACTTAAGTGAATTAAATTTAAAAGAATGAGTTGATCCTAGGTTATCACTTGGGGTGGATTGGACGTATTTTCTTTTCAATGATTTCAATTTCTTATATTTGAGATGGATTCATTTAAGAAGATAAAACAACATCATCACTTACTGGTTTAATACCTACACCCTTTAATACTAATCACCTATACACTTGAAGGATCAATGTTTTGAGCACTTCAAGGTAAAAGTTCGTATTAGCACATGAAGTGTGTGACCTTAAATTCAACAAGGACGATGGAGTTTAAAAATCATCAAATAAAAATCTCAATTAAAGAAGTGTTTATACATTAATGGAGTGATAAATAACATCCAATCCAGCCCCTTTCTACTCCCTTGGATCAACCCATAAGTGGGTTAGCCCTCCATTGATCTCATGGTTTCAATGGAAGCGGAAAGTAGACTCATGAGGGAGGAAATGGAGAAGTAAAGAAAATAATAAAAATGAAATGATCACTCCACCATTGTATGAATAATTTCACAAGGTTTAGTGTGAATAAATTCACACCTTGAACCAACGGTATAAAAGTGATATTAAGAACAACATAATAAGAGGAAAAGAAGAGATTTTATTAAGAAACTAAAGTGAATTGAACAACTTACATGTGAAAGACAAACTTGAGACAACAAAATCGCAGCATAACATTACAATTGAACAAATCATCAAAGATTATCAACTCCTCCACCACCACTGCCTTAAATAGTCATTTTGGAAGCCTTGGGTCGATCCTACAACAGTACAAAACATCCCACTTGATTATGGCAGTCCTAGGGTGGTGGAAAGCTTGTGGAACTTGGACTTTTCCACATTTGACCCGAGGTGGCATCCAGCTTTCATCCACCGAACATACGTGCTTGTAAGACCTTCTAGATGGCAGAATCAGAGTGGACCATAACAGAAGAAAATGTATCCCCGGATGTCTCCTAACCTCTTGTAAAATTTGGGCCCATTTGTAGTTGTAGATTCGGAGATATGATTAGATTAGTGGTCTGTTTTTCTGGGCCGCAGAATCTGGCCCATAATTTTATCTCTAACTTGGGACTCCTAAATGACCACAATGGAGGCCGAATTAGCACTGGATCCTGAATAATTATTTGTTCCTATATATGGTTTCTAGCCTCCCACAAAATTTGGGCACAATTGGGTTTGAAATGTGGGTCCCACATTTTCATTAGTGGGTTGGAGTCCAATCTGACTTCTTCAGAATTGTTTCTTTTCATCACAAAATATCCCCATCTTCTTCCATGAATTATTCATTGATCCCTGAATAAAAAATGTTCATATTTAAGTGTAGATAAATTTCCCAAAATATAATATTAAAATATTTATAATTAGATTCCTTAAAATCAGATGAATCATTGGGTACTTTAAATGATGTTAAAAAATGTACCACATAATAGTGCATTTTAAGTAAGAATTACAATCATAATGTGAAATGACGTTCAAAGTGTAAAATGCACTAAAATGGTGTTTATTAATAAAAAATAACATGTATATTATATATATTAACAATTAATATTAGCCTCATTTAGTGGCTAATCACACCCCTAACTTAAGTTTTGCTAGTCCCGAGAAAAATATATCTCAACAATATGAAATTCGAATTCCCTTTTACAAACACATTTTAATACACAATGATCACCAAAAACCCTTATACCAAAAAATCATGAAACCCATCAAAATATTTTAATACATGATAGTTTCATAAGAAGATCACAATCCCAAACCCATTCCTTTGTTCAAATTCATTTCCATATTTCATCCAATATCAATTAAGTATGAGGATGTGTTGTGCATCACAATAGACATGAGATTTCATCTTTATTCAAGGGGGAAATGAAGAAAGCGCTGGGTGGAATCACATTTCAATATTAATATGAGTATTTAATTTTTTCTATATCATATTTTTTTGTTTTTTGTTTTTTTTTGCAATTTTTCCATGGTAATTGAAATTACACTCAAAAGAGTCAACCCCTGTAGCAAGACTTTGCCGATGACTCCCAGGCTCAAAGACCTTAGGGCACCAAGTAAATCCCACATACTCGGGCATCATCTCGAGTTAACTCAGTCAAAAACA
The DNA here is from genome assembly GCA_963277665.1 of Viscum album. Classification (NCBI taxonomy): domain Eukaryota; kingdom Viridiplantae; phylum Streptophyta; class Magnoliopsida; order Santalales; family Viscaceae; genus Viscum; species Viscum album. Next base: position 433,652,717 of record OY728141.1, on the reverse strand, counting down.
AATTCAAATTACTAAAAATAGAGATAAAATTACTAAGTCTGGGCCAGACAACTATGGAGTCACGATCCCCAAGTGCAGAAAGCCACGCATTAGGTCATTTCATTGCTCTATGCACAAATTTATTGTTTTTTTTATTTTTTTTATTGAATACTCATATTAACACTAAAATGATCACCAAACCTATGCTGTTTATTTGGGGGACCCCATGAACTCAAACTAATACCCCACTATCCAAAGGACGTGCATTGTGATCTTTTTTTTATTTGGATGAAAATATAAACGATGAAATATCACATTGGACATCCACACTTTCAAAAATATATGCTCATGAAATTATAAAAGGATTAAAATCAGAATCAGGGCATGCTAAATTATTTGATATTCAGTTTCAAAGTGTGCAACATGTATTACAATGTTCAAAGTTAAAGGAATTTTTCCTTCCATTTACACTTTTTTTTTCAAATCATTCATTTTTTTTGACACAAAAGCATTTTTTATTTTATCTCCCCCCAACTTAAAATAACACTATCCCCAGTGTTTAAAGAAAAGAAAATTTTGAAGGGGGGGTAGAGGTAGAGAATGAAAGTTCAAAAAGGAAATTGAAAATGAGGATCATGGAATGAAGTCACCTGGTGGTTGAAGTTGAAATTCTTGCTGATCCCTTTTAATCCTTTGATATCCATGTCACTTGCAGAGTTCCCTAGTAGAAAAAGTAAAAACAAAACAAACAAAACAAAACAAAACAATATATATATATATTTATATAATAAAGAAAGTAAAATATAAGTATATATATAAAAATTATAGAATATGGAACCACAAAAAACCGTAGGTCAGTGGTAAGCGTGCACCCCTATCTCCCTTCTGCCCCGGGTTCAAATCCCCACGACTTCACCAGTTGTGAAGGGGTTTGACCCACGACCCACGACGTGTCCCTTTTTATTATTATTATTATTATATTTTTATTTATTTATTTTTTGTATTTTTATTTTAACCTACAAACACATAAAAATAAAATGAAATAAATTGATGATACATTGTCTTCTTTTTAAATTTCTGGGTAAGGTATTACTCAAGGACCACACCACGTGACACGGATGAATATGGCACTCCCCTTTTGTACCCATCCATAATCATAATAGAAGAACAGGTCAACAGTCTATTTTTTTATTAAATATCAAAATGATTAATTAATCCTATTTAAAATATAAATTTGATTAAAATAGATAAATGATTTGAAACTTGAAAACCATGGGTTGCCTCCCATGCAACGCTTTGTTTAACGTCGCTAGCTCGACTTGAACCCCCCAACTTATCCAATTATCAACTTTCAACATTTTAAGGACCACATGTTTCACCAATTCAACTAGGTTGAGATTGATTCTATTTTTAGAATTTTTTTCATGCACAAACCTATGTTCTAAAATGAGTGGGTAAATCCTAGGAATATTAGAAATGGTTGATCTAGTTTCCTCTGTAGTCTTTCCTAAGACATCAATGATCATTAAAACTTTTTTGGTTTCAAGATAATAATGAATTCCATCAGAAATTTCATGATTATAAACTATGAAGGAATACTTGAGAGATGAAGGAAGAACACTAATTTTGAGCTCAGTTTGGATAGGAAATTCAGACATAGGTTTTAACTTTGAATCAAACTCTGTTTCATTTTCAAAATTTCTCAACAAAATTGGATCCTTTTGAATAGAATATTAAACCACAAAATTGGAAAGAACAATTTTAGGAATGGTTATGTACTCAATGTTTGTGATTTATCTCAATGGTTCAGTGGTTAGTGTTTTTTGAAAATTTCTCAATGGAGTTATACTTTGGAGACTCAATCCATGATGTCAAATTCTCCTCTTTTTAATCCAAAAATTCAATTTCCTCCTGATTTAAAGACCCTTCAACAATTACTTGATCCTCTTCATCTATCCCAAATACAAAGGTTAGTTCTTCAATAAATTTATGAGAGGTTTGTGGGAGAAAAGAGTATTCTATCAATGATGAGGAAGGGATAACATGAGTGGGAATGGGTTCCATAACCGTCTTAAAGTTTTGTAATTCTAATCTCAAAGATGAAACCTAAAAATTCATTTTATCCGTTTGTTGACACAATTTCTCAAGTAATGGTTGTGGATCATGACGGGCAAGGGGTTGAGAACAATGGTCTATTCCATTTGGATAATTAAGTTGTTGGAATTTCAAATGAGGGTGTTCAGATTAGATTTGTGGGGATTGAAACTCATTATATGTTAGGATGTTTTGTGGATCATAGGAGTAAAAAAATTGTGGTTCATTAGGTTGTTGATGATCCCACATGTAGAAATTAGGATGGTCATTGTACATCACACATGGGGTTGGGTTATCAAAGTAGGGATAGGTTTCCCATGTTTGGACTTGTTCAAAATTGAATTCCATAGGAGTGTGGGGGTGAGAACAGAGAAGTGGGATGAAGAAAAAAGATGATAATGTCTAATATAACTTACTTAGGTCCTCGGAAACGGTGCCAAAATTTGAATCTCTCTCAAATTTACCCAAGAGAAGAGGTAGTATTGTCCTTGTAGTTTAGCTTGGGTTGCCGAATCCTCAGAGACCTAAGAAGCAACCTATATACACGTACATTCTATGGAATGTTTTTGGCTATGAAGTGGTCAAATTGGGTTGGTTTTATATGGGTTTAAAGGAAATTTAAGAGACTTAAGTAATTTAAAATAATGAGTTGATCCTAGGTTATCACTTGGGGTGGATTGGACATATTTTCTTTTCAATGATTTCAATTTCTTATATTTGAGATGGATTCATTTAGGAAGATAAAACAACATCATCACTTACTGGTTTAATACCTACACCCTTTAATACTAATCACATATACACTTTAAGGATCAAAGTTTTGAGCACTTCAAGGTAAATGTTCGTATTAGCACATGAAGTGTGTGGCCTTAAATTCAACAAGGACGATGGAGTTTAAAAATCATCAAATAAAAATCTCAATTAAAGAAGTGATTATACATTAATGGGGTGATAAATAACATCCAATACAGTCCCTTTCTACTCCCTTGGATCAACCTATAAGTGGGTTAGCCCTCCATTGATCCCATTGTTTCAATGGAAGAGGAAAGTAGACTCATGAGGGAAGAAATAGAGAAGTAAAGAAAACAATAAAAATAAAATGATCACTCCACCGTTGTGTGAATAATTTCACAAGGTTTATTGTGAATAAATTAAAACCTTGAACCAACAGTATCAAAGTGATATTAAGAAAAATGCAATAAGAGGAAAAGAAGATATTTTATTAAGAAACTAAAGTGAATTGAACAACTTACATGTGAAAGACAAACTTGAGACAACAAAATAGCAGCATAACATTACAATTGAACAAAGCATCAAAGATTATCAACTCATCCACCACCACTGCCCTAAATAGGAATTTTGGAAGCCTTGGGTCAAGCCTCCAGCAGTAAAAATCATCCCACTTGATTATGGTAGTCCTAGGGTGGTAGAAATCTTTTGGAAATTGGACTTTTCCACATTTGACCCGAGGTGGCAGCCAACTTTCATCCACCGAACATACGTGCTTGTAATACCTTCTAGATGGCCGAATCAGAGTGGTAAATAGAAGAAGAAAATGGATTCCTTTATTTATACTAACCTATTGTAAAATTTTGGCCCATTTGGAGTTGTATATTCGGAGATATGATTATATTAGAAGTCTGTTTTTCTGGGCCGCATAATCTGGCCCAGAATTTTATCTCTAACTTGGGCCTCCTAAATGACCACAATGGAGGCCGAATTAGCACTGGGTCCTGAATAAGTATTTGTTCCTATATATTTTTTATATCCTAAAACCGAATTTGGGCTTCATTGGGTTTGAAATGTGGGTCCCAAATTCTCATTAGTGGGATGGATTCCAATCTGACTTCTTCAGAATTGTTTCTTTTCATCACAAAATATCCCCATCTTCTTCCATGAATTCTCCATTGATCCCTGAATAAAAAATGTTCATATTTAAGTGTAGATCAATTTACCAAAATATAAAATTAAAATATGTATAATTACATTCCTTAAAATCAGATGAATCATTGGGTACTTTAAATGATGTTAAAAAATGTACCACATAATAGTGCATTTTAAGTAAGAATTACAATCATAATGTGAAATGATGTTCAAATTATAAAATCCACTAAAATGGTGTTTATGAATAACAAATAACAGGAATATTATATATATTAACAATTAATATTAGCCTCATTTAGTGGATAATCATTGGGTGATTCTATATGGTTATGTAAAATACAAGACCAAAGTACACGGACATGGGGTGTCAGACATAAGAACCAGAAAACCCCACAACCAAGTGGTCATTTAGCCTGAAAACACTATATAGTATGGGATGAATGACATGTAAAAGACATAGTTGTTCGAGCTATGTGGAAGAGGAACATTACAAGGAGTTAGGTGAAGGGGAACATGTCATTTATGGACTATACAAGCTGTGTACTTTTTAAGAATCTTCTGGAGATATTCTGCCTTGCATATCTCCTTCACTGAAACTCAGATTTAGGATTGAAAGTAACTTATCCAGAGTATTTTATTGTCTAGAATGTGATGGTGGCCTTTTTTTAAGCCTATGAGATATGATGTGATGTTTTTTGATCACAACACTTGTGTAGCAGAGATTAACCTTGGGTAGTGATCATGGGGGAACACTGGGTTGACATCAGGGTCAGTATCCTTCCCTATCACCTTAGGATGTGGGTCCCCATGACTCTTCTGGACAGTAGAGCAGTTCTCTTCTATTGTATCCGGGAGCGGGTCCCCTACCCGTGACAGTATTGCAATATGAGGTATGATAAGCATGAACTCCTTTCAAAGGTTCGTGACCGATGTTGTTGATCAGTGTGATTCGTAAAGAGAGATGTTGGGATAGGTACTCCCCTCTAGCATCCGGGCATGAGTTTTCCATACTTCTCTGCTTTAGTAGAGAAGGGACTCCCTCCATTCTGGGCATGATTTCTATACCTTTGGGTACTTATTCCAGGTTTGGTACTCCCCTGATGTATCAGGGTTTGGGTTCCATGTATTGTTCATGTAGTTGGATATAGCACTCCCCAATTGTTCCAGGGTGTAGAACCTCCATACTCATTGGACAGATAGAGTATGTACTCCCCTATTAGACCAGTGTGTGGGTCATCAATCTATAGAGTCGGTACTCCTCTGTTTTACTAGGGTGTGGGTCCCCCAAAAATGACGTATAAATATAGTGGGTACTCCCCTATAGTGTTAGGTTGTGGGTCCTCTATCCTTAGAGTTAGAACTCCCCTGTCATTTCAGGGTGTCAGTCCTCTATATATGTTATTCCAAAAGAGTTATCACTCCCTTGTCATACCAAAGATAGGGTCCTATAGCCTAGGGTCGGTACTCCTCTATCGTTCTAGGATGTGGGGCCCCCATAGTAATTGATTCGGTAGAGTGTACTCCCCGATCATGCCAGGGTGCGGGTCCACTAGCCACAAAGTGGTATTCCCCTGTTGGACTAGGGTGTGAGTCCTTTATCCTTTGATTTGTACTCCCTTGTTGGACTAGGGGTAGGGTCCTCTATCATTTAAGTTTTAATCCCCTATTAGACCATGATGTAGGTCCTCACCAACAGAGTAGTATTGCCCCATCTCCGAGTAGTAGTGGGGAGCAGGTCCTCCATTGGAGTTTGCGATCCCTCAATTATTGGGTACAATTATGAGGACTGGGCCCATCCAATAGTTATGTGTGATACCTTGTTAGGAGTTAGTTCTCCCTCGATGAACCGAGGTGTCATCCACTCCATACTGGAGAAACTATGGGTTCACGGTTCAGTTAGGAACTAGTACTCCCTTGGTTAAAGGGTAGTGGGGAGGTGCAGGTCCCTCTATTCTCTCTCAGATAGAAGATGAATGTGGTGCATAGTCTAGAACAGTGCTCCCTCAACTGTGAGAATTAGTGAAAGGAGAGAATATTCACTTAGGTTTGTATAGCCTTACAAAGGATGCAGGTCAGTGATAGAAGGGCCTCTTATGCTGGGGATGGTTCAAGATGGAGTTTCTCTCTATATTGAGTTCCCTCTGACTAGTTTGAACGGACTATTTCCTTATAGTTTCTCCCTTTTCTTTTGGGTTTTTGGGTTCCTACTGATTATTCTTATAATCACCCCTACATAGGCTTTTCTCGCATGTCTTGTGTCTTATTTAGACCACAAACCTTTCAACGGAGTCCCTAAAGGACCCGAGGAAAGCAGAGCTTAGTGAGATGGACTGACTGAGGTGTTTACTAGAGCTGGGCCAAGGAGCTTTTAGATAGTTGAATTTGATATTGATCCCTTCCTTCTAATCAGGTTGGACAATTTTATAGTTTTTGGTGGGCATGCATTTTTTCCTTTTTATACTTTCAGTACTTCTGTTGTAATCTAGTTTAGGATAAATGTATGTATGCATTTTAGTTTCCATATTTTTATATCTCGACACTATTTCATCGAGGTGTTTTAGGGTACATGAATACATGTATCTTAGGCAAAGTCCTACCATCTCTATGATATTCCTACTTAGCACTAGTCTATATCCCCTAGCCTATTAGAGGTAGGATTGACGAGTTACGACTTGGACCCTTTCAATTCGGTTTGTGAAAGAGTAGTATTAGAGGGGGTTCTACTTTGGGACCATAGTGTTGTGAGCTTGGTTTGGGTTCCATAGCGATTGTGTTAGGGTGTTTCAAGTTTTTATCTTATGTAAAAGGTTCTAATGTTAATGTGGAGGATGACTTATCCATTCACTATGACTCTGATAACATTATTTTCAACTCAGTACATTAGGACCCTGATTATAGGGAATTAATGCTACATGAATCATATAAGATTGGGTTGTGGGTTCCATGACCTTCTTGATTTAGCTTCTCAAATATAGTCTTAGACAGTGGCACATCTTGAATTATATTTCAAGATGACACCATGATGATATCCAGATAGGGTTCCATGATGGTTTTGTTGTGAAGACCTTCTTGGTGATGATGATTTAGTGCAGATCACTGGTTTTGAGGTGGTACATTTGGGTGGTCCTCCAGTTGAGCCACCACCCATTGAGCAACTGGTTGTGGAAGTAGTTTAGTCTGAGGATGTGTGCAGGATGCGTGCACTACATGAGTTCCAAAGGTGGTTACCTATAAGGTATTGAGGTGATCTAGACCCTCAAGAAGCTGATGACTGACTTGAGGAAATCACATATTTTTTGTGACTAGTGAGGACGCCTCCTGATCAAATAGTGGTCCTACCAGCAAGCCTTATATAGGGTTAGGTTGGCCAATAGTGGAGTTTAGTGACGCATTCCCATGACGAGGTGATTCTCAATTAGGTAGAGTTTGATAGACTCTTCCAGGAAGAGTTTTACCCAGCCACATTGAGATCAGTGCATATCCAGGAGATTCTACAACTTCGGTAGGGTAACATGATTGTGGCAGAGTACTTGGAGAGCTTCACAGACCTACCACATTACTCCTTGGATATGGTGCAATACCCATTATTCAAAGCTCAGGCCTTTGAGTAGGTCCACCACAGAAATTTCCAAGAAGGTTTGGTCTCTTTGTTCCTTCCCTCTTATATAGGGGTACTAGATCAAGATCTGGAGGTAAAGAGCTTCATTAGGGAGGGACAAAAAAATGTGGCCTATAGTGGTGGTCATGAGGCTAAGCTGTATACAATAGATAGTAGATGAGAAATGATAATATCATGGATCAAGAGGCATACCCATGCCTAGACTTAGGAATATGGTCCTATAATGAAGGATAAGCATCCAGTATTAGGTTATCCATAGGAGAAGTGGTGTTATGCTTGTGGCGGTCGGGGTCAACTTGCTAGAGATTGTTTGACTCATCGTGCTACTGATAGGGATCTGGTCTACATGCCACCTTGGAAGAGGCATCACTTGGAGCAGAGAGTTCCGCAAGATGGTGAATAATGCAAAGGATCTAGGAGAGAAGTAGTTACTGGTAGTTGATTTGAGGTGTTTCCACCACCACCCTCAGGTTTTCCCCGCTAGTCTCAGGGAGCTGGAGGACACGAGAGAGTGTAGTTACAATCCATTTACACCTTTGACCCAGAATATGTGAGGATGAATAGATGTACTCTCTATGTCCTTTATAATTTCTCTTGTATAAATTATTATACACTATGAGAGATACTCTTTTCTTTCTGATTATTTATCAATGTCTAACTAGGGTGATGTCAGGAATTGTTAGAACCTAGTGTTTATGTTGTTCGATATATCTTAGAATCCACATATAAGAGGGGTCTATTCTTCTCCAATATGTGTTTTTGTGATGTTATTAAAACCATGTGGGTGTGTTAGTTCCATCAAAATTGAATAGTATCAAGTTTTAGTGAATGATTCTATCTGACTTGTGTGTTCGAGGCCTGGTGGCGTATTGGTGTTTTAAAGATAGAGGGTTTGGTAGGACCCAATGTGAGTGTTTGGGTAGCCCTTTTTTGTTCATTTGACCCTCATTTTCTTGACATCATCTTTTTATTTGATACACTTGAGCAATATGTGATGCGGTTTGGCATGTATTTGGACTCAGGAGAAGAAGGGATGATTTCCCCCCACGAAGATACATTTTGTGATGGAATCAAAAACTATTTGGGTGAGTCAGTGCCTTTAAAAGAGGATAGTGCCAATGTGTGGTGTACATGTTCCATAAACTTGTGTGTTCAAGTTGAGGTGGATAATTGGAGTCTAAGAGTAGTTCATGGCCTTACGAGTGGGGTTTTTCTTCTAGAACCTTTTTTCTTGGAAGCCCTGGTGGAGGGAGAGACTTGTTCAAATCCATTCCATAGAGGTAGAGTTAGACCCTATGATATTTATGCATTTTTAATTGGTTACCTACCATCCATACTCAGTTAGGATTACACTAGTGGTTGTGTAAGTGTTTCGGTTTAGGCGAGTTTTATTACAGTTGAAGGTTCATAGATGAAAGGCCTAGTAAGACCCAATGTTCACACTTGGGCACCTCCGTCCTATTTCATTGGTACCCTTTCATGCTCGAAATCAACCTTGAATGCAAAATTCTTGAGTAATTTGCAGTAAAGTTCAACTAGTGGTGGATGTGAACTGCTGGGTTATGTCTTTATCAATGCCAGGTTAGTAATGTGGTGTACCATTGGACCCTATGACAACAGACGGAACATAGTGATTAGTGATTTTATACCAATCATAGTTGCGGTGACATGTTCCTGCTAGTTTCATGATGTGGAAATGGTTGTAGCTAGACGTGAGTGTGGTTTTTCCTTTGTTCTTCCCCTGAGGGAATACTTGAAATTAGTACGAGAACTCCTCATGAGCTCATTGGGGTGAGGGTTCCAATGGAGAGCTATGTTTCTTTACCTTGTACCTTTACTTTCACTTTTTGAGGATGAAAATACCTAATGTGGGGAGAATTTAGTGACTCATGTATGACCTATAAGAATTTGGAATATTTATGAGAATATTTTCAATGTTATACACTTAGTTGGACCAAGAATCCAGGGTTTGGAGAGCCTCGACACGGTGATTTTGAAAATATTAAATATATTTTGTCACTCACACACAGTTTCCCTTGAAATGTTAATAAATCTAGACCAAAGTCTCTGATTGTAAATATGATGTCGCGGTTGAGTTCATAAAGTCTTTTTTGCCCTAGTGACAACATAAAGTTCTTTGTGCTAGGAGTTTCGGTCAGTGGTGGGTTGGCAGGGTGTTATGTGGTGGAATTATATGTTGGAATTGGTTCCCTAGAACAAAATTATGTGTAATTTATGATAAATTTTATTCATGTTTTTTAATATTAATAAAATACTAATCATATTATGATTGTTCTTCTAAATGACATAGTATGTGATAATGTCCTAAGAGTATCTATTTCACTAGAAGGTCATAGTAGTTCCCCGCTATGATGAGAACCTGGAAGTGCAACAACACTATTCTTGAATATATTTTATATATCCGATTGATATAATTTGAGGGACACAAATGATATAGTCTTTTAGGGGTGGAGACTCATAGGACTTGGAGGCACCTTCTCATGTTGTTCTCCCTTGGTAATATCCAATAAGATATTATGAGAACGAGACCTGTCGGTAGGAAATCTACATTTATATGTGTCATTGGATGTTCCCATTTGTAGATGTGTGTATTGGTCCTTATAATTTAATATTATTATTAATTATTATTATGAGTCTTGAACTTAGATGTATTGATGAAAACCGGGATTATAGATGTTTGCGGTGAGGTAGGATATGTTGGGTGCATCACGAGTAATATTGCATTAATGAATAATGAAAGAAAGGATTTTTTTCTTCTATTTATTAATTTAAGTTTATATCTTAGTCCCTTTGATGGAAATGATATATCCTAAATAAATCCATGGTCATGATGTTCTATAGGGAAGATCATTTTCTGAGAAGTCAAAGAAAGAGACATCGATCACATTGGTTGATGGAACCAACATGCAGCCTACTTAATTAGAGATATCATGAGAAATGGATTATATTATATAATAAGAATTAATATGAGGTGAAATGTAATTTAATAATTAATTTATTTCTCTATGGGTTCCTTGGCGTGTTGCTAGATGCTAACCCTGGACTTTAGGCTACTTCACCAAATGCCACTAAAAAAGTGTCCTATAGGGTCACACACTAAGTGTATCTAGAATATTAGTTAAATAATATATTATTATTTATTACTTAACAAGTTGAATAAATATTATTATCGTAAGTGGTTTAATAATTAATCATGTATTCTTGATCGCATATATCCCATCACCAGTTATTTGAGAGAATATAATGTGGGAGAAATATTTAATAAATATTTATTTATTTTTAGTAAATATAATATTTATTTATTTATTAGAGAATAATGAAGTAATATTTATTTAATAAATAAATAGTCATTATTCAAGGTCCGATAAATATGGAGGATTGTAGGACCGAGTTTTAGGTCCGGTGGGAAATAATAAATATTTAATATTATTCAATTAAATAATATTTAACATAATTCTTGAGTTAAGAGCATGTCAAGAAATAATAATATTATTATTGATTGAAATGGGGTTCTATAGGGATTAAATAAATAATAATGGGAACTTGTGCTATTATTTTATTTTAACCCTATCAATATATAAACCCATTTATATTATTTTCTCAATAAGACAATTCATTTGTCTTGGTTGTGCACAACAGAATTATAGAATCCACTCATGTCCTATAGAGATCCCTTCTCCAAGAATGCTCCCCAGAACAGAGAGAAAACGTCCTCCACTAGATCAAGGAGAATTCTTTGGAAGTGGTTCACATAGTGATAAAATTAGGATGATGCAAGTGCAATGATCTGCCACGCTAGCACTCGGAGATTCCTTCGGTAATGTCTGGAGATTCGTGGAACACATGTGGATCACTGCTAGAGGGAATCTACGTTTTATTCCTACAAAGAAATGAAGATGCATTATAGATATTTTCCTAGATCCATAAATGAAGAAATAATTACAAAAAAGGTAATTATTTATTTAATTAAATTGATTTAAATAATATGTGATGATCATCCCTCTGGTTCTGACATTATTACCCTTGTTTTATCTCATTGATCCAATTCTGTAGATCACAATGTTTATTATTGTGTAGATCTTGAATTTGTTATCAACCGTGACAAAATGAAATGTTGGGAAATGCACATCGCATGCTTCTTATATGTTCAAAACCTACAAGTGGTATTAGATTAGCCACATAATTATTTATAATTATTTAAATATCATCGGTGATTTAAATTTTTTTTAATTCAAGTATAATTTTTATTTTAATCTGAATCATGGTATATTATTCTTACTCTTTCATTTCTCATATATCCAATCGATATGATTAATTTTATGAATTAAATAAAATCAAGGAACTCATCTAGAGGTGCCAAGAATTATGGTCGGGTGACACAGGAGTACATGTCGTGTACTTGTGTACAATGCATCAGGAATTAATTTGGAAATTAATTCAAAATGTGTGCATTAATGACACGCAGTGTAGTTAATTATTAAAATGTAAGTTGATGGGGCCAGGGTTTTGCACGATCAACTTGAGTACATGCTTTGTAACCCACGTACATGGTGTGTAGTCCCTTTGAGTCAAAGACATGTCATGTATTACGATACATTACTTACCTGACTGGTGACCATATAACTCAGAGTTAACATGTTGTGTAGTCCATGATACAAATCATGTACTCTAATTTTATGAGTCATGATTTACATTCTGATTTTCTAGGCATGTGCCCTGGATACATGGTGAGAAATGTACACGTCGTGTTGCTCGGATGCACATGTCGTGTACTTATACCAAATTATGCAGATTTAAAATTTATTTTTTATATTGTAAACCTTGAGATATGTACTTACATGTGGTCATAAAGAGAGGACACACCATATTATAGGTTTTAATATATATATATATATATATTTAATTAATATCTCTATAATTATCAGATCTTCATATCATGTATGAGTCGTATTACAAGTTGTTACTCTACATGCAATGAATCATAACATGTGACCGAAAATTCATTTAATTCGTGTAATCATCCATGATATACACATTGTGAAAGTATATGATAAGTCATGTATTCCATATGTCACAATAGTAAAATAGTATATGAGTATAATACATGTTAGGTAGAATCGAACGAGTATTCACCGTGTTTCCTCCAAGGTACATTCATGTACAAAGTTAATTTTGAAATAAAATTTATTTAATTTGTTTAAAATTATGATGGATGAGAATCTCAAGGAGATTTTTATGAGAATTAAGGTAAAATAATTGATTTATTAAATATAATAATTAATTGATTTGAGTGTTATTTATCCTAAATAAGAACGATTAATAATTTAATGGTAGTTTTATTAAAGGTGTAATTATTTTCATGAGTGTGGATGATCATGAGCATAGACCAAACCATTGTATGTGATTGGTTTCATTTAATTTATAATTAAATTAAATTGTTGACATGAAAGCCTTCTATCCTCTTATTATATAGGACATGCGAACCCATGTTTTCTTTTATGTCAACCCTTTTTTCCTCACTTTTGTGTGAGTAAAAGCATATGTAATGGATGGATCTCCCAAGCTAGTGGAAGAGGTTCAAGTTCAGTGTCGATCTGAAACCAATCCAAGGATATACATAGGTGGACAAGTGGAAATATGCAACACTATCCTCAATTGGTTCAAGGTGTTTTCCCCCTAGTTCAATGGTTTGTTTATCAAATTCTAGATAAACTAACCATTAGTAAAGCTCATGATAATATACCGATTTATTATTTTATTTCTATCAAGTTTTGTAGTTATTTAATTATGAATGTTTTATCATGATCACATAATTTAATGAAATTAATGAGCATTCAAGATCAAACTAAAATAAATTGGATTATGTGTAAATATTATCTAAGACATGGTTAATCACTTAGAAAACCAACATAATATTATAAAAATCATGTGATAGGATAATAATTTCCAATTTATACATAAAATGATAAAATCCCTCAATAAAATATTAATTTGGTATAGCCTTCCACTACTTTGGTTAAAATCAAACCATGGTTCAAAGTGTTTGACTAGACAAAGTTGGGGTTCTTTCAATTATAGCGGTATCTTAACATTAAGTTTTAGGTTGAATTAACTTTGTTCATATCAAGGGTTGACTTCCAAAGTAGTTCTTGGTGTAACTGGGAGGAAAAGGTTAAGGAAAATCAATTTAAGGATATTTGGAGTGAGGAGTCCACTAAAAATATCCATGAGTTGTGAGTTAATGCGGTTGGCATTTAGAATTCCTACCTAAAACCATTCAAGTTTCTTGACCAATAAAATTTGGGGTAATGATAAAGGGAATATAGATACTTTCCATATGAATATCCATAAAATAGGGTATTATGAAGCCAATGGTGAGGTATATTGGATTTTAATAAAATAATGGGAGATTAATAAATATAATATTTATTTATTTGTCTAAATTTTATCAGATAAAGTACAAAAATTATGTGTATCTTATTTTGTAAAAATGACAACAAAATGACATAAAACATATCATTGTGATCAATAATTGAGATGAAAAATCATCTAACTAGCACAAATTTACAAGAATGGAAAAGGCACATACATGTCATCCTTCACCATGAAAGTAAATTTTATGAGTTGGAAGAACCTTTTCTTATTGCACCTGGTAATCAGGAAAGTGATGAAGAATTATCTCTCTATGAGAAACATCTGAACGATGCTATAGATATTCATTGTTTCATGATATCATCCATATCCAATGATATTTTGAAACAACATGAGGATTTGGATGCCTATAACACGATATCTCAGCTTCAGGATCTCTATCAAGAGAAGGCAGGACAACAAAGGTACAAGATCACCAATGCTTTGTTTATAACTAAGTTTGGAGAGTTTGTGCCAGCTAGGCCTCATGTAGTCAAGATTATTAGATACATTGAATGCCTGAACATCTTATGGATTATATTTCTATATGAGTTGTATATATATCTCATACTTTCATCACAACCCAATACCTTCTCCAGTATTATTATTAATTACAACATTTTCAATAATGAGAATAGTCTTTTGGAACATATTAATTTGATTTTCTATTTGAATATGAACATGGGGCATGATAAACCGATGGTCTTTATGGTGAATAAGAAAAATAAATAATAATGAAAAGGGGACCAAGACCTACAAACAGTATAAATCACCTGAGCACCATCATTCCAAGAAGAAGAAGATCCAGAGGCAGGGCAAGGAAAGGGAGGCACTATGTTTTTCGTGTGGCAAGTGTAGGATTTAGGTGTAGTGGAAGCGTGTGTTCGGCAGTGCAAAAATTTAATTTTTCCCATAATCAATGATCAATCTTATATTTATATGATGATGAATGAAATGATCCATGGAATTGAGTCAAATAAATTGAAAAAGAAGAATTGAGCTGGAACAGAGAGAGAGGGATCAACACATATTGTTTATAATTAATTTAATTAGATATAAATTACCTCTAAGGAATTCTATCTTCATTGATGCATCTGTAAACAGATCTATAGTGCATCATCGTTTTTTGTAGAAATCAAGCATAGATTTCCTCTAGTGGTGATCCACACGTGTTCCATGAATCTCCAAACATTTCCAAATGAGTCTTCGGGTGCTACCATGGAAGATCCTTGTGCTTTTGTCATCTTCCTTTGATCAACTTGTAAACCACTTGCAAATCATTCTCTTTAATCCGGTGGAGGAGGATTGTTGTCTTTTCTTGAGAGCATTCTTGGAGAATAGAGATCTCTAGGATTGATAGGTTTTACTCCAAATCTGTTGTGAACAACTGAATAGGATCTTGAGAAAATAAAATAATTGAATATTTTTATTACTAGGGTTAAAATAAAATAATTACACAAGTACCCTTATTATTTATTTAATCCTAGGAAAACCCCATGTCAAATAATAATAGTAATATTATTATTTCTCGACATGCGAAGAACCTATGAATTGAAATTAAATATTATTTAATTAAATATTATTCAATATTATAATTTCTCACTAGACCATTAAACTCAGTCTGTCATTCCTCAAAAACATTTATCAGGCCTTGAAAAATGTCTATTTATTTTTTAAATAAATATCACTACATTATTTTATAATAAATAAATAAATATTATATTTTCTAAATAGAAAATAAATATTTATTAAATATTTTTCTCATAATATATTCTCTTGAATAACTAGTGATGTAATAAATGTGATCAAGAATACATGAATAGTTATTAAACCACATACTGGAATAATATTTATTCAACCTGTTAAATAATAAATAATAATATATTATTTAACTGAGATTTGGGATACACTTAGTGTGTGACCCTCTAGGCCTCTTTCTCATTTGCATTAGGTGAAGCAGCCTAAAGTCCTTGGTTAGTGTCTTGCCCGAATGGCCCGAAGGCCTTTTTTTATTTTATTATAGATAATCCCCCTTTTAAGGGTTGAAGGGGAACCCGTACATGACCCGTAGGCCCAAGGCACAAGGCCCTACATGACCCGCAATACATGACCCGAAGGCCGAGAGGCATACTATGCCCATTACACGACCCGTAGGCCCAAACCACTAGAACTGCCCCATAGATAAAGAAGTTAATGTTGTAATGACATGTCACCTCATAGGAACACTTACCATGTAATATAATCCCTTTATCAATATCTCTAATCAAGAAGGTTTCATGCCATTTCCATCAACCTATGTGTTCGATATCTATTTTTTTAACTTTTTGGAAATAGAAATTGAATATATAACCCATTGGACACTGATTTTTTTAGGCTATATCATTTCCATCAAAGGGACTAAGATATTAACTTATCTTAACGAACAAAAGGGATATATACTTTCTCGCATTATTCATTAATGCAATATTAATCATGACACACCCATCATATCCAGCTTCGCTGCAAACATCTTTCATCACAGTTTTCATCAATACATATAAGTGAGTGACTTATAATACTCATTAATAATAATATTAAAGTGTAAGGACCAATACACATGTTTTTATATAGTAACATCCAATGACACATAGAAATGTGTATTTCTTACTGGCGGGTCTCATTCTCATAATATTCATACTGGGCATTACCAAGGGAGTACACCAGGAGAAGGTTCCTCAAATTCCTATGAGTCTCCACCCTGGATAGCATGTATCATTTGTGTGAAAATTAGGCCCCAGTGATAGCACAAACACCATGACTTAACATGGTCATCAGTTCCTAACCCACCAGCGCCATCAACCTATGTGTTCGATATATATTTTTTTAACATTTCAGAAATAAAACTTTCATATAGAACACAATGGTCACCAATTTTTTAGGATATATAATTTCCATCAAAGGGCCTAAAATATTAACCTCTCTTAATGAACAAAAGGAATAAATATTTTCTCGCGTTATTCATTAATGCAATATTACTCGTGACATACCCAACATATCCTGCTTTTCTGTGAACATCTATCATCACAATTTTCTTCAATACATCTAAGTGAGTGACTTATAATACTCATTAATAATAATCTTAAAGTCTAAGGACCAATACACATGTCCGTAGATAGAAACATCCAATGACACATTGAATTGTGTATTTCTTACTAGAGTGTCTCATTCTCATAATATTCATACTAGGCATTACCAAGGGTGTACACCATGAGAAGGTGCCTAAAAGTCCTATGAGTCTCCACCCCTAATAACCTGTATCATTTGTGTGACAATTGGGCCCCGTTGACAGCACAGACACCCCTTCTTAACATGGTCGTCGGGTCCTGACCCACAAGGTACCACTCGTTGCCCCGCAGACAAATGATCCCCACCAAGGGGCCCACCCATGTTCCCGAATGGGTCATCTGACTAATGAATATCCCCACAGACCAACACATGTCCTTTCTAGTGTTCTTTTTCCTCCCTCACACAAATCCTAGGAAACTTCCCAAAAGGTCACCCATCCTGATCATTACTCCATACCAATCATGATTAACTATGGAGTTCTAATCAAATAGAATC
Organism: Viscum album; assembly: GCA_963277665.1. Taxonomy (NCBI): domain Eukaryota; kingdom Viridiplantae; phylum Streptophyta; class Magnoliopsida; order Santalales; family Viscaceae; genus Viscum; species Viscum album. Next base: position 433,635,109 of record OY728141.1, on the reverse strand, counting down.
CCGAAATGGAAGGTGCACCTTGTTGAACGAGTCATATCATTTAGTCATTTAACCCTTTATCATTCTAGGGTGTTACATTCACCCCCCTTTAAAGCACAACATCCTCATTGTGGGCCCTATATCTCAACCCATGCAGTGCACCACACTTAAGGTTGGGTATAACCTCCGATACCAAATGTGACAATTGAGCCCCGGTGATAGCACATACACCCAACCTTAACATGGTTTTCGGGTCCTGGCCCGCCAGGTACCACCAGTTTCCCTACAGACACATGGTCCCCACCTTGGGGCCCACCCACATACCTGAACGAGTCATTTGACTAATGACTATCCCCACAGGCCAACACATTCCCTTTCTAGTGATCTTTTTCCTCACACACACAAACCCTGGGAAACTTCCTAGAATGTCACCCATCTTGATCTCTACTCTAGACCAAGCACGCTTAAATATGGAGTTCTAATTAGGTATGATTCTAAAAAAGAAGGTGCACCTTGTTGACATGAGTCATATCATTTATTTATTTAACCGTTTATCATTCTATGGTGTTATAATTTGTATCCCTCAAATGATATTGTCTCCCTATAGAATATATATTCAAGAATAGTGTCATATAACTTCCAGTTTCTCATCGTAATAAGGAACTACTATGACTTTTTAGTGCCACAGATACTCTTAAGACATTATCACATGCTATGTTACATAGAAGAAAAATCGTAATGTGATAATAATTTTATTGATATTCAAAAACCATGAATACAAGTTTATCATGAAGTATAAAGAAGTTGGATCTTGGGAACCAACTCCAACAAACTACTACTTTCACTAGAGCCAAATGCTAACAATCTTCAGTCAGCTAGGTCTCACATGATACCCATGATTCTGTTGAGATATGCCTTTAGTCAATGGTTTTACCACGTTCTCTTCCATTGGTACTCTGTTTAATGAAACTTCACCCCTCTGATAGAAATCCCTCAATAGGTGATACTTCTGAAGTATATTATTTGTTCATTGGTGTGACATTGGATCTTTTGCAAGAGTCACCGCTACAGTAATATAACAATACAACGTTATATGGTATTTACTTCTAGGTACCACATCAAGATCTCTGACAAAGTTCAACATCCAAATGGCATCCTTGGATGCATCAGATGCTGTTATATACTCAGAATCCACTCTAGAATCAGCAACAACAAGCTTCTTTGAACTCTTCCCGCTCAGAGCTCCTCCATTGAGACAGAAAACATGTACTGATTGTGACTTCTGATCATTTGGATCTGTTTGAAAACCAACATCAGTATAACCCCTTATGATCATATCCTCGTCTCCTCCATACACCAGAAACATGTCCTTAGTTATTTTAAGATACTTAAGGATAGCCTTAATAGGAGTTCAATGATGTTCTCCATGATCTTCTTGATATATTCATATGATACTTAGTGCATAGGAAAAATCAAGTCTAGTACATAACATATCATACATGATTGATCATATCACCGAATCATATTGGATCATATTCATTCTCTCTCTCTCTTATTGTGTCTGAGGACACATTTTCTTAGAAATTTTTATGTCATGTAACACAGGAACCAATTCCCTCTTCAATTGTTCTATACTAAATCTTTTTAGTATCTGGTCAATATATGTACTTTTACATAGTTCAAAAATCCTCTTGGATTTATCAGGAATGATATTAATCCCAATAATATAGGTTGATTTTACAAAGTCCTTCATTGAGAAACAATTTTTTAACCAATATTTAATAGATTGTAAGACTGGTATGTCATTTCAAATATGTAATATGTCATCAACATATACTAGTATGATAACGACCAACATTACCATTAAAACTATTTTAAACACTTGGCTCACATTCATTCTTAATGAAAACAAATTATTTTATGGATTCTTTAAATATAATATTTCATTACCTAGATGCTTGATTCAATCCACAAATGGATCTATGCAACTTAAAAATTGTTTTTGAATCACCTGGAGTCACAAATCCTTCTTGTTGTATCATATGGACAACATCCTGAAGGTTCCCATTAAGGAATGTAGTTTTGACATCCATCTTCCAAATCTCATAGTCATGGTAAGCTGCTATATAAAGTATGATTCTGATGGATTTAAATATTGAAATTGAAAAAAAATGTTTCAACATATCCAATTACTTGACACTGTTTAAACCCTTTAGACACTAGGCTTTCTTTATTGGTACTTACTTTACCTTCCATGTCTAGTTTTCTCTTGAGTACCCTTTTTCATCCAACAGGATTTACATCAACTAGTGCATCAAACATAACCCAAACTTGGTTTTGATACATAGAATCCATTTCAAAATTGATATCTTCTATCCATTTTCATCTTCATATCTCTTTACTAAATCCTTGAAAAAGAGAGGTTCATCATTGTCAACCAATAACGAGTCACCATACCCGGTGGCCAGAAAACCATATCTCTCTCATTCTCTTACCTCTCTCGAGCTCCTACATAGTACTTGTGTTTCCAGGACTACTTTTTCCATGGGGACCTGTGGAATCAATTCCTATACCAAATCCTATGTATATTGAGCATTGAATTCATCGAATTCAATCTTTCTCTCACTATACTTCTTGAAGATGTGATCCCTCTCAAGAAATAAAGCTTGTATAACAACAATCAAATTTTAATCTGAGGGGTTGTATAGATAGTATCCCTTTGTTTCACTTGGATACCCTATAAAGATAAAAAATAATCCCCAGGGTGTTAGTTTTTAACTAAGATGGCCTTAACCAATGCCTCGCAACCCCATACACATGTATGCATCAAAATGGATTTCTTTTCACTCCATAGCTCAAAGGGAAATCCATTTTCCACTTTATATGGTACTCAGTTTAATGTGTATGTCATAGTTTTTAATGCATATCCTCAAAAGGATAATGGAAGATATACATGGCTCATCATCGACCATACCCTGTATAACAAGCTACGGTTCCTCCTTTCACCAAAATTACTTCATTGTGTTGTATAAGGTGAAGTGATTTGAGATAGAATTCCAAACTCCCATATAATGTTGATGAACTATTGGTTAATATATTCACCACCTCGATCTGATCGAGGATTATTTATCTTCTTACCAAGATGATTCTCTACTGAATTCTTGAATTCATTTAAATTATCAAAGGAATTATAATTATAACTCATCAATAAGATATAAAAAAATATACACAAGTCATTAATAAAAGTTTTAAAGTTAGAATATCCACCTCTACCTTCTACTGAAAATGGTCTACACACATCAATGTGTAATAATCCTAAAATCTTTAGGTCCCTTTCACCCTTTCCACTAAATGGTGGTTTGGATATTGTTTCTTGTAAACATGCATGATATCTATCGAGTGGTTTTATCTTGGAAGAGTCTAAATAACCATATTGACAGAGCTTTTTCAAACTATTCTCATTTACAAAACCATGACAGTGATGCTAAAGCAGGGTGTTATATGAGTCTTGTGAACTTGATTCATTATCGATTACCAACACCTGGTTTTCATAATTTAATACATATAGACAATTATTTAAATGTTCCATTCAATAACATATATTGTCCTTATAAAAGAAACAAGTTTTATTTCCAAACACGAAAATAAACCCATCTGTATCTAAATTTGATGCATAAATTATATTTTCAGGAACAATAGGTACATAATAACAATAATGTAAAACCAAAATAATTCATGTTTGAAGTGAAAGGTGGTAGTCACCAATGGAAAGATCATCCAGCCTCACACCATTGGCATCTCATAGATCAACCTCTCCTTTGGAAATTTTCTAAAATCTAATTAGTTACTACATTTGGGTATAGATGTGAGCACCACAAGCTGTATCTAATACCCAATGTGTAGATATGGAAAGACTACACTCGATAACGAGTGAACCTTTATCTTCCCCATGATTTTGGGTGCAGTTCCTCTTCTAGTGGCCTGGCTTTCCACATGAAAAATACACTGCCTCCTTTTTTTCCCTTCCTCTGTATCATATTCTTCTTTGTAGGATGGTAATCGGGAGATTTAGACTATTTATATGTCTTTGACCTCTTTTCCTTGTCCATACTCTTCTTATTCACCATAAGTACTATGGGTTTTTCATTCCCCATGTCATTATACACTTGGAGAATCAAGGTCAGAAGTTCCTAAAGACTCTTCTCCTTATTTCTCATATTATAATTCATAGTAAAGTTGGATAAGGTCTTGGACAATGATAAAATTATGAGATCTATATGCCACTCATATGGGAATTTAATTCCTAATATGTCAAGGTGTTCAATGTATCCAATAATATTGACTACATGAGGCTCATCTAGCACAGACTATCCAAGATTATTGGTAAACAAATCATTGGAGATCATGTACCTCTCTTTCCTTGCCTTCTCTTGATAGAGATCATATAGGTGAGATATCATGTTATAGGCATCCATATCCTCATATTTCTTAAATATATATTTGTACATGGATGATAGCATAAATCATTGAACATATGTGGAATCATTCATATATTTATCATAGAGATATAGTTATTCATCACTTTCCTCATTTCCTGGCGCAACTAGTAAAGATTATTCTAGTATATACAATTTCTTTTCATAATGAAGGATAAATCGTAGGTGCCTTTTCCACTCCTAGAAATTAGTGCCGATGAGAATTTTTTTCCTTCTAGAGTATGTATTTCAATGATATGTTTTATGTCATTTTTAATTTTGTTTCTACAAAATGGATAATCATAATTTTAGTACTTTATCTGATAAAATTTAGACAACTAAATAAATATTATATTTATTAGTGTTCCACTATTTTATCAAAACCCAATTTCCCTCACCATTGGCTTAATAATATCTTATTACTTGAACGTTCAAGTGTAAAGTATCTATATTCCCCTTCTCAATACCCCGACTTTTGTTGGTCAATAAACTTTAATGGTTTTAGGCAGGAATTTCAAATTCCAGCTACATTAACTCACAGTTCCTTGATCTGCTGAGTGGACTCCCCAATACTGAAATCATTAATTTTAGATTTACTTAAAATTTTCCACTCAGTTACACCAAACGTTTCTTTAGTAGTCAACCCTTGATGTGAACCAAGTTATTTCAACCCAAAACCTCATGTTAGATTTCCTCGATAACTGAAAGCACCCCAACTTTTTCTGGTCAATCTCTTTGAACTATGGTTCAATTCTAACCAAATTAATGGAAGGTTATACCAACTTAATATTTTATTGGGGGATTTTATACATTATGCATAAATTTCCAATTATTATATTTATTACATGCTTGTTAATATTAAGGGGGGTTACTTAAGTGATTAACCATGTCTTAGATAATATTTATGTATAAGACATTTTATTTTAGTTCCATCTTGCATGCTTGTTAATTCATTATTATGTTACCAGTACAATACAACCATAATTAAATAACCATGAAACTGACAAAAATAAAATAAATGGTATGATCATGAACTTATACTAATGTTTAGTTTATCTGGAAGTTGATAAACTAGCGATTGACCTAGGGGAAAAATGGCTTGAACCAATTGAGGTTCATGTTTATGGCTTTCCACCTATCCACCTTTGAATCTCCATGGATTGGATTCCCCTTAACTCTTAACTTGAACTGCCTCTACTAGTTTGGGAACTCAATCCATTATATAAACCATGGGCATGCATTCCATACATAATAATGAGGAGAAAAGGCACACATGCCAAAAATTTAATTTAATAATAAATTAAATGAAACCACTCACATACAAAAGGTTTGGTCTATCCCATGATCGTCCATATGCATGCAATGTATTAAACATTTAATAAAACTAGCATTCGATTCTTTAACTATTATTATTTAAGATAAATCTCACTTGAATCAATTAATTATTATCTTTAATTAATCAATTAATTTATCTTAATTCATATCTTAATTTAATTGATATTATCATCCATTTTAATTTAACAAAATTAAATAAATTCATTAAAAATTAACCTTGTACATAAATGTACCTTGGAAGAAACATGGTGAATACCTATCCAAATCTACCCAACATGTATTATTCTCATATACTATTTTACTCTAGTAAAATTTGGCATACACAACTTATCATGTACTTTCATGATGTGTACTTCATGAATGATTACATGGATTGCATGATTTTTCAATCACGTTTTATACTTCAATGAACATAGAGTAACAACTTGTAATATAAATCCTACATGAAATGAAACTCTGAACATTTCATAGATATTAATTAAACATTTAAATATTTATGTATATTAAAACCTATCACATGGTGTGTCCTATCTTTAAGACCATATGTAAGTACACGTCTCAAGGTTTACATAGTAAAATAAATAAATTTTAAATCTGCATAACTTGGTATAAGTACACGATATATAGATCCAATATACATGGCATGTACACCTCTCTCTATTCTATTAGAGACACATTCCTACAGACATGGTGTTTAATTTGTGCCTCAGAAAATATGGAGCACATGGTGTGTCAAATGGGCCAAACACTATGTTGACTCCGTGTTACCTGGTCACCCATAATGTAGGCCGTGTATTGAATACACGACATGTCTTTGATGAAAAGGGGCCACATGATGTATTCAATGGGCCACACGAAGTGTAGCTTGGCCGATCATGCGCCTGTATGTCCTAGTCAACATGTAGCATACGAATTAACTACATTGCAAGTCATTAAATCAAATGGGTTGAGTAATTACTAAATTAACTCCTAGTGCATTGCGCACAACTACACGGTGTGTAACTTCAGTTACACAGTGTGTATTGCTCTGTTATTTGGAAAAAATCTTTGGCTCCTCTGGATGAGTTCCTAAATTTTATTTTAATCTAAAAATTAAACATTCCCATATGATATATCTCAAATGATGAAGAAAGAAACAAATATTGAAATTCAGATTAAAATAATTATTAAACATGAATTAAAAAACTAAATTACAAATGTGCAAATCACCAATGATTTTTAAATTATTATAAAGAATTATATGTATGCTCTGATACCACTTGTAGGTTCCAAGCATAGTGGAAGCATGCGATTGGTGGTTCCCAACTTTAATTTTTTTTCCCATAATCAATGATCAATCTAAGATCTATATGATGAAGAAAATCTTGATCCAGGGAATTGAGTCAATGAAATAGACAAAATTGAATTATGTAGGAACTGAGAGAGAAGTATCAAGAAATATTTATTATAATTAATTTAAATAGATAAAGACTAGTCTCTAAATAACTCTTTATTCATTGATGTTTCCAATGACATATCTATTGTGCACCATCATTAAATTATAGAAACCAAATGTAGATTTTTTCTATCAGTGATCAACACATGTTCAACAAATCTCTAAACATCATTGAAGGAGTCTCTGGGTGCTAGCACAAAAGATCCGTTCATTGTGTCGTCCACTTTTGAACACCTCAAGAACCCCTTTCAAAGAATTATCTTTGATCTTGTGTTGTAATATTTCTATCTATTCATGAGATTGTTCTTATAGATTAGATCTCTCTAGGATTGAGTGGTTTTTCTCCAAATCCATTGTGCGCAACCGAATAGGTTCTCAAGAAAATAACATAATTGGGTATTTGTATTGCTAGGGTTAAAATAAAATAATTGCATAAGTTCTCTTATTATTTATTTAATCCTAGAAGAAACCCATGTCAAATAATAATAGTAATATTATAATTTCTGGACACACTCTAAACTTGAGAATTAAAATTAAATATTAATTACTTAAATAATATTTAATATTATCATTTCTTAAGAGACCATTAAACTCAGTCTGTAATTCTTCCAAAATATTTATAGAGCCTTGAATAATGTATATTTATTTATTAAATAAATATCACTGCAATATTCTCTAATAAATAAATATATATTATATTCACTAAATAACACATAAATACTTACTAAATATTCCTCTCACAATATATGATCTCGAATAACAGGTGAATGAATAAATGAAATCAAGAATATATGAATAATTATTAAAAAAATGTATGGGAATAATATTTATTCAACCTGTTAAATAATGAATAATAATATATTATTTAACTGAGATTTTGAATATGCTTAGTGTGTGGCCCTCTAGGCTTCTTTCTTAATGGCATTAGGTGAAGCAACCTAATGTCCAAGGTTAGCATCTAGCAACAGGCCAAGGAACCCATAGAGTAGAAAGTTAATACTACAATGAAATTTTGCCTCATACAAAGGCTCACCATGTAATATAATCCCATTATCGCAATATCTCTAATCGAGTTGGTTTCATTCCAATTCCATCAACCTATGTGCTTGATATCTCTTTCTTTGACTTTTCATAATTAGAACTTGCCTATAGAACACTATGACCATTTATTTATTTAGGCTATATCATTTAAAAAAAGGGCCTATGATATTAACTTCTTTTAATGATCAGAAGGGATAAATCCTTCTCGCATTATTCATTAAAGCAATATTACTCATGATGCACCCAATATATCTTAATTCTCCCAGAACATCTATGTTCAGGTTTTCTTCAATACATCTAATTGTGTAACTCATAATACTCATGAATAATAATATTAGATTCTAAGGATCAATACACATGTCCATGGATAGGAACATCAAAGGACACATAGAAATATAGATTTCTTTTTGCCAGGTCTCATTCTCATAATATCTATGCTGGACATTACCAAAGGCATACACCATGAGAAGGTACCTCAAGTACTATTAGTCTCCACCACTGATAGAATATATCATTTTTTCCCATAAATGATATCTTTTGGCTATAAAACAAGTATTAAAGAATAGTTTCGTGGCACTTCCAGGTTCTTACCATAGTATGGAACTACTTTGAACTGTTAATGTGACAATAAATCTTAAGAAATTATCAATTACTATGTTACATAGAAGAAAAATCATGACATGATATAAAGTTTATTAATATTCAAAAACCATGAATAAAAGTTTATAAAAAAGTACAAGGAATTTGGTTATAGGGAACCAACTCCAATAGACTCCCACTTGCACTAGAGCCTACTACTAACAACCTTCAGTCTACTAGCTCCCACATGATACTCATGCTTCTACTGAGATATGACTTCAGTCAAGGTTTCTTCAACATTCTCTTTTTTGGGTACGTTTTTTAGTGAAAATTTACCCCTTTGATAAAAATACCACAAGAGTTGATACTTACAAAGTGTATGATTTAACTATTTGTGTGAACTTGGCTCTTTTTCCATAGCCACCACTCCAATATTATCAAAATACATTATGATAGGGTCTTTAATTTTAAGTACCACATCAATATCCTAGAAAAATTTCAAATCCAAACAGCTTCCTTGGATGAATCATAAGCCATTATATACTTAGACTCCACTATAGAATCATAAAAAATAGGCTTTTTTGAACTCTTCCATCTCACAAATCCTCTATTGAGATAAAAAACATATCTTGATTGTGAATACATATCATTTTGATCTATCTGTAAACCAGCATCAGTATAACCCCTGATGACTAGATCCTCATATCATCTATACACCAGGAACATATCCTTATTTCTTTTCAGATACTTAGGATAGCCTTAATAGTGTTCCAATGTTGTTCTCCTCAATCAGCTTGATATATACCAACCATGCTCAGTGCATAGGAAACATCAAGTTTCTTACATAACATGAAATACATGATTGATCTTGTCATTGAATCATATGGGATCATACTCATTATCTCTTTCTCTTATTGTGTTTGAGAACATATTTTCTTAGAAATTTGTAAATAATGTGACACTGGAACCAATCCCCTCTTAGATTATTCCATACTAAATCTCTTTAGTATCTGATCAATATATCTACTTTGACTTAGTCCAAGAATCCTCTTGGATCAATCATGAATGATCTTAGTCCCTAGAATATAGGATACTTTTCCTAAGTCCTTCATGGGGAAACACATGTTTAACTAGCATTTAACAAATTATAAGATTGGTATGTAATTTCCAATAAGTAACATGTCATAAAAATATACTACTAGGATAATGACCACATTCTCATTAAACCATTTGTAAACACATGGCTCAGATTCTTTCTTAATGAAGCTGAATTCTTTTATGGCTTCATCTAATAAAATATTCCATGACCTATATTCTTACTTCAATCCATAAATGGATATCTGCAACTTGAAAATCTTTTAGAAATCACCTGGAATCACCAAACCTTTTGGTTGTGTCGTATAGACATCTTCATGAATGTTACCATTAAGGAATTCAGTTTTTACATCCATCTGCAAAATCTCATAGTCATGGTAAGATTCTATAGCAAGTATGATTCTAATGTATTTAAACATGGAAACTGATGAAATTTTTTTCATTATAGTCTATTCCTTGACATTGTATAAACCCTTTATCCATTAGCCTTACTTTATAGGTACTTACTTTAACTTCCATGTCTAGTTTTCTCTTGAATACCCATTTTCATCCAACAAGCTTTGCATCCATTAGTGCATCGACCAGAACCCAAACATGGTTCTGATATGAAGAATCCTTTTCAAAATTCATAACTTCTAGACATTTTGTAGCTTCTGATCTCTCTACTTTCTCCTTGTAGGAGATATATTCATCATTTTCAACCAATAATGAGTCACCATACTTAGTGACCAGAATACCATATATCTCTGGTTCTCTTACCTTCAGATCATATGAAATACTTGTTTTTTAAGAACTACTTTCTCTATGGGGACCCATGGAATCTTTTCCTATACCAAATCTGGTGTATCTTGAGTATCAGTTTCATTTAAGTCAATCTTTCTCCCACTATACTTCTTGAGGATGTGCTCCATCTCAATAAATATGGCTTGTCTAGAGATAATAACTTTCTTGTATGAGGGGTTGTATAGGTAGAATCACTTTGTTTTCTTGGGATACCCAATAATGATACACTTCATGCCCTAGGGTGCTAGTTTTTTTCCTGATAAGGCCTTAACAAGCACCTCACAACCCCATACATGTGTATGTGACAAAATGGGTTTTTTTCCACTCCATAGATGGAAGTGAATTCCATTTTTCACTTTAATTGGTACTTAGTTTAATGTGTATGTCTCAATTTTTAATACATATCCCCAAAAGGATAATGGAAGATCTACTTGACTCATCATCGAATTTACCATGTCTAACAATGTATGGTTCCTCCTTTTACTAAAACCATTCCATTGGGGTGTATAATGTGGATTGATTTGACATAGAATCCCAAACTCTCAAAGAAAGTCGATGAAATCTTAGTTAAGATATTCACCACCTTGATCCAATCAAAGCTTCTTTATCTTCTTACCAAGATAATTCTCTACTTCATTCTTGAATTCCTTGAATTTATCAAAGGAATTGGACTTATAACTCATCAAGTAGATATAGACATATTTACTCAAGTCATCAGTAAAAGTTATGAAGTAAGAATATCCACCTCTAACTTCAAATGGAAATGGTCCACACACAGTAGTGTGTACCAATCCTAGAATCTCTCTGGCCCTCTCACCCTATCCACCAAATGGTGGTTTGGTCCTTTTTTCTTGTAAACAAGCATGACATCTATCAAATGTTTTTATCTCATAAGAGTCTAAATAACCATCTTGATATAGCTTTTTCAAATGCTTCTCATTTACATGATCAGGATAGTGATTCCAAAGCTGGGTGTTACATGATTCGTGTGAATATGATTCATTATCAATTTCCAAAACTTTTTTTTCTTAATTTAATACATATGGACTATTATTTAAATGTGTCACATCATATCATATGTTGTCTTTATAAAAGAAAAAAATATATTTTCAAACTTTAAAATAAACCCATCTATATCCAAACTTGATACAAAAATTATGTTTTTGGTAATAGTAAGTACATAATAACAATCACGTAAAACCAAAATCATTCTTGTTGGAAATAAAAGGTGGTAGTCACCAATGGAAAGATAAGCCAACCTCGCACTATTAGCAGCTTATAGATCCACCTCTCCTCTAAAAATTTTCTGAAATCTACTTGGTTACTGTATTTAGATACATATGTGAGAACCATAAGCAGTATCTAATACCCAATGTGTATATATGGAAATATTTCACTTGATAATGAATGCACCTTTATCTTCCCTATGATTTTGGGTGCAGTTCCAATTTCAGTGGCCTAGCATGCCACGTAACAAACACACTACCTTCTTTTCCATTCCCCATCTCTAGATCTTCTTTTTCGTACGATATTTCTCAGGAGATTTAGACTATTTATAAGTCTTGGGTACACTTTCCTTGTCCTTTCTATTCTTATTCACCATAAGGACTGGGGATTTTCCATGCCCCATATTCTTATCCACTCGGATAATCAAGGTCAGAAGTTCCAAAATACTTGTCTCCTTATTAATCATATTATAATTCACAATAAAGCTGGAGAAAGTATTGTACAGTGATGAAATTATGATATCTATATGAAAATCGTTGAGGAATTTTATCCCTAAGATGTCCAAGTGTAAAATGTAGCTAATAATCTTGACTACATGAGGCCCATCTGGTGCAGAATCTCCAATATTAGTGGTAAACAAAGCATTGGAGATCTTGTACCTATATTATCTCACCTTCTATTAATAAAGATCCCAAAGGTGATACATCATGATATATGAATCCATATCCTCATGTTGCTTCAAGATCTCATTTGAAATGGATGATAGCTTTAAGAACTGAACGTTTGTAGCATCATTCATATATTTCTCATATAGAGATACTTTTTCATCACTTTCCTCATTTCTAGGAACAACTAGTAAAGGTTCTTCTAGCACATAAAATTTTCATTCATGGAAAAGGATAACCCATAGGTGCCTTTTCCACAACTAGAAATTAGTGTCGGGGAGAGGGTTTTCCTTATCAAGTATGGATCATAATGATATTTTTTATTTTATTTTTAATGGTATTTATACAAAATTGACAAGCATTATTTAATACATTATATGTTAAAATTTAGGAAAATAAATAATTATTATATTTATTAATCTCCCACTATTTTATCAAAACCCAATAGCCCTCACCATTGGCATCAGGATATCATGTTTCCTAGATATTCAAGTGTAAAGGATCCATATTCCCCTTCTCATTACCCCAAATTTGGTTGGTCAAGCAAATAGAATGGTTTTAGTTAGGAATTCCAAATTCCAACTACATTAACTCATAGTTCCTTGATTTGTTGAGTGGACTCCTAGATCCTAAAATCATTAATTTTAAATTTTTTCAACCTTTTCCTCTTAGTTACACCAAGTACCACATTGGAAGTCAACTATTGATATGAACTGAGTTAATTCAACCCAAAACCTCATGTTATAATTCCCCGATAATTGAATTCACCCCAACTTTGTATTGTCAAGAACTTTAAACCATGGTTTGATTCTATCCGAACTAATGGAAGGCTATAATGAATTAATATTTTATTGAGGGATTTTATCTTTTAAGTATAACTTTCTAATTATTATCTCTGTTACATGATAGTTAATATTAAGTGGGATTACTTAAGTGATTAAGCATGTCTTACATAATATTTGCGCATAAGCCAATTTATTTTAGTTTCATCTTGCATGATTGTTAATTCATTAATTGTGAGATTAAGAGAATATATCCATAATTAAATAACCATGCAAAAGGTAGACATAAAATAAAGGGCATGACCATGATCTTATACTAAGGATTAATGGATATAGTGGTTGATAAACTAATTGTTTACCTAAGGTAGAAACACCTTGAACCAATTGAGGTTCGTGTTTATAGATTTCCACCTTTCCACCTTTGTATCTTATTGTATTATTTTCACCTCAGCATCTAAATTAAACTACATCCACTAGATTGGGAGATCCATCCAATATATATTCTTTTTACTCATACGTAGGTGAGGGTAAAATGGGTTTACATAAAAGAAACCATGGGCATGCAGGCCCTGCGTAATAATGAGGAGAGAAGGCATGTGGCCAATAATTTAATTTAATAATAATTTAAATGAAACTAATTACATGAAAAAGGTCTATCCTATCTCATGATCATCCAAATGAATGAAAAATATTATGCATTTAATAAAACTAGCATTCAATTGTTTAATCATTCTTATTTAGGATAGATCGTGCTCGAATAGATTAATTATTATCATTAATTAATCAATCCTTTTATCTTAATTCTTATATGAATTTCCTTGAGATTATCATCCATTATAAATTTAGACAAATTAAATAAATTCATTTAAATTTAATTTTGTACATAAATGTACCTTTGAGGTAATATGGTGAATACATGTCCAAATCTACCCAACATGTATTATTCTTTTTATACTTTTTTAATCTTGTGACATATGGAATACATGACTTATCATGTACTTTCATGGAGTGTACTTCATGGATGATTACATGAATTACATGATTTTTCCATAACATGTTATGATTCAATGAACATAGAGTAACAACCTGTAATACGACTCATACATGATATGAAGATCTGAACGTTATGTAGATATTAATAAAACATTTAAATATTTATGTATATTAAAACCCATCACATGGTGTTTTCTATCTTTATAACCACACACAAGTACATATATCAAGGTTTACATAGTAAAATAAATAAATTTAAAATATATGTATCTTGGTATAAGTATGCAGCTTGTAGATCTATTCTAAATGGAATGTACACCTATCACTGTCTATCTGAGACCCATGCCTAGGGACTCGGAGTGTAGTATGTGCCTTAGAAAATTTGGAGTATACAATATGTCCATTGAGACACATACCATGTTGACTCCATGTTACACGTTCACCCATCTAGTAGGTCTTGTATTGAATACATGGCCCATCTTTGATTCAGAGGGACCACACACCGTGTTCAATGGGCTACACGGTGTGTAGTCCAGCTTACCGTGCGTCAGTCTATCCCTATCAACACGCGGTGTAAGAATTAACTACACCATGTGTCATTAATGCACACGAGTTGAGTAATGTTTGAATTATCTCCTGGTGCATTGAACACAACTACATGGTGTGTAACTTCGGTTACATAGTGTGTATTGTTGTGTTATTCATGAATAATCCGTGGCTCCCCCCGATGAGTTCCTTGATTTTATTTTAATCAAAAAATAAATGTTTCCATTAGATCTGCGAGAAATGGTGGAGGAAGAAACATATCTCACAATTCATATTAAAATAATGATTAATCTTGAATTGAAAAACTAAATTACAAATGCGTAAATAACCAATGATTTTTAAATAATTACAGACAATTATGTGCCTTCTCTGATACCACTTGTAGGTTTTGAGTGCAGCGAAAACGTGTGATTGGAAGTACCCAACTTTAATTTTTTCTATAATAAATGATCAATCTAAGATCTATACAACAATCAACACCATTATCCATTTAGTTGATTCAAATAAATATACAGATAATAATTTTTCCAAAACATTGATATAGATAGATAAACACATATTTTTTATAATTAATTTAATTAGATAAAGAATTACCTCTAAAGAATTTTTCTTTATTGATGCATCTAGTGAAATATCTACAGTGCATCCTTGTTACATTGTATAATCAAAGTATATATTTCCACTAGTAGGGATCTACATGTGTTCTATGAATCTATAGATGTCGTCGAAGGACTCTCTGAGTGATAGCATGGAAGATCCTTATGCATGCATAACCCGCCTTTGATCCTCTCAGGAATTGCTTCAAAAGTGTTCTCCTTGATCTGGTGGAGAAGGATTGATCTTAAATCTTGAGAGTGTGATTATAGAATAAATATCTCTAGGCTTGTGAGGTTTTTCTCTAAATCTATTGTGCACATCCCAATAGGCTCTTGAGAAAATAACATAAATGGTTACTTGTTTTGATAGGGTTAAAATAAAAATATTGCACATGTTACCTTATGATTTATTTAATCCCTAAAAAAACCCATGTCAAATAATAATAGTAATATTATTATTTCTAAAAATCGGCTGAACTTGTGAATTAAAATTAAATATTAATCAAATAAATAATATTCAATATTATCATTTCTCATCAAACCATTAAACTTGATCTTCCATTCCTCCAAAATATTTGTCAAGACTTGATTAATGTCTATTTATTTATTAAATAAATATTTCTACATTATTAACCAATAAATAAATAAATATTATATTCACTAAATAGAATATAAATATTTATTAAATATTACTCTCATAATATATTATCTCAAATAACTAGTGACGGAATAAATGTGATTAGGCATACATGAATAACTATTAAACCACATACCAAAATAATATTTATTCAACCTATTAAATAATAAATAATAATATATTATTTAACTAATATTCTGGATACAATTAGTGTGTGACCCTCTAGGCCTCTTTCTTAGTGGCATTAGCCGAAACATCCTAAAGTCCAAGGTTAGATTCTAGAAACACATCAAGGAAACCATAGATAAATAGGTTAATACCACGATAACATGTCTCCTCATATGAATTCTTATCGTGTAATATAATCCCTTTATCATAATATCTCTAATTGAGAAGGTTACATGATCATTCCATCAACCTATGTGCTCTATATCTCTTTTTTTGACATTTCAGAAATTGAACTTGTCTATAGAACACCATGGACATGGATTTATTTAGGCTATATCATTTCCATCAAAGGGCTTGAGATATTAACTTTGGTTAATGAATAGAAGGGATAATTCCTTTATCACTGTATTCATTAACGCAATATTACTCACGACGCACCCAACACATCCTACTTCACCATGAACATCTGTCATCATAGTTTTCATCAATACATCTAAGTGTGCCACTCATAATGCTCATTAATAATAATATTAAATTCTAAGTAACAATACTCATGTCCAAAGATAAGAACATCCAATGACACATAGAAATGTGGATTTCCTACTAGTCAGTCTCATTCTCATAATATCAATACTAGACATTACCAAGGGAGTACACCATGAGAAGGTGCCTCAAAGTCCTACGAGTATACACACCTAATATCCTATATCATTTGTCTTCCTCAAATGATATCATTCATATGTAGAAAATATATTCAAGAATTATTTCGTAGCACTTCTGGGTTCTCATCATAGTGGGGAACTTCTATGACCTTTTGGTGTGACAACCACTCTTAGGATATTATCACATACTATGTTACGCAGAACAACAATCATGATGTGATAATAAGTTTATTAATATTAAAATACCATAAATAAAAGTTTATTATAATGTATAAAGAAGTTGGTTCTAGGGTACCAACTCCAACATCAAGCCATTCCATTGGAAGAGGAATTTCACCCAAAAGATAAGGGAAGCTAAAGGTGTATTCATTATCGAGTGTAACCTTTAAATATCTATACATTGGGTATTATATACAACTTGTGGGGATAAAATATATATTCAAAAGTAGTAACGAAGTATATTACAAAAGATTTCTAGAGGAGAGGTGGATCTGAGATATGACAACGATGCTAGGCTAGCTGATCTGGCCATTGGTGACTACAACCTTTCATTTCCAACAAGAATTATTTTGGTTTTGAAATATTGGTATTATGTGCCTACGGTTACCAAAACATAATTTATGTATCATTCCAAGAGGAATATGGGTTTATTTTCATGTTTGTAAATAAAAGTTTTTTCTTTTATAAGGACAACATATGTTATGGTACAACACATTTTAATAATGATCTTTATGTATTAAATTATTAAATCCATGTATTGGAAATTGATAATGACTTATGTTCACATGACTCATATAACACCCAAATTTGGCATCACCATATCGGTCATGTAAACAAGAAGTGTTTGAAAAAGATCTACCAAGATGGTTATTTAGATTCTTTAGAACTAAAACCACTTCAAATATGTCAAGATTTTTTATGAAAAAATGATAAAACCACCATTTGGTGGATAGGGTGAATGGTCCACAGATCTTTTAGGATTGGTACACAATTATGTGTGTGTACCATTTTTAGTAGAATCTATAGGTGGATATTCTTACTTCATAACTTTTACTGATGACTTGAGTAGAAATGGATATGTCTAATTAATGATGTATAAGTCCTAATCTTTTGATAAAATCAAGGAATTCAATAACGAAGTAGAGAATCAACTTGGTAAGAAGATAAATAAGATTTAATTAGATCGAGGCTGTGAATATCTTAACCAAGAGTTTATTGACTTTTACATGAGTTTGGGATTCTATCTCAACTAACTCTACCTTATACACCATAGTGGAATAGTTTAGTGAAAGGAGGAATTGTAAATTTTAAGAAATGTTAAGGTTGATAATGAGTCATGTAGATCTTCCGTTATAATTTTAGGAATATGCATTAAAAACTATGGCATACACATTAAACTGAGTACCAACTAAAGTTGAAAATTGAATTCCCTTCAAGCTATAGAGTGGAAAGAAACCCATTTTGTCTCACACATGTGTATAGGGTTATGTAGAATTTCTTAAGGACTTATCAGGAAACAAACTAACACCCTGGGGAACAAAGTGTATCTTTATAGGGTATCCCAAGGAAACAAAGGGATACTAACTATACAACCCCTGAGACAAGAAAGTGATTGTCTGTAGATAATCCATATTTCTTGAGAGGGAGAAAATCCTCAAAAGGATAGTGGGATCAATATTGAATTCGATGAAGTTGATGAACAAGATACAAAAGAGCTGGTACCAGAATAGATTTCATAAGTACCCATGGATGAAGTAGTTCATAAAACAAAAGTACTACATAAGAGCATAAGAGAGGTAAGAGAACCAGAGAGTTATGGTTTTCTCATCAGTGAATATGGGGACACATTATTGGTTGAAAATGATGAACCTATCCCCTACATGGAGGAATTTGAGAGATCAGAACCTACAAAATGGAAAGAAGCCACATATTCTGAAATGGGTTCCATGTATCAGAACCAAGTCTAGGTTCTGGTTGATGCGTCAGTTGACATAAATCCTATTGGATTCAAATGGGTATTCAAGAGGAAACTAGACATTTAAGGTAAATTAAATACCTATAAATAATTTCTAGTGGATAAAGGGTTTAAAAAGGTTTAAGTAATTGACCATGATGAAACCTTTTCACCAGTTTCCATGTTTAAATCCATCAGAATTATACTTTCTATAGTATCTTACCATGGATATGAGATTTGGAATATGGATTTCAAAACTGTATTCCTTAATGGTAACCTTTATGAAGATGTCTATATGACACAACCAGAAGGTTTTTTTACTCTAGGTGATGCCAAAATGATTTTCAAGTTGTAGAGATCCACTTATGGATTGAAGTAAGAATCCAGGTCATGGAACATTAGATTATATGAATGATTAAAATAATTTGGTTTCATTAATAATGAATGTTAGTCATGTGTTTAAAAAAGGTTTTTTGGGAATGTAGTCATTATCCTTGCATTATATGTTGATGACATACTACTTATTGGAAATGACATACATGTCTTATAGTCTAGTAAGGATTAGTTAGGAAAGTGTTTATCTATGAAGGACATAGGTGAGGAAACCTATATTATAGGGATCAATATCATTCATGAAATATCCAAAATAATTCTTGGACTAAGTCAAAGAAAATATGTTGACTTGATATTAAAGATATTTAGTATGGAATAATTAAAGAGGGGATTAGTTCCATTATCACATGTTTTGCATCTTTCTAAGAAAATGTGTCCCTATAAACAATAAGAGAAAGAGATAATGAGTAAGATCCCATATCTGTTAGTGATATGATCAATCATGTATTCCATGATATGTACTAGAATTGATGTTGCCTATGCATTGAGAATGGTAGGATGATATCAAGAAGATCTAGGAGAACAACATTGGAATTGCATTAAGGTTTTGCTTAAGTATATGAGAAGAACAACGAATATGTTCCTAGTGTATAGAGGATATGTGGAGCAGGTCATCATGGGTTATACTGATTTTGGTTTTTAGAAAGATCATAATGATGTGAAGTCTCAATCAGGATATGTTTTTTTTTTCAATGAAGGAAATGTGAGCTAGAAGAGTTCGAAGAAGCCAGTTGTCATTGATTATACAGTGGATTAAGAGTATATAATTGCTTCTGATATATCTAAGGAATCTATTTGTATTAAAAAAAATTCCAAGAAATTGATGTGGTATCTATAAAAAAATATCTCATCATCTTTTATTGTGATAATACTGCAGCGATGGATTTTGAAAAAAACCAAGGTCACACCAACAGACAAAGCATATACTTTAAAAGTATCACATCTTGAGGGATTTCTATCAGAGGGGTGAATTGGAATTAAGCATAGTAACCAAAAAAGATAGCATGGTAGACCCATTGACTAAAGTTATATCTCAGTAAAATCATGAGTATCATGTGAGAGCTAGTGGACTGAAGGTTGTTAGCAGTTGTCTCTGGTGAAAGTGGGAGTCTATTGGAGGTGGTTCCCTAGAACCAGCTTCTGTGTACATTATGATAACTTGTATTCATGGTTTTGAATATTAATAAACTACTTGTCACATCATGACTGTTCTTTTTCTTTACATGGTATGAGATAATGTTCTAAGAGTAGATATCACACTAAAAGGTCAGAGTAGTTCCCTACTATGGTGAGAACATGGAAGTGCTATGAAACTATTCTCGAATATGTGTTCTATAGACAAATGATATCATCTGAGGGGTACAAATGATATAGGTTATTGGGGGTGTAGAATCATAGTAATTTGAGGCACCTTCTCATGGTGTATGTCCTTGGTAATATCTAGTAGGATATTATGAGAACAAGACCCACCCTAAAAAAATACACATTTATATGTGTCATTGGATGTTCCTATCTACAGACATGTGTATTGGACCATAGAATTTATTATTATTATTATTATTATTAATGAGTATTATGAGTCACTCACTTATATGTATTGATGTAAACCAAGATGATAGATGTTCACAGTGAGGTAGGATATGTTGGGTGCATCATGAGTAATATTGCATTAATAAATAATGTGAGAAAGGATTTATCCATTCTATTTATTAATAGAATATGATATATGAATCTCTTTTATGGAAATCTACATCCAAAATAAATCCATGGACATGGTGTTCTAAAGGTTGGTTCATTTTTCGAGAAGTTAAAGAAAGAGACATCAAGCACATAGGTTGATGGCACCGGCATGCAACCTAATTGATTAGAGATATCATGATAAAGGGATTATATTATACAATAAGCATCCATATGAGGTGAAATGTCATTTTAGTATGAAATGATTTCTCTATGGGTGCCTTGGTGTGTTTCTAGATGTTAACCTTTGAATTTAGGTTGTTTCGCCTAATGCCACTGAGAAAGAGGCCTAGAGGGTCACACACTAAGTGTATCCAAAATCTTAGTTAAATAATATATTATTATTTATTATTTAACATGTTGAATAAATATTATTCCTACACATGGTTTAATAATTATTCATGTATTCCTGATCACATATATCCCGTCACTAGTTATTCGAGAGAATATAATGTGCGCAAAATATTTAATAAATATTTATTTTCTATTTAGTGAATATAATAATTATTTATTTATTGAAAAATAATGCAGAAATATTAATTTAATAAACAAATAGTCCTTATTCAAGGTTTGATAAATATAGAGGAATTATGAATCAATTTTTAGGTCTAGTGAGAAATAATAAATATTGAATATTATTCAATTAAATAAAATTTTATATAATTCACAAGTTAAGAGCATGTTGAGAAATAATAATAATAATATTATTATTTGACATGGGGTAACATATAGATTAAATAAATAATGAACGGAACTTGTTCTATTATTTTATTTTAACCTTATTAATATATAAACCCATTTATATTATTTTCTCAATATGACAATTCATTTGTCTTGGTTGTGCAAAATGGAATTGGAGAATCCTCTCATGCCCTAGAGTGATCCCTTATTCAAGAATTATCCTATGAATATAGATCAAACATCCTCTATGAAATCAAGGAGAACACTTTGGAAGAGTTTCTCATAGAGATCAAAGGCAGATTACGCAAGCACAAGGATCTTCCATGCTAACACCCAAATATTTCTTCGGTGACATTGGGAGATTAATGAAACATGTGTGGACAAATACTAGAGGGAATATTAACTATATTAATAAAATGCAATGATGATTCATCACAAATCTATTCTTTGATCCATAAATGATCAAAACATTCCAACAAAGGTAATTATTTATTTAATTAAATTGATTACTAATAATATGTGATGATCCAAATAATGGTTTCAGTGTGATTACCCTTGTATGATCTCTTTGATCCAATTCAATATATCATGATGTATATCATTGTGTAGATCTTAGATTGGTCATTAATCATGCCCAAAAGCAATGTTGGTCAGTTCCCATATCACGTTTCAGCTGCGCCCAGAACATATATTATTAATTAAATAAAAATTTAAATAAATAATTTAACCTAACCCAATACCTCCCCCTATATTACATTGGGACCAAACTATAAAGTAGAGTCACTCCTCTCCTCTCCCCCTTTTGTGATGTATGGAATCTGAGATGAATCGAAATGATGAAGCACTGCTGATATCCATTATTATCATCATTAGATTGAGGAGAATCATAATCAGAGTGTTGTTCTACACCCAAAGCTTCAGTGTTTCACCCTCGAGGTATTCATACTTTATTTTTGGTCTAGATCCCCATTTTTTTCATTTTTTAAGGTTTTAGAGCCCTGATAAAATTTCTAGTGATCCCTTATATATTGATCTGTTGTTTTTGGTGTAAACCAAGGTGAATTGGGTGTTTTTGAAGGAAATTAACATATGTAATTACCATCTACATGGATTGTAGTCTAGTGAGACATATTGTATACCCCTTTATATTCAAGTAAGATGACTTTTGGATACTACACGCCATGTAGTGACCCAAAAAAATGTGGTTAGATGACATTTATAGGGATGTTGTGTGATAGTACATGGTCATGTAAAAGTAGAAGGACAAAGTACATGGACCTGGGGTGATGGACACATGCCTGGGAAAAACATATATCCTAGTGGCAATTTTTCCTGAACACGTTGTGTAGTATGGGATGAAAAACATTTAAGGGACACAGCTGGTCAGGCCATGTTGGATAAGAACACAACCAAGGGCCCGGTGAAGTGGAAAATTCCATGTACATGATGTACATTCCATATACCTCAACATGGAATGAAAAATAATGTAAACATGATACGCATCTAGGTGCATGGTTGAGTCCACACACCCTATGGCCTCTGTTACATATCGTTTACTTTTTTAGGATCTGCTTGAGATCTTCTGCCTTGTGTATATCCTTCTTTGGAACTTTAATCCAGGCTTATGAGTAGCCTATCCTGATCAATTCTCCATGTAGAATGCAATGGTGGAATCTATTTTGGGATATGATATATGAGGTGGAATGTTTCAAGAATGAAACTTGTGTAGTGTTTCTTAACCCTGGGTAGTGATCAAAGTGGATTACTAGGTTGACATCGGGGTTGGTATCATTCCCTATCACCTTAGGATGTGGGTCCCATGGACTCTTTAGGATGCTAGAGCAGTGCTCCCCTATTGTATTAGGGTGTGGGTCCCCTGCCTGTGGTAGTGTTGTGATGCGACATATGATAAGTGTGGTTCTCCTTTCAGAAACTCTTGACCGATGATGTAGATTAGTGTGGTTTATAAAGAGATATTCTAGGACTGGAACTCACCTTTGAAATTAGGTCACAGGTCTCCCTTGATTATCTACTTTGGTAGATACGATACACCCTTCATTGTGGTTGTGGGTTCTATACCTTTGGTTTATTCTTTTAGGGTTGGTACTCCCCTAATATATCAAGGTGTGGGTTCTGCATATCATTCATGTAGTTGGAGATAGTAATCCCCTACTATACCAGGGTTTCGACCCTCCATACTCATTAGAAAAATAGAGTAGGTACTCCCATATTGGACCAAGTTGTTGGTCCTCAATCTGTAGAGCTGGTACTCCCCTATTTTACTAGGGAACAGGTATTCCAGACATGACATATGGATAGAGTGGGTACTCCCATATCATGTAAGGGTGAGGGTCCTCTATAATTGGAGTTGGAAATAACCTGTCATTCAAGGGTGTGGGTCCTACAAACATATTTTTCTGATAGAGTTGGTACTTCCCTATCATACCAGGAAGTGGGTCCTCTAGCTTTGGGTTGGTAATCCCCTGTTGTATCAGGGTGTGAGTCCCCCAAAGTAATTGAGATGGTAGGTTGTAATCCCATATCATACTAGGGTGTGGGTTATATAGCCAAAAAGTGGTACCCTCTATTGTACAAGGGTGTGGGTCCTCTATCCATTGAATTGTACTCCCCTATTGGAAAAGGGTGTGAATCCTAACCTATGGATTAGTACTCCCTCATCTCTGAGTAGCATCAGGGAGAGGGTCCTCCATTGGAGTTAGGGCTCCCTAAAATGTTGAGTATTGTTATACAGAGAAGTTCCATACAATAGTTACATGTGATACCTTGTTAGGATTTGGTACCCCTTGATGAACTAAAGTTTGGACACTCCAAACATGAGTGATAGTGGATTCATTGTTTAGGTAAAAGATAGTACTCCCTAGACTATAGGGAAGTGATGATATGTGGGTCCCTCCATTATCTATCAATAGTGAGGATGCATGTAGTGCATAGTCTGGAGTAGTGTTCCCTCAACTATGAGCATTAGTGAAGTGCAAACCTCTCCACTTGGGTTTGAATAGCCTTACGCAGGTCACACATTAGTGATGGATGGACTTATGGTGCGGGGCACTAGAGATAGACCAAGTGATTTATTCCTGATGGAGTGTATATCTTAGAAAGGTTCCATCTGGGATGACTGAGCTCATGGAGTGCATTATCCTAGTTTTTTGTTACTATTAGAGCCTCAAGTTGAATTGTGTAGCTGGATATGAAGTCAGAACCTCATGAGACTTGGTGTGTCAGATGATTATATATGGGTGTTTTCTAGGAGTCCTTGTAGTTTTTTCACATGTATGGGTTGACACTCCTTGTAGTCTGAGCTGACTAGTCATGTTTATCCTAGGATGGTTTGAGATGTAGTTTCTCTCTTGATTGGGTTCCCTCTGGCTAGGTCAAGCATATTATTTCCTTTTATTTCTCCATTTTCATTTTTATTTTTAGGGATCCTCCTGAGTATTCTTATACTCTCCTCTGCAAGGGATTTTCTTGCACATGTTGTTTATTTTGTAGACCACAGGCCTTTTGATGGAGTCCCTAGAGGACCTGAGGCATGCAGAGCTTAATGAGATAGATCAGACGAGGTGTTTACCAAATTTGGGATGAGGAGATTTCTGGAATTTTCATTTGAAAGTGTTCCCCTCCTTCTAAGAAGTTTGGATTCTTTTATAGTTTTTGGTGGGATCCTCAATTTGTCTATCCTTCACAAATTTATTTTTTATAATCTCCTTGGTTTCTCACAAGATGGTTAGTAGGGACTCCTCTTTCAAATTCTGGATGGATAACTGGATAGGTAAGCCTCTCGTTGACATGTTATCTTCTACTAACAATATTTTTGAGAGAAATGTTGATATTAGAGAGCAGTTTAATAATAGGGATAACCTTTTAGAGGATATTGTAAATGTGGTTAGGAACTGAAACTTCATTAACCAAAATGACATGATGACCTGGAAACCTGCTACGAATGGAATGTTGACATCAATTTTTTTTTTCAAAAATGGAGTTTAAGGATAATAGTGATTTAGGATAAATAATTAGTACAAAAAATGGATATAGCCTTCCAAATACATAATTTTCTGGAGATTATATCACTCAAAAATCCATATTGACACCTTCCTAAAATTGGTTAGTATATTACTATACTCCAAATGCAATCTTTGAAATCATTATAAGGAAGAAATTAACCCATTTTCTTCAGTTTTAACACAACTTTGGCCCTCTAGAAGGCAATATTTGACATGTTTAAAACCCGCTTACCGACTACCGACACTACTCTAGATTTACTCAAAGCTAGTTATCGCCTTGTCAGTTCACAATAAGTGATGAAACTGATTATGGTTGCAAGAACGAAGCTCATATATATCATCTGGCATAGTTGAAACATGTTCAGGCATGATCAATAAAATTTCAATCTTCTATCTACTATCACTCAAATAGTTATTGCAGTGAAAGACGCAAATGAAATTCAAAAAGTGTACTGAAATAACTATGTATGTGATTTCTCTATTTTTAAAATATTTAACCTTGCCTATATGTTTTACCCTTCTATAGAAACTTTGGAAGTTGTTTTAATTTCACCACCCAATGGATGGATCAAATGTAACATTTATGGATCCTCAAGAGGGAACTTAGGTCCGACTGGCTTTGGTGTGGTATTTAGAGACCACAATGGTGTTTTCATGAGTCCTCTTTATGAAAATTGTGGTATTGCATCATATTTGGAAGCTAAAATGGTGGGAATATTGAGGTTGTTGATGTTGTAAGGAAAATACGATGGAATAATATATGGTTCTAATGCGATTCCACCACCATTGTGCAATCAGTTTTACATGGAGAGTTTCACCTATCTTGGAAAATGACACCTCAATGGATAAATTTCCTCGACAATTTATCAACATGAACCATTTCATCACACATGCCTTTTGGGAGGAAAATTATCTTGTGGACGGTTTTGAAAACAAAGGGGTAAGCAGTGAAGGCATCATGTGGTCTAATGCATTGCCTGATGATTTTATATTTCTATATTAAAAAGATTTTTGTAAAATCCCTTCTTTTAGACTATTGTAATTTTTTTTAATTTGATATTTAAAATAATTGGTAATAATTAAAAACCTAATCAATGTTTATTATTTTATTATTATTTTAGTTCATAATAATAATAATAATAATAATATTATTATTATTATTTATTAAATAAATAGCTTTTATGTCATTTAAATTATTTTATGTTTGTTATTTTTATGGCTTATAATATTATTAATAATGATAATGATGATATAAATAATAGTATTATTGTTGAATATTATTAATGTTAAATAATATATCAATTACTATGACTTCATAAATATTATATATTAATTATTGTTACTTTATTAATTATTACTATAAATTATGACTTTTTGGTTATCATTTAATATGGAAATCTTAATTATTATTAATTATTAATAATAATGTTGTAATAAGTAGCATAGTAAATTATATAAATAAAAAAGTATTAAATTAATACAATAATTATGAACACAACTAAATATTAATATTTTATATTATTCATTCAATAAAAAATAAAAAATAAAAAATTATTGGTAATTACAATAATTAAGTAATTAGTAATGTGATTCATGATAATAATTTTGCATATAAATTTTTTATAATGTGAATGTTATGTATTTAATTAATAATTTTTGTGTAATGTAAATTAATTTTTATTTATTAAATTTTTAAATAATAATAATAATAATTAAAGAAAATTACATATAAAATACACGCATTCGGGAACTTGTACACAAATAATAAGTGCTGAATAATAAAGTCGTGAAAATAAGAAATTAAATAGAATAAAAAAATTATAATAAATTACTCATATTATTAATTAATTCAAAATAATAAAGTCATGATAATTAGATTCTATTAAATTTGTGATAATAGTAATAATTATATTATTTTTGAATAATAATATTAATAATAATACAATTATTAATAATGATGTAAATAATCATATTATTGTTAAATAGTATTAATTGGTAACATAATATTTATACCTATTACATTAATAATAAATTTTTTATTCTTAATAAGTAAAAAATATTATTTATTTTTATTTAATTAATTAAATATTTTTTTATTGAGTTAGCTGTAAATTTTAATACCTAATATTTTTTATTTATTATTTTTATGAAATTATTTTCATTTTCAGATATTTTATATCATTTAAAACAACAATATTTTGTGTCATTAAAATTATTTTTCATCAACTATTTTTAAATAAATTATTTTTATTTTCAATTCTATTTTATATATTTATTCCATGTTTTAAGTTTCTTTTAAATTATATATTTTATAGGCCTCAAAAGTCACCAACTTGAAAAGTAATAATGTTTCAAGTAGGTGAATTTGAAATCCTATTAAGTATAAATTATAAATAAAATTTAAAACATTAACTAAACATATAAAAAATATTTGAAAATGAAAATAACTAATTAAAAATAAATGGCGAAACATAATTTCAATAACACAAAATATTAATTTTTAAAAACATAACATTTGTACTTATAAATTATTTCTTGCACCAAACATTTTTTATGTCAATTAATTTTTTTACTTATTTTTTGACATTCCTTTTATTTTCAACAAATTTTTACTTATACATTCATTTTTTAAAATTTTATTTATAATATATTTTATGTGGATAAATTTTTTAAAGTGTAAATGTTTTGTTTTTAATCAATAATGGTTGTCTCATTTAAATTAAGTTTGGTTTTTTTATATTTATGAATTTATTTTATATTTTATTTAATTTTTTATAAGTTTAATCCATGTTTTAAGTTTCATTTAGACTGTACTTAGAGTTTGTATTTTATAGGCTTCCAAAGTCACCTACTTGAAACGTAATAATGTTTCAAGTAGGTGACTTTGAAAGATTATACACTATAAATTATAAATACAATATGAATAATATTTGAATCATTGAATAAACATAAAAAAAATAATTGAAAATGAAAATAATTTCGTAAAATAATTGATGAAAAATAATTTCAATCACACAAAATATTGTTATTTCAGAAAAAACATTTGTACATATAAATTATTTTTGTACCAAATTTTTTTTGTGTAAATTTATTTTAATAAATATAATTCCTTTTATTTTCAATTAATATTTATTTATATATACAATGTTTGAAATTTTATTTAGTTTTTATTTACTCCATATTTTATGCTTATAAATTTTTTGAAGTGTAAATGTAATGTTTTTAATTAATAAAGTTTGTTTCATGTAAATTATTTATTATTTTTTATATTTATTATTTTATTTGGTTTTAAATAATTATTTATCTGTTTAATCCATGTTTTAAGTTTTATTTAGATTGGCTATATAATTTATATTTTATAGGATTCCATATTCACCTATTTGAAACATTATTATGTTTCAATTAGGTGAATTTGGAAGCCTATAAAATATAAACTATAAAACCAATCTAAATGAAAGCTAAAAAAATAGATTAATCATATAAGAAATAGTTGAAAATAAAAAAAATATAACAAAGGATAAATAATGTACATGACATGAACTTTATTTATTTAAATGATAAAATTTACACTTCAATAAATTTATGCGCATAAAATATAGTATAAAAAATTTATTTTAAATTTAAATAATTGGCTATGAAAATAAAAAAATAATTGGAAATAAATGAAATGTAAAAAAATAAACATTTTTTTTTTAATTTACATAAAAAAATTTTGTTGCAAAAAATAATTTATAAGTATAGATGTTATAGTTTGAAACAACAATACCATGTTCTGTTGAAATTAATTTTCATCAACATTTTTTATGATTTTTTTTATTTTTAACTATTTCTTTTATGTTTAATCCATGTTTTAAGTATTATTTAGATTGGTCTTATAGTTTATATTTTATTGGCTTTCAAAGTCACCTACTTGAAACTTTATTACGTTTCAAGTAGGTGACTTTCGAATCCTATAAAATATAAAATCTAAGACCAATCTAAATGAAACATAAAACATGGATTAAACAAATAAGAAATAGTTGAAAAAAAATATAACAAATCAAAAAAAAAACATAACATAAACTTTATTAATTATTTATATATTTAATTGTACAAAATAATAATATAATTATTAATTTTAGTAACCATAAATAATCATTAAGTCTAAATTATTATATGCTCATAATTATTATTTGATAATAATAATTATAATATTTTCTTATAATATGATTGTAATTTATTTGACTATAAAAAGAAAATATTAATTATTTTAATAGATAAAAAATATTTTCTATATTTAATTTTATTATTTTTATTTTTATATATTTTATATTTAAAAATAATAATAATAATAATTTATTATTATTATTTTAGTTATATCCTAAGAAGGTCTCAGTATGAGTTAGAGAGGACAACCCATACCCAACAAATTTATTAAAAAAATATTAAAGTACAACAGAGAAAGGAAAACAAGACTTGACAACATTAAAAATGCCCATAAGGAAAATAAAAGATCAATTCCTGCCACTCCCTATAGAGCCCAAGTTCTGGGGATATCAACCTCTGTCTTTTGAGTTTTTCCCTCTCCGCCATGATTTAGCCCATCGGAGTAGTACTGGCTCATCACTAGATGATGAATCTGAGGAGTCCTCTAGAATTATGTTGCTCATGTACTCCCATAAAAGATCCTAAAATTTAAACTCCATATTAAATAAGCAACCATCTTCAATGTTCTTTGATAATAAATTTTGACCATCAAATAATCCTTAAATCCAAAAAATAACTGGTTTCATTTTTTTGAAGGAGACTTTAAATTGTACATAAAACAATTTTCCATTTCATCTATAAGGCCCTAAGGGTACCTATCACCCTCATAATGCACTAGAGGAACCTTGAAATTTTTTTGTCTTATGTATTCACATTCCAAGAGTGAATACTTTCTAAAAGACTCATAAGTAGATATGATGAGCTTGGAAAATTGAGATGGGTAAGACCATTTCTGCCTACCACCCCTTTGCTGACTTACAACATCCATGCTACTACCCTTAGCAACATAAGTTCTTACCTCAATAATTGTTATGGGTTGCAACAAATACAAATCATGTTGTTCATCAACAACCTTAGAGACCGTATTCTCAAGAGGCTAACCACTACCTTCAACCTTCATGCCAGAAGCCACATGGATGGACTGCTTGTTATCAACCTCTCAAGAACTCATAGTAGGGACATCCACCACCACACCTATCTGAACAAGATTCCACTCAACATAAATTCAATCTGTTGTGTGATCAGATGCATTGGAAGGATGGGGTATTATAGGATTGACCATTTGAAATCCCTCATCATCCACAACTTTCTTGCCTTTGGCCAGATGATTTTCTACCTCTTTTTTTATTGGATCATCCCTTAAGGAACCTTTTGCTATAACTAAGAAACCAGAAACTCCAGAATCCTTCCCCAACTTTTGTGCTTCCTACACAACACTTGAGATAGTAGCATGTCCACCTCCCACTAAGACACTCACCCTAGTAGCAGTTTCACTAGGGTTGATGTTGCTAGCCACATCACCAGATGGGGATGGATCATCTGCCATGTCACCTCCCTGCTCATCATAATTGACTACATTGTTCAATCACATTCCCAAATTCCATACAATTAGCACAACAAAGGCCTTTATGACATTTATCAATAGTATACCCAGTGTTACAGAACTTCTTTCATAATTCAGGCATTTTTTCAACTTAAATACGAAATTCAAATTTGTAATCAGCATCTACCAGCATTACAGTATTAGTAAAATTCAATATCATATTGATCTCGATGATAATACAAGAAAAATGACCAAACCTGGAACATTCCATTTCTCTGTCAAATTTAATTGGGATCCCAAATTTTGACTCCACATCCCATAGAATTTGGGGGTGCAATAAATAAAAACTACGGGCAAAGACATGAATCCAAAAATGGATAATTGAATTAACAACATTCATTGGATTAAAAAGAGGGTCCAAGTCTTGAATTCTTATAATTACAGGTTTGAGAGGGAGAAAACCCATTTCCAAATCTTTAACCTTCATATTGATTAGTTAAAATATAATATGAAAGAAAAACTTATCAATCGATGCAATTTTCCATCAACCAAAGCTCCAAAATTGCAGATGACAGATTCACAGACCCCCAATCTTCTAGGGATTAGAACATTGTTGGATCACCATCCAAGTGATAATCAAATGTTTACACTCAGCAATACATTGTGATATTATCAAATGATTCACTTCAAGGAAGGAAATTTATCCATTCCCTATGATCCTTCCTAAATAAGAGGACCCAAAGTGTCATCAAAGAACCTAGTTGATGAGCAACAACCCCGATTCAGGTCATCATGTTGAAACGGGGCTGGGACATCCTCCACCGCAATCTATCCATCATGAAAAAAATTATTATTATAATCATTATTATTTATAGAAAATATTATATATATATATATAAACATAACAAAAAAATTAAACAAATATATATGAGAGGGTTTTGTTTGAAACAACGCCCTCTTTAAATCCTTTATGAAGAAGGAATTGTCCGAGACAGTGCCTTCCTTATAAAATTTTTAAAGAGGAAATTAGTTTAAACAATGCCAACACTTCACCAAAAAACCCTCTTGGATATAATGGTAGATTGGGAAATAGTTTCCCAATTTACCTAGATTTTAAATTTCTTCATAATTTTCTGTTATATCAGAAAATTCGTTGATTGACATAACATTGTTGAAATAAGATTCCATGTCATCATATCCATCATCATAAAAGAGTATATAGTAGCCTTTGACCATGATTTCCATCTTGCAGTTCTATAATAGTGAATTGAAAGAAAAAATAACATAAAATTAGACTCGTGAGCATTGAAGGAGAAGAGAAACATTATTTAAACAATATTTCAAATAGAGAGGCCATGTGGTGAGATCTTCACCTACTCCTAAGTCAGTGGATGTTCCCATAAGGAGGATAATTCAAAAAAAAAATTACATAGGAAATTGTTGATAATCTTTAGAATCGTGGGGGTGGCTCAGTGGTGAAAGCAAGTGGTTGTTGCTATAATATCTTCCCAGTGGTGAAGTGATAGATACGACTGATAACCTATGGCAAGTTGAAGAGGGTCTCTGTTGACTAATTCCAATAATGGGGATTAATTACACTACTATTTTCACCTCCCCTCATTAATTATAGCTCATTTATTTTTTAATTGAATGAATCAATGTGGTTTTACCTCCTAAAGGCTCTCATGTGGTTTTAATTATGTTGTAAATATGACTTTCTTTTGTGTGTGTATATAAACCATGAAAACCCCTCCATAAAATAATTATATTTTGTTCTACACAAAAACATATCTTGTGTTCTATCCATTTTCTTTGTCCTACCAAGGCATTTGACTGTGTTTCATAGGTTTTGATTAGTCAGTAATTTCCAATATTTGGTATCATAGCACTAGGTTTACTTGATCCCCAATGTCAGTTTCATGACCTGACCCAAGCCAGGTCTTGAGCCACAACTACCCCAATCCTTCCTCAATAGGCCATGGGATGGAAACTAGCACAAAAGGTATAACTAACACATAGAGTCCTTTTCATAAGTACCTGTATGAACACAAACAACCATCTCAATGTAAAAGTGAATAAAGAAAGAGTAAAGTACTTAGCACAACTAAAAAGTGAACCAAACATGCATAACCTCTAAGGTGTACAAAAGTACGATAGTGAAAGCTAAAAAGTTAAGGGAAAAAATACACACCCAACCAAAAATATTTCCCAACCTGACAAAATTGGAAAAGTAAACTACTGAGAGAGACTAGCTCCTGAATCCCAAGCTGTAACCACTGTACAAGGTCCAAAGTACCAGGTATCCATAAGATCATCTAAAATCATTGTTGACTTGTCTATCATTTGAATAATACATGACATGTACATGAAAATCCCATGTACGGGTGAGTATATACATACCCAATAAGATGCCCAAAAATCTAAAGGGGGAAGTAAGAGATACAACATGAATAAAAATACCATAGATACAAAATAAAATCAATGAGAATAGCTCAACCCAAACCAAGAGTGAATATAACCTCATCCATGACCAAGGGACTCAACATGATGTGTATATAAACAACACATTGAGTTTTTTCTGCCTATAATAGGAGTGTAGAATCATCCAACCATGAGAAGATAAACATGAAAAGAACGTGGCATGCCCCATGCATCTTCTCCTATCCTGGAAGGAGAGTAATCAAATCCAAGTTTTGGATTCAAAATAAAGTATATATATGCTTAGTCAAAAGGATCCCAAATTAGAGAGTAAGGTGATCTCCATCTCACAGCTCATCCCAGGATGTAGAGTCACCAAAAGTTCCAAAATTCCATAAATGAAGCCCATCATCTCACATGTATTACCAGAAGTATCCATCCATGTAAAGTCATGCCACATCACTATGTCGCATAGTTGAGGGGCCACAAACTCTAGGTAGGTAACTCATGCCCCAGTAGAAATGGAGGGTCCAAATGTGATAGTCATCGAGGAACTCCACTGCCCAGCCCTGTTAGAGGGTACCACTCTAAAAGTATCTATAGAAGACCCACACCCATACTGATGGGGGTTAGCTCTATAGTAACCATCAAGGACTACACTGCCCAGCTCTATTGGAAGGTCAATATGGTAATAATTAGGGAAATCCACTTCCTAGACCTACTATAGGGAACTGCTCAAAAAGGTAACCAAGGATCTCCAATAGCCAGCCCTGCTGGAAGGTACAACTTAGAAAGGTCATCGAGTAACTCTACTGTCCAGCCCTGCTGGAGGGTACCACTCAGAAAGGTCATCAAGAAACTCCACTGCCCAGCCCTGCTAGAGGGTACCACTCAGAATGGTCCTCATGATCATGTGTGATCACTACCATCATCAGTAATTTCCTAACAAGGATTTCTTCCCAGAAAAATCTAAATAGTATCTCTAAAGTCAAAATGGAGGGTACCATCATGTTCTATATGAAAAAAACTTAGGATAGGAAACTCATGGACCAAAATCGGAGTCAAACAATGGAGATACGAATGATTGAATATTCTTTAAAATGGGTCAAGGTCCATATGACATGTGAGGGGACCCACACGATGTGTGGTCCTGCTCCACTGCCTAGTCATCTCTTTAGGAGGGTCCATGGATTCCAATCCATGTAACATTACATTCCATGTAGGTGGACTGCATTGCATGTCCAAGTCAGCTAGGACTAAGTCGTGTCTTTATAGCCATGTTCATGTAGTTGAACCTGTGTCCATGTAATTTGGTGCATGGTTGTGTAATTTCACAAGGTTTCCTACCCGTGTGATCCTCCACACGAGTTTCCCAATTGGGGAAGTGGTACATGGTGTGCATAAGGGATACATGATGTATCATCCTTAAATTTTCCTGAAACCATAACTGCCAAACTTAAGGGGATACACTTCATGTGTTCATCCTTGTACATGACGTGTAGTTGAGTTTTCTCTATAATTCCAAATATATGATCTTCACCTCGAATAAATCCTTTCTACTTCATATATGGACCTATTTCCATAAAAAAATGGTGGATATAGCTGAGGACTATGTTTTTCAGTGGTCATTCACTGAAAATTAGATTTTGGTGGTCCATGGGGGTTCCATCATTCGTTTTGAATGACCCCAATCCTTCTTCCATGGACTAATCAACCTATAATCATTAAAACAATCACCCTTATCTTATGATGATTCCAGATCTATTCTCAAATCATCGACCCTCCCTTTTCTCGTAAAAAAATAGCTATTTTAGGGGTCCGATCAGGCTTAGTACTGCCCGACAATGCCAAACTAGTATCACGAGGTCCAACCAGTGAAAAATGAAATGAAAACAAGGGGTAAGTACACAATAATAGAAGTTTAAATGTTCATTTCCATGATTTCTTGTCCAACAATCAGAAATAGGCATCCAAGGCTAGAAATAATTGAATAAATCAATTTATATTTCAATACACGGGAGCATTCTCAATCCATAATTGGTGTAGATTGATAGAAGGGATCGATATACTCAAAAATAATAATAAAAAGGGTATAAATCACCAAATTGATGAGTCATACCAATATTTTGGATTTTTTATGAATAATACATCTGCTAATGATCAATAGAAGTCATTGTGTTCACTAAGTCATGATCTGATCTGATCTAGTGTTTTATTGTTGTCTGATGTGATCCTACATTGGAAGGAGGAAGGAGAGAATCGTTGGTAATTCTAGGATAATGAGGCTAACCCTGGCCAATTCACCCTATAAGTATCTTATAGAATATTTCACTATGCCAAAATGAATGAATGAATGAATTTAATAATTAATTAACTCACTTAATATACCAACAATGAGCAAGGAGTCCAAACGCCCCACGCCGACCCGTTTTATATCACACCTAGGGTAAACACTACGTTTTGGACTCGACTGTGTTCTCATATTTATAATCTGAGATTAATTTTAAGAGTTTTCCTATTTTATTTAAGAACCATGCATGAGTAATATTAAATATATTTAATATTTTTATAAAATTAATTTTGGGCACACGAGGCCTCAGAATCGCACACTGTCATTACTCTTAGATCTAGAAATATATATAGAAATATTTCAAAGTCTTAAAAGGTGAAAATTGGGTCTTTTAATTATTACCTCCTCTAAGATTTTCATCCCCAAAAAGTAAAAACTAAGCAAAAAACATGGGATACTGATCCATCACTTGGATCTCCCAATCCCATGAATTCTCTTACATGTTTCCGTGTTGTCACCACACACAAACTAATGGTATGTTCCATCCATGGAAGGTACTCTTTTGTTGATCTATGTCATCACCGGGTGATCTTTAGATGTGGCTCCATCCTCGATGTCTAGATCTCCCTAGTTGATAACGTTAATGGTTTCAGGCAGGTATCTCCTAAACTACGACATTTGGAAGACATCGTGCACTCTCTCCACCTATGGAGGAGGGGAGAGGTGGTAAGAAACCTCACCAACCCTCTGCACAATCTCGAACATCCCGATGAACCTTGAGGATAGCTTGGCTTCCTGTTCAAACCTTTACAATCCCCATCATGGGGAGACTCTCAGGAAGACATTGTCTCCTACTCAAACTCCCAGGGCCTAAGAAAATGATCTACATAAAATATATGTCTACTTTGGTCCATCCTCATCCACTCATGGATGATCAATACTTTCTCCATCATCACCTACACTATCTACGGTCCCACAATAGATGTCTCACCGATCTATGTCCAGCACAAGGGTGGCCTATAAGGTATCCTGTACAAGGCCCCAAAAGTTTTTACGTAAATATTATAGTGGTAGTTGTTGTTTTATGTAAACTCTACCAATTTTTGGTGATCCTCCTAGATCCAGTTGAAGTATAACAAGCAATCCCTCAACATATTTTTAATCACCTAGATAGTAAGAAAAGTCTGAACATCTGTCTAGGGTGAAAGGATGTACTAATACTCATTTGGGTCCCAAATTCCTCATGTAGGAATCTCCACAATCATGATATAAACTGCACATCGTGATCAGTGACAATCGTCAATGTAACCCCATGAAGTTAAATGATTACTCATACATATAGATACCCCAAACTCTACACCAAAAATCTACTCCCTGATAGCAAGAAAGTGTGAGGACTTCATGATTCGGTCAACTATCACCCATATGGAATCATGGACCTTCTCTATAGACATAAGCTATGTCAAAAAGTACATAAATATATTGTCCTGATGTACTCTGTGATCTCAAGGGTATGTAACAAACTTGTTGTAACTTAGTGCTTGACCTGCACCTATTGACTGGTGAGGCACTAAGAGACAAACTCAGTTACACTTTGTCTCATGTCAGACCACCAAAACTGCCACTAAAGGTATCTATATATATTCTCCACACCAAGATATATATCTAGGGGGTATGTTTGGAACTCTCACATCCCCTCCACCCGCATCGTGACTGGAACCACTCTTCATCCCTAGAAAAAGATAACATGATTCCCTCCTTCAGAATATCCATCGGGTGAGCCTCCTATGGATATCTGGTCACATAAGACCTCACCATCGATGTCTCCCAACTAAGAATATCTCACATTATTGAGAATTTCATGAGTTAACACTCTGAATCCTCCTACACCAAGAAATCTCGGGACTTCCTACTAAGGGAATTTTCTACTAAGTTTTTCTTCACTGAGGTATATACTATCTCAAATTCATAGTTCTATAGGAAGTACAACAAGCACCATTGTCTCTGGTTCAGGTCTCTCTGTGTGAAGACGTACCTAAGACTCTAATTGTATGATTAAACCAAAAATCACTCCCCTAGAAGGTAGTGCCTCCACATCCTCAGGGAGAAGACTACCACTGCTAGATCCAGGTCATCAGTCACGTAGTTCTTCTCATGGGGTCTCAACTACCTTGACCCATATGTGATAACTTCCTACTATTGTATCAACACATAGCTGATCCCATCTCCCGAGGCATCATAATACACTATGAAATCCACACCTTCTTATGATAGTCTCAACACTAGAGAACTAATCAACCTCAACTTCAACTTCTCAATGCCCCCCTAGCACTTCTTAGACCTAGTAAATGGCTTCCCATTCTATGTCAAGATGGTATAAGTGGATAAAACCCCAGAGAATTCTACCACAAAAATCCTGTATTACCCCACCAAATTAAGAAAAATCTATAATTTCGACACAATCTTGGGTGGATCCCAAGCAAGAACTGCATCAATATTTGTTGGTTCCATGAATAAAACATTATTACAAATGGAATGCCCGAAAGGTAAACCCCATGAATCTATAACTAACACTTTGAGAGTTTCTCATAAATTAGGTTCTCTCAAAGTAAATCTAGGTCCATACTCAAGTTCTCTGCAAGATCCTCCTCTGATTCAGAGTATAAAAGTATGTCGTTGATAAGGACAACAAAAAACTAGTCCAATTATGTCTAGAATACTTAGGTTATCAAAGCAAAAAATGCACTGGGGGAATTTTTCAAACCAAAGAGAATCACTAGGAACTCGTAGTGTCTATAGCGATATTGGAATGCCAAATTTGGAATATTATCCTCATGAACCCTAAAATATAGGTAGTCAGACAAGACATCCATCTTTGAGAACCATATCACACCTCAAAAATGGTTAATGAGATCGTCAATAATTAGAAATGGGTACTTGATCTTTATCGTGGACTAATTCCAGTGATGATAATCCATGAAAAGATGTAATACCTCATCTGATTTTTTCATGAACAACACTAAAGATGCCTAGGGGGTCACAATAGTCATGATGAAACCCTTATCTCAAAGGTTCCCTAACTAAAACTGTAGCTCCCAGAGCTCAATAGGGTCCATACAATGTGTTGTAGAATATATAAGAGCAGTCATAGGATACTAGTTGATGAAAAACTCCATATACCACCTTAGAGGTAGTATCGAAACATCCTTGGAAAATATTTACATGTAATCCCCCACAACAAAAGGAATCCTGATGCCTGAAGATCCTGATGCACCAAGGCCTATACTCATTAACTGATGGTTGATGGGCTAAAACCAGTTTTTTGAAAAACTTGATTGTCTTTACATGAGATCTCCCTCTCTCTAAAAAAAGAGAATATCATCCCATTAGTGTGTAGTCATCTCACGTGTCTACAGTGATAGTAAATATGGGATCAAACTATGGACAACCAATTAATCCATTCCAAAGATGACATCATAGGGTTAAATTTTGACAACCAAAAAATCCCTTGTTAACCTCAATCCACCAAGAGATAACTCTCACTATCGACAGATAAAATATACAGAAGAAGCATTCCCTGTAGGAACCTCAAGATGAAGTTGTTGGGATATCACCTCCATTGGGAGCTCCAACTCTCACACCAAGAGTATAGATATTAAAAAATGACTGGAACCCATGTCTAATAATAATAAATCAAGACTATAAAAAACAAATGTTATATCTCTAATCATCATGTGCACTGTGGGATCAAAATCATTCAAACCCTATAGCTATCTATGGCCTCGACTACCAGCTCCCTGGGCCTGATGTGGTCTGCCTAATAGTGATAGTAGAAGGATCTCATAGTTTCATCCACCACCCATAGCTACTCCTCATACTCTACTAGCTCTACCTCTCTGTGGACAACCCTATCCTTTCCTAGGAGATACCTGGTCATGGTGTTTCCTCTGCCGCGATGGTCCATCAGCTACCTGCATGTGCTCTTCGGCATGCCTGGTCAAGAATTCATGCACCATGTGGCCTTACCTATAAAAATTTAAGTACCTCCCCTCTTCAATCTTACCTAGTGCTCTGTTTTCCTCTTTATCATATGAACATGTGCCTTAATTTTCTCATAAAAGGGTTTCATATGCTGAGGTACCACTAACTTAAGCTTGTTAGCTATTGCAAACATCCCAGCTCTGTGATGCCCAATGTCAGCCCTAGTTGCCCAACATCCCTTTGAGAAAAAATATATATGTCATCAGTTCCCACTCCATTACCTTGGCATAGGTTTGGATGCATAAGGGAAGTACTCTAGAATGAATCTCTCTATAGATTTCAGACTCAAACACTCGTGCTTAGAAGTATCCATCATGTATCATGTCGAGAGAGTTACAGGTAAGATCTATAAACCTTATTGTGAACACATCCACCCTCATCCCTCCCTACTATAGATCCAGATTCTCTTGTATCCCGATTAAGCGCAATAATGAGGGGTAGTAAACCTCACGGAATAATTATTGGAAGTCAGGTCATGAGAGTGTCGACTCATTGTGCATCAGTGTAATGAGGCTCTATAAATGACAAATTTATCTATGTAATAGGCTAAAAACAATTAAAACCACTTGATTCATTGGAGTTTGGAAAATATTGAATATATAGACCACCGAATCTAACCAATCCTCTTCTTCTTGAGGATCTAGATCACCATAGAACCTTAGAAACCTATGGCACTGAAACTTGTAGAGTGTGCTAAGATTTCACACATCCTCAGCCTGATCTTTTTGAAAGATCTACTATTAAATAGGTGGACGTACAACTACCTACCCACATAGAGGAAGGGGTTTTTAGGATAGATCCTAAAATGAGGCCTCATCATTCATTGAATCCCCATCATGATTTGGAACATGCATCCTAACTAGCTGTCGTGACAGAGGCTTATCAAGATTTATCAAGATGTACCATGATCAAATGATCATATATATAGATATATATTAACAATGGAAAGCTGAATCAATAAGTAAAGTCAGAGAATCAATCTTATACAATGTATGTATTTTTGATCCCTGTAACTAATGTCTTGGTATGCCAAATTGACAATAAGGTAGTCAATGTCATGGTGAATGGATACATTGGTCTCTCACACCATCACTAGATTCCTTGTTCTAAGAGATTCACTTGATACACTTTTGAACTCTTTCCCAAAACCCAAATAACTCCTTGTAAGGAGACTAGTCTAAACAACATCCCATGGATCGAACCACCTTTGACACCCATCTGTCATGACCCAAACCAAGATGGGACTCGATACGAAACTACCCCAAGTCCGCCTTTATAGGTCAAGGGCTACCGACTAGTGCCAAAGGCATAACTAACATGCAGAGGCCTTTTCCTATATACATGTATGCACACACACAACCATCTTGATGAAAAGGTGTTGAGGGAAAGAGTAAAATATGCAACACTACTATAAAGTAAACTAATCATGCATAACCAATAAGGTGTACAAGAGTAATATAGTGAAAACTAAATAGTAAAGGGGAAAAATACACACCCAACTAGAAATATTTCCCAACCTGAAAAAACTGGAAAAGTAAACTATAGAGAGAGCCCCGCTCTTGAATCCCAATATGAGGCCACTGTACATGGTCCAATGTACCAGGTATCCTTAATCTCCTCTAAAGTCACCATCAACATATCTCTCATATACATAAGAAATGACACATATGTTCAAATCCCATGTAGGGATGAGTATATACATACCCAGTAGGACACCCTAAAATATAAAGGGGTAGTAAAAGATACAACAAGAATAAAAAGACCATGTATACAAGATATAGTCAAATAGAACAGCTCAACCCAAACCAAGAGTGAAGGTAACCTTGTACATGAATAAGGGGATCAACACAGTGAGTATATGAACTACACATTGAGTCTTAATCACCTATAGCAGGAAAGTAGACTCATCTAACCATGAGAATACAAATAAGAAAAGCACATGGCATACCCCATGCATTTTCGCCTCTCATGGAAGGAAAGTAACTGAATCCAAGGTGTGGAAACTGAAGAGAGTATATATATGACCAGTAAAAATATTCCCACATGAGAGATCAATGGGA
Source organism: Viscum album (assembly GCA_963277665.1). Classification (NCBI taxonomy): domain Eukaryota; kingdom Viridiplantae; phylum Streptophyta; class Magnoliopsida; order Santalales; family Viscaceae; genus Viscum; species Viscum album. Next base: position 433,592,946 of record OY728141.1, on the reverse strand, counting down.
TCTCCATCTCACAACACATCCCAAGAATAAGTGTCCCCAATAGTTTTAAAAGTCCATCAACGATGCCCATAATCACATGTGTCTTCCTGAAAGTATCCATCCCAGTCAATTCATGCCTCATCACTATGCCACATAGTCAACGATCCACAAACTCTAGGTATGAAACCGATGACCCAGTATAGAAGAAGGGTCCCACTCTAATATTTTTTGAGGAACTCTACTGCACAACCCTGCTGGAGGGTACCACTTGAAAAGTATTTGTAGAGGACCCACACCCCTAACGATGGGGGGTCATACTCTAGTAACCATCGAGGACTCCAATACAAAGATCTACTAGAGGTTAAACTCATTAAGTATCAAGGAAATATACTACTTATCCCTGCTAGAGTACACCTCTTGGAAAGGTTTCCATGAACTCCACTCCCCAGCCCTGCTGGAGAGTACCTCTCAGAAAGGTCATCGAGGAACTCCACTACCCAGACCTGCTAGAGGGTATCACTCAAAAAATTCATCAAAGGAACTCCACTTCCCAACCCTGTTGTAGGGTACCACTGAGAAAGTTCATTGATGAACTCCACTTACCATCCCTGATGGAGGGTACCACTTAGAAAGGTTATTGAGGAACTCCACTTCTCATCCTGTCTGGTGGGTATCACTCAGAAAGGTCCTGATGATCCTGTGCGATCACTACCATCATCGGGTGTTTCCTAAATAGGAATTGTGCCCATAAAATTACACATCATATCTTGAAATACACAATACAGGTCACCATTATGTTCTACATAGAAAAAAACATACGATATGCTACTCACGGGCCAAAATCTGAGTTTAAACGAAGGAGATATGGATGATTTAAGATTCCTTAAAATAGGTAAAGGGGTACACGATGTGGGAGCGGACCCACACGACATGTGGTCCTGCTCCACCACCTGACTATATCCCTAGGGAATACACAACTTCCTAGCCATGTAACATTATATTCCATGCAGGTGGACTACACAGTATGTCCAAGTCAACCAGAACTAGGTCATGTCCTTTTGGAAATGTCCATGTAGTTAACCCCATTCCAATGTACTTGGGTGCATAGAAATTTAATTACACATGGTTTCCCACATTTTTGATCCTCTAAATGGGTTTCCCAACTGGGGAAGGGGAACATGACTTGTACAAGGGCTACACGTCATGTCATCCTTAACTTTTCCCGAAACCCAAGCTGTCGCACTTAAGGGGATACACACAGTGTGTTCATACTTGTACACAATGTGTACTTGGGTTTTATCTATAATTCAATATCCATGATCCAAACCTCAAATAAATCCTCTGAACTTCATATCTAACCTATCTCTTTAAAAAAATGTAGGATCTCCACAAGGATGATGGTTTCCGGCCGTTGTTTGCTGGAAATCGGATTCTAGTAGTCCATGGGGGTTATATTGTTCATTACGCACACCCCCGGTCCATCATCCATTGACTAATAGAACTAAGATCATAAAAACAATAATCCTTTCATAATGACGATTCTATATTTTTTCTCAAATCATCAATACGCCCTTTTCTCCTGAAAATGTTGCGATATCAGGGGTCTAATCGGGCATGGGACCCCTCAGAAATTTCAAACTAGGATCGGAGGGTCCAATTAGTTATGAATGTGAAAAAAAGTGGAAAGGCACAAGAAAAATATTTTAAATGATAATTTCCATGACTTCTTGGATAATGATAAAAAATTAGCATCCTATGTTTGAAAACATTGAATAAATCAATTTAGATTTCAATACAAAATTACATTCTCAGTCCAAAATTGGCCCAGATGGATAAAAGGGATCAATATGCTCAAAAAATATAATTTAAAGGGCATAAATAAAAAAATTGACAAGTCCTTACTAGATTTTTGATCATTCATTTATGAATAAAACACCCTCCAATGACCGAGAAAAGTTGTTGTGTTCGATGCATCCTGATCTGATCTGATCCGGTGTTTCGTCATCATCTGATGTGATCCAACAATTGAAGGGGGAAGGAGAGCATCATTAGTGATTCTAGGATTATGAGGCTAACCCAATATAATTTAACCTAGAAGTATTTTTATAGAATATTTTTCAATACTTAAATTAATTAATGAATTAATTTAGTAATTAATTAACTCATTGAATGTACCAGCAATGAGCGAGGAGCCCAAACATCCCATCCTAACCCGTTTTATGTCGTGCCTAGGGTAAAAACCACATTTCAGACTAAATTGTGGAATAATATTTTTGATTCAATATTATGTTTAAGATTTATCTCATTTTAATTATGAACTATTCTTACATAATATTAAATATATTAAATATTTTTATAAAATTAATTTTGGGAACACTGGGCCTCGAAATTGTACGTCAGATCAATGCTTGGCTCTTGAAATATTGTCACAACCCATCCTATGGGGCTCATGCCGTGACTACCCCAAGCCCGCCTTCCATAGGCTAGGGGCTTGCGACTAGCACCAAAGGCATATTCCCTAAAACTGGGAAGGCATTGCCTTTATAACCTGTAAAGACACGCAAAAAAGCACACTACAAGATACAAACTCAAGTAAACTAAATAGTAAACATAGTGAGTACAGTAAGTAAAAGGGGACAGAATACAATCCCAACTGGAAAGTACAAGAAACTGAAAGTACCAGTAAACAGGAACAACTCCTGTGATCACCTGCCAAGGATCCTACTTGAAGGGTAGGTACAACTCTCGAATGGTCGTCTATGTGTTACGCCTCATCTAAGGTCCACCTCTGAGCTACCTCCTGTCCTGGTACTCTCGTCCTCAGTCAGCGTTGTCTGTCGTCTGCACCAAACACAATGAGGTGCGGGTATAGCCCATGAAGGGGTGAGTATAACGACACTCAGTAGGGACCTCGAGACCCTCAAGGTCTCAAAAAATCCACAAAGGATAAACAAAAGAGAATAAAATAGATTTTCAACCCAACTTAGGTATATGCCCATGCATATACCTAAGTTATCAAGTATACCCATCTCAATCATGAGGAATCACAGAGTCTAATTCAAAAGCCCAAAGCACAACTGTTCCACAAAGGAAGGAATACCATGAAGGTAAGTACCACACAAGTACACCACACAAAAGAATACCACAAAGGTACTGACTCATCTCACACCAGGTATTTATTAGGTACAATAGTAGATATGATTTGATGTAACTACTAAATCATCTTACTCTGTTAAGAGGCAGACCCATGAAGGATCCCTAATCATCATCAAACTGACGTAGGATCATAGTACATCGTTAAACCTACACAACATCCTAGTACCTCGTCAGTACGTCGTCATAACCAAAAAGGATCCTAGTACATTGCCTGTATGTCGTTATACCCACATAGGATCTCTAGGTGCTGAACCACAGAGGATCGCTCAGTGCTGACCCACAAAGGATCGCTCGATGCTAACCCACACAGGATCGCTCAGTGCTGACCCACACATGATCTCTCAGTGCTGACCCACACAGGATATCTAGGTGTTGACCCACACAGGACCACTCGGTGTTGACCCACACAGGATCGCTTGGTGCTGACCCACACAGAATCATGCTCGGTGCTAACCCACACAGGATCGCTCGGTTCTGAACCACACAGGATCGCTACTCAATCTTCAGGTCAGAACCAGCTACTTGGTTCCCGCAATAAGCTTGCTCAGCACTGAGAGGGTCTGATCCTCAATCATTGGTTGATACTCCAACTATCACAAAGTCCCATGAAGAAGTATATCAAAGGACCGCCACTTCATAGGGGTCTCAACGCAATAGACGGTGCATCAATCAGATGTACGTTCTGTAAGTTATTAGCCTTTTAGTCCCGAGGGCCCAGTTGGATTCGTGCTCAATGCAACCCGGCCATATTCGAACTTTTTCTAAATCTCAATTGGGTTATACCAAAGGGACCATCTCACTCCAAGGTTTACAACACCATTTATAGTTTTTAAAACAGACGCATGGTGCCAAAGTTATGGCCGACAGAGAGAAAAGCTCGTAGCTGGTCCGGGTCTGGTCCGACCCGGCCTGGGCCCACCCAATCTGGTTTTGGTCAACCCGGCCCACTGGGTTCGGCCCGGCCCGTGCTGGGCTGTGCGGGGATCACAGAGCGACGGGAGGCCGTGAGGGCGGCGCGGAGGCCGTGAGGGCCACGGGGCGGCGAAGGCCGCGGAGGGCCGCTGGGCAGCGAGGCCACAGGGGCTGCAAGGCGGCAAGGTCATGGGGTGGCGAAGGATGGGGGGTTGTGGAGAGATGCGGAGGGTCGCGGGGGCCGTGAGGTGGCAGGGTCGCAGAGGTCCGTTGGGCGGCGAAGCCGCGGGAGCCGCGGAGGGCCACTGGGCGGCGAGGCCGCAGGGCGGCGAAGGCCGTGGGGGCCGCGGGGGGCCACAGGGGCCGTAGAGGGCCATGGGGTGGAGAGGCCATGGGGGCCGTGGAGGGCCGCGAGGCCATGGGGAGGAGAAGGCCATGGGTCGGTGAAGGCCTCCGTGGCTGGCCGTGCGGCACGGTTGCGCACCATGCCTTCACCAGTGGCGAGATTGACCGACCGACCTCTGTTTGTCACCGTCGTCGCGACTGACTATGGTGCCGACTGTAGTTCTAGAGTTCTATCAGTTCCAAACACCCGCTCCAGTCGCCGTCACCATCACAAAAAAACACACAAAAGAACCATAAGGAATGAGGAGGGGTCGGGTCATGTTTGTTTGGCCTGTGCCCTCCACGTTAGGTCGGTAGCAAGAGACTCAGGGGAAATGATTCAATGTGAGAGGGAAATTAACATTGATCAATTTAAAACACACCCCTACCTCGTTCGTTTGTTGACGTCGATGAGGAGGGAAGGATGGTCGTCGATTGAAGACATCCAACATTAGGGGATTCCCCGAGGAAGAATTCGAAGTCGTGCATCAGTGTTCTTGATTGGAGGAGCGTTCTTCGTTGGAGAAGAAAAATTCCTCCAACATTCTCTCCCAATTTCCCTTTTCCAACACTTCCCCCAAATTCTGCCAAAAATAAAAGGTAGCCAATATGATATGTTTCCCCAATTTAATTGTTCACACAAATTAAATTGGCATCATAATTAAATTGAGGTTCGCACAATAAATTTTGGGGAAACCTAAAGGTCACCTCACTCATTAAAGAGGGATTTCAAGAGGTTTCTCACATTAGGAGGGTTCAGGTGGTCCCCACCCTTAAATTCAAATTAGGGGTTTGAGGTTAGGTGGTCCTCGCCTCCATAACCTCACATGGGATGTTTAGTTCTGGTGGTCCCCACTTCTTAACACCCATATGGATGTTTCAAATGAAAATAAAATGTTACACAATTTCATTTTATTTTATTCTTTCACGAATAATCAAAAAAAATTATCTTTCACTCTCGACCCACTACGGTCGAGGTGATGGTATCCTTAAACGAATATCAGCATTGCGAATTCAATAGTACCCTCATATTTCAATTCTGAGCACCGGTTTAAACGTTACAAAAACCCGCTCGCACATTTACTGAACATACCCGAAAAAAAGTTCCAAAATTCATTCTGGGCACACCAGGCCTCAGAATCACGAACCGTCAATTTTCACAGACTCGTAAAATTCACATTTAATTAAAAAAAATTACTTGGAATTTCTTTGTCTTTACAAATATATATAAAAATATTTCGAACTCTTAAAAGTAAAAACCTATTATCTACATCCATAATCTAAGCCCGCATCACCTCAACACTCTCAGACATCATCTACACATCCCAGATCCATCTTTGAAGGTGATAGTAACCCTCTGGTGGTACATCAGTTGATGAATGAGTTTGCGGGATCGGTGAAATATCCAATCCTCTTGAAGACACACTACAATGACTAGTCCATGATGATGAAGGTTATTCTACAAGAACCTAGGCACTGGGACACTATCGACATCGACAATGCTGAACTTTAGGAAGATCAGATGGCGCTAGAGGGAATCCTGTGTGTAGTCCCTCCATATATGATCATTATACTCACCATCAAAGCAAGTACCAAGGAATTGTATGATACTATCAAGACCATGCACATCAGTATTGATTGAGTGTGCAAAACCAATTCCCAGAAGCTCTATAATGGGTACGTAGGCATTGCTTTCCACAATGGTGAATCAGTGGATAACTCTATGATGTGCCGCACTGCGATGGTCAACAATTTCACAATCCTCGATGATCTATATCCTCAAAACAATGCCATTGAGAAGTACCAACATTTCATCCCCTCCAAGATCTACCAAATATATCTTTAAATTGAGACTCTTCCCGACATGTTGATGCTCCCTGTGAAGGAGGTAATAAGGAGATTCAAAGCGACGGAGGACCATTTTGATCCGATACTACCAGCAATGCTATAGGGAAGCTTCTCCTCACCAGGGAGGAGTGGGTTTCATAGATGATGGAGTGGAAAATGGGGTAGGAAACCTTCAATGACTCCTAGTTCTGAAACCAGTGTCACCAACCACCATGATGAATGATTGACAGTGATAACAGTGAAAATGGAATGAATGGCTTGGGATACTATGGAAGTCATGATATATCAAGTAAAAAATGATTAAAATGTAGCAAAATGGGCCATTGGATTAAATATTATCATAAAAGTCTGAAAACAGATTAGGACCTTATAACCCAAAGTGATAAAAATGAGTCTTGACTCCTTATGGAAAGGGTATGCATCTCTACCTCCACAATACATGACAACTAATATTCTACAACCATGATACATGCCTCTATGGATGGTCAATTCAAATGTCTTCACATAAATAGATATTTAGGAGGCATGTGATGATGACTTATGGTACATGGACACTAGTGTCACAAACCACATGACTAGGTCCTGAACTGTGTTCTCTAAGTTTGAATCTAGAATCTGCGACACCGTGAAGTTTAGAGATGGCTCCATTGTCAACATAGATGGGTGAAGGACAATATTGTTCACCTACAAAACTAGTCAGAATTGCATGATCACATGGATACACGTGATCCCTATTCTCACCACCAACATCATTAGCATAAAAAAACATGAAGAGAACAATTTCTAGATACTAATCGAAGAGGAAATCTTAAAGATATAAAACTAACAACAGCACCTACAGGTCAGTGTGAAGTTCTTCCCTAGATGGATGTACAAGATTTGACTCTACATTGAAAAAACATTATTCTTGTCCATAAGGGTCTTAAAGAAGGCATTTTAATGGAATTTGAGGTATAACCACTTGAATTTCCAAGATCTTCGTAATCTCACTCAATGTGATATGGTGTGAGGGATTTTTTAGATTAATTAGGTGGATAAAGTATGTGATATCTACCTTATTAGGAAGTAGGGATGAGTGTCTTTCCCTAAACAAGTAAAGGATCATGAAGAGAAAGTCCTCAACCTTGTTCACACTAATATTTGTGGTCTGATCACACTGAAAATGCCAAGAAAGAATCACTACTTTCTACTTATCATGAATGACATGAGCCACTACATGTGGCTTAGCCTACTTTCCGGAAAGGACTAGGTTTCGACATTAATAAAATATTTCAGGCCATAGTTGAGGTGGAGTTAGGGATTAAGCTAAAGGTCCTCCACATAGACCATGGTGGAAAGTTAACTCGAGTGAAATTTGGTGAATACTATGCTAATCATGGAAAAAAACAAAATCTCATGGATCCCTATTCACCATAGAAGAATTGGGTTATTGAACAACATATCAAGATAATAGTTTCCATGGATTAAAGCATGCTAAAGGTAAAGTTCCTTCCCAGGATGTTTTGGGGTGGGGTCATCTCCACTACCATATTTATCCTCAATTGAGTTCCAACACGAAGCCTTGACGGGATGACACAATAAGTGTCGTAACATGGAAAATGATCGATGGTGAAAATTCTCCATGCCTTTAGCTGTATTGTGCATTTTAAAATTGTGAAGGCTCGCCTGAAGAAACTGGGAGACCAAATTATACCAATGATCTTCATTGAGTATGAGTCTAGATCGAAGATATACCATGTTTATGATCCCATCAGTAATTGTGTGCACATAACATGTTAAATTATCATCAATGAGGTGGATTAGTGGGACTAGAGTGCTCATGATGAGCAAGGTATGTTGGGTAGTGATGATCCATTCACTATTGAGTATACTACATTATATGTACCGGGGAAAGCAGAGACCAAAAACAAAACCAGAGTCCTGGTGTCATCACCCACACCCACTAGAGTTCATTTTTCAGACACTACAACACAAAGTATGGATGAGGTGATGGCTACACCATCAACCATAGTGGATTTTTCCTTTCCACCATCGAACATGAAAAAAGAGCTTGATGTCAACCATGATAATGCCCTGCTTAGATTCCGCACCATTGAAAACATCATTGGGGACACAAGGCCCCCATTTTTTGCACTATGTGAACTTAACCCTAGTGATCTACATTTCACTATGTATAATGAGAAAACTTCCATTGGTGAATCAGAACAACACTAGTGATAGTGAAAGGTGATTCTTGAATAGATGAAGTTTATTGATGACAATGACACATGGGAGCTCTTCGATATACCTATTGATCATCGTACAATTAGTCTCAAGTGGGTCTTCGAGGTGAAGCATGAGGATCATGGTGTGATAATAAGGCATAAGGTGAGGCTCATTGCAAAGGGATACATGCAGCAGTAAGAGATTGACTTTTGGAAGATCTTTTCCCCTATTTCTCATATGGAATCAGTGGGGCTCCTCATTGCAGTGGTGGAAAAAGAAGGGTGGGAGTCTATCACATGGTTGAAAAATCGATATTCTTGAATAGAAACCTCTAAGAGGAGTTATATGTTGATACGACACCTAGATTCATTATAAAAAAACCTGAGTACAAGGTTATCCATCCCCAGAAATTACTTTATATCCTTCACCAATAACCAAAAGCATGGAACCCCATACTCAACACCAACGTTCTGATGCAAGGGTTTTACAAAAGAGGATCTAAGAACACTATGTACACTCATGGAAATGCAATGTCTCATATGATCCTCATGGTGTATGTGGAAAACTTGATCATCCCCAATAATGAAATCACCAACATCATCATGTTCAAGGCTGAGATGAAGAAGCTCTTTCAGATAAGTGACATCAGATTTCTCTCCTACTACATTGATATCGAAGTGAACCAAAGTCCAAGTGGCATTTCCTTGTTTCAATATTCTTATGTGACTAAGATGTTGGAGAAGAGTGCCCTGAGATAGTAAAACACCTCCCATGTGTGTATGGAGGTCCATTTGATGCTTAGAATTTCTAGAACCCACCCATTGGTTGATGACACTAAATACCTTATCATCATTAGAAGCCTCTAGTACCTAGTTCATACATGACCATACATCACCTATGTGGTATGTTATGTAATCTGGTTCATAGAGAAACCACAAAAATATCACTTAGCCATAGTCAAGAACCTATTGAGCCATAACATCGAGATATGAAACTACAGTCTTGGTTGTGCAAGGATGGTAAATAGTAAGTAGATACTCCTGGTATTTAGTGATAGTGACATGGAAGGTGATGTTGAATACCTAAACATCACCAATGGGATGTTCTTTTCCCTTGGATAAAAGCCCATCAATTTTCAATCAGAGAAGAAAAAATTGGTGTCTTTGTCTTCATATGAAGTGGAGTACATTTTTGTGACAACCGTGGCATGTCAGGGAATCTAGTTGGCTCGATTGTTAGGAGAATTTATCTACTCAGACCTCATCACACTGATGCTTAAAGTAGAAAACCAATCCACCATTGACTTAAGAAAGAACCCCATCTTCCTTGAAAGGAGGAAGAACATAAAAACCTGATTCCATTTCATTTAGGAGTGTGTTTACAGATGAAAAATCATTCTTGAGCACACTCACACTGAGAATGAACTTTAAGACATTCTCATGAAGTCACTTGAGTGTGCTAGGTTTCAGGATCTACAAAAGAAGTTAGACTTTGTTGAGATTTGGATATTTTGATAGAAATTTGGGGGTGATTGTTGACTAATTTCAATAATGGGGATAAATTCCACCATTAGTTTACTTCCCCACTCATTTATGTTTTCATTTTATGGATCAATGCGGTTTGACCTCATAAATGATTCAGCATGGTTTTAATTACATTATAAATATTCTTTGGTTTTCTATGTGTATATAAAGTAATAAAAACCCCTCCAGAAAAGAATCTCAATTAGTCATGCACAAAAATATTGCTTTTGTTCTAGACATTTACTTTATCCTCCCAATGAATTCACTTTTGTTTCTTGGGTTTTGGGAAGTGGTCAAGGAATCTAGGGCTCATCAGTGATCACTAAAATGATGGGATGGGAGATGGAGATGCCAGATTGGGGTGTGCCATGTGATTCAATGTGAGTAGGAATCTTTTGGAAGAGTGTGCGTTGGAAATTCGGTCATCGAAGCTGCAGCCCACCACCAACCCCCTCATTGCAGCATCGTAACCTACACCAAAAGAACATCATGCTCTTTTGGGACCAGATTCCCCTTAACACTATCATTTTCATTATAAAAGTTAAGGTTCTGCAGCTCTACATTCGCAGTGGCGATGGAGAAGTTGGTGCCTCAGTTGTTACAGATAAGCTCAGGTTCTGCAATGGGGTTTTCACCATCTCCCCCACAAATGATAAGTATGTCATTAGAGCCTACTCTAGATAATTTTTAAGAACATAAATGAATCTCACTACGCTGGATGCTATGCTGCCACCATTGTTCTTGTAATAGAAGAATACGCTGACATCTATCTGGGGGAGTAGGTCATGGTTTGATTGTGAAAATCAATTCTCATGAAAGTACAATGTCTCTGCCACTAATTCTCTTTGCCGCATAGTCACCTTTAACCTGGTGTCAGCTTCTCTTCTGGCCACCACACCCATCATATAAAAATGTATTTCCCATGACCGTTGAAATTTATGGAGCTCATGATGGCAGATGAAATATCAGTGAAAAAACTTTATTTGCGTTGTATAATTTTTGGGGGAAACATTTGAGTTTTTTAAATGAATTTTAAAAATTATTTTTTTAAAAAAAAGGATAGGGTATCAAGTATTTTAAAAAGGGGGTTTGGAGAAGCATAAAAGGGGTTCACCCTTCTCTCTCGACCAAAAAGGCATGAACCTCATTCACACCTCTTTATGTATGTATGTTTTTATTTTTTTATTATTAAAAATTTATTTATTTAATTAATGATATAATATTTATTATTAATATTAATTTCTATTAATATTATTTCTAAATATATCGTAATTTTTTTTCGATATAAAATATTACTAATTTGTTAAAAATTATATATTTATTAATAATAAAATTTTTTATTTGTTATTACTTAATATTATATTATTATTTTTTTAATTAACTAATAGTATAATGGGTGACTCTATCTAGTCCTATGATGGCTGAAATATTCCTACATCAAGGGAATTCTGACTCATAAAATCATGCCTCTATCGAATTGGAATACCAAAGGGTGGTTCATGGTATATTTGAACTGGTTGCTTCACTTACCAATAGAACTGGAGGAAGCTCATTATATCTCTATAAGTAATCGGTTTCTGGTGGGATTTTTCAAAAAGGTAGTGTTTCCCATGTCAAAGATGGCGTTGATTCAATTTTTGGAATATATACAAATCGAAAAGTACTCCATTATTGCTCAAATTATTTTTCCAAAGGGCAATAAGCCATGGAAAGTTGCTGATTTGGTCACGCAACTTTCATATGTATGGGAATTTGGTAATTGTAAATGTTTTGTAATTGGTTGAGGATTTTTTCATATCCCATTCCCCTCTGATGATCTGAAGATGGAGGTGTGGGGTATTTTCCTGATCTCCCTCCAGCCAGGTGTTATGCATATATGTGAGTGGGATTCTAATTTTAATCTAATGGATGTAAGAAAATCCTATATATAATTTTGGGTCAAATTTTTTGAATTAAATTGGTTATTATGGTACCCAAGGATCCTATATGACATTGCATTATCAATTAGAGTACCTATTAAAATAGACAAAGATATTGAACTGAATTTATTTGGTAACTATGCCTATTTCCTGGTGGAGGTGGACTTATGTTCCACTTTGGTTGATATGGTTTCCCTCTCTACTAACATTGATGAATTTTATTTGAAAATTGAATATTAGAGAGTGACACATTTTTGTATGGACTATAGACTGATTTGTCATGAAATATTGAACTGTAAAAGGGCTTCAGTTTGTTCTTTTTTCATAGCTTGTGGGTGTGAAGAAAAATCATTCAATAAGAATTCTCGGTATGTTAAAATCAGTCAAGTTATGAATCTTGGAAAAGTACAGATGATATGTGAATGTTTTATTCCACAATAATTAAAGAGGATGTTAATGGGTAGGGGCTTGGAAGCTATTCTCAAGTGGAATTAATGCAACAAGGGGTTGAAAAGATCCATGTTGATTCACCCCTAGATGAACCTATAGAGGAAAGGGGTTCTACTAATGGGCTACCCAACATGCTGCATCCATATTTTCCTAGGGTGAATGAAGAGGGACACCCCTTTGTTAATAAGGAAATGGAACATTATTTGGTTACAAACATTTCTTCATATTAATTTTTGTAAGATGAGGGTGACAATTTCAAGATAACCTGGGATGATATTATAGTATAAGAGTTAGAAAAAGGGTCAAAATTACATGATAATGTTTATCATGATTCTGATGATAAGGAACAATATTATTTTGAAAATTCTATGAAAAGGGAAGTGGACTGGGAACTGTTATAGGAAAAATCTTTCGATTCTTCCCTGAGGAAGCAAAAATAAAAGCTAGCGATGGTGTCCTATCAGTCAACCAATAATACTTCGGTGGGTAATGCTAGTTCTCCCAATATTCTTAAACACCACCTCTTCCTTAATAGTACATGGAACCTCAATGGTGGAAGGTAATAAATCATCTTTATCCAAGTCTTTAGAGGAATAGGGTTTCTAACTTGTTCCATTTAGGAAGTCTAGACCTCTTTCCTCGGATCCTAGATGGCCTTCACCTACTAGTAGTTCAAATGATTTGGATTTGGATCATGTAGTGCTTCATCTTCCGATGGATATTCTATTAAGAAATCCCACTTGAAAGTAGATAATTCCTATCATATCTAAAGCACCAGGTGACCCAGAAATAAACATGAAAAATGTGCAGGACATGGGTAGGCTAGGAATAGTGTAGGTACCTACCTCCAACCTTTTTGCAGTGTTTGATCTTCTGAATTAAGGTAAAGATTTATCTAAAGATGAAGACAAACAAGTGGTATTTTATCATTGGGGGGATGAGGGGGTGTATTTACTACATATTAATGTTTCTACCTCTACTTTTTCCATAGCATCAAATGTAAAAATATCACAAGAATTATTAGGTAAAGTGATGGTTTCTTCTCATATCATTATTGATCAGAATTATTCTATTAGTGACGCATAAGAATTCATAGTTCAAGAAAAAGTGGATTATACCCCCAAATATAAATTATAAATACCCTAAACCTAGTATCCCCAAGTAGGTTCCTTACATTATTACATTGGTATAATAAATAAGGAACTCACATCCCGAAGGATCGAATAGTTTAGTATCTTTGAAAAAACAGATACAAACATAATTATTGCATTACAACTTGAATATAAAATAAAAAAATAAACTACATTGGAAAAATTCATTAACTTCGATATTATCCCAATAAGTCATTCATAATATACATCTTCATGTCCTCGGGAAAAATAAAACATAAGAAATGGGTGATCTCAGATGCTCTGTAAGAATAAAAAATATAGAAGAATCTATCATAAATAAACATAAAAAATAATGCATGGTGAATAACTAAAAACACATTCCATTAAAACCTAATCTTTATCATAATATGGTTAGAATAAAAACTCATTAAATAATTCTATAAATAATCACATGAGAAAGAAACTTAACCATGGATATTATACTAGTGGTATAATCACATGGAGTATCAATTTCTAGCATCATAATGAAGAAATGAATAATATTAGAAGTCATAAACATAAAATCAAGACATTTTCCAAAAATTATACATAAATGGGTAATTACTCAAGAAAAACTCAGTCTAGTTTGTCTCATTAGACCTACTGATGCATTGAGGGGCTATATCGGGCCCCACCCGTCACTTACTAAGTCCAATGAATTCCTCATATGTAGAATAATAAATTTAAAAAGATATATTTAAATCAAAGTTTCTCATAACACTTTTAAATATTTGAATCCTAATAATAGAATAAAATACTATAATAAAATCATTGATAATTTCTTGAGAGAAATGACCTTTTACTTTGGAAAGAATTGTTCTTTTGAAAAATCATTTATATTTTTCATTAAATAAGATTATAAACATATATATCCCAAAAAATAAATGGTAATAATAATGAAATTATGTTTGAGTCATAAATGGAGACCATCTTAAGTGAAAACATGTAAAAATAGTTTTTAAGAAACTTTATAAATAAGCCTCTTTAGTGTGGTTTAAGGGAAAATATTAAAGAGTATTTAAAAAGGTAAAAGGATTAAATGTTTTCATAAAACCAGAAATGAAGTATGATATTTTTTTTATGATAAAAGTTTGATTTTATAAATTTTTTTGTATATTACAATATATTATGGATTCTATAAGAAAATGGGTATGAAATTTGAATGTTCCTTAAATCGGGCTTGCTTATCGAGAGGAATTGAAAATAGAACCTTGTAAAACATGTATTTGTACATAAAAAAGATGAACTGATATAGATACATGATTTTGTAAAATATAAACATAATTTATAATAATTATATAAAAATAATGACTAATTTCATTGGGTTAAAGAGAAATAAAGTGTAACCCAAATGAAAGATAGAGGTTTGGGAAGAATCCATTACCACTTTGAAAACAATCAAACTATATGCCCCATAAAATTAATGATAATAAAACAAGACATTTAATAACATGAATATAAATATATTAATGATATGATACATCAATGGGAAGTATACATACACCATATACAAGAAATAGTGGTGAATAAAGAATATCTAACAGAAATAAAAGTGAGATGAGAAAACCCTTACCTTATGTCTGAATTTGTTCTGCACTTTATTTTAATATCCTAAATAATCAAATTAAATAAATTAATTAATTAACTTAAAACCTTTTATAAATTAATTTTATTTATTATAATTTTATTAAGTTCATGTATGACCTTTTTGAGGAGTTATAAAATAAAATTTTATCGTTCGGGAGTGTTTTTTCGTTGGTTTTCAGGATTGGATTACTTGTATATATTTATGGAAAACCATGTAAAGTGATAAAAATTTTATGGAATTGAAATTATATTTTAATAATGAACATATAGAAAATTAAATGGTCATATGTTTCATTCAGATATATTGTATGCAGATGAATCATTAGATAAAACATTTGTTATAATCATTTAGATTATTTTTGGCATTTTTTCAATCATCACAACCAAGTTATGTTTTATTAGTTAATACAATGTATGTATACTAGTTCTAGAACTTTAAATAAGCTATAATACATATATTATAGTCTTTTTTAATAATTAAAATGGTTTTATGACCATCCATGAAGGCAGAATTGAAAAATGAAAACACGTCGTTCATGAAGGTAGTAAAGCAGCACCTCATAGATGATGTTTTCATTTTTAGAATAAAAGGAAGAGGAGAAGATACATGACGGTGGATTTTCTATTGAAATAATAAAATTCCAATTTATATAATATAATATATTTATCATGTATTTTTGGAGAGAGGAGGTGAGGATATATTAAGAAAATAAAATAAATTTAAAATAAATTAAAAGAAAAGGAAAGAGGTTTTTACCTCTTGGATTCTTCCCCTTGAGAACCTCCTTAGGGAAATTGGTTTTGGTATTTTGTGGAGTCCAGAATATCCTGGATGTGTAGAATAGGTTTTTAAATATTATTGGGTATTAATTGGATAATATTCAAGGCTTAAGAGGTGTGAGGACAAGAGGTGGTGAGGGTGGTATTTATACGGGAGGATAGGGGTGTTTTTTGAATATTTTATTCATTTGTTTATTATTTTGGCTAAAGAATATGAATAGTTTAAGAATTATCACTAAATATATTAAAATAATAAAGTGGTTTCATGATTATGGTGATTAAATCAGCAATGATGCATGAAATATTGTATTTAACTTATAATGTATTTATATCGTAAATTACCATATTTTACTGTTCACCAAAAATTCAAGAATTTTAGAAAAATCCCAAAAATTCACCCTAAACATTTTTTGACATGTAAAATTAGAAAATGAACTCCATTTTATGAATATAATTTTTTAAATATGATAAATATTTTTCTTAAATAAAATCAATATTTACTTGAAAAATAAATATTTATTATTATAACTATTTTTTATGACACTTTGAAAAAATCATTAAGGTCTCATTAAATTATCTTATAATCATTAAGAAAAAATATATTAATTTGTGAATTTATTTTATGAAAATAATTTTCTTTTAAATAATTATATTAATTATAAAATTGTAAATAAACATTTACGTTTCACAAAAACACCAACACTTAATTTATCATTTTAAAGAATTTATCTACTTATTACATGATATATATATATACACCATATTTTCAATTATAATATACCTAAATTTTATTTCTAATTTAATAGGTGAATTTATTGTTCTAATGGACACATTAATATTCCTAACAGTCACATTAATATTCTAAAGGTCACATTACTATTAATAAAAAATGAAACCTTTCAGAAAAATACCAAAAAATTAACCCAAATAAATTTTGAATTTACACTTTCAAAAATAATGCTTATTTAATAAAATATAATTTATAAATTTGTAAAATTATATTTTTAAAATGAGTTATTCATTAAAAGGTGGTAAAACTACATGTAGAAAAATATAGCCTTTTATGTGTAAAATTGGATTTATTCTTATCTTATGTCTCTAAATATATTTTGGATGAATGTGAAACGATTTGGTTGAATATATAACATATAAATTTCATTAATATTTTTCATAAATATTTTTTAATTTAATTTATTAATATAAAATTTCATTGTGGGAATAAAAATAGTTTTTGTAAAAATACATCCTTTATGTTCAATTTCATTTAATTTATAACTAATTGGTAACTAATGAATTAATTTTATAAAAATGTGTGATCTATATTTTCATAATTTACATAATATCATTTATTCCCACCATTACCAACATATAGGTGATAAATATAATAATTAAATAATTATACTTAATCATTTTTTAGCTTGTAATCTATCAAAGAATATAAATTAAAAAAACATACCATAAAATCATGGGGTGTTACATTCTCCCCTCCTTCAATAAACAGAATCCTTGTAATTTGAAATAAAAAATCCGGGTTTGATACTTGAAAATTACTTCATGGTAAACCCACATCAGATATAGGGTTAATAAAATGTCCTCTTAATAAGAGGGAAAAGGGATAAGAAAAGGACACCACAGAACTAGTATTTCAGGTAGAAATCACTAGTGGAAAGTGATAACATGGACATGGAATAGGACTATAACTTTCATGTTTTGATGGAATGGGATATAAAACATGGTCATTAGAAATTTTAACATCACAAAACCATAAATATTATGATCCTTTAAAAGACCATTGATTTCTTATAAAGAAAAGTAAATGGATAACAATTTAATTCTAAAATCCCTTTCTTAGAGTTGAGAGATTCTTTTGATATTCAGATAATCACTTGAGAAAATAAAAATACTTGGTTAATTACAATTTATTAAGCATAATATAATCCTTTTGTTGTGATTCTATCAATATTCATTTAATCCCTTACACTTGGAAATGAATGTTCAAGATGAATTTTTCATGCCAGAAGCACTTTTAAGGAATCATATGGTATTTAAGTCATTCCTTTGACTTTTAAATGTTTAATGAATCCAATAATGTTAACATATGTTATCACTGGATAATAATTTACAATGTTTAACTTTATCTATTCCACAATTAGATAATCTTTAGAATTTTCTAAAGCATGTCTATCCATATTCAATGAAAAATTTAGAAGTAAGGTTACTAAATTTCCAAAATCAATTTAACATAAGATTCTTAATATAATATGGATCTTAATCCCACATTCCAAATAAATGAATACATTAATTGCCTTTAAACCTTTATGAAACATGCATGCTTCCAATAGTAAATTCTCAGGTTGTTCTTAAATTCAAACATCTAATAATTCCAGCATAACATAAACCATAAAATCACTAACCACCTTCATGATAAACAATAAAATCCCATAAAAGTCTATTTAATATTATATCAACATAAAACCCATATTTATGGTTATCTTTCCCAAGTCATGTGTTTTCACATAGAACAACTTACAATAGAATTACTTCTCTGGATTATTGGTGTTATTCGTCACATGCTTCAAATTATTTAAATAAGAAGTACTATGGTACAATCCTTATATATCTCATGATTCTTATAACCAAATAATTATTGATAAAATACTCAAATAAAAAAATTCTTGAATCCAAACACAAGTATATTAATTACTACTCTTCATCTATGGTAGTATCAAAAGCTTAACTGTAATCCATTATCCTCTTTTTGTGTAATTCATTTGATGCTTGAGAAATTAATTTGTGCATTGTCCCATCTCCTTTTAGTTTAAGAACTAAACATTATAAAATTCTTTCCTTTCCTTAAAATTATGTGAATGGTAGCCTTTTTCTCTACACTTGATGTATACTCGTTTTTATCTTAAGCATATACCAAGGTGTTTCCTTACACAATTATAACATGTGATAAAATACTTATTTACCTTCTTCCCTTTATCTATCATTTTCCTACATTTCCTCTTATTATCTTTCTTCCCTTTGAACCCACAATACTTGGATAAATATTTCTCTATATTTTTATAACATGATATTATTTCATCATATGATGAGAATATTTGGGAGAATACTAATTTTCAAAATACTAGCTTAAACCCATAAAAGAAACGTTCAGTCTTACGCTTTGGATTGTGTGAATTGATTCAATTCTCATTCCTTCTTCTAGGATCCATTTCTAAACAATGACATACACTAGATTAGATCATAACATCATGAAACATAATGTAAAATCCCAAAACTAGTGAAATAATAAACATAAATTGAAAACTTTATGCATAACGAATCTCATAATCATAAAAACGTTTTATTTGGGGACATATTTATAATTAAATCCTTAATAATGGGTTTTAAATAAATTGTGAATTATCCAAAGAATATCCCCTAGGAGTTGCAAACCAGGTGCGTAGTAAGGCCTGTTTTTGTGTACCAGGTCACACCAAGTCAGGCCCAATGCATCTTATTGGAGTTGTTACCCCAAGGTACATCTGTTCCAGAACCACATCCACTTGTAGTATCTAGACAAGGATGTATTTTTTGTATTTCCCACATAATATCCCCCTTACAAAAATTATAGGATGTTATTATATACTTATTCTCAAAATATATCTTAGGGTTATGTTCCCTAATCTATATTTTATAAATCTTGTTACTAAAGTTTCTAATAAACTTCCTATGGTACTAACTATAAAAAACCTGACCCCAATAGCCCAGATTTAGTGACTTACTTTATTATATTTGTATAATTAACAAGGAAGTTTCATCCTAAAGGACTAAATAGTTTAATAGACTTGGAAAACTAGATATAAACATAATTGTTATATTATAACTTGAAAGGAAAAAATGACAAAGAAACTCTATTAGAAACATCCATAAACACCTAGATTATCCCTATAAGTCATTTATAATATATATCTTCACATCCTGGTTAAAAGTGAAACATAATAATGGGGTAAGATCAAATGCTCAGTAAGCGTAAAAAATACAATGAAATCTATCATAAATAAACATAAACAGTATGTTAAGGTGAACAAATAAAAACAAATTCCATTAAAACACAATCTTGAGTATAATATGACAGGAATAAAAACTAAATAAATAATTCTATAAATAATCACATGAGAAAGAAACCTAACCATGGATATTTCTAGTTGAATAATCACATGGACTATCAATTACTAGTATCATAAAAAGGGAATACATAATGTTAGACATCATAAATATACAATCAAGTCCTTGGATAATAATTCTATATAAATGGGTAATGCCTCAATCAAAACCAAGTATAGTTTGTCTCATCGGACCTACCGATGCATCAAGGGGATATCGCTGGCTCTGCCCATCAATTACTTAGTCTAATACATTTCTTGTATATAGAATAATCAATTTAAAAAGTTATATTTAAATAAAAGTTCCCCATTACACTTTTAAATTTTTTATACATAATCATAGATGAAATAATCTAATAAAATTATTGGTAATTTCTGGAGAGAAATATCTTTTACTTTGGAAAGAAGTGTTCCTTTAGAAAATTCATTGTATTTATCATAAAATCAGATTACAAACATGTATATATTAGAAAAGAAAATTTAAGGAAATTAAATTATTTTTTAGGCACAAATGATGTCCAAATTTACTGAAAACATTTAAAAAGTGGTTTTAAGAAACTTTAAAAATAAGGCTCTTAAGTGCAGTTTAAGGGAAAATATTAGAGTATTTAAAACGGTAAAAGGAATAAATGTTTGCACAAAACCAAAAATTAACTAATATTTTTTTAAATTATAAAAATGGTTATTTTATAAAAATATTGGTGGATAAAAATATATTATCGATTGTTCTTGAAAATGGGTATGAAATTTGAAATTTCCCTTAAATTGGGTTTTCTTATCGAGAGGAATTGAAAAGAGAGCCTTGTAAAACATGTATTTCCAAATAAAATAGAGATGAAATGATATGGATATGTGAGTTTTGAACATATAAAAATAATTTATAAGAATTATATAAAATTAATGAATAATTACTTTGGGGGTAGAGAGAGAGAGAGTAAGTGTAACGCGAATGAAAGATGGAGGTTCGGGAAGAATCAATTACCACTTTGAAAACAGTCAAACCACATGCCCCATAAAATTAATGATTATAAAATAATACTTTACATACCATGAAGATAAATATATTAATGATATTATACATCCATGATAAGTATACTTATACCACACATAATAAATTGTGGTGAATAAGTCATATCTCATAAAATTAAAAGTGAGATAAGAAAAACCTTACCTTATGTGTGAATGTGTTCTGTACTTGATCGTAATATCCTATATAATCAGATAAAATCCATTAATTAATTAATTTTGAACATTCTATACAATTATTTTATTTATTATAATATTATTAAGTTCATTTATGGGTTTTTTATGAGTTATAAAATACAATTTTATCATTTGGTAGAATTCATTTCCTTATTTTCATGATCAGTTTACTTGTATATATGTATGGAAAATCATGTAAAATGAGAATATTTGACCACAATTGAAATTAAATTTTATTAATGAACTTATAGAATATTAAATATTTTTATATTTTATTCTGTTAAATGGTATGATTATGAATCAATAGATAAACCATTAGTGACAATCGTTTAGATTATTTTGGCGGTTTTTTTATCATTATGAATTAGTTTTGTTTTATTAGTTAATATTATGTATATATAATGGTCCCATAAATTTAAATAATCTGTAATAAATATATAATAATATTTTTTAACCATGAAAATAGTTTTATGGCCAGCCTTGAAGGCATAATTGAAAAACTAAAACACGTCATCCACGAAGGTGGTAAATCGCCACCTCACAGATGATGTTTTCATTTTTAGAATAAAAGGAAGAGGAGAAAAGAATTGATTGTAGATTTTCCATTGACATAATAAAATTTAGTTAATATAAGATACTGGAGTTATAATTACTATTTTTATAGAGGATTTTAGGATATAATAAGAAAATTAAAAAATTGAAAAGTAATTAAAAAAAGGAAAGAGGTTTTTACCTCTTGAATTCTTCTCCTTGAGAACATCCTTAGTGAAATTGGTTATATTCTTTTGTTGAGACTAGAACCTCCTCAATGTGGGTAAGAGGATTTAGAAGAGGATTGGGTAAGAATTGGACAATCTTAAAAGATTAAGAGGTGTGAGGAGAATAGGTGGTGAGGATGGTATTTATAATGGAGAAGAGGGGTGTTTTTTAAATATTTTATTCATTTGATTATTATTTTAGCTAAAGACTATGAATAGTATGACAATTATAACTAAATATTTTAAAATAATTAAGGTAAGTTTTATATTATGGTGATTAATTCATCAATGACTCATGGAATAACATATTTAACTTATAAAGTATTTATACCATAACTTACCGTATTTTACTATTCACCATAAATTCACGCAGTTTAGAAAAATCCCAAAAAAATAATGCTAACCATTTTTATATGTTTATATATAAAAAATGAAATCCATTTTATGAAAATAATTTTATAAATATGACAAAATTAATTTTTAAATAAAATCATCATATACTCAAAAAACACTAATTTTAATATTATAACTATTTTTATGACACTTTAAAAAATTAAATAAGGTATCATAAAATTATATTATAATCATAAATAAACAAAATATTACTTTACAAATTCATTTTATGAAAATAATTTTCTTTTAAATAATTATATTAATTATAAAATTGAAAATAAACATTTATGTTTCACAAAAAATACCAACACATAATTTATAATTTCTAAAACATTTATTTACTTATTCCATGATATAAATATACCATATTTTCATTTATAATATGCCTAAATTTTATTTATACATTCATAGTTGAAGTTATTATTCTAATGGTCACATTACTATTCTTAATGGTCACATTATTATTCTAAAGTCACATTACAATTCATAAAAAAATGAATCCTATCAGAAAAATACCCAAATTTAGCCAAAGTAAATTTTGATATTACGATTGAAAAAATAATTTTTATTTTGTTGAATATAATTTATAAAAGTGTAAAAAATTTATATTTAAAATAATTTTTCCATTAAAAGGTGGTAAAACTATGTTTAGAAAAATATAGCGTTTTAGGTGTAAAATTGGATTTATTCTTATCTTATATCTCTAAAAATATTTTGGATGAATATAAAAATATTTGATTGAATATATAATATATAAATTTAATTAATATATTTCATGAATAGTTTTCAATTTAATTTATTAATATAAAATTTAATTGTGGGCATAAAAATAGTTTTTATAAAAATATATCTTTTATGTTCAATTTGATTTCATTTCTAATTAATTGGTAACCAATTAATTAATTTTATTAAAATGTGTAATATATATTTTCATAATTTACTTAATATAATTTATTCCTACCATTATCAACATCTAGGAGATAACTATAATAATTAAATAATAATTAAATAATTATATTAAATCATTTTTCAATCTCATCAGGTATTGTAGAAGTTAAATTAAAAAAAGGCATATCGTAAAATCTTGGGGTGTTATATAAAGGCTTGGTTGATGAACCTTCTAAGAGGGTGGAGGATCAATAAGATGTAGAAAAAATGGACACAAAGGGTAGGGGCATTGAAGGTATCATGCAACAATGAAGAATTTGTGGAGAAGCTTTCATCCTAGAGGTCAAGGTTGTGGGTGTATATGAATTAATTTGAATGAAATGCATGATAAGGAGTGAAGTATTAGAGCAACAATCAAAGAAAATATAGTTCTTTGACTATTTCTAATGAGGGTAATTTTTTCATGTCAGACCCCATCTCCTTCATTCTTTGTTTTCTATCTTTTAATAAAAGGGTATTGTACCTACTTTTTTTAAAAAAAATAATATTATAAAAACTAATACTTATAAGGTTTTAATTATTAATATTTGTTAATTTTTTAATGATACAATTATTAGTAATATATTAATATGTATGATATTTATTAATTATAAATTGTATTATTGTTATTAGTTAATAATATATTATTATGTTATTAATATAATTAATAGCATTGTAGCTAATATTTATTTATTAATAATGTGAATAAAATAATTTTTATTTATAAAAATATTTACTCGTTAATAATTATATTATTATTATATGATTTTAGTTATAAATATTTGTTAAATTGTTTGTTGATATAATTATTAGTAATTTTTAATACCTAAATTATTTATTAATTTTCAATTATATTATTTATTATTAATTAATAAAAATATTAATATGGTATTAATATAATTAATATCAATAGATGTAATATTTATTGTATAATAAGGTAAATAAAATAATTTTTTTAAAATTTTATTTACTAGTTAATAATTATATTATTCTTAAGATATTATATTGTATTATTAATTAATTACTTATATAATAAATAAGACAATATTTACTATTAATATTAATAATATTAATAGAATTGAAAATAATAATATTATTAATAATTAATAATTAATATAATATGATTATTTATTATTTTAATACTTAGTATTATTATCTATATTGTGTATAATAGATAATCTTCGTAAATTAATTATTAAATATTAATAGTATTTACTGAATTTAAACTAATAATTTTATTAATATTTAAAAATAAATTTAACAATATTTTTTATTATACATAATAAATATAATAATACTAAAAAGTATTGAAATAAATAAAAAATAGTAATTATTATTATTACCAATGTAGCTATTAATTTTACTTTTTCTTATTCATTTAAAAATATTTGTTTGAATTTCTAAATATATCAATTTATTTATTTATGAAACATTATGCAATATATAAGTATGTTTTTAAATAATGTACAAATAGAAATTTTAAAAATATATAACATGTATCAATCTAATATACGTCAGTAACCTGGATGCTCCTCTGTGCCACAGCATGGTGTATATATAATGTGTCCATATAGTGTTCATCTATATCAATACTCTAGTGCATAATGATCCTGTGTGTCATCTCTGGCACCTACCTACACATCATCCTATGTGACAGGAGATGGATCTATAGTCTCACCGCCTATATCCTATCTTACCTCTAAGGATAGTGGTTGCTGGATGGAACTCTACCCAACATATGAACAAGATGGTTGTTGTGCATCAGATATCTGTGGATTAGAGGCTAATAAAAAATGCAGTACAAACCATTTAGCATCTATCTCTGAAAAACAAATCTGACATGCTAACATACCATGTCTAGGCCAATACCTCTCGTTGTGTTTGTGACTCATACGTAATAGGATCCAGAGGAGCATCTGGCTGATTAGGATAAACACTCTCCTCATGTGCCACATCTACATCCATAACATGATCGTCACCCCCAGACACATATATACCAGGATCAGTAGCCTCAGTATCTCTCGGCGCATAAAAGAAAATCCCATTATAAATATAGTCCATGGTAGGAAGTAACTTTATCACAACTCTATGAAAATATTCCTGGTCAAATGCACCTCCCTCTATCAGATCAGATATGTAAAGGAGAAGGGTTATTCAAGCATCCCATGAAAACAAGTTTTGTAGTTAAGTAATGTTAATAAAAAACTATTCAACTTTGGAAGGAAGAATTATTTCCAAGTAATGATACCCCCATGTTGTATAAGAAATATCACTAAGGATAGGAAATATGAGGGAATATAATATAGCTAATCAAATAAAAGCATATATACTATGATGGACCCTTATAATTGGGAATCACGTCATCTGTACCACATCTCAAAATATCCTGCATGATATCTCCTCCAATCAAAGTCTTGCTTCCCTCAAATATTTAGTAATTTAAGTGAAGTTACCTAACTAGGTGATATAAGAATGGGATGATAGAAGTTAAAATGCCTCATAACCTTATCTTTCTGGTGCCACTCAACAATATGAAAATGAATCCTAGGAATAACGCATGAGTCGACAGTAAGAATCACCATACAATATAATGTGAGACTCTGTATTATAGCCTCAATATATGGAATATATGAAATTTGAAAAAATAATAAAAATCAATTAATATATAAATACATGTAATGTAAAAAAACAATGATTTAACTATATAATTAATAACCATGTACATTGTATTATCAAAGTCTGTCTAACATAAGCCTATAAGCATGAACATTGGGTCTAGCTGTATCTGGTCTATGTGTCTAAATCCAACTGTAGATAACATTTTTATACTTATATTTTATAATAGAAAGTTATACATCTGATTTTTACATTATAAGTAAGGAATAACATATCATCATCCACACAAAGACTATGCTATAATATCAGCAGACAATAGTGTTTGTGCATATAGAGCTAAGTGAGGGATGTGCTCCCATATCCACATTTGTATAAGAATAACACATCTCGTGATCTGTATCTTATTAATGTGACATGTGCTGTATAATTCCCTATATGTATATGTGAGACATGGAGAATCCCAATTATACAACCCTATCTGGTTCAATTCCTCCAATAATGAAAAAATACATCAAATATAAAAATATAGTTGAATGATCAATGAATATTGTGCCACTGATCAGCCTCAAAATGTATGCACGTGAAAATCTTAGCACAGTGATCTCATTGACAACAACTGCTAGATGAGAAAAGTGATCATCTCTCCATGGCATGCATAATCTACTCCTGACATCAGGCCTTTCATCATCATGGACCTCAATGCCTAGGAATCTGTAAACCAACACAAACCAATCAGAACCCACTCAGCTTGTCACATCCACCCCATTAATGTGGAGGCCCAACATAATGGACACATCATGGAGTGTAATAATCATATCCCACTCTATAAAATGGAATGTGTGTGTCTATTTAATCCATTTCTCTACAAGTGGGGTAATGAGATGGTGATCGATAAATGTGAAGTCACACATCACTACACCATAGAACCCAGCATAATGAATATGAGGGAAAATGGGGGGAGTTCGTGCAGCATGAATGAAATAATGATATCTTTATACACTCAAAGCAAGAACTGGATGTCCCTCTAAAACCAGCTGTGAAACATTCTTATTTTATAATGTAAGTAACAGTGAACCTGAAATATATACATTTGATATCATCATTACATTTTTATAGTTAATTAAATAAAATTTGTAAACTATTTTAAAAAAAAACTACAATAAAAAAAATTAGGTAGACAATTAGAGTGTATGATTTTGTATTATGATGAAAAATGAGGTAGAAAAATTGATGTTACTAATGTTGTTTGATTAGTCTATCAATTTCTTGTTTTAATAATCTTTAATCATATATAATTTATTTCTAAATATTTTTAAGTTTATCATCCATAATGAAACCCCACATAGAATACGTGGCTGAATGTTATATTCAATAGTCCATTTGATTTGAAATACATATTTGAAGATAATTAATTTATAGTTTGAACCTATTTTTATTCATTTTCATTTTTTGTTTATTTTTTTAATAGTTAAAGTATCACAAAATTATTTCTAATTTAATCCATAAATAAAAAGAACTATAGTTGAAATAAGAAATGAAGTAAGTCGTAAATACAAGGATCCATTAATGAAATGTCTACATATGAAAAAAATGTACACATTTATGATAAAATATATAGACTCAATCATGGATGATGGGAAGTGAAGCTTTATCCTACCACTTGGGTAATCTCTTACAAGTATTCCCTTCTCCGTGAAAAATGATGCATTGTAGTCCGACTCCCTATTTTTGGGGAAAGTCCATGTCATTTTTTATATGAGTAGAATCTTCTCTTCCCTAAGGGTGAAACATAGTAATATAAATCCATGAAAAATTCAAAAATGAAAAAAAATCATAAATAAAAAATCCATAATACAAAACCTAGAAAAATCAAGGGCGACAGTTGACTAATCGGCATGCAAGGTAATAGAACAAAATTCACCAATCGGTATCCAAGTTGTACTATAACAGTTAACCAGAGTACTCACATGATACACTGGGTCAACATAGGGATCCCATGATATGTTCAACAATTCACTAGCTACAACAACATGTGCACATGGATATATCAATATTTAGAAGTTACTGCAATCACATTACCTATTTTCAAACATAACCACCATCACTCGACCATTTTTGCCTATAACTTGGTCATGGAACTCTATTAACTGAAAGCAACTTTATACTTGGTCAAAGGGTAAAAATCTCAATGTTGATGTGTCATGTAGTATCTGATTAATGGAACTTTGGAAATTTTGGCCAAAACTCCTTTTATTTTGCATCCAATAATAATATTATTAGGACCATTCAACAAAGTACTTCACACATATATAAAATTTATCCTATACTAACCCTATAATCGAATGTTTGTGCACACCCTTTAAGACACCATTTATGCACTCCAGTATTGTAGTGGTCATATGGTCATATCTCCTGCCACAATCATATGATAATGACCATTCCATATCATATCATCATACACATCTTGATTAAACCTTAAAATTTCTTAAAGAAATTTATTGATACTTTCTTGATGGTGATATTTTTCTGAAACCATAAGAGAATAATGTATTTAAAAAAATATGAAATTTTCTTTCCAAAAAAATAATTACAGATGAACATACCAAAAATAACGATCACTTTATTTATTTACTCATCTCTAACATGATTATGCACATTTCTGGTTATATGTCTAATGAAATATCAATAATAATCATTTTTTCTCTCCATGAAATCCCACCACTATTAATGGTCTCTATAATCACTCCATTGTGATTGGATATCAAACACACTCCTTGGTTTTGTGTGACATGAATGCGTATACATGCCAAAAACCTACATTAAGATTCAAAATTATCCTTTTCAACAATTGATAATGAAATTGGTAGAGGAGAATTATTTCTATCCTATGTGTCCTCAATAAGTAGAACACCTTATACCTTCTACAAAAAAAATCGATCGACTTGAATGATTTTTTTATGATATGGGAAAATAGTGATACATGACCCAAATTTCCAAAACATCCTATTGAACTTCACCTTCGATTAATCAACATAGTGATTTGTAGAGACATACTCAACTTTGTCCAAATGATAAATAATATGATTGTTTAGATACAACAATCCCATAAGTTTTGGAAACATTACATATTATTCATCCCAATCACCATAAAATTTCAAAATTGCCTTTTGTTTTTCATTCCAAAATTTTCCATAGGATATATTATATTTAAAAAATTGTTGTATTCATTCTTGAACAATGGATATAGGAATATATTGACACATTTATATTATATCTACAATAATAGGTGATATAAACTCTACATCAAGTGAAGAGTGGTACTGTGAAAAGATTGGATGTAAACAAGTGTGCGGTCCTTCTATTTTGGTTATATTCCAACATTAAAAAAATTATCATTTATTTCCCTCATTCGAAATTTACATTCTAGACCATATTTGTCACATCGAATGAGATATTATTCCTTATTCAACTCATTAACCAAAAATGAAATTTTTTTCTTTATGTGGTATTATTATATCACATTTTTCAAGGAAAATTTACTTTTAAAATTCTACCCGACATAGATGGTGTTATCAGTTGATACAAATATATTCCCTATAATGGTAGGAAATTTAGTAGTTGTTGTAATGAAATATCAATAAAAATGTTATACGCATGATATTCCTTATACTAAGGATGTCAATAGTGTAAGATTATTACCACTAACTGATGGATTCCTATCTATTAGAGAAACCTCATAAGGTTTACTCCCCACATCACCCACACCCATATCATCCCCCGATGCCTCTCTAAATACTTCCTCATCAGATAAACTATCATTCAGCCAATCAGGAGTACACATAGGTATTTCCCCAACAGTTCCTTCTAAATCTTAATCATCTTATTCAAAATTTGTTACTATAACTATAGTCATATGAGCAGGCAACGAATGAGAGTGTTATGAAGGATTGAATTCTACAGAGCTCAAAAAACATTTTTATGGATTTCTAACATGTATATTTGAGATATTTATTATGTTATAAATATTTTATCATCACTTATAGCTAAATTTAATAAATAATATATAAATATTTATATATATAGCTATTTATATTCAACCTTTTATTAAGATTTTTCACTGTTACATGTGACATACTATAACTAAAACATTAATCGACATAAATAACCTCACCATTGAAATATATTTATCGTGATATGATTAACAAAGAAAATTTAATAAAATTTTATATATTTTTATACTTCATTATCAAATATTTCACGTATTTTAATTACTTATGAATAAATTACTATGACTTGATCTTGAGATTTTTTTATGGATTAGTTTACTATTATTTGATAAAATAACCAAAACATAGGGGTGAACTATCAGATTCTATATTATCACATATTTTAGCAACCATTAGACTCATTTCAAATAAAAATTCCACTTCTCGAATTCCTCTTGTCGAATGTCACTTTTCAAATGCCTTTTTATTACAAAGTTACTCACATGACAGTGAGGGGTTCTAGGGGTTTGAAATATGCAAAATTTTTTAGACAGACACACTAGTCCTTACATACTTATATAAGGATGAATCGGAGTTCATCAATGAAGAAAATAAAATACAATTATTAAAAATTATTTAACCACGTACACAAAAAATACATGCAATTTCAATTATGCATTAGTCAGTCATCTCGAGATATATTATCACACAACACTCTTAACATGTTTTTGATATACTTATTATGTTACACATATTATATAAATTAACCTATAACTTGATCTAATATGTAAACCTCTTTCCAAAATTTAAACTTTTAAGTGCATTTATGTATATATATATTATGGTACATTCAGTTTATTTACCTTTGTGTGTCAAATATTATATTTTAAATTTGTTTTACTTTAGATATAATATACAATAATATATACATATAAATATATTTAAATAATATAACATAAATTTATATAAATTTGAATATATTCAACTTTATTTATTAATATTTTAAAATATAATTACATATTCTTTTATAAACTATAGTTTTCTAAATATAAGTATTATTAATTTATACATAAATGCAGAAAATATTATTAATAAAAAAATTATCACGTTTAATTAATAAAATTAATATTATTATAACTTACATAATAACCATTAAAATAATGTAAAAATATGTTATTTTTAATTTTATAAAATTATATATGTATATAAATAATTTCTATCATATTTCTAATTTCCAAAATTTAAGTAATTATATTTTGTACTTTATTACTTGGAATAATAATTATTCACACTTAATATAATTTAAAATTACTATTTATAGTAAAATTTTTCATATCATTGACATAAATAATATTATATATATTTAAATAAATTTAAATATGATACTTAAAATAACTAGTATATTTTTATTAATATATTTTATATAAAATATTTAGCTAATTAACTATGTGTATAGAAAATTATATTTTAAATATATATTACCTTAAATATAATATATATTATATACATATAAATCTATTAAAATATAATTACTCTCTATTTAAATTACAAATATATACATTTTTTTTAAAATAATAATATTTCCCAAAATTAAATCATATAAAAAATAATTAAGATAATATAAATTTTAACTTCTTTTAAATTTTCCTAAATACATTTCAATTTAAATTAAATAATAATAGAAAACCTAAATAATAATATTTCCCTAAATAATAATAGAAATTTTACCTTCTTTTTAAAATAATAATATTTCCCTAAATTATATAAACAACATATATAAATTTCCAAAATCATTCAATTTAAATTAAATCATACAAAAAACAATAAATCATTCAGAAATTAAATCACAAAAACGACAATAATTTATACATCCATACATGTTAAATAAATAAATCTTACAATCTAGATAAATACAAACAATTAGAAAATTAAAATTTTAAATACAAATTTTAACTTCTTAAAAGATAGAAATATATATTGAGAAAGAAATCTAGTAGAGCTTCATAGAAAATTATACAACATAACAATAGAAAATAGTGGGGGGAGGCACCCTATTTATGACTTTTTCTCGGTAAGAGGCATGAACCTTGTTCGTTCCTCATTTTCAAAAAAATATAAGGAAGCGTGAATGGGTTTTATGCTACCTTCACTGTGCTAAAAAGGTACGAATGGGGTCCTTGCTTCTCTGAAACCCTTTTTGAAAATAATAAAAACCCTATCTTATTTAAAAAAACCCCTAAAACAAAACTGCTCTAATAGCAGCTACAAGACCTGAAAAAAATTATTTGTATTTTATTATTTTAGGGGAAAAAATTCTACCTCTTCGATCATATGAAACATATCTACTGTCACCCACGACGCACATGTGGGGTTTTTCCATATTGTGAGACAAGAGATGATTTTTTAGTTTTTTTAAATAAAAATAAGTATTGGTTTGATTTTTTTTGTTTAAAAATTAAATAAATGTGAAATTCATTAAGACCACTAATTCCTTTTATGTCGTCAATGTATTCCCCCTTCACTCTTATAAAATCCACCATCCTCACTTCTCCTGAAAATAACACTCTCTCTAAACATCTCCCATTTTGGATCCCTCCCTCTAAATTAATCCTAGTTTTTTCTCCATTTCCCATGACTCTTTTGGTAACCATACAAAAATATAAATTTTTTATGATTAGTTTAAAGTTATTTTTTCTAATATATTTTTATGTTTTCATTTATTTAGTTGTTTAATTGTTTTTTTATTTTAATTATTATATTTAATTAGTTGTTCAGTTCATTAGATGTAAT
Organism: Viscum album; assembly: GCA_963277665.1. NCBI lineage: Eukaryota > Viridiplantae > Streptophyta > Magnoliopsida > Santalales > Viscaceae > Viscum > Viscum album. The sequence continues at coordinate 433,560,228 of OY728141.1, read as the reverse complement.
TTTTAAATAACATTTAAATAATAGTTAACTAATAATTAACCAACAAGTAACTAAAAATATACAACTAATTAATTTATAATTAACTCTTTATTAACTGTTAACTAAATATTAACTTATTTTTTAACTAATGATTAATTATTAATAAACAAATAACAAACTAATAACTAATTGATAATTAAATAATAATTAACTAATAATTAACTACTTGTCAACAAATAATTAATATTCATTAAGTGATTATTAAACATTAGTTTACTAATAATTAAATATGACACGTTTTCTTGAATTTTACTAAAATATCATCACATCTACAAATGAATTTCATGGAGTTGCAGATTATATATTTGGTTCAATAGAGAAAACATTATATGTTAGAAGAGAGTTTTAAAGGAAATATTCCATGAAAAGTATGCTAAAATGATTTCATATTGAGAGACACTATAGATATTTAGTTCATGAGTGAAATAAAACAAAATACATCATATGGTGTGAAAAAAATTATGATGATTGAATATTTCATTTGTGGTTGATTCCTGATATTACTCTAGGAGGGTGGAGGATTTATAAGATTGATACATCTAATACTTGAATGAAGCCAAATGTGACACAAGATCATACAAAATTGGATGCTTAATTTGTATCATCTATTATTTTTGGGATGATTAGGACCTTCCAATATGTTCCTACAACTGTTGTGCAAGAGAGGATACAACAAAATTTTGGTTAAAAAATTTATTATGGAAATACATGGAGGGTAAAATAATAGGAAATTGTTAAGGTGTATGGTGATCGAGGTGACTGTTCTCAGGTGTTTCCATAATTTCTATCAATTTGAGGTAAAAACCCAACTTGTATTTCACCTTGATATTAATTAAAATGTGTCTCAAGATAAAATAGTTTATCCCTCTCAAGTTAGATTTTGTCGGTTCTTTCGATAATTCATTCCATGTATTTCTAATTTTTATTTTGTATAACAGTTTATACAGATTGACAGAATGTTTCTATATGGAAATTAATCTAGAATATTGCAGATTCAGGTAACCCAATAGGTAACCATACACATCTTCCGCATGAATTTTACATATGTAAAAGGAAAACTATGAAAATTGGAGTTGATTTTTGATATTTATGAACAACCATATAAATCAAATTTAGGGGTTATATTTGGTATCTAATTTTCATCGGGTGATCTATTAGATAATCAATGAATATATGGTTATATAGAGATCCCCAAATTCACATAATTGATACTATATTAGACACATTTTCAACAATGTGTGAATGACTTTTGATGATGAAGTTGAAGTGACTTAGGTTTTGATTAGTAAGAATTTGGAATATTCCTAAGAATATTTTCAAATAAAAGCACTAATTCAGAATGAGATTTTAAGGCCCACAGATCCATGGTGTGGTGATATTAAAAATATTAAAAATATTTTATCATAGGTGCATTATTTCTTCTAAAACATGGTATAACTCCTGAGTGGTGTCTCATATCTGAATTCTGAAACTATAGTTGAGTTTATAATGTTGTGTTTACCCTAGGTGTGACATAAACAATGTCAGGATCAGAAGATGGGTTAGAGGCGAGTTAGTAATGGGGTGTAAAATGGATGATATTGTTTTGATAAAATTAAAACCATATCCCTTACCTCCCTCCACTTTAGTGCACGCGATGGTAGGATCCCCTCCCCAATTCCCCCTTTGGAGTAACGGATGAACTGAGGACCGAATCGAGGAAATGAGGCACTACTGATCTCCAATATTGATGAAGATCACTCCCAGATCATGCTGCAGCAGCTCCCAAGCACTGATATGACCTAGAAGCTTTTTAAATTTTCCACTAGGTTGGCAGTTGGAGTTTTAAGTTCTGATCCACTTTTTTATGTAATGTTTCAAGTTTTTAAATCCCTTAGACGCTTCCTAGGAACCCCTTGAGGGTCGAAATGTGTGTTTTTGTGGAAACAGGGGTGATTTGGGCTACTCGTAGGGAAATACCCAAGGTATTTTCCATCTACACAACATGTAGTGTAGTGGAGCATGTTGTGTGTTCCTCTCATTCAAGGAAGATATGTTTTAGGGACTACATTTTGTGTACCCTGGTTACACGCTGTATAATGACCCCATGTTGTGTGGACTGAAGAAATAGTTAGGGAAGAAGTGTGAACATACATGTTCATGTGAGAATACATGGAAAGAGTACACAATAATGGGGTGATAAACACAATCACAAGAAGATAACATGGTCAGCGATCCATGTAGTTGGGACACGTCATATACCAAGGGGTACACTCCATGTGTGAAACATGGATGGTTGAGCCATGTGAAGGAAATACATGACCATGGAATGGAAAATTTGAGACTCAATGTGTAATTCTAGTAAATTCCATGTAAGATCACATTCCCATCCAATTCATGTATTTAGATGACACGTTCGGGTGCCTAGGCGAGGTCACATGCCGTGTAGACCCCCTTATACACCTTGTAGTCTCCTCTTGTAGGAGTTTCCAACTAGTGTATCTCCTCCTTCGAGACTCATATTAAAGCCTGTGAGTATCCTATCCTAAGTAGTTTTTAGTGTACAATTATATATTGTCCATAGTTTGGGCCTGGGAGAATTTAGGTGAGGCGGTGTTGTGGGTCGCTTGGGTTAGTAACATTTGGACCAGCAGTGGTTGAGTGAGTTCCCTTGGTCTATCCCAATGAGGGTTTGTGAAGAATTGCATACTTGGTATATGATTTTCATCCCCTAAATAGGATAGTATTGGATAGAGTTGTATTATACCTCTAGACAGTTTGGGGTGCGATCCTTAATCATTTTTTTAGAGTTGTTTCTTCCCTACAGAGACATTGGGGAGGTATCCTCTAGCATATCATTTCACTAGAACAGGTTCTTAGTATCGTTGTGACCAACTTTACATGGTTTGAGATCCCTATCTAGTAGGATAGCCCTATGTCATTTGTGGCACTGCCAAGAGTATAATCACTTACATAACAGACAATTTCAGTAGGGTTGTGGAATTGTTTGGCTTATGATACCCTACTCAGTTGTTGGTATTAGTGGGGTTGTGGCATCATCAGATATACAATCCACTACTTATTAGATATATTATATAGGGTTTATGGAATCATCATGATAAAATCACCTACTTTACAAGTTATACTAGATGGGGTTATTGGAATCTTCGTGAACAAAACTATGCTGGAAACGATCTACTATACGAGTGTTACGATCTCTAGGACATCAAAATGGGTTGTCGTGTACCCCCAGTAAATCATAGGAGTGATCCCCTATTTGAGTGAGATATTTTGGTTAACATATCGGGTTCATGGTGTCCCTTAGAGGATCCTAGGAGTGGTCCCCTATCTGAGGAGATATAGTTTATTGTTTTCTAGAATGGGTTCATAGTGTCCCTCAGTAGATCTTGGGAGTGATCCCGTTTCTGAAGAATGATACCTTATATGGTTCTAGTAGGGTTAATGGAATCCCCCATTAGGTATGGGTGAGATCCCCTATCTTAGTATCAATATTTGATAAGTTCCAGCATTACTTTCATTATGGAGAGATCTAATGAGTGTGGTCTCTCGTATACATGCCCTTGGGATGATGGTGTTATACCACTAGCCTTGTGATACCCGATCGAGTGGTATCTCTTTGATGTTCCATTAGAGTTGGATGATTTTTATCTAATGGAATGTATCTCTTGGATGAGGACCATCTAGGTTGAATGATATTGTGGAATGTTTTCTCCTGGATGTGTGTTGCCTTTAGGTACTCGAGTAGAACATGTAGCTAGAAATGAGGTCAGAACCTCATGATATTTGGATTCTGAGATGAGTATATATGGGTGTATTTTTGGGATTACTTATAGTGTTTTCACATTCTTGGGTTGACACACTATGTGGTACAATCTGAGTATAAGTGTATAGATGAGGATGGTTTTGAGATGATGTTTCCCTCTCATTTGGGTTCCATATGGCTAGGTCGAGTAGAATGTTTCATTTTAGTTTCTCTATTTTCTTTTGGGTATTTTGGGTACTTAGTGGGTACTGTTATACTCACCCCTAAATAGGATTTTAATACACCTTTTGTGACTTGTGTAGATCACAATCCTTTCAATGGAGTCCTAAGAGGACTCGAAGTAGGCAGATCTTAGTGAGATAGATTGACCGGAGTGTTTTCTAGAGCGTGGCTGAGGAGCTTTCTAGTAGGTGAATTTGAAATCTACCCCCTCCATATGGTCATCTTGATTCTCTTATTCTCTTTTCCCTTTCACATGCAATAATATAAAGTAGTAAAAATACGAACACAATATTTTTACAAGGTTCACCACTCAATAAGAGCAGTTACATCCTTTCCATTCATGGGAATGACCAGTGCATGTATTCTCCACTATAATGTGATATGTTGTTACAGTGGGTTTACTAGGAAAACAATCCTCTAGTTTGTGTGGCTCCCTATAATTAGAGGAGGTAAGGAAATAATCGCTTCCCAGTGTTTCTCCCTACACTCAGAGGGGGGAAGGGAAATAATCCTCTTCCAACTTTAAATGAGTAGGATATACCCTTAAACTCACTAGTGATTTATACTTCCAGTGTAGACAGTCTCTTGCAGCCTCTAGCTGGTTCTTTATACTGACTCTAAAGACAGTCTTCTCTCTATTAAAAGAGTTTGAAACACCAAAAGAGTCTTACACCTATTGAGACCTGTTGGATGCTACAATTATACTTTATTATTCCACAACCTCCTTCTTTTCCTTGTTACTTACTTAGCAGCATGCAAGTAACCAACCTCTTCTTTCTCTGCGGAAAACCAATAATTTGCACACTCTTCTTCTTCTTCTTCTTCTTCTTCTTCTGCTTCTTCAATGAAAAACCAGCTGCACTAAAACCTTCAATTCTTTACACATTATCCTTTAGTGCAAAACCAACTGCACTAAGATCACTTCTCCTCTTATTTTCCAGATTTACAAACTCCTTTTTTGATTATCAAATCAATGAAGTACAATTCATCTTAGCATCATCATAGTTGATATGGCCCAAATAACTGAATATAGGTTGACCACTCTCTTCTTCTTCTTCTATTCCTTCTGATTAATACAGTATAATATGGAATAGTATTGCAGTGTCTTAATATCTTCCTTCAATTCTCAATACCAACACATGAGTGTATCGGTGTACTTCCTTCTTACATTGTGCATATATGAGTTTACTTGCATGTCTGTCTCCTCATCACACAAGAAACAACACCTCTGCAAATAGTGTATATAAATTGTGGAACCAGAGAGTGTTCACCTTCGAGAAAGTAGAGATCTCCATAGGTGTTCTTCTTCACATAGAGGACATGTGATTATTATTCATAGAACTAGGGATGATTCATGGATCTGTCTTCATGAATCACTACAAGGGTTAGTATTCACTGATTGTGTACTCACAGGATCTCCTTCACAAAACACAACAAGGGTTTGAAAAAACCAATCAGTTGTTTGTACTTTCTTCTTCATATAGAGGGTTTAGATATCCTTCTCTGCAAGACACTTCAAGAGTGAATAACACTTGTTTAAGGCATGTGGGACATCAAATTTTTCACGCAACCTTTTTAGTGTATTGTGCGCAAGATTTAACTTTTTTCATGAAATGCCTCTGGCGCGCAACTTCAATCTTGTGTGAAACTTTTTCCTTGCGTACAACTTCTCCTTCTTGCACATAACTCTATTTCTTTCTTGAGATCCTCTTTATTTAAAATTATTTTTTACCTCAAATCTTGTGATATCTCTATGTGTCGAGCTTAATAAATGTGAGGAGGTCACCTCTTATTTATAGACCATGTTGACCCCTGTGCACAAGAACCCCGATGTGTCACCCAAGATCCTAACGTGTCATGAAAAACCCCATTTGATGTCACATAGGGCACATAAATATATTTCATGGCAACATAATCCTTCACACACTTCTTGAATAATTCTCTCACTTCATGCATTTTCCATTTTTCAATGTTTTCACCTCAAATTGTGCCTTGTGCGCTACATTCCAAACTCCCATCAATCTTGTGTGTAAAAACAAATCTTTTGTGAAATCCTCTCCTTTTCCAGATTTTGATATTAGGATCATGGAAATCCACTTGCGCATAACATACCAAGTCATATTCAAACATTCATGCATCATTCTTTACAAAAATCACATTTCCCAATCTCCCAATTTTCAGCCCAAAAAATTTGGCAATCACTGGGAAACAATGCCACCTTAAATTCTACTTCGGTAAGAACACTAATACTACTTCAATGTCATCTGGATTATTCAAGAAACAACTGCTTTCATCATTAACCATATCTTATGTGTTATATAGTCTTTGATTAAACACCTTTAGCATCATCATATTTTCAAAGGGAAGTACTGAAACCTCCCTATCTTTCAGTAGCATCATTATTTCCAATCAAAACTGAATATGAACGGCATCATCTTTTCTCACCCTTTCCTTTATAAGGCTTGAATCAAAAGTTCTCATAACTTATGATATTTGTAAAATATAAATCAGAAAATCATCATCTGGTTTTTCATCATCCTTTATTGTTTTAGACAATGTATCACCTTTGGTACACATGCTTTGAACATAGGATCATCTCAACAATCGTCTGAATTTACTTCATAGAGAATTTCACAAACATGACATTCAATGCTATGATTGCATAAAAATTCTCTTGGAATCCTAAATTCAACTAATATCCATTAACTTTGGTTTCCTTCTTCATCTCTATCTTCATTTTGACTAGCATTGACAACTGTTGACAAAAAATACAATCTTCATATACAATGTGGTCCCAATTGGACTGTATTTTATTTTTTACTTCTACTGTACTCTAGTTTGGGATGGATTCATGCATGATTTTATTTTCAATTTATATATATCTTGGAACTATTTCATAGAGCTTAGGTAGGTGCATGTGTACAGGTATGATATGTTAAGGCCTCCCATGTGTGTGATATGCCTACTCAGTGCTAGACAGCATCCCCAGGCCTATGGAGGTAAGCTTGGGGAGTCACGTCTCAAGCCTCATTGGGTTGGGTTGTGACATAGTGGTATTATAGGAGGTTCCACTTTTAGGACCGCAGAGTGTAGTTGGTCTATATGTGACCTTGGTTTGGCTTGAATAGAGAAAATGTTAGGGTGTTTTGAGTTTGTCTTTCAGTATAGGGAATCCAGTGTTCTTGCAGAATTTAATGTATCCATTCACTAGAGCTCTGATAACCTTATTTTTCACTTGGTGCATTAGGATAATGGTCATAGGGAAATAATGGTACATGCATCATATTGGATTCCGTTTTGGGTTATTACTTGTTCTTCTTGAGTCATCTCCCCAGATATACTCTTTGACCATGATGAATATTGATTATATTTTAGGATTACTCTTTGATGACAGCCAGACAGGGTTCCAAAATGTGATTTTGGAAATGATCCTCCCAGAGATAAGGCTTTAGTGTATGTAACTAGTTCTAAGGCAGAACCTTTGGGTGGTCCACCAGTTGAGCCACCACCCATTGAGTAGCAGGTTCTTCTGGAAGTTCAGGCTGAGGATGTGCATAGGTTGAGTTTATTCCATGAGTTCCATAGGTAGTGACCTCTGAAGTACCAAGATTATCCAGACCCCCAGGTAGTTGATTACTATTTTAAGGTAGCCACGTGTGTTTTTCACCTTGTGAGGACTCCTCTAAATCATATGGTGGTCCTAGCGGTGAGCCTTTTGCAGGGTTCTTCCAGGTGAAGATGGATTCTTATAAAACAAATTTCTGATGAGGTGATGCTCACCTATGAATAGTTTTAGAACCTATTTAGGGAGGAAATATATCTAAACCCATTAATACCAGTGCACACCCAGAGCTTCTGCCACTTTGGTAAGATTACATGACCATGGAGGAGTTCTCGATGAGATTCACGGACCTGTGGCATTACTCATTGGATATGGTTCGAGATTCATTTTTTAGAGTATGGAACTATGAGTAGGGAATAATCCAAGAGATCAGGGTGTTGGTGGTGTCATTGTGCGTTATCACTTATGATTAAGTGCTTGAGAGATCCTTGGTGGTGGAGAGCATTCTAGCTGAGCAGATTCAACTGTTAGTGATGGGAACATGGGAGATGATAACTTGGTAGATGGAATTTGACTATATTATTAGGGAATTGGTCATGATATATTCTTCATGATTTAATCCTGGGATAGAGGGTCTAAGGTTCAGGGCTTCCAGACCTATTTTATCTAGCCATAGGAGAGGCGGTGTTACACTTGTGACAATCTAGGACATCTTGCTTGAGATTTTCCGACCCGTCATACTACTAAGAGGGATACTATTGATATATATCATTGGAAGAGGAATAGTTTTGATCATTGACGTCTTAAATATGGTGTACATGGAAGAGGAGTGGGTAGAGAAGTAGGAGGTGACAGACGGTATGATTTTCCACGACCACACCTAGCTGGTCCACACCGGGATCAGGGAGCTAAAGGATGGGGGAGTGGATAGCTACAAGCTCTAGATTCCTTTGAACTAGAGGCTCCAAGTTTGGATAGAGGTACACTTTTTTGTCCCTTATACTTTCTACAGTATAATTTTTAGACACTATGGTGAGGTACTCTTTTCTTACCACTTCTTTCTCGAGGTTTGTTCAGGGTGACACGAGGTGTCAGTATAGCCCTATTTTGGTGCTGTTCAATGTAGATTCACATGAAATAAGAAGAGGTATATTTTTCCCCATCGAGATGAGTTTTTGTGATGTGAGTAAAATCGTGAGGGTGAGTCAGTTCCTCCCAAAGTGGATTGTGTCAATTTGTGGTAGACAAGTCCCTCTAACTTGTGTGTTCAGGGAAGGGTTGTGTGTTAGAGTTTTTTCATAGAGGGCCTAGTAAGAACTAGTGTGTGTTCTTAGGAATCCCTATTTTTTCATTGGTACCCTCATTTGTTCTAAATGATCTTTTTACATGAGATACGTGAGGATGACGTGGTTCAGTTTGACATGAATTCATACTCACAATAATTAGGGACACGTTCCCAATTTAGACACATTCTTGAGACATGATGAAAAATCATTCGGGTGAGTCAGTGTTACCCAAAGCGGGTAGTATCAAGTTTTGCTCGATGAGTTCCTTTGACTTGTGTGTTCAAAGTATGGTTTCTTTGGCCTTTTCATCAGGTTAGTGATGTGGTGTACCACTAGACCCTATGACTGTAGATGGACCCAGTGTTTAGTGTTTTTACCACCTTCATAGCTGAGGAGACATGTGATCTCTTTATTTCAAGATGCTGACCTGGTTGATTTGGATATCATGTTTGGTTTATCCTTGATGTTTCCTTGATTTCATGCTCATAGAAATCAATGGAACCATTGGTAGACATTGTAGTAGTCTTGGTGAACCATTGGTATGGGGGTCCCAGTTGAGAGCTCAGTTACTTTCCCTTATTCCAAGGCTTTCACTTTTCAGGGAATAAAATCTTTAAGGTGGGGAGGATTTAGTGACTCAGGTTTGGACCTGTAAGAATTTTTAATATTCCTAATAATATTTTAAAATCTAGGCACTGAGTCAGCAAGGGATTCTAAGACTCATAGAGCCTTAGCGTGGTGATAAAAAAAATATTAAATATATTTTATCATGCATGTGCAGTTTCTTTAGAAACATGGAATAACTCCTGAGAAGAGTCTTGGATCATAATTCTAAAACCATAGTTAACTTCAAAACGCTATACTTAACCTAGGTGCGACATAAACTTTTTCGATGTCAAGTTCTAGGTTGGAGGCAAGTTGACAATGAGGTGTTAAATGGAGGATATGGTTTCAATAAAATTAAAATAATATCACTTGTCTCCCTTCCCCTAGGTTTTAACAATGAAATGATCCCATCCCCCTTTAACCCTTTGGATCTATGGATGACTTGAGTACCGAATCGAGGAAACAAGGAATCAACAATATCTGATCCTGACAGCGATCACTCTCAGATCATTCTGTAGAAGCTCCCAAGTTCTAATATTACCTCAATGATTTGGCATTTCACCACATGGAATGTGGTTTGATTTTCAAGTCCTGTACCCTTTTTATGCTTCCTTTTAGGTTTTGGATCCCTTAGACACTTTCTAGGGACCCCTTGAGGGTTGAACTATGGGTATATGAAAAAAAGGGTGATTTGGGAAGCTCGTAGGGAAATTCCTGATAGATTTCCCACCTACATAGTGTGTAGTTAAGTGAATCATGCTGTGTTTTCTTCTTATTTAGGGAATATTTGTTTTGGAGACTACACACCATGTACCCAAGTTACACTTCCTGTAGTGATCCCATGCTGTGTGGCTAGAGGAAATGGCCAGGGAATACATGTGAACATATAAAGTTATGTGATAGTACATGTCTAGAGTAGGACATGGGGTGTCGTACGCAGACACGGGAAGATGAAATGACTAGTGAGCCATATATTTGGGACACACCGTATGTGAAATGTGGTAGTTCGAGTTTTTTGAATGCAATACATGGTCAGAACCTAGGTGATGTGAGACACACCATGTACTTATAGTACACACCATGTAATCTCATATGACCAGAAAATTCATACATTCAAAGGACATGTCGGGTCTTCAGGTGAGGTCACACGCCGTGTAGACCCCCTTAAATGCCATGTAGTCTCCTCTTGGATGAGTTTTCACCCAGTGTATCTTCTCCTTTGGGGATCAAATTCAGGCTAGTGAGTATCCTATCATGATTATTTTTCCACTTATAATTCAATGGTGGACATGGTTTGGGCTTAGGGGATGTGAGGTGAGGTGATGTTGTTGGTCTCTTATGTTAGTGATGTTTGGACCAGTAGTGGTTTAGTGATTTTCATTGGTCTGTCCCTATGAGGTTATGTGTTTTATTTCATCCTTGTTATAGGATTGTGATCCCCTCAATAGGATGATATCGGATAGAGTTGTAGTATCCCTATGAAGAGGCCATGGTGTGATCCTCTATCATTTTGTTATATTTTTTTGTATCCCTTTATAGAGGCTGAAGTGGGATCCTCTAGAATATCATTTTTATGGATCAGTTTCTTAGTATCATCATGACCAACTTTACATGTGTGACAATACCCTATCTAGCGAGATATACCTATAGATTTTTTTGGTATTATCGGGCGTATGATCCTCTACATAGTGGGCATTTTTAGTAGGATTATGGCATTATTTGGCATACAATCCCCTACTCAGTAGTTGGTATCAGTGGGGCTCTGATACCATCAGATATATGATCACCTAATCTATAGATCTCTTATTTAGGTTTTTTTGGAATCATCGTCATATTATCATGTACTTCATGAGTTATACTAGATGGGGTTTGTGGAAACATCGTGAACAACACTATGCAGGAAACGATCCTCTATCAGAGTGTTATGATCTCTAGGTCGTCATATTGGGTGGTGGTGTCCCACATTAAATCCTGAGAGTGATCCCCTATCCAAGTGAGATCTTTTTGTAACCATATTGGTTTCATGGTGTCCTCTAGAAGATCCTAGGATTGATCCCCTATCTGAAGAGATGTGGTTTACAGTTTTCCAGAATGGGTTTCTAGTGTCCCCCAATGAATCCTAGGAGTGATGCCCTTTCTGAGGAATGAGACCTTTTTTGGTTCTAGTGGGGTTAGTAGCATCCCTCATATGGGATGGGTGGGATCCCCTATCTGAGTATCAATATCAATTGAGTTCAATCCTGACTTTATTCATGGTGAGATCCAATGAGTGTGATCTCTCGAATGAATACCCTTGGGATGGAGGAGTTGTACCATCAGCTTTGTGATACACAATCAAGTGGAATCTCTCAAATTTTCTATCGGAGTTGGATGATTTGTATATGATGAAGTGTATCTCTTGGATGAGTGTCATCTGTGATGACAGTGCTCATGGAGTGTGTGCTCTTGGACATGTGTTGCCTTTAGCCTAGAGTAGAACCTGTAACTGGTTATGAGGTCAAAATCTCATGATTCATGGAGTATGAGATGAGTATATCAATGTGTATTTATGTTTTTCCTTTCAGTTTTGTCACATTCATAGGTTGAAAAACTATGTGGTATGATTTCACTAGCTGTGTATAGTTGAGGATGTTTTCAAGATGGAGTTTCTCTATTTTTTGGGTTCCCTTTTTTTGGGTCGCACATATTTTTTCCATTATATTTCTCCCTTTAATTTTTGGGTATTTGGGGATCCTAGTGAGTATTGTTATTATCACACCTTCATGGTCTTTTATTGCATGTTTAGTTTCTTGTGCTGACTATAGGCCTTTCGATGGAGTCTCAGGATGACTCGGAGTAGGAAAAGCTTAGTGAGCTAGCCTAACTAGGGTGTTTACTAGAGATTGGATGAGGATCTTTCTGGTGGTTACTTTTGAAAGGGATCCCCTCCATCTAAGTAGGTTTTATGCTTTTACAGTTTTCTTTTGGTGGGATTGTATTGTCCCTTTTTGTACTTTTGTTGTGCTCTAGTTTGGAATGGATGTATGCATTATTTTCTTTTTTGTTTATATATATATTTTCACTATTACATAAGGGTGTATGTGGGTGTGTGAGTAAAAGTATTATAGGATAAGTCCTCTCATGTGTGTGATATTCCTACTCAGTACTGGTCGTCAGCCCCTGGCCTATGGAGTTGAGTTTGGGGAGTCACGGCTCGAACCTCATTACGCCAGGTCATGATAGAAGCTTTTAAGAAGGCAATCACAAAGCATGATATACAATCTATTTCTTATTTTTTACCATTCCAACAAAATGGTTATGTTAATTTATATGTAATATGATCACTTTCATGTAACATATGAGCTAGATCAATGAAAATCTGAGAATCGGTTGGAAGTAATTCATAGTGATAATCGGGGAGTGTATGACTACATGATATGGATTCCAAAATGGAAATGGAAATGGAAATTGACATACAATGGTAGAAGATGCACAAAAACATAACCTAAACATTTTGGATTACATTAATGACATCTTCAATGGAATTCACAAGTTATCTATAACTGACCTAATTCAGGAGACATTTTATCATTGTGTAAAGTACTTCATAGAAAGAGGAAGACATACTACTGAAAGTGTAACATCCTAACCTAAACCATCGAGTCCAAGATGGGGTTGTCACACATCCTCATTCATATCTCCTTGTATGTGGGAGGTTTCTGACTAGTAGTGAGGACTTATAAAACCATGTAGGGAGACTATTCCTTTAGTGTTAGGTGAACATCATAATATATAAACAGAGTGATAAAAAAAATCGATGAATAATAAATAAAATAATAATCAGTAAAGTTATAACATATAAAAATATAACCCATGAATTAGTAGTATAAAATGTCATATGAACCACCTAAAACTAGAAAAAATAATACAAAGTATGATAATCCAAAAAATAGTAGTTGTAGTAATCCGGTCCAAACCCCATCTAGAACCATCCACAACCTCCTATCCACCTACTCAACCATCCACCATAGGGCCACGTCTCTTCATCGAATCCCCGATCATGAAATCTACAAGTGCACCAAAATGCCTGACTAGGGTGTAAGTGTAATACATAGTAAAACATCGCCAAAAAACCTTAACATAAATTCATAAAATATACAAGCACATTCCTTGAAATTAAACATGATAAAAATATCACTAAAATATATCACACAAGTCTAAAACAAATGTTGGGTCCTTAAATACTGACTCTACCTATTTTTTCTCTATGTCAGAATGAACATTGGTCACCCACCAGACACATCCCACTTGAAAAATTGATAGTCCCAAACCTGGATAACTTGTCATTTATTCAAGATATAGTCCAATGCATGCCAACCTCGTGCCTAACACATCCCTATCAGGGGATATTCCACTAGGATCGATCAACATGCTCAGTTGTAGAAGATAAAAGAATTTAACATATGATACAAGATGTAAATTAAAAATAAAACATCACATCAATTAAATATGTATCATAATCATAACAATCCATATGAAAGAAACACAAACACAAGTCAAGGATACACACACACCTTATGGGATCAAGCATCAGACATAGGTTTCTCAGGGGTACACATGCATGCCAAAAATCATGAAAATAACCCATATAAGTAATGCAGGAGAGTTAAGGTCTTCCTACCTCTGGTGAAACAATTAAAATAAAGGAAAGGGTAAATTTACAAGTCCAAATACACCATTTGATCCAAAGAAGATATTCTACCAACAACTATCTTGGTCCAAGAATTGCGTAGAATCCAAATCCTTGAACTCAGATGTCAATTCTATCAACAATCATCAAAACCCTCCTTAGATCATGTAAAAACCATTATATATATAAAAAAACCAAATAAATAATTTATTTTGATCTCATTTAATAAGATATAATTGGTTGAGATCGAAGAAGAACTTACTAGATTGGATGATAAAGATCAAACAGGCATTCAGGCATCAAAGAGAGGAGTTAGAAGTGGAGAGAAGAGACCAAAATCTTCTGGAGAGAGTCAAGGGTTAATAGAAGTGTGAAGGGATATATATTATAATAGATAAAGTAATTGTGTCATTAAAACTATTGGTACTAGCTAAATTCATGGCATGAATCAAGGATCCATGTCATGAATTATTGAGAAATTCGTTATGCTAAAAAAATGCATCGCCTCTATTTAAAATCCCCAAAACCGCATTCAAATTTTTAATTTGGGATTTCATGTTGTAAATTCATTTAATTTACTTAAAAATATTCATGGGGTTCATCCTAGAGAACATTCATATCGTGAATTTCAATTCACAACAAGAATTTCCCCTGTAGCCAATTTATAACCATGAGTCGTTTCCTTCTTCAAACACCCCTAACAAGCCTCAACTTATTTAATTACAACATTAAATATGTGTAAGACTTAAAAATAATACATTTATATTGATTTTATTAAAAATAAACCCCTTTAATTACTTCTCATAATCATGAAGTGACCCCATAGGTCTGCTCAAAAAAATTCAGCCACTACACCAAAATATATTCCCCACGCTCCCATGTATCTTCTTAAAAACTATTAAGCTTTCAAAGGACACAAAATAGAGTGATGTTATTTTCTCACATAATACTATCACTTTGGTCTATTATTTTATTTGTGCACTCCACAAAATATTCATCTAGTGTTATCTCAACATCCTCATAGTCGAGCATATACGCTTGATTGGGATCATACTTCCAATGATGAGACACATGGAATACATTGTGTACAACTTGATACCTTAGATTAAGATGCAAATGATATGACACCATATCAATGAATTTAATGATCTTGAATAACTTTATGAACCAAAATTTCAACTTCTCTTGCCTCTTGATATGTCTATGCCCCAACCAAGTGGACACCCGCAAGATAACCATGTCACCCACCATGAACTCCGAGGGATGTCACCTTTGGTCAACATAATAATGCTGACTATTTTGACCTATAACCAACCATTTCCAATAAATTTTACCTACTCAAAGGTCTATTGTACAATACTTGGCCCAACAACTGAAGACGCAACTACCTCATTCCAATAGATAAGTGAATGATAAGTCAATACATATGGAGCCTCAAATAGATCCATCTAAATAAAGGAGTAAAAGATGTTATTGTAAGTGAAATCCACCATATCCAAGTGATAATCCCAAGCACCTAGAAAATATAGAATAAATTATCAAAGCATATACTCTAAATTCAATATCATTATTTTTTATTTTCCATTATAATGGGGATGAAGGACCATACTAAGCTTCAATAGGGTACCCATCACCTTATGTAAAACATTCCAAAACAGTGAGGTGAATTAGGTGTCTCTGTTATATACTATGCTCAAAGTCACTCTATAAAGACACAAAATCTCTCTACCATAAAGATTTACTAGATCATCAATTGATTTCATTTCTTATATTGGTATTAAATGAGCCACATTAATCAACTGATTCACTACAACCCAAACTATGTCCTTAACTCTCGAGGTCCTAGGAAACCCTATCATGAAGCCCATGGTTGTCTCATACCACTTCTATACAGGAATTATAAGTTGATGGAGTGACCCTCCAAGTCTCTAATTTTCATCCTTGAATCTCTGAAAATTTAGACAATGAGTGTCAAAACAAAAAAATATATCCCTTTATTTCGAGACACCAGAATTATCGATTGACATCATGAAACAACTTGGTCGACCCTGAGTGAACTTCCCACTATGAATCGTGAGAGTATCTCATCAAATAATCTCTCATAGAATATGGAACCATCACCCTTCCATAAACTAGTATCACTCCATGTCTATCCAAATCCCAAGTTAAACCAGAACCACTTACTTCAAATCTCTCACACATTTCCCCACACTTTATATCAAGATCCTAAATGGACTTCGGTCATTCTACCAATGAGGATGTGATCACTAAGGGTGTATAAATAGCTACCCCTATATCCTTATAAATTACCTCCTTCCAAAATTTAATTAAATCCTTGAGCTTCCATCCAACTTCTTACATCCATTCACCCACTACTTGCATTTTTCTACTCATCATATCAGGAACTACATAGCCTTTCCTTAGAGAATATTCCATATTGAAGTCAAACATTTAAAAATACTCTTCCTAATACCTCTAATAAATTTTAAGATCACACTTGGAGAATATGTACTACAGACTCTTGTTTTCTATATATAGTATAAATCTCTCCCTAACAACAGTTGAAAGACAGTTGAAACAATTTTATTTTATTGTATTATTTTGATGGAAACATTTTTCACCTTCTTGATCTTATGATATAGGTTTTTCCTTACCCTTTATGAACATACAATTTTTTTTGTATTGCAGGACAATAAAATGGTTTTTTTTAATTTCTTTAAAACGAAAATAAGTATTGTTATTTTAAAAAAAATAAATTTAAAATTCATTAAGGAAATTGAAATATTTTCCTTGAATCGATAAAATATAAAATAAATTGATGTCCCCAAAAAATTTCACCTTATTTTATGTGAAATACCTTCAAAAGACAAAAGATATTGAGGGCATCAATTCCTTTCACCTCAATTCATATAAAACCCACCATAATCCCTTCTCATGAAAAAAATATATCTCTCTATACCTCCACCATTTTCCCCCTCTCTCTAAATTTATCCCATATTTTTCCTTTATTCTCCATTACTCTTTTAATAGACTTAAATGAGTATAAATTTTTTTAAGATTAATTTAAATATATTTTTTATATTTTATTTTAATTTTTTTATTTATTTAGTTGTTTAGTTGTTTAGTTTATTTTAATTGTTTTAATTACTTAGTTGTTTAGTCAATTAGATGTAATTTGTAAATAATATTCAAATAATAGTTAACTAATAATTAACCAACAATTGACTAACAATATATAACTATTTAACTAATAATTAACACTTTATTAACTATTTAATAAATATTAACTAATATTATTTAAATAATGATTAAAATTTAATAAAAAAAATAAGAATCTAAAGATTAGATGATGATTAAATAATAATTAAATAATAATTAAATATCAATAAACTATTAATTAAAATTCATTAACTAATTATTAAATATTAGTTAACTAATTATTAACTAATAATTAACTATAACATGTTTTCCAAAATCTAACTAGAATATTATCACACCTACAACTGAGTTTCCTAGAGTTGTAGAGGATAGATTTTTTTCAATGGAAAAAATATTATATGTTAGAAGATATTTTCCAAGATAAGATTCCATGAAAAGTATATTAAAATGTTTTAATATTGAGATACATTATGTATATTTAGTTCATGAGTTAAATCGGAAAAAATATGTTATATGGTGTGAAAAATATGGTGATGATTGTAGATTTCTTTTGAGGGTGATTCCAGACATTTTTATTAGAGAGAATATGAATTATAATATTGAGTCATCTCATACTTACGTTTAACCAAACATGGTATAATATTATAAATAATTGGACATTGAATTTATATCATCTATTATTGTCGAGATGATCAGGACCTTCCAAGATGTAGCTGCATCCCATGTGAAAGAGAGGATACAACAACCTTTTGGTTATAATATTCCTTATGGAATGTCATGAAGGGTGAAACACAAGACAATTTTCAAAGTGTAGGCTGATTCATATGACTCTTATCAGGTGTTTCCATAATTCATATCAATTTGAGGCAAAGAAACCAACTTGTATTTCACCTCTATATGAATAAACATGTGTCTCAGGATAACCATGTTGATCCTTCTCATGTTAAATTTCACTAGTTTTTCTCATCATTCATTCCATGTATTTCTATATTTAATTTCTATAAATAGTTTATACATATTGATAGAATTATTCTGTATTGAAATTAAACTCACATATTGTGGATTGAGGTAACCCAATATGGTAACTACACACCTATACCACTTGTATTTTTTATATGGTGAAGGAAATTGTGAATCTTGGAATTGGTTTTTAACATGTAATAGTAAACATTTCACCAGCATTCAGGGTGTATGTTTGATATATGAGCATCATTAGGTGATCAGTGAGGCAATTAATGAAGATCCTGATACATGAAGATCCCCAAATTCACATCATCGATACATCATTAGACGCATTTCCAGAAATGTACAAAATAATTTTCATAATGACGCTATGAAGAAGGTCATCCCAAAGTTTGGTATACAATTATTTTCTTCTTTTTTACTATTTCAACGTAATGATAATATTAATTTTTATATAATATTATCCATTTATTGATAAATATGATCCTGATCAACAAATATTTGAGCAGCGATAATAAGTAATTCATAGGGAAAATCAGCGAGTATATGGCTGTATGATGAAAATTACAAAAATAGAAATGGGAATTAGTATATAATGGGGGAACAAGTATGGAAACATGAAAAAACACAATGTGGAGTGCATCAATGGAATCCTTTAGATGATTTAAAATTTACATATAATTGGACTAGTTTATGAGATATATTATAATTGTGTATATTACTTTATAGAAAGAGGAAGATAGAACACTGATAGGATTCCTCAGGGGTTGTGCCATGGATGAAACTTTCAGTAAGAGATTGATAGGAGAATTGATTAATCATACAATTTTTAAGTGTGAATGTTCAAATGGGAATAAATTTGATTCAATGTAAAATATAATCAGAACCCCAACATATGTAGCAATGGTTGAGTTTTGGTGGTGTTACTGGACACAATGCATTGTGACTATGGAGACTTCGTAGCATTGTGGTCTCCATGTGGCATGCCATTGTGCCATGTACCTCTATGAACATATCATGGGAACAATATGTTAATATAGGGTACTATATTGACACTGTTTATAACTTCTATAATTCACCATGGATTCTTATTGGAGAGTTTTTACATTTCCCAACTGTTAGGGTCCTAAATAAATGCATTGCAGCCTTGCGGGTCAAGGTTGCTTACTCCAGGGGTGTCACGATGTGACATGTGGGTGTTATGTTGTGAGCCCAATTTTTAAGTACCACATAAGAGATTTAAGGGGTTTAGGTAATTTTATATAATCCCCATCTATCCCCCTCCCCGTGATAAGGACTTTTTAGAGGGGCATGGGTGGTGAGCCACCATATTAGGATTTGAGACCTACTAAAGAACCAAACCCGAAGGGAGTGACCCAAAGTAGATTATATTTTAATGGAGGGTCCTGTAGCCCCAATTTAAATACTAAAATTAGAAATATAGGAGGTATAATACATCTAATTTATAGTAAAATTACTGATGGGGTATTATTGGATCCCTAAATGAATGTAGTGAAGACCTACGGGTCAAGGTTGCTGGCTGCTGGGGTGTCATGGTGTGATATATGGGTTTCATGAAATCAAGCTACTTCCTTGTCCCACATCAGAGACTTGAGGGGTTTGGGGAATCATATATAATCCCCAACCATTCCCCTCTCTATGATAAATCCTTTTTAGAGGGGTATGGTTTGTGATCCACCCTAGTGGGCAGTGATCCGTGCTCAAGAGAAAAACCATGAGGGAGTGACCCAACAGAGGATAATATTGTGATTAAGGGTCCTACAACCCCAATATATATCCTACACCAAAGCTCAAAGATCAACCCATATTTATACATGACATAAATAAGTTGTATCCATGACGTATACCTAAGTCCAAAAGGATTCTGAATGAGATGCACTGGTCTCAAAAAGAAGGTCACCATCTGAGGAGCAATGTATGTTATAAGGAAGGTCATATCCAGAAGTGAATATGTAACATTGTTGAAATGAGTTATCATTTTCATACATGATGATTTACTACATACAAATAATTTAATTTCCCAATTCATTAAAAATCAGATTAGGTATGGACAATGAGTCATCCTTTTGGGTGGTTTTATAAAAGTTTTTGTGATTGAAAATAAACCTTCTGAAAATATATTACATATAAATTTTAAAATAAACCTTTTGAAAATACTCATTCATCCACAATGATTGTTCAAGAATAATAAACATGCTCTCTATCTATGACTTGACTTGACATGCACTTCACACATTTATCCACTAACACTGATGAGTAGACTGTCATGTGTCACACCCATGTATATATCTTACGAATCATTTAAGGGACAATGTGTGCTTATCAGTCAAGTATGCTTGTCCATATAATGTATTTGGGTCTACTTGGAGGACATTTATTAGGCTAGAAAATACAGTTGGACATCTGTGTGCATGACATACACAAATAGAGAATTATGAACTACTTGTTGATCAGATCACAATGATCATGGGGGTTATATAATATTAATTTAGATATGGTCATGGGGGAACATCCCTCCCCTAGCCCCTCTTATTGTTGGCCTGGAGATTTAATGGAGGGGTTTCGTGATGCTTCATGTGGGTGCTGGTATGATCACTTATCTTTATTGTTTCTAAAGATAATATGAGTTGTTATACTTAATTTATTATTATTTGGCACTTTATATGTTGTACGTTATAGGTGAATTCAGGTACATAATTTCATCAGGATTTTGAGACACAATTTGGGTGCATATTGTCTCATATTGGATAGTCTACTACCTAATGATGAAAGTATATACATTATTATATTAAAATATTAATTTATTAATATTATCATTTTTGGAAATTAGTAACAATATATTTTAACAAATTGTACTTTTCATTTCAAATTTCATGAATTCCATAATGAGGTATATTAGACCAGCTTACTGTACACTGCACCACTAGGCTTAATGATGTCAGGGTTTTACTACCTCTCATACACTTTGGATGGGTTTAGTGTATTCTATTTTCACCCAAATAGGTAGAATATCTTCATTACCTAATGTTGAAAAGGAGATGGGATGTCGACTAGAGATGGAAGCATGCATAATTTTTAAACATTTGGAATAGACGTTCATCACTTCATATCGATGGCATGACTATAATGTGATACCATTTATCATTGCATCTTGACTATGAACCATGGTATAGACTAAAGTCTATACTATATATTACACCACATAGAAGAGAACTTCAGGATCTAGTCAGTTAATAACTTTAAATTAGTTACATTTTTTAGTTTAGTTTGAATCTTTATATAGCATACTCGACTAGAGTATATTATCCACATGTCATATCCCAAGGAGGGTGATGTATTTAGTCAAGTAGCATACCATGCTACAAAATGGGACATGATTCCATAATATCATGTTCTACGGAATAGTATATTCGATCATCCACCTTAGGGGCAAGAATTTCCTACTCAGGAACCTTCTCAAACAATTTCTGATGTTGATGGGCCATAATGATAAAGATGTAGAACACATCAAGATGCACATAGGGCCTAACCTATTCCATGGTAAGAGGAAACACATCAAGAAGTAAGACCCAGTCAATTTTCATTGTGTACCAATAGCCTTGTGATCCATCTATATTGGCAACATATCCAAATTTTTTATAATATAACATACTTGAGCTCGTATCAGGAGTCATTTACCATGCCTTCATTCTTTATGATTGATCCTTCATAGGGAATATGACTCCCTCATTATATTTAAGTTCCTTCCACTTATGTAGTGAGACAAGTATTGGGTACACATCTTGACATCCTAATGACACCTCCTACTAAATATTTGTAGATAGAGCAGTAGACAGTCGAGGTTCCTATACCTGAGGAAGATTCCCTCCATCTCATCAGAATCCACTACATCATATAGGTCGTTGATCTTGATATGGGTATCCCATTCAAACTCTAGGGTATGGGATGAGACCTCATGAAAGACATTGATGAAAAATAATTGTACTTATTGATTTACTTGTTTTCTGTTGACTTAAATTATTTGATATTACATTGAGTGCTCTATATTACTAATAATGTTAAAATTATTATACAAACATTAGTCAAATAATTAAATGTGATAAATATATTTCAAAAAAGAAAATTCCATAAAATATTTAAATAATAATTAATGGTAATAATATTAATGTATATAAATTCTTTTTTACTATAAATTTTTACCAAATCCATTTATTTATAAAAAAATCGAATACATATGACTAACATTATTTTTTTTTATAATTACTATAATTATTTTCAATTTTTTTTGAAAAAAACTGTAATTTATAGTTATTAATTCATACTAATTAATAATAATTAGTAATTAATTTAATATAATTAATTTTAATAAATTAATCATTAATAATTATA
Source organism: Viscum album (assembly GCA_963277665.1). Classification (NCBI taxonomy): domain Eukaryota; kingdom Viridiplantae; phylum Streptophyta; class Magnoliopsida; order Santalales; family Viscaceae; genus Viscum; species Viscum album. Next base: position 433,537,549 of record OY728141.1, on the reverse strand, counting down.
AAATAAATGAAATTAGTAAATAATAGAATCATTAACAATATTTGTTATGTATTTATAATAAGTATTAATGAATTTTAACTATTTAATAATAATAAATAAAAAAAGTTAATTATCTAATAATATTTATTAAAAAATATTTCTTATTTAATTTATAATTAAAAAAACAATTTATTAATTATTTATTAGGTGATAATGATTAATAATAATTATAAATAATTACTTTTTAATTATTTATAATTCATAGCAATGAGTTAAAAATAATTAGTTACTCATAATTATTATAATTTAAAATAAGTATTAATATATATTTCTTTTTTAAATTCATTACTTATTACTATGAAAATATAAAACAATTATTAACATTAGTTATTTTTTAATTATTATTAATAATTATTTCTAAGTAATTAATTATGATGGTATATATATATATATATATTGAAAAATGAAAAATAAATAATTATTTCATAATAATTATTTATTTATTTATCTATTATTAATTCTAAATCATAATTATTAATTACTAATAATTATTTAAATATAATTAATTTATGAAAAATCAATTTATTTTTTTTAGTTTGATTTAAACTAAAGGTGTGAGTGGTTTTTATTCCTTATTCAATAATTTCTATAAGAAGGCAATGAATCCCCTCACACCTTTTCCTTCCCTTAGAATATGCCAAAGGTGCGAGGGGCTTCAATGTATTTATGGATTAATTTTCAAAAAAATTAAACTTATACTTATTTTAATATTTTTTTTGAATAACCTTGAAAACAACCCACAATCTACATATTTTTTGTAGTCCCTTATGAAGAATGTTTTTGAATGAATTGTGATTAAAATATATCCTTATGGATTCATAAATCATGTTCACAATGTATTAACAAAGGTGACCATAATATGAAACATTTCTACACAAAATCCTTATTAAATTATATTAACCTCACATTTCTTGTGTTTAATGGATTTTGAATGGAATTTATGTAATAATAAGTATTTTATAAAATATCAATTAAATCAACTTTCCTGATTTATTGAAGTATGTTTCTCTTAATATGTTTAGCCAATATCACTAGTGTATAATGAATAAAATCAAATAATATTTTTACAAGCTCAACTATCAATGTCTGAATTAGTCTTTGGTGGGATACAAATTATAAATATCCTAAATATTCACTAATATCATAAAATAATAACAATAGTATGTCATTTATTAATTCCCTACAACTCTTGATTGTTTATAGATGCACCCTACAAGTTTCTGATTTCTTGGATTCCCATACAACATAAGATTAGGACAAGAACTTTCCCCAACCATTTGACCAACCTAGACCAAACCACTATTTACCTTGATAGAGTGCATTGATACCCAAGGGTTGATTAATTTCATTGAAGGTTCTAGATTTACATTAGGGAATGGTTCACCCTTCAGTAATAAAATAGGTTAATGATGAATTATATTAAAATCTAAAATAACCCACTCATACATCAGATTTTATTATGTCCAAATGTTTTTTATTTTGTTTGTTGTAAATTAGGTTTTTCAATTAAGGATTGTCAATGATATAATGAAAAAGAGATGATTCATTTGATGAATTAGAATATCCACCCTTGAAGGATTTATATTTTCTTCCATGTTAATTAATGGTAAAGTAAAAGACAAAATTTCCTTTGAATAGCTTTCTAGATAGATTCCTTAGGAGAGATAGACATGGGGTGCTATCTACTGACTCTGGTATGGGAAAACTTGTAAACCTATGTATTAAAATTCTAAAATAGGTTCAAATTACTTGGGAAAATCTATCTAAATCTAGAGAAATCATCCATGGAGTTTATAATATAGTATCTGATGTGATATTAAATTGAAAAATCCTAGTTGAAGGTTGATGTGAATAGAGATGGCTCAAAATTTGATTAAATAATATCTAAAAATGATCTGAGAGAAGAGTTCACAAGAATAGTCTAATAATGAGTATTCTATATACTGAAACACCTTAGAATAGTTCTAAAAAATATTGGGATAATTTTAATAATTACCATAATTATTTGAAGGTGTTCCAAGATTATTTGAATAGGTTTGAAAAATCCCTGGAGAAATATGAATTTTTTTATTCCATATACAAAAATCTATAATTTTTTTGTTCACTAAAAAATGTCTATGTCCTAATCATAAAACTTTTCATACTATATCATACGACTTAATTGTGAACGTATGTCTTCAGGTGATGAATGTAAGACTTTGAGGTGATCATAAGAATTTGAGTTTTATTATATTACTTTATCTGATTATATTAATTTTTCAAACATAATATTTCTTTATATGGCTTTCCAACCAATTTTATAACATTGGAGTTTTATGAAAATTGACAAAGGAATTATTACAAGACTTCAGCTATAGTGTACATCTTTGGAATACCTAGCATAAGAATTCCACATATGACATAAAGACTATATGACATTAAATCCAAATGTTTCATAGCCTTACATGGAGATGATCATAAGCCCTAATCATAGGACTTAGAGAGAGTAACCCTTTTAAGTTTCTAACATAAGATTCCCACACTAAGAAAAAAATTAGAAGTTACAGAGGATGAAAAATAAGAGTTTTACAAAATTAATCTGATGAAGAACAAGATTATTTGATATTATGTAAGAGTCATTCTACAATTATTTAAACATCACAAAAACATATAATAGTGTGTGATTAAATATAAATATAATGAGTGGGGTTGATCTTAATTTATGTAATGGGAAGATCAAATAACAATAATTAAGGGAGCTTACAGAATATTTCAATTATGAGGAAATCAAAATCTAATGAAGCTGATGTGGTTCTTATGTGATCAAAAACATCATGAAGCTTATTCAATCCATGATATATACTTGTTTTAAGGAATATTTAAGCAGGAGTTCCATTTGGTGTATTCTTTGAGGAATAAAATAAATTTATCAGGTTTTCAAGAATAATATAGAATAATTTCCATAAAATATTTATCATTAATCATATCATAAGTCATTTATGATGTGATATGATTTAGAGGAAACAAAAAAGATTATTGAGCTACTTCTATTTTTATAGACTCAAACAGATTTTTTTACTATTTTCATGAGAATCTCTCATGATACAAGAGTGAAATATATGCCAAAGATATTTTTTATACCCTTCTATATAGCTGTGAAGAATGTTAATGTGAAATCAATGGATATATTTGGTGTGGATTAATGAGACGAAGTTGAGCCTAGTGAATAATAAATAAATATTTTATTCAAACATGTTTCAATATAAATACATGAAATAACATAATAGTATTCTTAGAAAAATATTTTATTTTAAAGATAAACACTCAAGAATCCATTGGAACCAAAATTAGGGTATTTCATAATGCTGATTTATTATGGGATACTTCTTTTGTCAACAAACATTCAATTAATATAACACTGAAAATGAAATGTGATTTTAATTGTGTCTCTTATGCATGTGAGTAGAATTTATCACTAGGATAATTAATATTAATTTTCCATGTATCCATACATCAAATATGAGGTTGAACTAGTGGGGATAGTTGTACAATAGTGCATTGAAAAAATTAAGTAAAAGAATATCTTAAATAAGAATAATAAATAAGTCACTATAACTTATAACAAAGAAGAATAAGAATATTGAATTGAGCCTGTGAAAATTACTGGATCTAAAAAATGTTAACAAAAAATAATATGAGAAATGAAGAATTTGAGGAGCATAGACCGAGTTTCATGATTTGTGTTTGAATAAATTAAGGTAGTTAAAGATCCTTTGGATTGAGGAAGTGGATTAGCATTGTGGGTGTATTTTCATCCCTGGAGAGATCATGATATACTTCAAAAGGAGGAATAACTAAAACAAACTTGTGAGATATGAGTATTAAATATCTGTTAGAGGTAGCCCTATCCCCTTATGTAATATAGTGGACTATCACCTATGTAATATGGTGACCACACTGATGTAATATGGTGAAATTAGTTTCAATATGATACCTAACAAAATAAACATGTAATGGGTGATTTTATCTTAGTCAATAATCCATGACATGGACATCCCAAACATGATAAGGAGTAAGATTTCCAAGAGGTTTCAAACCTTGTAAAAGTACTTGTGACTTTAAATACTTTCATTGTATTAGGTGTTTCATAGGTTGAACTATAATATAGTCTATATTCTTTAACAATAATCATAGGTTTAAGTCCAAAGTAATTTAAAAGGTTTAATGAAAGATTTAGGATTTTGAAAAATTGGTCCACACCTATTTTAACCCCCTCTCAAGTGTGTTTGAACTGTCCATTGGGATGATATAATTGTTATTAGAGAAAATTTTACATCTAATTTGATATTTTGAATTCTTACTATTTGTATCAATGTAAAGATAAACTTTTATAATTATTGATAATTTCTCCCGGTTGTTATATTATATATATACTAAGTGAATATTTTATATGGTTGAAGATGAGACACAAATAAATATCTCTGATTCCATCCCTATTAGAACATAAGTAGAAGTTTCTAAAATGACTATTGAAAATAGAAAAAATAAAGAGTCCAAGAAGAAAAGAAAAGTCATAAAGAAGAAATATGAAACACCATTAGATGAAGGTAGTCAGAACAATTTGGACATATTAAATAAATATTTTTATTATTATTCTTGTAGTGAAATAAGATTTTGTTGAAATAGTTATTGCATTGAATCTACTAAAGGCTACTATCTTGAGTTCAAGTATTATATCAATAATGTCCTCGTTGAGGTGGTGAACAATGTATTCAGATTCATTAAGGGCTTGATTTGTGAAAATAAATGCTAGTAGGAGATGATTATGTAATGGTAGAAGCATTAATAAAAGAAATACTTCCTATAACACTCTCATTAAACTAGTAAAATACAAGGAAGAAAATGCCTCACTTTGCAGTGAAAGAGTCTCTCAAGATGAATAAAAAATTATAATAGCTTTATGAGAGAAATATAATTTTAATAATTTTGTGAAGGATGTAACCCATGCATTGGAGAAACTAAATCAAGGGTTTATGAATTTCATGAATACACAGTCAGAAGAGAAAACAGAAGGAGTGAATGATCTTGAAAATTTATTTTAATAATTAAGAAATATGAATTGTGATAAAGTTGGAAAGTCTAAGGGGTCTTGACCCTCAACTTTTTAAAAAATAAAGTTTTGAATTTTAAAAGTTAGTGGGAGGATATACTTAACTTATTTTTTATTGATAGTAATACACTTAGTTTTACATGTTGATATCTATGGGTAAAACAAAAGAATTTTTAAGTGACACAACCATAATCTACACAATAATCTGAAAAAATAATAGTTTTCACACAAACCTATTATTAGTGTATAGTTTTAAAATGGAATATAAATATTATAAATAAGATATGGAGATCATTTGGATAATCATCCACATCTAGATCATATAATAAGGTATCCTGTAACTCTAAAAATTCAGTTCACTTTGAATCTATTTTTTCTGGAAGTGCAGAACAAAAGAAAAATTATGTAAAATGTGTAAGGAAAAAAATTAAGAGAAACCCACCAATATTTCAAGGGTGGAGGTGACAAATTTTATTAATATATTCCCACAAAAATATCCCAAAAAGATGGCGTTCTTTCCTAAAGACAACAAGCATGAAAATTTGGATAGATTGTGTGCATGGGAAAACAAACTAGACTAATTGGGAGATGTTGATCTTTTTGGAGTTTGAGGTATATTAATATAAGTTTCTAGATAATATATCAATATGTGAAAATTATATAAGTTCCAAATCGAGGTGGTAGAGATGAATAAAAGAGGCATCCTTTTGGGGTGAAGAATACAACACTGATGAAGAAGAATCAATCCACAAGGAACATATTAGAATCACTAAGAAACTTCTATGGACTATGAAACATTGGTTTTATTATTATTATTATTATTAATTATGGTACAATACTACTAGGAATCACATATTTATTAAAGGGAAAATATAACCTCAAGAGTTTGAGAAGTAGGTGAAGTAAGGTAGTGAGTCTTCCTTGGTTTCTAAATTAGTAAATAGAAAGACACTCAAGTTGGGAATAAATAAATATTGCTAGGATGATCAACCCATATAAAAGAAGTTATTCTATTATGGTAAAAGTTTCCATAAAATGTAACATTATAGGATAAACATGAATTTTAAATTAAATTGGAGAAAGATAAATCCAAGAAGACAATCTATACAAGAGATAGATTCTTAAATTGGAGTAGTGGTTGATACTCCTTGTGAAGAAGTTAAGAAGTTCCCCAACAAGGGAAAGAAAATTTCTAAAAAATAGGTTTGTGAAAGGTGAAAGAGTGATGGACATGGTGTTTTCAAATACATTACCTTTATACCCTAATAGGAAGTTTTGATTAAATCTAAAGGAACAACAACTATGATCTCAACTTTTAAAACTAGCACTGAAAAGAAGGAACCCACACTCAAGAAAAATCATTATCAAATGGTCAAATATTGTTTAACCATGTGTAAAAATATGTTGGATGTAGATAAAAATCTATAGAAATTAAAAAAGGATTATAATATATTTTCTCAAGTCAATAAGTTCACTCCAGCAAATAAGAAAGCTGAAAAATATAATAATTCCCTACTTCTGATTAAAGTTCAAATTTATAAAGATAAAGATAGTGAAATCATGAAGATTTAAAGACATTTAAGACCTATAAGAAAGTGTTTCCTTACTGATAAAACTATATCATCCCTTTTAATTTAATTGAGGATATTTTTAAGATCTACCATATTCCCAATTTAACTATATTTGTGTTTCAATGATTGGAATTGAAGGTGATAAAGGATGAAGAATATCCCTTGATGGGGAGCTCTAAAAAGAGAATATATTATCAATGTTTTATAATATTTTTCTCAATTCTATAAATATGGATCACCCCTTCAAAATTTAAAGGATGAGGTATTATTTTCATTCTGTTATCTCTTTCTTACATATATATTTCATTTTTATCAAGGGAGATTGATTATCAAGATGAATGGGGAAGACCTTGCAGTTGAATGTTTTTTATATACGTGTTCAAGTGAGTACATGTTCTTATGTTTTCTTGAAAATTTTTATTTGTATCCCCCAAATTGTTAAATTTAGAAACCCATATCACATGTGGTAAAAATATGGACAATCGTGTTTTATAAACTTATCGCACCTATTTTCTACAAAGGGTTGGCCCATATAGACATAGAGTTGATTTCTTATGAAAATATACTTGGAGAAATGTAATAAAAGCCTAAATTTTAGGTGATGTTAGGATGGTCTAAAGTTCTTATAATCACTTTAATTTATTGATAAGTGATTCTTGGAGAATTAATTCTCTCAGGGAATAAATTAATGTTAAACTTCAATTGGTATCAAGAAATTACATGGAAATAAGATGTGTTTATTAAATTTTACAGAATTTGTTATCAAAATCCTACCAAATGAAAATAATAAGCGGTATGGGAACTTAAATAAGAACCTCCCCTTATACTTTAATTGGTATCAAATATCAAATAGGAAAGGAAAATAAAACATTAACCCTACTATGTTAATATGGAGGAGAATAAAATTACCCTTTGAATTACTGTCAATTAGGGGTAGAGAAGATACATTGGAAATAGAAGATAATTTTTAATTGGAACTGACAAAAAAGGGGTTGTTGTTTTGTTCAAATTTGTTTGATTCTAGTTGTTTTTAATTAGGGTTGTCAATTAAATATTTTTAATGAAAAAATAAAAAGGAACGAATTTAGGTGATGAATTAAAATATCCACCTATGAAGGAGATGGAGTTTCTTCCATGTAAATTAATTGTAAATTAGAAGAGAAAATGTACTTTGAATAATTTTATGGATAGAATAATTATAAGATATGGATTTGAGGTGTTGATTGATAAATATTGTATTGGAAAGCTTGTATAGCTTTGAATCAAAAGTCTAAAGCAGGTTCAATGTACTTGGGAGAATCTATATAAATTTGGAAAACCCATCCTTCGAGTTTATAATATATCATCTGTTGTGATATGAATTTAAAATTTTTTGGAAGAAGGTCGATGTGAATATAGATGACTCATGATTTATTATATAATAGATACACCTTAACTGGAAGAATAGTTAATAATAATACTATAATAATGAGTATTTGATTTGATACAACACCTTGGAACAATTATGGATGGAGATTAAAATTATTTTAAAACTTCCAAAAAGTATTTGAATGTGTTATGAAAATATTTTAAGAGATTTAGAAAGAATGGAAGCAATATCAAAATCTCTTTGAAGTAATCTTCATAAATATAGAATTTTTAATTTCACTGAAAAATGGATAAGTCCTTAGCATAAGACTTTTCCTACTAGATCATATGAATTCACTATGAACATATTTTTTAGGTGCTTAATATAAGACTTTAAGCTGATAATAAGACTTTGAGTTTGATCATATTACTCTGTCTGATCATAATTCATTTTCAAACATAAAACTTCATCATATGGATTCCCTTCCAATCATATGACTTTAGAATTTACAAAAAATTGACAATAAAATTATCGTAAGACATCAACTATAGTGTAAGACATTAGAATATTGAGCTTAAAACTTCATCATATGACCAAAAGATTGTATATGAGGTAACCCAATAAAATCGTACACACATATATCATCATTTTAGATGAAACATTTATATATTTCACAAAAATTAGAACCCTAAAACCATAAAGGTTTAGTTTCATTAAATACTAGATACATAATCAATATATTTCATAAAAGATATTTAAAATATCCTCCAAAGTTCTTCTATTATAAAACCATTCTTATAAATTTATAACTTAATACCTTTCTTTATAACCTAGGAAAAAATGGAAACATAATTAAGGTTGAGGTTAGATGCTCAGCAAGCGTAAACATGGGAGATATCAATTGATGATCTTATACATTCATAAAATAATAATAATGGTGTTATAGTATGACAATAACTTATGAAGTTCACACTAAATAAATCAAAGATTATAAATCCTAATCCATGGTATAAAACTTTAACAATTCAAAAGTCTTGATTCTTTAGAGTTAGGAATCATCCATATACAATCATGATCCTTTAGAGTATATCATAATAATAAGAACATGTAATATGAATTGTTTCACAATCATAAGCATAGAATATTATTTCATTGGCCAAGGATCACTACCAAGACCATGATCAAAAAGTTTACCCATAATTGATTGGGTTCAATACCCAATATATTTTCATCCCTAGAATGGTTTCACTCCCCATCCCCTTCATATTATCTCTTTATATATCAATAATTACCAAATGCATTAAAAATATTTCATGGAACCACTTGTCACATAATGAGAACCATACATATGGGTTCCATAAGATTATAAAAACATTCATCAATTCACAACATCATAAGTAATGGAAAATACATGAGTTTCATAAAAATTTCAACATCACATAATCATAATTCATCCAAATAAATAACAAGGATGATATAATTATATCATATCCCTAGTGAATCATAAGAAACATCAAATTATGTTGACCTAAATGAAAAATAGCTTTAAAAGAATACTCAAACCTTTCTTTGTAAACGTGAGAAAAAACGTCCTTTTTTATATAAAATTTTAAATAAATATTCCCATAATATTGAGAAAAATATTTTCTTTTAAAATAAATATAGAAACTGGAAAGGTATTATTTAAAGTAAATAATGTCCATAAAGACATGAAAATATATTCATGCAGTAATCTTTAAAATAAATACCCCATTCAAACTATTTGCAAAAAGTCATAAATATCTTGTTCAAATAAAATTGTAAAAAAAATTTAAAACTATTGAAAAAAAGGAAAATAATTTTTAAAGTGAATTTATATAATCATTTTAGTATAGAAAATAACATTCGAGAAAACATTTTAAATAGCATGGACAAGGAATAAAAAGTTCCCTAACCAAAGAGGTGATAAGGTTAACTTTTCTTAAAAAAACTTTTTGACCATTTTAAGTTCAAAAGGGAGGATAATGAAAGGAAAACATAAAAATAACCCAAAAATAACCATAGGATAAGAAAATATATGGGTATTAAGGGATATATAACATATTATTCATCCAAAAAATATTCAATCATAAACAATTCTAATTAAAATGATATTGCAATAGAAACCCTTAAATCATGTGATTACATTCTTCATAATCATTATTAAGCTCCAGTATAATAAATTTATATTTATTATAAATCTATAATAGAACCATATTCATAATTATCTTACAATATAAATTTATCTTATAATTTCCAGTAACCCATTTATTAATAATTCATCATTTAAATCAGCATTCGACGTGTTAATTGTTTTGTTTCCCATGCATGTTTTGGTTTTATAGTTCAAGTTATTACACCTTTTTCATGGTTTAATCATCTCAAAAATTATAACCAAGTTATAAGTATCACATTTAATCATTATATACACTTTTATAATCATTCATAAATGGCGGTAATGAAGAATAAATTACATCACTTCATTGAGATGGTAGTCAGTGTGTACACACAAGTAATGTTTTCATTTTACAAAGAATGGAAAAAAATATTGGTAATTATTAATATATATTCTCATAATAATAATAATAATATAATAAATATCATATATATTCATTCAATCTATAAATATTACCATCTATTTATGGTTGATATGATAAATGAATCACATCGCTACATAGAGGTGGTCGTCTGCATATATGCACGAACGACGTTGTCATTTTTATTAGGATGGAAATGAGGTAGAAGATAGTTTTACCATTAGCACAGATTAATTTAAGTGCTGTAATGATACTTATTTCATCAATCTAATATGGTTATAAAATATTTAGATATGGCTGGGGGGGAAATAAACTTGAAATTAACCAGTAAAGACAATTACCTCTTCTTTGGGTAACCTCCTTTTGATTTCACATTAAACCTTCAAAGGTTTGTTTATTGAGAAGAAAATATATATATATATATAATTTTTAAGGGAGTTATGAAGATATTTGGGTACGTATTGACCAATATATATGGCTCAAATCTTTGAAAGAGTGTGGGGAAGAGGTCCTTCATTTATAAGAGAGAGGAGTGACACTCTTATAAATACTTAAAACATTAGAATATAATAAAGCCATATTAAATTGAAAGTAGCACCAAGGAAACACCTTACCACTTATTTTAACCCTCGACTCTCTCCAGAAGATTTTTTCCTCTTCTCTCCCCTTCTAACTCCTCTATTTGATGCCTGGATGCCTATTTAATCATTCAGATCCAATCTGGATAGTTATTTTTTGATCTTGATCAATTATATCATCTTCTCCATGCAAAAAATCAATTATTTCTTTGATTTTTTAGATATAAGTGTTTTATCATGATCTAATGTGGTTTTTGATGATCATTCATAGAATCAACATTTGGGTTCAAGGATTCGCCTTCTACACAATGCTTGGACCAAGATCGTTGTCGGTAGTAGATATTATTTGGATCCAATGGTGTATTTTCAATTGGACAGTGACCAAATCCTTTATTTTTATTATTTCTCTTGATGTATAAGCCCTTGAAATTTCATGTATGTCTTAGATATGTTATTGGAATAATTGTTAGTATTTATGTTTTTCCCTAGGAAACCTATGTATGATGCTTGATCACATGAGGTGTGTGTGAATCCTTGACTTGTGCTTATTTTTCATGAATATTTATTATTCTGATGATGATACTTGTAAGGACCTAGCCTGTAAAGACCCATAAATTTCAAATGTAAAGACCCGTAAATTTCAAGGGAAATTTTTTCTTAATTTTCTTTGGGATTTTACGAGTACGCAGTTTCTGATGGCACCTGATTCTGAGGCCCAGTGTGCATGGAATCAATTTCTAAAGTTTAGCACGGGTACGTTCAGTGAACGAATGAGCGGGTTTTTCTAACTTTTGAACCGGTTCTCGGAATTGAAATCTGCGGGCACCGATGAAACCGCAACACCGGTTTTTGCTTAAGAACACCTTTTTCTGGGCTGCGTTTTCTCAAGAGGATATGATAAAAATGTGAGTAATAAAAATAAAAATTGGTTTACAATTTTATTTTTATTTCTTTACTGGTGGTTTAAGTGTTATGGGAGGGAAGATGTGAGGAAGTTGGTGTGGGGCCCACACGAGCCCCCATCCTCCTTTAAATTCCTAACACCCCATTAAACACCCCATTTATTTCTTCCCTCTAGCAATTATTTTGTATCTCCTCCACATTAATTTACATGCCAATAAAACACCTCTTTAATTTGACAACACAAGTTAAATAAAGAGGGTGAATTATTTTTGAATTTTGAAAAGGTTGGCATGAGTAATAAAATAAGGTAACCCTTATTTTATTACTGTTGAATTGTTGTGCGAGAAGGATTGGGGAGAAAATTCACGAGCCTTGAAGAACTTCATCTTCTTCGCGAAGAACACTGAGTCTACGATGAAGAACTCCGTCACCGCAAGGGGAGATCGCCATACCGTCTCCTCTCCTCTCTGCAACTGGTGAGAGACGCCTTCTTTGGATAATGAAGACACGCCGCATCCTTCATCAGGCGAACACCGAGGATGCTTAAGGATCCTCGTTTGATGAGGCCGTCTTCCGCGGCGTCTTTTTCCCGCGACGATGCCCGTTTGACGACTTCTTCGAGGTAGGGGTTTGAATTTGTTCGTGAATATTCTTTGTCGTCCAACATCAAATCCTTTAGCTGCTTGATATCAAATTAACGAGAGGGGGATGGACTACACGAATACAGCCGACCCTCCTCCCCCTTTGTTGTTGTACTCATTGTGACTTGAACGAAGGAGGCACGGTGCAACAACACCGCGCAGAAACAAGGAGGGACACAGCGAAGAAGCGCGGCACCGTCACGCCGCGCCGTTGAGGCCGAAAGAAGACGCGGCCGGAGTCGGGCTGCGGGGGTGGGGCGTGGCGCCGTTGCGTGGCGCCAGAAAACTGAGGAGGGTTGCGGCAGGGGCGGGTTGCGGCCGAGTGGCGCGGTGCCATCGCGCCGCACCGGTTAGACCAAGGCCGCGGCCTTTGGCTACATCGGAGCTGGGAGCGGCGGCCGGAACCGCCAGCGCATGGAGGGCGGGACCAACCGGTCCCAAGTGGTAAAATGTCTGGCCATTAAGGCCGGTTAGATCCAGAAAATCGGGGGTTTAAACCCCCGGTCAATGCGGCAGGGCGGACCCCCGCGGGTCCGCCATTCGTTCCGAAGGGGTGGCAGCTCCCCCCTTCTGCGTCTGCTCAGCCCGCGGGCGCCCGGACCGCTGGCGCCAGGCCGGGCCGCGCCGGCTGGGTTGGGCCACGCCCTAGTGGGCCAGACCCGGATTCGGGTCGGGTCAACCCAGTTCGGGCTGACCCAGGGGGTCTCAGACCGGGTCGGTCCGGGCCCAAAACCCCCTAAAAACGGACAGGTTCATTCAAATGCCCGTAACATGGGCCACGGACCTCCGATTGATGCACCGTCAGTTGAGATGCAATCCTTGGATCGAGAAAGTCATTTTGGTATATTAAACTCAAGGTTTCAGAGAACTTGGGGTATGGCCGGTTTGGTTCGAACCCGAAACCAACCGGGCCTTCGGAGCATAAACGCTTATAACTTGAGCTCCGGACGTCCGATTGACGTGCCGTTGACTTTTTTGGATTACTCTTAGTGAGATGGACCTTTTGGATTACTCCTCTAAAGGTTTGGATGCAGTTGGAGAATATTCTGGTTGGTTTTGACTTAAAAACCAACCGAGCCCCTAGAACGAAAAAACCAATAACTCTCAGACCGAGCGTCTGATTGACGTGTCTTCTGTCACATTGAGTTCCTTTTGTCGAGACAGAAATTTGGGGTACATCAACTCCAGAAAATGTGTCAGTTGAGGTATTGAACCCCCTTGGCTCATGAATCTAACCCTCTCGGAATCGAGCATGCTGTGTGCGGGAACCCTAGAGCTGGCTGCGACTGCGACGATGATGACGACTATACTGAAATCCTCCGTGGGTTTGGCAGTGATGATTATTGTACTGGGATCCTCCATGGGGTTGGTAGCGACGACGACCGTACTAAAATCCTCCATGGGTTAGACATAATGACTACTGTTCTTGTATCCTACATGGGTCCGGTAGAGTAGATGGTCTTGTATCTTTTGTGGGTCTGACAGCTTAGCTGGTCTTGTATCCTACGTGGGTCCGATAGCTTAGATGAATCAGTGGATACATCTGATCATATCTATCATCTTATGAAGAAGTATACCTGTGTGAGCCGAGTCTTGAATTTCAATCATTATCTTCGATATGATGGAATTTCTATCCTAAGTGGATTGGGTTGTGTTATCCTGTGTGGATTGGTTGTTCTATCCTGTGTGGCCTAGACCAAACTTGGGTTCAGATGTTGGAGCCAAACTGGAATTTATGACTTAGGTAAATGTATGGGAATATACCTAAGTAGTGTTGGTTGTTACTTCGTGATTGTATCTTTCCCTTGTGGATTATCCTTTGTAAATTTTGGGAGACCTTCGGGGTCTCGGGGTCCTTACTGAGTAGCGTATACTCACCCCTGCACGGGCTATGCCTGCACTATGTTGTGTTGGATTCAGTCGACGAACATCGTTGATCGTGGTTGAGGCTTGTGGATTAAGTCGGTACCTGGAGGTGGACCACTGAGCGGGACGTACACGGAGCGAACGGATGGACCCTAGGAGCTGAGGAGGCTATCTGTACCCACCCTTCAGGTGGGATTACCAGTGTTCGGCTCGGCGTTGCTGCTTTACTTTTCAATTGCTGTACTTTCTTTTCAGTTGTACTTTAATTTAGTTGGGTTTGTATTCTGGCCCATTTACTTTCCAGCACTTACAGTTGTACCCAGTTTACTTAGTGTTTACTTCATCTTGCTTACTCTGTGGTGTTTGTTTACTTCATAAAGGCAATGACTTCCCTTTTTATCCGGATTTACGCCTTGGGTGCTAGTTTCCAGCCCCTGGCCTGTGGAAGTCGGGCTTGGGGTAGTCACGGTACGGGCCCCGAGGATGGGTCGTGTAAAATTGGTATCAGAGGAGTTCAGTTCTACCACAGAACTCATCACTATGATCTTTCTTCTATGTGAATCAATAGTGTTAAGGGTATTGAGTGTGGTTATCAGCCCAGGTAATCCAGTGTTGGTGCGGCGGCCGACGTATCCGTACACCAGGACCCTGACTTCTGATTTCCAACTCAGTGCATGAAAACATTGATTGCATGTGTGTTTCAAAAGTTTTCTTTGTGATTACTTCGTGTCAGCTCACCAGGTATATTGTATTGACCGTGGCGCACCTGTTTCTTTTCGGGATGGACCCATGATGGTAGCCAGCTAGGGTTCAGAGCTTTGTGCGAGACGACAACCCACCGAGCGACGAGACCTTGGTACAGGTCCCTTTTACAGCAGAGGCACTGACGGTACCTCTACCCTCCGAGCCACCGATGCCCCCAGCCCCAGCTGCTGAGAGTGCACGTCACCTTAGTTCACCGCATGAGTTTCAACATCAGAGACCACCCAGGTTATGCGGGGAGACGGACCCTCAGGTAGCTGAGGATTGGCTGGAGGCTGTATTTTGAGTTTTCAGGTCAGTGGGGACACCAACTGACCTCATGGTGATCTTTGCAGTGAGCCTCCTGCATGCAGCAGCAGGCAGATGGTGGAGCCTGATGCTTCCGGTGCACGATGAGGCATCTCTACTATGGACGGATTTTGAGAGACTCTTCTGCTCAGAGTTTGTCCCAGCCACCCTACGTGCGGTGCACATTCAGGAGCTAATACAGCTACGGCAGGGCAGCATGATGGTAGCCCAGTACTCGATGAGATTTACCGATCTCTCACGCTATTCCACGGACATAGTATGGGACCCATTCTTCCGAGCCTAGACCTTCGATCAGGGACTGAGGCATGAGATCAGGGCATCGATTATCTCCCTCATCATTCCGACGCAGGCATGAGTACTAGATCGATCCCTTCTCATAGATATCTTTCTTGCTGAGCCTACACCAGCACCGAGACCTACCACAGGGCGGCACGTAGTAGAGTCTTCTACAGCTGGTAGTCGACGGATGTCACAGGGGTCCAAGAGGACCAGCGTAGCAGGCAGACGACCTCAGGACACTGGCTCAGAGGTGCGAGGCACACAGTGCAGAGCCAGCCTTCTGAGGAGCAAACAGTGCTACGCATGCGGCGGGTAGGGCCACATGGCTCGTGACTGCCCGACCCACCGTGCAGAGGAGCTGCAGACGGTTGAGGGACCACCCAGGCAGAGGCAGAGGGTCGACTGTGGTGGTCCGCAGGGAGCAGGCGGACGAGGCAGAAGAGCTGGCCGAGTAGCAGGTGGTGGGCGACGCTGTGAGGCTTTACCATCACCACCATCAGGATGTCCACCCTGACCACAGGGAGCTGGCGGGCAAAGGCAAGCTCAGCTTAGGCAGCAGAGGCCTACGACCACGGTGTGCTAGAGTTGATTCAAGGTACTATCTGTGTCTACTATACCCTTGTTGCAGTTCTTACAGATACAGGAGCGAGTTATTCTTTCATTGTCGCTGCCCTTGTTCAGAGCTCGGAGATTCTGACAGAGCCGTTTCCTCGATCGTTACGACTAGAGACTTCTACGAGAGCATACTCGATGATTACGCACTGGTGTCGGTAGTGTGAGATTTCTCTAGGAGGTGATAGATTCGGCTGGGATCTTCTTGTAGTGGCGTCGAGGCCTTACGACATTATCTTGGGCATGGATTGGTTATCTACAGTCCATGCTCAGATTGACTATATTAGGCGCAAGGTGCGGTGTGTTCGCACCGATGGGAGCAGGTTCACATTCACCAGCGAGAAGGGAGCCTTTTCAGTGCAGGATGGACTCACGAAGAGGAGAGGACAACCCATCACTCATCAGTTGGCTAGCCTCATCCTAGGAGTTGTTAATGTGCGGAGTCCGAGTTTTCCTGTAGTGGTGGATCAGTATACTGTCGTTCTTCCTGACGATGTTCCAGGACTACCTCCTCACAGAGAGGTAGAATTTAATATTGACCTGTACCCCGGGATAGCCCCGATATCCACTCCAGCATACCGGATGGCTCCCACTGAGCTTCGAGAGCTATGGGTAAAGCTGGAGGACTTGCAAGGAAAGAGATTTATCTGACCCAGTGTTTCACCCTGGGCTTCCCCAATTTTGTTCACCAAAAAGGCGGACGGGAGCTTGCGACTGTGTGTCGACTATCGTCACATGAACCAAGTAACTGTGAGGAATAAGTATCCGCTACCGAGGATTGACGACCTCTTTGATCAGCTCAAGGAAGCACGGTGGTTCTCGAAGATAGACCTCAGGTCAGGCTATCATCAACTCAGAGTTCGGGATGAGGACGTGCAGAAGACGACCTTCAGATGTTGGTATGGACACTATGAGTTCTTGGTTATGCCTTTTGGAATCACCAACACTCCAGCAGTGTTCATGAGTCTCATGAACAGGATCTTTCAGCCTTACCTCGTTCGATTTGTCATGGTCTTCATCGATGACATATTGATATACTCGACCACTGAGGAGGAGCATGCCTACCACTTTCGAGTTATACTGGACACACTCTGAGATCACCATCTTTATGGTAATCTCTCGAAGTGTCGGTTCTGGTTACGTGAGGTCCACTTCTTGGGACACGTCATCTCTGAGGTGGGAGTTGCGGTGGATCCTGTGAAGATCGAGGCAGTGCTAGATTGGGAGCCACCCAGGAGCATGACAGAGGTGCGGGGTTTTCTAGGACTGGCTAGATACTACCAGAGGTTCGTGCCAGACTTCTCCAAAGTTGTGGCACCGCTCTCAACTTTGACGAAGAAGGGAAAACCCTTCGTGTGGTCAGATAGATGTCAGTAGAGCTTCCAGGAGCTGCGACATAGATTGACCAACACACCTATCTTGAGGCTATCAGAGGAGGGAGTAGGGTATGTAGTCTACTGCGATGCGTCAAGGACCGGACTCGGATGTTTCATGATGCAAGATCAGGAAGTGATCACCTATGTATCATGATAGTTGAGGCAGCATGAGCAGAACTATGCTAGCCATGACCTGGAGGTAGCAGTAGTGGTCTTCGCTCTGAAGATGTGGCGACACAATCTGATGGGCGAGCGCTTTACAGTCTACTATGACCACCAGATTCTCAGGTACATCTTATCGTAGAAGGACCTGAACCTAAGACAATAGTGATGCCTCAAGTTCCTCCAGGACTATGACTTTGATATAGTCTATACTTCTGGAAAGGGGAACGTAGTAGCCGATGCTCTCAGCAGGAAGACGAGCATTCAACTACTTGGGGAGGCGATGAAGTAGCTAGCCACTTTGCAGATATCCTTTGTGGATAGAGGTGAAGAAGCCTTTCTTCATTCACTCACAGTCACTCCTCCACTACTACAGTGGGTCAGAGAGGCACAGTGTGGGGACGTTGACTGTGAGATGCGAAGTGCACAGATTTCCATGGGACAGGTACCTGATGGTTTTTCTATGGGAGGAGATCACGTCATCCTTTTCAGAGGACATACCGTGGTACCATCTACTTTACAGAAGGAGGTTCTGAGAGAGTTCCACACTTCCCCTTTAGCGGTACATCCAGGAGTGGAAAAGATGTACCAGGATCTCAGATGGAAGCACTGGTGGCCGGGTATAAAGAAGGCTATGGCAGAGTTCATTTCTCGATGCCTCACCTGTCAGCAGGTGAAGGTGGATCATTTGGTACCAGCATGATTGGTACAGTCCTTGGAGGTCACATAGTGGAATTGGGACGGAAAATCTATGGATTTCATGAATGGAATTCCACGTACTTCCAGAGGTCACGACTCCATTTGGGTGATTGTCGATCGACTCACCAAGTAGGCCCACTTCTTACCCATCATAGAGCAGGGCTTAGTAGAGAGCTTGGGACGTCTCTACATTCAGGAGACTGTACGGCTTCATGGTGTTCCATCATCTATCGTCTCCGATCGAGATGCTCGCTTTACTTCCTGGCTTTGGAAGGGGTTGCAGGAGGCATTCAAGACACAGCTACGTCTGAGAACCTCCTTTCACCCTCAGACGGATGGTCAGACGGAGAGGAACATTCAGACACTTGAGGACATGATCTGTGCATGTGTCCTCGACTTTGGTCACAGCTGGGAGGATCACCTACCCTTGGTGGAGTTTGAGTACAACAACAGCTACCACTCCACCATCAGGATGGCACCATACGAGGAATTGTATGGCCGACCTTGCAGATCACCTTAGTGTTGGACAGACCCTGGGGAGTCAGCACTTGGTGGACCAGAGATGGTCCAGGCCATGACAGAGAAGCTCCAATTCATCCAAGAGCGGATGAGGACAACTCAGAGCCAACAGAAGTCTTATGCTGACAGGAGGCGGAGACCACTAGAGTTTGAGGATGGCAACCACGTCTTCTTGCAGGTCTCACCTCGACGTGGATTATGGGGATTTGGCTGGGGCGTCAAGTTATCTCCGTGCTTCATCAGACCATTCCAGGTTCTCAGCAGGATAGGCGAGGTGGATTATTGCCTGGCTCTACCACCTCAGTTGCACTGGGTGCATGATGTCTTCCACGTATCTCAGCTGAGGAGATACGTGCACGACCTGACGCATATCATCGACCATGGGGAGCTGGACATTGATGATGGAGCGACTTTTGCAGAGGTCCCGG
Organism: Viscum album; assembly: GCA_963277665.1. Classification (NCBI taxonomy): domain Eukaryota; kingdom Viridiplantae; phylum Streptophyta; class Magnoliopsida; order Santalales; family Viscaceae; genus Viscum; species Viscum album. Next base: position 433,517,813 of record OY728141.1, on the reverse strand, counting down.
TGGAGATCAAGGATCGACAGGAGCGGGTCCAGAGTGGGTGGTCGATTCCTCTAGTGCACTTCAGATGGCGGCACGAGAACCTCCAGGAGAGCACTTGGGAGCGGGAGGCTCAGATGCGTGCTCAGTACCCTCATTTTTCCCCTAGTTTGTGTTGTATCTTTATGGGGACGTAAAGCCCTGAGGTGGGAGTAATGTAAAGACCAGTAAATTTCAAGGGAAATTTTTTCTTAATTTTCTTTCGGATTTTATGAGTACGTAGTTTCTGACGGCACCTGATTTTGAGGCCCGTTGTGCCCAGGATCAATTTCCGAAGTTTATCTCAGGTATGTTTAGTGAACGAACGAGCGGGTTTTTATAACTTTTGTACCGGTGCTCGGAATCAAAATCTGAGAGCACCGATGAAACCGCAACGCCGATTTTTGCTTAAGAACACCTTTTTATGGGTTGTGTTTTCTTGGGAGGAGATGTTAAAAATGTGAGGAATACAAATAAAAATTGTTTTACAATTTTATTTTTATTTCCTTAATGGTGATTTAAGTGTTATGGGAGGGAAGATGTGAGGAAGTTGGGGTGGGGCCCACACGATCCCCCACCTCCTTAAAATTCCTAACACCCCATTAAACACACCATTTATTTCTTCCCTCTAGCAATTATTTTGTATCTCCTCCGCATTAATTTACATGCCAATAAAACGCCTCTTTAATTTGACAACGCACGTTAATTAAAGAGGGTGAATTCTTTTTGAATTTTGAAAAGGTTGGAATGAGTAATAAAATAAGGGAAGCCTTATTTTATTATTTTTGAATTTTTGTGCGAGAAAAATTGGGGAGAAAATTCATGATCCTTGAAGAACTTCATATTCTTCGTGAAGAATGCCGAGTCTACGACGAAGAACTCCATCACCGCAAGGGGAGATAGTCGTACCGTCTCCTCTCCTCTCAGCAACCTGTGAGAGACGCATTCTTCGGAGAACGACAACGCACCGCATCCTTCATCGGGAAAACACCGACGACGCTTACAGAGCCTTGTTCCGTGACGCCATCTTCCGCGACGTCTTTTTCCCACGACGATCCTCGTTCGACGACTTCTTCGAGGTAGGGGTTTGAATTTGTTCGTCAATATTCTTTGTCGTCCAAATTCAAATCCTTTAGATGCTTGATATCAAATTAACAGGAGGGGGCCGAACCACACGAACACGGCTGACCCTCCTCCCCCTTTGTTGTTGTACTTTTTGTGACTCGAACAAAGGCGACATGGTGCAACGATACTGCGCGGAAACAAGGAGGGACGCGGCGCCGTCGCGCCGCGTCGTTGAGGCGGAAAGAAGCCACGGCGGAGGGGCGCGGTGCCATCACGCCATGGTGGAAAACCAAGGAGGGATGCTGCAGAGGGGCATAGTGCCATCACGCCGCGCCTGTCGGACCAAGACCGCGGCCTTTGGCCATGGAGAATCAGGGAGCGGCGACCGAACCTGCCGGCCACCGGCGCATGGAGGGCGGGACCAACCGGTCCCTCATGGTGAACTGGCCGACCGTTACGGCTGGCCAGATCCGGAAAACTGGGGGTTGAACCCCTGGTCAACGCGGCAGCGCGGACCCCCGTGGGTCCGCCGTTCGGTCAGAAGGGGTGGCGCCCCCCCCCCCCCCCCCCCCCTTTCGCGTCCACTCAGCCCGCGGGCGCCTGGACCGGACCGAACCGGCCGAGCCGGGACGAACCGCCCGCAGCACACCGTCTAGGCCGGGCTGCGCCCTAGTGGGCCAGACCTGGACCTGGGTCGGGTCGTCCCGGTTCAGGCCGACCCAGGGGGTCTCGGGCAGGGTCGGTTCGGGCCCAAAACCCCCTAAAAACGGACAAGTTCTTTCAAAAACCTGTAACTTGGGCCAAGTACCTATGATCTATGCACCATCAGTTGCGATGCGATCCTTGGATCGAGATGGTCATTTCGGTATATTACACTAAAGGTTTCGGAGAACTTGGGGTATGACCGGGTTGGTTCGAACCCGAAACCAATCGTGCCTTCGGAAGGGAAATTCTTATAACTTGAGCTCCGGACGTCCAATTAACGTGATGTCGAATTTTTTGGATTCCTCTTAGTGAGACTGACCTTTTGAATTACTCTGCTCGAGGTTTGGACACAGTTGGAGTACGGTCAGGTTGGTTTTGACTTAGAAACCAACCGGGCCCCTGGAACGAAAAAGCCAATAACTCTCAGACTGGGCGTCCGATTGACGCGCTATCTATCACGTTGAGTTCCTTTTGTCGAGACGAAACTTTGGGGTACATCAACTCTAGACTATGTGTCAGTTTATGTATCGTCCCCCCTTGGCTCATGGAGCGGACCCTCCCGGAATCGAGCATTCTATGTGCGGGAACCCTAGAGCTGGCTGCGACTGCGACGATGATGACGACTGTATTGAAATCCTCCATGGGTTCGGCAGTGATGACGACTGTACTGGGATCCTCCGTGGGATCGGTAGCGATGAAGACCGTACTGAAATCCCATGTGGGTTCGACGGCAATGACTACTGTTCTTGTAACCTACGTGGGTCCGGCAGTACTACTGTTCTTGTATCCTACGTGTGTCTGACAGTATTTGACTCTGTACTTGTATCCTACGTGGGTCCGGTAGAGTAGTTGGTCTTGTATCCTTTGTGGGTCTGACAGCTTAGCTGGCCTTGTATCCTACGTGGGTCCGACAACTTAGATGAATCAGTCGCTACATCTGATCATCTCTATCATCTTACGAAGATGTATACCTATGTGAGTTGAGTCTTGACTTTGAATCATTATCTTTGATATGATTGACTTGCTATCCTAAGTGGATTGAGTTGTGTTATCCTATGTGGATTGGTTGTGCTATCCTGTGTGGACTAGACCAAACTTGGGTTCGGATGTTGGAGTTGAACTGGAATTGATGACTTAGGTATATGTATGGGCATATACCTAAGTAGTGTTGGTTGTTACTTCGTGATTGTATCTTTCCCTTGTGGATTATTGTTTGTGGATTCTGGGAGACCTTCGGGGTCTCGGGGTCCCTACTGAGTAGCGTATACTCACCCCTGCATGGGCTATGCCTGCACTACATTGTGTTGGATGCAGACGACGGACAACGCTGATCGTGGTTGAGGCTTGTGGAGACAGTTGGTACCTGGAGGTGGACCACTGAGCGGGACGTACATGGAGTGGACGGCTGGACCTGAAGAGCTGAGGAGGGTATCTGTACCCACCCTTCAGGTGGGATTACAAGTGGATGGCTCGGCGTTGCTGCTTTGCTTTTCAGTTGCTATACTTTCTTTTCAGTTGTACTTTACTTCAGTTGGGTTTGTATTCTGGTCCATTTACTTTCCAGCACTTACAGTTGTACTCAGTTTACTTAGTGCTTACTTCATCTTGCTTACTCTGTGGTGTTTTTTTACTTCATAAAGGCAATGCCTTCCCTTTTTATCAGGATTTACGCCTTGGGTGCTAGTCGCCAACCCCTGGCTTATGGAAGGCGGGCTTAGGGTAGTCACGGCACGGGCCCCGAGGACGGGTCGTGACATAGCCTTAGAAAATTACTTAACCTTGAGTTAAATCAAGAATTAACATTGGGGATCTTTTCAGGTTTATAGTTTTATAGAATTAGTCCATAACTATTACATTACATCTCAAATATTACAAAGTAGACACTTCTACTCAGTATCCATTTTTTCATAAAATAAAAACTCTTAAAATAAAACAAAAATTCTTTTCTTGATATAAATCTACTGGAATTCTTATTTTCACTTACCCTTCCTTATACCCTGTGAAAAACATTTCAAAAACTTGGGATGAGCATAAAAAGCTCAATAAGGGTCATAAAATAAAGAAATAAAACATTATCCCATCAATACATAAAAAACATAATCTCTTTAACGTACCTCATGAAATCATAAGATTTATGAATAACATCTAGAAATCATAAAGTTCACTTGTGGCATCTATATCATACTTACATTGTAGCTTTCATAGCTACATAGGAAGTTATGTTGGAATACCCATAATAGTATATTCCCAAAATCTCTTAAGAGAAAAATTGACATTTACATTTGTCGCATTACCCAATGCATTGAAAACCTATCTCAGGATCACCCACCCTAGGTTTATCATAGAACCACCTGTATATGTAAAAAATTATCAAGAACCATAACACATAAAACAAGCATAATGGAAAGATAAATTTCCACATTTCAATCACAATATATCATTTCAATATATTGAAATATTCAATCCATTTCTGAAACCATTTAAAACATTTAATAAATATATTTTTTAATCAAGGTGTCCCATACACCTTTGAAATTTTTAAAGGAATTAGAATTTTAAAACCTTAATGTACATATAAATAAATCCTGAAAACAATTTTAAAACAAGGACATTAATGAGATATATTTATAATAATAAATCTTTAAAACATTTAAAACAATGTTTTAGTTAAAGTGTCCCTTACTACTTGAGAAAATATTTTAATAAAAATAATTGTAGAATAAAATTAAACAAAGATTATAATATCATGAGAATAATGAGATTAATGATATAATATTTCAAAGGGTAGTATATACACCATATAAAAGTGAATTGGTGTATAACAACAAATAAGTCTCAATGGAATGTAAATTGAGACAAAATTCCTTACAAAGATCATATCCTTAGATTAAGGATAAATAAATGACATAATTATGTGTGAAAAATATAAATATAACCAATATAATTAGATATTAAGGGTAAAGTAATCATAGGTCATTCACACATATTCTTAGAAAATAAAAACCAATGAAATGAGTATTTAACTCATTGAATAGATATTGAGCTATGATTTCCCTTACAAATTTTGTATAAATGACATAAGAATTTATCAATGGGGTGATTATGTGTTGAAAAATCATATCCACACAAAGGTAAGTGTAAATTACAACATAAATAAATAAATAATGATTCCACACATAATATTGGAATAATATAATCAACGAATTATGTGTCAAACCCATAGAGTGGAAATTGAGTTTAGAAATTCCCTTATGAAAATTATGCAGCCTAATGGCGTCACTTAAAAATTCAGAAAATGAGTTGATGAGAGAGAAAAGGCTATCTCATCACTTGGATATAAAATGTAAAGAAAAAATTATATATAATCACATATCCCAAAATAATAAAATAGAAATTAAAAGAGATAACATAAAATAAGTCTTTGATTAAAAGAGGAGGGTGAAAGGTTCCCTTACAAAGACCGTATCATTACATTATGAATAAACAAATGAATTAATTATGTGTGAAAAATATAAATATACCCAATATAATTATATATTAATTGTAAAAGAATCAGAGTTCATTCACACATATTCATATCACGACATAATCAAGAAGTAGAAGATGAACCCAAAGAATGGAAATTGGGTTAAGAAGTTCCCTTACCTCATGTCTGACTTGACTCGTTCGTTATTTAATTTCCTGAATAATAAACATAAGTTAATTTATACTTTATTCTGAACCTTTATCAAGTTTATTATTCCTTTTATATCACCTATTACCTTTCAATAACAATTATTTAATTATTTGAGTTCATATCGGACATTCTGTCAATGTTTGGAATTTGAGTCAAAAATGAACTCGTTATAATTACAATTTGTCCATGTGGTCAAAAATATATTATCTCCAGAATATTATTCATATATATATCATATAAATAATATAAATCAAGAATATATGTATTTAGAATATTCCATATTATTTTAAGATAATAAATGAAATGCACCGTTCATGGAGACGGTAAGCCGTACGTACGCTTGAACGCTACTTTAATTTCTTTATTTCATTTTTAAAGGAATGAAAACTAAAGGATACATAGGTATATTATAATTACAGTATAATATCATATTTTATATATGTTACATAAGTTGATTAAAACCATCCTTTATATGTTCCATGAATGGTATGAATGAGTCATATCACTTTGAGGGGGCGGTAGTCCGCAATTCCTCAAATGAAATCATCGTATTTACCCATTATGGAAACCATAAAGGTATTATATAAATGAAAAATAAAAAAATATAGAGAAAATATAAATATAATATATATCACATATAAATATAGTTCCATCATATTTTCCACCATGAGAGGTGGTATAGAAAAATCAAACAATCATCTTTTCAGGGTGCAGTAGTCCATCATCCATAGAAACAGTATGTTCTAAATCCATTAGATGGAGGTGTGTGTAAGTGTAGTTTTAATCGTTCTCATAACAATAACCTAGTATATTTAGGAGACTTTTTTTGTTATGTAATAAAATAAAAATAATATAATAGTGAGTGAAGAAGTAGAATAATGGAAATGAATTTTAGAGAAGAAGAAACCTCTTAAAACGTGTAACTCTCTTTGATTTGAGCCAAAAAGCTTTCTTGAATTTCCTTGTAACTAGGATAAGGCTTCTAGGAGTAATAGGGTAATGTTGGGAGACTCTTGGAGAAGCTTTTTGACGAGCCAACGGGCTTTAGAGGTGTTTTTAATGGGTTAGAGGTGGTAGCCTTTTATAAGAGGGACGAGGGGCTCTTTAGGAAAGTTTGAAAATATTATTTTATTATAAAATTATTTTCGGTTTCAAAAGGTCCACAACTTGGCGTGAGGGGAACAAACTTGCAGATCACCTGGCATCCTTGGCATGTCAAGGTTCTAATACCATGCGCTTATCCAACGTCTCCTTATTCAAATCGGAGGGGGTGAATTTGATTCGAGGGGACGCCCTTGGTCTCTATTATTTTATCCCCCCTTAGACCCTGCTATGCCTTCTCCTCCCCTGTATCCTTCTCCTCTTGCATAATAAAATTTCAATATTTATGGTTAATAATTGGATATATTTTGAATATTTTTTAATCCTTTTATTTTTTATTTAACCCTTTTTTCTCTTATCGTTTTATCAAGAATTGAACACTTTGAGAATCAAAATAGTTACCAGAACATGAAAAATATCCAATTAAAGATTCAACAATAAATTTTAGACTTATGATAAATATTTGGACGAATCTTAGAATTTTTAAATTTTATAATATTTAATAAAATATTTTTTATTTTAAAATATGAATTATGTCATTTTTGACACTATTCATATAATGACTTTTTAAAAAATACATAACTTGATTGATTAAAAAAAACTTCATTAATACAAATATAACATGTAAATATCATCTATAAATTTCATTTATGATATTAGAATAATAAAATTACATTTATTTTAACATTTATAATATCATTTATTTGAATCCTTTATTAATGAAGCAATAACTGCACCGCCATTGTGTCATAATTAAATTTATTTATTTAATGTCTAAAATTTTTAAATAAAACACCATGATGTCGGAAATCGTTTTATAATTTCAATTAATATTTATAGTAAAAAATATCACTTATATAACCACGTAAAAATGTTTTTTACTAAAAGATATATGTTTATGTTACATTATCCTTAACTTTAAATTAATTTTTATAAAATGTCATTTTTATTTACAAGTGGCTCCATGCCGTCCTCAAATAAACCAAAGGATTCCCATGGTCGGACATGTATCAGCCAATAGGATTAGTACATGTGTAAAGGTAATTTAATATTATTATAATATTAATTTTTACCCATATTTACAAGATTTACCATTTAACCATGGTAAATAAAATATTTACTAAAGTTATTATTCATAATGTCTAAGAATAAAAATTACCTATTTAAAAAATTTCAACCCCTTGATTCCAAATACGGAATCCATTTTTTCAAAATTAAAAAAACATAAGTTGGAGAAATTGATTAAAAATTAATTCCTGTTGTCAAATCTAAAAAGCGTGTTTTTAAGAAATAATAACTACCAAAATATTGACATGTGTTTATGTCCAATTTCAAAGTGAAATTACTCACAATGATCAAAATTAAATTAAATGATAAAAATATAATCCACTTAAAATTTAAAACCATTTAAAAAGATAAACTAACCATATAAATAAATTAGATGAAAAGATAGTTTTGACTAAAAATGTAAAATTCTTCACTATTCATTAAAAAATGAACTTTATCATAAAATACCAAAAATTGACCCCAAGTAAATTTTTATATCCCGCTTATAAAGAAAAATTTTATTTTTTGAAATAGAATATATAAAATTGACAAAAACTATATTTAAAATGGGTTCTCCATCAAAAGGCGGTAAAACTACATTTTTTACAATATTAGAGTATTTATGCTTAATATTGGATTCATTGTCATTTTAAGCCTCTAAATTATATTGGATAAATAAAAAAACATTTAACAAACATGTTTAATCACAATATGTTTAGTTCTGTTCATTCCCATCAATAAAACGACTAGGTGTTAACTACTATTTAAAATAATAATATTATATTATTATTATTTTCAGTATGACTTAGCATTGTGTGCAAGATAAAACTTCGAAGAAACCCATTGTTGCATGTCGGGTACGCCATCAAACATAGAGTCCCCTTTAAATTAAAATTAATATTTAATTCACAAAAATTAATAAATATGAAAATTTCATATTCTTTAATTACCTAGGATGTTACACCCTTCCCCCCTTTTGGGAATTGTGTCCTCGCAATTTTAAAATTGTGCTCAAAAACTTCATTAAAACTCCCACATAGAAAAAAGTGTCAATAAAAATATCACTTTAAAATAAATAAATAGAAGTATAATGGTCACCTGAGATAACACATACTATGATTCCATGAAAACATGGATATAAAGGAGAAACTAAGTGTCACGTTTTGATGGAGAGTGATAGAAAATGTGATCAGGAGAAAGTTAACCACTAGAAAACAACAAACATATGATAAGTTAAACGGTTTTTGATTCCTCTGTAGGAAAAGTAAACAGACAATGTTTTTTGTTTTAGGTACCCTTTCATAAATTTAGAGAATTTATTTATGATATTGACTAAGAACATAAGGAAATATACATACTTTTTAAGTGGAGTTTCATCCTTTAATAAGTTTCTACCAAAAACTTGTCTTTTCTCCAAATGATGAGTATTCAACATCTAGATAATCACATAATCCAAAAATATTAACTATATATTTCCCATGTCTTTAGTCATTAACTAAAACAAAAAAGGTTAGTACAAGATCAGATAATCCCACAAAAGGATAATCAGTTACAAAAAGAAATACTACACTTAATCTCCAAAATTGAACAAATAATATCCAAAGTTAAAAAAAGACCATTCAATAAAAAAATTTCCTTAAAATTATCCAAAATAATACAAAATAAGTTTGAAACCCAAAAATCAGAAGGATTTAATCACATATTATTCCAAAAAAATCATAACATTTATCTCCAAATAACATTGACTACTCTTAAAGTATCATACTTAAAAGTAATTAACCTAATCACATATTCTATATAATAGTTTAATCATTTCCATAAATAACTCAAATTTTCATATGTCCACAATAAAAACATATATTCTTCCCAAAAATAAAATTCCACCATTACTAATCATATGAAATCCCAAAGTATTCTATTTTCCTTAGGCATATAGTGTTCCCAAAAGAGAAAATGTCTTCCAAAAATATCCTTTATCACTTAATCACCAAATCATTTTTCTTATACCAAGGAAATCCATTTAATAAAACATAAGTTCCCAAAATAAACTTATTCTTTATCCATAAAATCATTAAACTAAAAACAATAATTCATATTAACCAGGTACTTCACATAGGCCAGTGGTAGGTGACACGCCCATATCGCCCTTCGGTTGTGGGTTCGATTCTTGTGGCCTGTCCAGATGCGACAGGATGTCACCCATCTTAAGGGTTGTCTTTTTTTATAAAACTCAAAGATAATCCTAACATGTTTTAACCAAAAAGGTTTTCTTATACCTATAATTTTCATCCCAACTCATTAATACCTCTACATCTTAATTCATAAAGTCTAATATATGTTTTCATTTTTTATTTCACCTTCAAAAGATAAAATAAAACTATTCCCAATATAAAAAACATTATACCTTCGTCATGGTGTCCACGTGGTTTCATCGTCATCTTGTTCATGAAGGTAGAAGGTCCATTCATTGCAACAATGATTTAGATATCCTTCAAAATCATTTTCTTCTTTCATCCAAATACACCTTGTACAACTTGGGTCATATGGGTGTTTGTAGAAAAATAGTTTTAGAAAATAATCATGTATGACATATAATTTCAAAACATCTCATAAAACTTGATTTTTATAAAATAGTTAGACTAATTTTGAGTTGAAACTTTCAATCAATGGTCTTAAAAAACCATAAGTATGTTTTTAGAGACTATATTTTAAAAGAAAATATAAATGGGTTACTCAAGGGTCTCCTTCTTCAGCACCTTTTTCAAAATCATAATATTCTTCAAAACCTTATGATAAGGTAAAATATTTGAAAATTCTTTGATAATATTTACCTTTCTTGAAAATATGAGAATATTGAGAAAATTGGATTTGATTAAATACAACCCATGATTCATGATGGTATCGTGGTATAGTAGAGGTGTTTGATATCTCAAAAAACTACTTGCAAGTGAGTTGTATTCTATAAAATGTTTCATAGTCATTCGAACATGACTTTGTAATAATTATTGAAAGCTTTTCATCAGGAATATATAGGAATGTTGTTTGAGATCCTCCTCCTTCCATTTTTAACTGACTTTCCTTGATCCTCAAAAAGTTATAAAACAAGGATTTAACTGAAAGAATAGACATAAGGACTGACCAAGTGTTTAATGAAAACTTTCAATCCCTAAAGTTGTCAAAACCGACCTTTGATACCAACTATAAGGCCCCAACCTTAGAACATTACTTAACCTTGAGTTAACTCATGAATTAAAATTGAGTATCTTTTCAGGTTTAGAGTTTTATAGAATTAGGCCATAACTATTACATTACATTTAAAATATTACAAAGTAGACACTTCTACTCAGTAACTTTTTTTTTCTTAAAATAAAAACTCTTAAAATAAAACAAGAATTATTTTCTTGATATAAATCTTCTTAAATTCTTCCTTTCTCTTACCCTTACTTATAACCTATGAAAAACATTTAAAAAGCATGAGATAATCATAAAAATATCAATAAGGGCTATAAAATAAAGAAAGAAAACATTATCCCATCAATATATAAAAAACATATTCTCTTTAACATACCTCATGAAATCATAAGATCTATGAATAACATATATAAATCATAAAGGTAACTTGTGGCATCCATATCATACATACATTTTATCTTTCATAGCTACCTAGGGAGTTACATTGTAATACCCATCACAGTATATTCCCTAAATCTCTTAGGAGAAACATTAATGTTTACCCATCCAACTTCATTTTTTTATTATAAACCCAAAACAATTTTAAAAAAACTAAGAAACCCCATGAAAAAACAAAGTTGTTAAAGGAATTCATAAGCTTACTGACATTTTTTATCCTTAATAAGTTCCCTAGAAAAATAAGTTACCGATGTTTCTAGATCATCCTTTATAAGGTCTTAAAATCGACGCACCAGTCTGTCCCACGCTTGCGTGTATTCCTCTTGGTTGATTTTCCCTACATTGAGACATCTTACTAGGATATGATTCTTCTTGTCAATCCAGTAACTCTGTTCTCTATCAGTGTCCACCTAAATAGTCTTTCCATAATTTTATTACCATCATCTGTTGAGGCATTAGTCACATGAGATTCCTCCTCCATTTATTCTTCGGAATGCCGTAGTATCTCTACAAGTTGCCCAACATCCATGCATGTATCATTTAGTACGTCCCTATTGGGAACATCCCCCTCGACTATAGCGGTATAAGCCCCTGATCAAACTACATTTACATGTAAGATGAGAACACCTACTCTCACTTGGGCCTTCACCTTCCAGACAGATCGAGTCTCCATGGGTGAAGGTGGGTATAAATAATCCATGAGTCTTTTCTTCCCGCCACACCAGCCCTTCCTCCTCCTCGGACTACAGGTGTCACTACCATAGAAAGCATGAGAACTGACTCTTGATAGCTGGCTAGAAGATTCATCACTAGACTCCTCCCATGGGATACCCGGATCCTCATTACGAGGTACTGTCTAATCAGCCTTCTTATTCTTCCCTTTATCCTCCAATCTCCCAAAGCGATTAAACAACATAATAGCTGGCAACACACTCCTCGGGCATGACCTGATCACTGGATATGGCTCAACCTAGGGACCCAAAAATCCCTTGTTCTCAAGTCCTGCAAGAACAGCCTCCCTATAATAAGTTGCCTTGGGGGACTTTGGACCTTACCCAGTGCCCATTTGAGTTCCCACAGCTAGGTTAGAATCACTCCCTATCAAGCTCACCACACCTATTGAACTGGATGAAACTGAGAGATCCACCATAGCCCATGTTGAGGGACCCTCCACTTCAAATCCATCAATACCCAAATATAGTTTTAAACGATAAAAATATCCACAACCCATGGATATTCCTATTTTATCATCTCACTCTTTGTTGCCCCTGTTAAAACCATAGGAAACCACTGATAGAGATGAGACTCCCAGAAGCTGGACTTAACGACTGGAAATTATGTATAATCTATCTCCTTTGAAGCATCCCCACGCACCACCTCATACTCACCTAAACCATCACTACCCCGCACCTGAACTACGAGATCAACCTGCACCTCTAATCCCTCAGAAGTACTGACCAAATTTTTCCTAACCTGGATCTCGTGATGGAACCCAGAAGCCAAATGGCCTACCCTGTGGCATCCTAAGAAGAACTCTATCCACAATTCAAACACCACCCTATGTTTCCATCTAAACTCTTCTCCTACTGAAATCCACAGCCACTCCACTTGAGGTATTGAAACATCAACCTCAACACATACACGATGTAATATAGGATGAAGAACCACTTTTGTGCGATCATCAGAGGAAACAAATCATCCAACCATATTCTCTATAATACATATAATAGAAGGGGTCTGTAAAGGGAGTGGTAGATTAAAAAATTCTACCCACACTGTTGAGGAAGGAGGGTCACAATTCATGATGAAATCTGAAGACCATCAAAAGATATGAAAACCTCATTTGTTGAAGACATGAGGAGAGCTAGACTAGGCAGTGATTAATTCATCCTTCTAGGAGAATTGGATCACCAATTGGCGTCGATAGAGAAGACCCACCACCCCACGATCTTAACGTCCCCATGACTCGAAGACAAATCAGTCAAACATGTCTATTGAGGGGCGACGGCCGCTAAATCAAGCCACGAGCATCAATCTATGAAGGTCTGTAGATGCGTTGGACTCCTTTGAAGAAATATCAAGTTGGGGTGATCCTTCATGAAGTTTGGGAACCTTAAAGAAAAGATGGATCGATGGGAAAGGAGGGAGGAATGTCGGGTTAGTGAAAGGGATGACGGGTCGAGTCATAACGGAGGAAGGAAGATCAATCCCCCCTCCCCCCACCAAGGAGGAGGGGGTCAGAGACATAAAAAATTCCACTAGGGCATCACGACAGAAGGGACCGGAGCCTTGCGAGTTGAATATAATTCCTCTATGTTCCGAATCTAGGTATTGGTTTTGATTTTCTCTCAACTTTTACCTCTCTCACGTTACTCAATGCATTGGAGAGCTATTTCAGGCTCACCTGACATAGATTTATCACGGAACCACCCTTATATGTAAAAAATTCCCAAGAAACATAACACATAAAACAATCATAAATTAAAGATAACATTTACACATTGAAATCACAATATATCATTTTATGATATTATGATAGTCAATCCATTTCTGAAACCATTTGAAACATTTAATAAACTGATTTTTGAATCAAAGTGTCTCATACCAATTTGAAACTTTTAAAGGAATTAACATTTTAATACATTAATTTCCATATAAATAAATCCTAAAAACCATTTTTAAAACATGTAAATTAATGAGAAATATTTAGAAGTATAAATCTTTAAAACATTTAAAACAATGTTTTAGTGAAAGAGACCCTTACCACTTGAGGAAATATTTGAATAAAAATAATTACAGAATAACATTAAAAAAGTTTATAATATCATGATAATAATGATATTCATGATATAATATGTCAAAGGGAATTATATACACCATATAAAAGTGAATTGGTGTATAACAACAAATAAGTCTCAATGGAATGTAAATTGAGACAAAATCCCTTATAAAGATCATATATTTAAAATCAATGACATAATTATGTGTAAAAAATATAAATACACCCAATATAAGTATATATTAAGTGTAAAACAATCAATGTTAATTCACACATATTCTTGGAAAATCAAAACCAATTAAGCAGATATTTTACTCAATAAATAAAGATTGAGTTGTGATTTCCCTTACAAAGTTCTTATAAACGACGTAAGAATTTATCAATGGGGTGATTATGTGTTGAAAAAGTATATCCACAGAATTTGAAGTGGAAATTAAAAAATAAATAAATAAATAGTGATTCCACACATAATAGTTGAATAATATAATCAATGAAGTATGCGTTAAATCCAAAGAGTGGAAATTGAGTTTAGAAATTCCCTTATGAAAATTCGGCAGCCTAATGGCGTCACTTAAAAATTCATGAAATGAGTTGATGAGAATGAAAAGGGTCTATCATAACTTTGAAATAAAATTTATAACAATAAGGATATATAATAACATATCCCAACATAAGAAAATGTAAATTAAAAGAGATAATATAAAAGAATTTTTTGAGTAAAAGAGGAGGGTGAAAGGTTCCCTTACAAAGATTGTATCATTACATTATGGATAAAACAATGAAATAATTATGTGTGAAAAATATAAATACACCCAAAATAAGTATATATTATGTTTAAAACAATCATATGTCATTCTCACATATTCATATCATGACATAATAAAGAAGTAGAAGATTAACCCAAAGAATGGAAATTGGGTTAAGAAGTTCCCTTACCTCGTGTCTGACTTAACTTGTTTATTCTTTAATTTACTAAATAATAAACTTAAGTAAATTTCAAATTGATTAATAACCTTTTACAAGTTTATTATTCTTTTTATATCACTTATTACCTTTCCATAACAATTAGTTAATTATTTCAGTTCATATCGGACATTTTGTCGATGTTCGGAATTTGAGTAAAAAATGAACTTGTAATAATTACAATTTGTCCATGTAGAAAAAAGTCCATTATCTCCTGAATATTATTCACATATATATATATATATCATATATATCATATATATCCATTATATATGTATTTAGTATATTCTATAACATTTTTAGATAATAAATGAAATGCACCGTTCATGGAGACGGTAAGTCGTACGTACGCATGAACACTACTATCATTTCTTTTTTTAATTTTTAAAGGAATTAAAACCAAACGATACACAAGTATATTATAATTCTAGTATAATATAAAATTTTATATATATTAAATAAGTTTATTAACACAATATTTTATATGATTCATTTATGGTATTGATGATTCATATCACTTTGAGGGGGCGGTAGTCTGCACTTCCTCAAATGAAATTATCATATTTACCCATTATGAAAACCAAAAAGGTATGAGATTAATGAAAAATAAAGAAACATAGAGAAAATATAAATATAATATATATCACATTTAAATACAGTTTCATTATAAGGGCCACCATGATAGGTGGTATGGAAAAATCAAACAATTGTTGTTTCGTGAGGCAGTAGTTCGTCATCCACAGAAACAGTATGTTCTAAATCCATTAGCTATAGGTGTGTGTAAGTGTAGTTTGAATACTTATCATAAAAACAATATGGTATATTTAGGATACTAGTTTTGTTATGTAATCAAAGAAAAATAATATAATAGGGAGTGAAGAAGTAGAATAATGGAAATGAATTTTAGAGAAGACGTTACCTCTTAAAACCTGTAACTCTATTTGATTTGAGCCAAAAGGCTTTCTTGAATTTTCTTCTTCCTAAAGGAAAGATTCTAAAAGGAAGAGGGTAATTTTGGGAGACTCTTGGAGAATATTTTGGACCATCCAAGGGGCTTTATAGGTGTGTGTAATGGGTTAGAGGTGGTGTCCTTTTATAAGAGGGAGGAGGGGCTCTTTAGAAATGTTTGAAAGTATTATTTTATTATAAAATTATTTTTGGTTTCAAAAGGTCCAAAACTCATAAAATTATAAGATAAGATGAATATAAGTCGAAATAAAATCATAAAATAAGAAATGGATAGGGTTTTGATATTTTTTAATCCTTATCTTTTTTATTTAACCCAATTTTACACAAATCATTTTATCAAGCATTGAACACTTTGAGAATCAAAATAGTTACCAAAACGTGAAAAATATCTAATTAAAGAGTTAATAATAAATTTTTAGACTTATTATCACTATTTGGATGAATCTTATATTTTTATGAATATTATAATATTTAATAAAATATTATATATTTTAAAATATGAATTATGTTAATTTTGACACTATTCATATCATGACTTTTTAAAAAATAAATAAAAACTGCTTTGATTTGAAAAAAATTCATTAATACAAATATAACATGTAACTATAATCCATAATATTCGTTTATGATATCAAAATAACCAAATTACATTTATTTTTACATTTATAATATCATTTATTTGAATCCTTTATTAATGAAGCAATCACTACATCACCATTGTGTCATAATTAAATTTATGTATTTAATGTCTAAAAATTATAAATAAAATACCATGATGTAGGAAATATTTTTGGATTTACAATGAATATTTATAGTCTAAAAGATCACTTATATTACCCTATATAAAAAAAATTTTACGAAAAGATATATGTTTATGTTACATTTTCCTTGACTTTAAATTAATTTTTATAAAATGTCATTTTCACTTACAAGTGGCGCCATGGGGTCCCAAAATCGACCCAAGGATGAAAATTATTGGAATGTTTCATAAAATAGGATTAGTACATGTGTTAGGGTAATTTAATGTTATTATAATATTATTTTTTATCCAAATTTATCAGATTTACCATTTAACCATGGTAAATAAAATATTTACTAAAATTATTATTCATAATGTATAAAAATAAAAATTAATGATTTACACAATTTATACCACCTGATTCGAAATATGGAATCCATTTTTATAAATTCAAAACATGTAAGTTTTAGAAATTAATTTAAAATTAATTCTCGTTGTCAAAACCAAAAATCATGTTTTTAAGAAATAATAACTACCAAAAGATTGACATGTGTTTATGTACTATTTAATAGTAAAATTACTTCCAATGACCAAAATTGGATTAAATGATAAAAATATAATCCAATTACACTTTAAAACCATTTAAAAATATAATCTATCTATATAAATAAATCATATGAAAAGACATATTTGACTTAAAATGCAATATTTTTCACTATTCATTAAAAAGAGAACTTTATCAGAAAAATACCAAAAATTTACCCAAAGTAAATTTTGATATCCCACTTCTAAATAATAAGTTTATTTTTTCAATTATAATATATAAAATTGAAAAAAACTAGATTTAAAATGGGTTCCCCTTCAAAAGGCGGTAAAACTGCCTTTTAAAAAATATTTGAGTATTTATGCTTAAAATTGGATTCATTATCATTTTAAGCCTCTAAATTTTATTGGATAAATAAAAAATCATTTTATTAATCATAATATGCTTAGTTCTATTTATATTTTCCAATAAAATGGATAGGCGTTAACTAACATTTAAAATAATAATATTATTTTATTATTTTTTCAGTATGACTCAGTATTGTGTGCAACATAAGACTTCAGAGAAACCCATTGTTGGGTGTTGGGTACACCATCGAACATAGAATCCCCTTTAAATTAAAATTTATATTTAATTAAAAATTGTTAATAAATATGAAAATTTCATATTCTTTATATACCTGGGATGTTACAATACTGCTTGAATTGATGTGATGTTTGATTTTTCATTTGCATATTGTATCATATGTGGTTTTATTTTATCTTCTATAGTTGAGCATGTTGGTTGAGCCTAGTGGACTATCCCTTGATAAGGAGGTGTTGGAAATAAGGTCAGCATGTATTGGACTATCCATTAAGGAAGGTATGTGTCATGCATTTTTGGGACTATCTATTGCTCGAGGGGGATGTGTTGGGTGAATGATCGATGTTCCTTTCAGCATGGAGGTAAAGAAGGTAGAGTTTGTCTTTGAGGACCCAAAATATTTTTTGGACTTGTGTGATATTTTTTTTGATATCTATACCTAGTTTACTTTCATGGAATGCATATGTATATGTTATACACTTATGTTAAGATATGTTGGTGGTGTTTTACTAGGTCTTGTACTCACACCCTACTCGGACATTTCAGTGTGCTTATTGATTTATTGCTCAGGGATTCAGTGAAGAGAAAGGGCCCTATATTGGATAGTTGATTTAAGAACCCAGATCTTCTTTTCAGTTATGTTTCCCTTTTCTGGTCATTTTTGAGAAAAAGTGGAATTTCTGGAAATTTTTGAAGTACACGCCATGTAATTTATGAGTACATGTCATGTACTCAGTTTCCACATGAAGCCTTGTGTTGGCCGTGTAATGGCCGCACACACATCCATGAAGGGGTGACCTGGAGGCCGCTTAATACAGGTCACAAAAATGGAAAGTACACACTGTGTACTTCCAAAGTACACGCTGTGTATTTTCTTTTTTTCATTAAATGTATCAGGGTCACGTCTAATCCCCGGAAAAGACTTCTTCTTGACCTAGTTCATTTGAGATCTCCCATAAGGCCTCGATATTCCTCCTAGCCCCTGACCGATCATACAATCTCTAATTCGACCGTCTTTGATTGCATTGGAACCATCTCAGTAAGCTCTTCCTTCTTCTAGATCTTCATTTCATGATTCCTCCTCTTTCTCAAGTTATCATAGGTTGAAAATTTTAGACATTTTTGAAGATCTATGGTGTTCTTGGGTGATTCAAGGCTCGAGGTTCGTTTATAGTGATCTCCCAACACCAAGGTAGGTGGTTTGTGCCTTTCTGTTGAATGTATTTCAATTATATGTGCAAATTGGTCCAATGCCGTTGAACGAGCTATTGTGTGTTTACCATTTTGGCCCTGATAATTGCTTGATATGCTTGTATGATTGAATAGAGGCTAATTTAATGTTAATAGAGTGAATTTCTATGCTTTAAATTTTTTTTCCATGAATGTTTCTTGTTTTGACCGTTTGGTCTAGTTTTCTTATTAGGCTGCTATTTATTTTTCCCATGCCTAGTATTGTAGGATGGGGTGACTGTTGTTCTGACATATTGTTATGTTTTAGACTGTTTAGCCAAGTAGTTCTTGAGGTTTACTATGGCCGATATGCGCTATTATGCTTGCTTGACTTATACAACGCCATGGGAACCTAGTGTAGTAGACCATAGGGAGAATGGACAGAAGGGATTCTCTAGAGTGTCTGTTTTTGCTTACGATGTGAGACCACAAGGGGGAATTGACGTAAGTGCTTCCTCAGAGTGTCTGTAGTTTCTCAACGTGGGCCACAAGGGGAATGTGACATAAGTGCTTCCCTAGAGTGTCTTTAGTTACCGATATGATACTATAGGAGGAATTTATTGTGAGTGATTCCTCAGAGAGAATATTCTAAAGTTGAACCAAAGGGTTTAGACTGAGTGTACTGGACAGAGGGTTTCTTGTGTTGCTAGGTAGGACCAGAGGGGATAGGCTATGAGTACTTCCCAGAGGGTTACCTATTGTGTTATCTGCTTGCTTGTGTTTCTAGGTAGGACCTGAGGGGATGGGATGTGATTACTTCTTAGAGGGTTGCCTATTTGTGTTTACCTGATTTGGTTAGATATTGCTTGATTTATGAAACTGAATGCTTTGAAACTGTGGATTGGTTACTGCTGAGTACTTCCTTGTTTACTGCTTCCTGTTATTTATTACCTTCCATATATTCACTGACTGTTAGGAACAGATCTTGTGGTGGTTTCCTACTGGTATTTAGTCTCACACCCTGTTTGGGACATGATTTTGGGCCCAAACAGATTATATTGCTGCAGGTATAGACAAGGGCAAGCTCCATTCTACTTCAGGTACTTGATTGCTGAGGAGATGGAGAGCATGGGACTAATCTGAGGCTTGCGATACTGAGGAGTTTACTTGTTTTCCTTTATACTTTGGTTCAGTACTGTATTATAGCATTTTGATGTGTTTGGATGCTTTCCTAGACATATGTACCATGCATTATTTATATATATATATATATGCTTTAGCTGTTTATTTCTTCAGACTTCTGATGTTTCTTATTGTTTGATATTATTACTGCTTCCACTATTATTATCTGTTTCTCTTCCACTGTGTTACTCTGTCAATGAGGGAATAGTTTCCCCACTATCACACCCAAGGCCCTCGTTTCTAGTTGGTAGCCTCTGGCATTAGGGGAAATGCGCTTGAGGCCATGTGACCAACCGGGTACGGGGCGCCTCTGGGTGGCTTCCAAAACTGGGACGTTAAAAAGTGGTATCAGAGGAGTTTCTTTTCTTTGACTTACTTTTTGGAGCCTATAGTTATGGATAGTAGGGAATAGGTACTTGGTAATAAGCTGTTCCTGGGAGTATCTAACTCATGTACAGGGAAAAGCCCAATTACCTCGTATTGCAATTTTTCTATTTTTCAATTTTACAGTTGATTTGATTTTCACCATTGGGTGACTCACATGTATTGTGATGTCATTGTTGATGTTGTTGGGGTTCTATTTCTGTTGCAACACGATGAGATGAGGGTATGTCATCTCATGCATTATATATGCACTTGTTAGAAATCACATGTCAAGCATACTTTCCATGCCATTTAGGTTGTATTAGTGAATGCATGTTCTAGTGATAGGTTTTGTGCTATATATGCATGCTGTTGTGATATATGCCTTGATAAAAATACCTATTATTTGATAAGGTATTGTTTTTGTAAGGTTTTGTTTGAATGAACACCAAAATTTGTTTCTTAAGGTGTTATGGGACCTCATGGACCATAATCCGGTGGATCATTGCCCTGTTATCCTTGTTATAATATGTATAAGATTCCAAGATTTGATTCACAGAGAGTATGGTCCCTCATAGATCGGAATTTGGAACTTTGGTGTTCGTTTTAGTGTTTTTCTGGGCTTCAGAGTAGTTTCTGAGGCTTATTGTCTGGAAAAACCCAGAATACATGCTGGGTAGTTTTGACTACACGCCATGTGTTCTTCTATTCGGGAAGAAACTGTTTTTCTTAAGTACATGATGTGAAACTTATGTACACGTTGTGCAGTCTTTAACCGTGTCATCGGTCATGTGGGCAGAGACATGGGATAAGGAAATTCTTGTGGGAACACAACGTGTACCGGTTGTACACATCGTGTCGTGTTGACCTTGTATATGCCCACGTGACTAACAACACAGACACAAAAATCTTAGGTTATACACACCGTGTTAGTTCTAAACTCGTCATGTAGTTTAATATTATAATTCATTCATGTAACTAACAATACGGGTCAATGTTATCTTTCCTAGTACACACTGTGTCTGTATAGAACACACCATGTATTGTAAGCCGAGTATTCATCCATGTCACGAACAACACAGGTTGGTGAAGCACGTCTAGTACATGTCGTGTCTAGTAAAAACGCGTCGTGTAATCTACTTCTAAGGAGAACTGTGTAGCTTATCCATGTAGAAGGACTCAGGCACAATAAGAGAATCCAAGTACACGTCGTGTGTAAGGACAAAACGCCATGTGTTTGGGGTGTTACATGATCAGTTCTAGCAGAAGTACACGCCCATTTGAAATACATAAGGGAACATGCCGTGTAGTAATTATACATGTCGTGTAGTCTTTTTTTGTAAAACTTGAATGTTTTCTTTCTCTTGTTCCCTTCTTATGCTTCCAGTTTTTGTCCTTGATGATCTTGATCTAAGGTGTGCATTGACCTTGCAGAGTCATGTTGTCAAGACGTCCTCTGGTCATATGCAAGTTTCCAGGAGGTGA
The DNA here is from genome assembly GCA_963277665.1 of Viscum album. Lineage (NCBI taxonomy): Eukaryota > Viridiplantae > Streptophyta > Magnoliopsida > Santalales > Viscaceae > Viscum > Viscum album. Next base: position 433,495,798 of record OY728141.1, on the reverse strand, counting down.
CCAAACACCGGATATGGCTGATCAGGGACTACCTACAGATCCTCCAGTTGTGCCAGTCTTGGCACCAACCGTTATAGCTAACATAGGTGCTGATGCATAGTTCAGAGAAGGATTTATGAGGTTCATGTAGACTTTCCGTGGGGTACCGCCTCTTGCCTCGTCTATGTCAGAGTTGACACAAGTCTTTCAGCAGCAACATCCTCCCACTTTTATACGGGAAGGAGGACCCCAGGCTGTAGAGACATGGTTAGAATCCATGTTTTCTATCTTTGAGCATCTGGAGATGCCTCTAGAGAGGAGGTTCAAGATCTATATATACATGCTTCAGGATTCTGCCAAGATATGGTGGGATGTGATCTCACAGGTGGGACGCCAGCAGTTCATGGCGTGGAATGAGTTCCAGCATGCCTTCTATGACTACTTCTATCTGGAGACTTTGAGGGTCGATCAAGCCCAAGAGTTCATGAGTCTAGAGCAGGGTACTCTTTCTGTTATGGAGTATTCTTCTAGTTTCACCGAGCTGCAGTGCTTCACGCCTATTCCATGAGGTGACGAGTTATTCCTAAAAGGAATTTCGAGGATGGTCTGAGGCATGACATCCAATCGCAGATGAATATCTTCAGGTTGACTACTATCTCTTTTATCGTCAACCAGGAACTGATCACGGAGCACAATCTGAGAGATTCTGGAGTTGTGAGCCAGGGCGGCTCGACATCCAGAGTTAGTATCCCTCCTAGTGATAGCAGGAAGCACCGTAGGGAGTTTTTGCACGGAGATCCTAGGGGGTAAGAGATATCTTATGGTAGATAGGTAGTATGCTACCAGTGCAGAAAGAGCAGGCATACGAGGCCAAATTGCCCGAGAGATCCGGTGGAGTGTCGATATTGTGGCAAGATGGGTCCTCTTCAGTGATTCTATTAGATCTTCTCACCAGCAGCTGGTGACAGGGGTTCTTCTATGACTCCTCGTTATAGGGTAGCACCATCTGTTTCTCACCAGTTTGGAAACTGGAGTTCTTCCAGCTATTTAGGCCTAGGTGGAGGTCGTGGTCATGGTAGCCAGTTGCTCGGGTTTCAGTGACATTAGGGCGGATCAGCTCAGAGTGGCCAGGTAGGGTCACAGGGCCGTGGTACAAGACAAGCTTTTGTAGTGGATCAGTCTCAGCAGGAGGAGGATCCCATACCTTCCCATATATTTATATCAGTTGTTGATGTGGAGAGCCTTGGGCTCTGTATCTTTTCTTATACTAATATCTTAACACTGGACACTCCATTAGGGGCTAGAACGGATAATGTGCATCAGTGTAAGGAGTTCCCTCTAGAGGTTGGTGGGTGTAACTTCCTTTGGGACCTCTATGTCCTAGAGATGATAGGTTATGGTGTCATTATCATAATGGACTGGTTAATTCCCTTCCAGGTAGTTGTCTATTTCTATTGTCGTTGGGTGAGCTTCATGTCACCAGAGGGCATATCGTTTCTTCATAAGGGTGAATAAGATGTCCAGGCGAGTAGAGCGGGACCCAAGAATCATGGGTTGAGAGGAGTTAGAGCCCAAATTTCTAGTCTTTATCTGGATGATCAGGGGACTTCTCAGATGGACTTTCCTCCAGTGGTGGATTGTTTCAGGGATGTCATTCTAGAGGAATTTTTAGGTTTGCCTCCAGAGTGAGAGGAATAATTGTATATTGAGATCATGCTAGGAGTCGCACCGGTGTCCATTCCTCCTTTTAGGATGGCTACACCAGAGTTACCGGAGCTCAAGAAGCAGTTGGAGGAGTTTCAGGCAAAGGGTTTCATCTGACCCAGTACTTCTCCTTGGGGTTCTCCTATCCTATTTGCAAAGAAGGTAGATGGTACCCTCAATCTTTGTGTGGATTATCGGAAGCTGAACCAGTAGACGGTCAAGAACCGATATCCCTTACTGATGATTGATGATCTAATTGATCATCTTTGAGGATCCTGGGTGTTCTCGAAGATTGAATTGAGATTCGTTTATCATCAGCTACACGTTAGACCATCTGATATACCTCTTACAGCCTTCCGAAACAATTATGGTCTATACGAGTATATGGTTATGTCGTTCGGTCACACGAATGTGCCTATAGTTTTCATGGCCCTGATGAACCGAGAGTTCTATCCATAGTTGGATTCTTTCATGGTGGTCTTTGTGGAAGATATCTTGGTGTACTCTTACACTTGACACGACCATGCTACCCATGTTGAGATCATTTTGAGTACACTGAGAGAGAATCAGTTATATTCTTAGCTCTGGAAATTTCACTTTTGGATGGACCAGATTCACTTCTTGGGTCATGTTGTCTCAGAGACATGAGCATCAGTAGACCCAGAGAAAGTGAGAGCAGTAGTTTCCCGGGAGTAGCCGAAGAATTTCTTTGAGGTATGGAGTTTTCTAGGGCTGGCTGGATACTACATAATTTTCATACAAGACTTTTTATGCTTATCATCACCACTGACGGGTTTTATTAAGAAGGGTACATGGTTCTTGTGGTCAAATTCTTGTGAGTCAGCCTTTTAGGATTTGAAGGGGAGGTTTACTTCAGCACCGATACTAGTGTTTCCAGAGCTGGGAAAGAGCTATACTGTGTACTGTGATGCTTCAGGTATTGGTTTAGGAGATGTGATTATGTAGGGAGAAGGAATCGTTGTGTATGGGTCTCAGCAGTTGATGCCACATGAGAGGAATTACCCGACGCATGATCTCGAGTTGGTTTTTGTTGTTCTTGTCTTGCACTGTTGGAGACATTATCTTCTGGGAGATCATTTTGTGGTTTTCACGGACCACAGGATTCTCAAGTATATCTTCACTCAGCATGACTTGAATTTGAGACAGCAAAGGTGGGTTGAGTACCTTTAGTCCTTTGACTTTGAGCTTGCCTATAAGTCAAGGAAAGGCAATGCAGTGGCAGATGCATTGAGCAAGAGGACTCAGATATAGGCAGTCTAGGAGGCCAGCAGTCACTAATATAAATATGACATATAGACACACATTTATAGCCACAATATAAATGGTATATGGCTATAGATTAGATATATCCATGAGCAGATCATTCCCTGTGGGAATAGTATTCTTTGTTTTTTATGCTCCGTCGAGGCTTTCTTCTCCACTCACCCACTCTCCAATCTCTCCCTTGAAACTCTTCTCCTTCGATCGTCTCCCAAGTCATTTCCCCTCATCCAATCCTCACCAGATTCTCCTTCACCCTCACCGGATTCTCCATTCATAGCTCATCCATTCGCGACATCTTCATTTGCGGTTCCTCCACCCCTCATGCATTCCTCTCCTCCCACATACCCTTCTTCGGGTGTAACTCCTCTATCTGGTGCATCAACCGACGCTTCCCCTCTCTGAGATTGAGCTCCCTGTCCTCTGGCTGACTGAACTGCCCTTCCCTGCCGGCTACTCTTGTGAAGGACTCGATCGAATCCCTAATCTCATAACATTAGCTCACGCACTGGAACCCTACTCGCTCCCTCACTCCCTGATCTCGTGACATCGGATCAGGAGAAGGAACACTACCCTCTCCAGATATGTCAAAGGAACCCGACCCGCTCCCTGCTCTTGCGGATGAACCCTTCCTTCCTAAGGAATAAACCTTCTGGATCCATCCTATTGTGATTCACCTCTTCCTATAGGTAATCACAATTCTTACATCTCTTTGAATGATATGAATCCTCAAATTCCATTCATTTATTTCTGACCAAATTAAACATATGTTGAGATATTCATTGTAAATTGTCTATGTCTTTCATGTTGTAATTTTTACTCTCATGATCATTGATTTCTAATATCCTGTTTTCATGTTTTGACTAGCTTGTTTCCAAGAGTGCTTTTGATTTTATTTTCATTAGGGAGATTTTCATAGAGAATCCACTTGTGTTGTTTCCATTGTAAAATATATAATTATTTATTCTTGTAATTATTTTTTTCCAATTATTGAGATCGAATAGATATGGTATAGAACCTGATTTTTATGATAATTCATGATGAAGGGCTACTGCTGATCCATTGAGAGTAATAAATTCCATGGTTAGTATTAAATTTTTTATTTCTTATATTGGTGAAGGGATTTTTTTCTTGGATAATAGAGTGTACAAGGACTGGTTGTTGATACATAACAATGGGTTTTCAGTCGAGGAACATCTTGGGGATAAAATTGAGATACCTTGGCTTATGTTACAAAGAACATGTCAAATATTTCTAAAAGTTAAGGGTTTCATAGTTGTATTTTTTTGTTAATTGATAGTATTTAGGGATATTTGAGTTGTTACTCAATACATTATTTTTTATATGTCATTGTTTTTGTAATTTCTATTTTTGACATTCTATTTGATGAACTATTTTTTAAGTGCTAATAGTTTTATTCACCATAGATTTATATTTTACTCTATTGTTCTGTGATTTGATTGGAAGATTATATAATCTGGTCAACATCAACAAGACTAAGATGACTGTTTTTTTGGTTTTTATTTTACAATTCTCACCCTATTATAGTTTCATATCATATCACATCACATCTAAAACCAATAAAATAAACTTTTTTGTAAACTAAAATGGCAATTGCTTTTTTCATCTAAGAGATTAAACAAGGACATAGCACATCTATCTAAGAAGAATAGAAAGGCTATCATTCTAAGCTCATTCTCACTCAATCATTGAAGAGGAAACTGTTTAACCACAATGTAAAATTATCTAATGAATAAAAATTGTCTAATTAGGAAATCTGAAAAAATTTGGCAATATTGATAGGTAGACTTTCTTGAGTTCTAGTGTGTTATCTAATGATTCCTTCTTATCCCTCGTTATTTTAATGTTCTCAACTTTAAAATATTTTTCTCAAGATCATATCCTCGTAAAACAGCTTAACACTACACATCCTCAACATCCTCTCCATGGAAGTCTTAACTGGACACTCATACTATCATGTGACAAGAACTCATCTCTACTAACTAAATGAAAAAAACACTTTTTCTGCTGGCTGAGGCATTGTGTCTGGTATAACTGGATAAAATTTGTCTTAATTCACACTTCTTTTACTTCTACAAAAAATTCTAAAAACTTCTCCTACTATCAATGATCAAAATTCCACGTATCATTAAAAAATAAACATGTCAGATTCTTTCAGCCATATAAAACTTCATTAAGAACATAAACAAGTCCAAGATTATTCATCCAATTAGATCTCAATTGTGACTTACCTTGCCCGAAACATTCTCTAGGGAACTCAAGAAATCTTCATAAACATTAAACATATTCACTCACTAGCTCAAGATCAACATCTTTGCCTCAAAATTAACTTTTAAATTATAAATTAGGGCTTTTTTTGTTTTCAAATCATTTTTTGTACCCATCCATAGTTCCCTTGGAACATGGGTTACCATGATTAAAGTGACGTATCTCACTTATGCAATTAATCTTAATCATCCAAAACCTTATTTCCAACCTATGTCAGCATCATACATGAATTAAAGATTCTCTACATTTCAATATCCATTATTTCAAAAGACAAAACACCCAAAAAACCCACTTTATTAATATCCATCAACCATTTAAACTCAAAACCAATCATATTTTTTTGGTGAATACATCTCAGACTGCAACATTTGAATTGACATACCACTACCTTGCTTTTACACCACTCTACTCATCCTCAGAAAAACATAGGAATTTTATTCATTAAATATTATACATTTATGAAACAAAAATAATAAGGAAATTATAGGCTCCAACATTTCATTTTTATTCAACCAGAATAGGGAAAACTATCCATTCAATAAAAAAATTGTCTTTAATAGCCTCATAATGGAATGATGTCTGCCTTCAATTCCATATCCATGGAAATTTACTTAAAAACATTCTTCGGAAATCGCTTCAATCCTATCACTTTATTCATTCATCATTGTTCCCATTTTATTTATGCTGAAATTCAAGGTATCTTCTCTATTCTGTTTCTTTTTCTCCAAGTCATCATCTTTGATCATCACATTTAAAATTATTGCATGAAATCCCATTGTTCCACAATCTCTTATAAGTCTGGGATATCTTTGTTTACATGGGATGAACACATCCTTGATTGGAACTTGATGTTTTTTCCACCTATTCATAATACATTCTTTTTAGCTCCATAATGGTCTAAAAAACCACTTCCTTTCTAAAAACCAATGTTATAATAATTAAACCCCGTTTTTTATATGATGAATCATTATTTTTGTGGTCTGGCTATAAATTTCATTGTATTACAGGTTGTGCCTTCTGATTCAACCTCTTGACAATCTGTTTCAAGTACTACAACAATGTCATCTTCATAATCAATAATATGAACTATTTAATTTTCTTTCTATTTCAGGTTTATATTGAGAACACAATTTTTTTATGTAAACCTTCACATTTTATTGGTGAAACTCATTTTTCATTCAATGAAATCTATTTTTGAAAAATACCTAAGCTACTATTTTTCTACAACTTCTAAAAAATTATATTTTCAATATCTTATGTATTCTCCTCTTCTTTCCATAGATGCTGCTATATCAGTTTTATATATTCCATCAACATACACCCTTTCATTCAAGGTTTGATAATTAATCTCCTATTATAATTTTTCCACACTCATTCTAGGTGTGGCATAGTGTATTATTTTTTTCAAGACATTTCCTGTTAATTCATATAAATTCTCAGGATATTGTTCCATGATCTTCTCATTTTCATAGTAGTGTTGTGATGTCCGTTATTATGTGGTCTTAAAAAATGATTCAGCTAACTCCCAAAACATCAGGACCTTTGTTCTTTATTTTGATCAATACCCATATCTAAAATTATGGAATGTTTCTTCCTCTTCATGGCATGGATCTTTGTTAATAACTAGTTCCCTTAATATCCAACCATTTCTATCTCCAAATTTCTCAACCTCATTCACCATGGAATGGGGAAGGCTGTTGTTGAAATTTTCATTCACCATATCACTTTTATCTAGATCCTGATAACTCATTTTAAGCTCCAAATTCTTCCAAATACTGATTATTCTTTAATAAACATAATGAAAAACATCAAACACCATTTGACTTTCCACCTCCACATGCGCATCCATATACTTCCCATGTGCACCAATTATCTATATCTCCGTAGAGAATTATCATTTTATAATATCATTAATATATTCCTATGCTTTAAACATTTTACATCATTTTCGATTTTTAAAAAACCAACACAAAGCTCTTTGGTTACACAATTCTCCCCATTTGGTGTTCATTCTCAGCTATACTCCCCCTTTCTCAAGAAACTTCTTTCACAAGATATATGATGGAAAAAACATCTTTTCATGCCTCCAAATATGGAATTTCATACCTTAGTCCTCTTTTTGGATATAAATAATTCCATATGTTTTTATTTTTAATCTTATAACTACTTTCTTTAAACCCACCTACACTTTCCATAGTGAAATACAATTAGTGAATTCTTCACTTTGAATTGAGTTGTAGACAAATCCTCTAGGCCTTGTGAGTTGTATATTTATGTATGAAATGGTATTTTAAGCCAACAAACTTGTTTTTTATGTGAAAATCACCTCTTTGAAATACCACATGATTAAATGTCCTATCATATTTTTTTATTCTATCAATTTCCTTAGAAAGGTAGATTTCCACTTCCCCTTGTGGCTAGTCCCAAGACATTGTGAATTTTCAAGTGCAGGCAATGGCTTCAATGTGTTGTCTCTTATGCCTATGTTGTCAATCAATTATTACCATTGACATGCATATCTAATTGCAGAACTTTTAAGTTGTGATAGGCATGATAAATATATGATTATTTTTGGAATGTTGTGTGGGTTAGCTAGGATTTAGTATGTGTTCATTTGTTCAAACTCCATGTGGTATTGGTGTTGGTGGATGTTTGGTTAGAGTCCCATTCAACACATTGACTATTCCTCTATAGTTATTAGATTTTTTCTCTCTATAGGATCTTTTTAACCATGAATTTAGTTTAAGGCCTGTAGTTTATTTTAGAATTCACCTTGCATGATTTAGTTGCATTCATGATAGTCATGCTTGATTCTGATGAGTTCCTTCAGAATTTCCACCACGCTCTTCTCCGGATTCACCTCGAAGAAGGTGCCCTCATTTTCCCCGAGATCGGTTGTCAATTCCCCGTTAACAAGGGTATACACAATATGCTTCTCCATGAAGATGAGGTTTGAATCCCCCTTTCCCCCTTCCTCTGCGTAGTCCCTAGATTTTGTTTCCAATCATGCTGTGTAAAGTAATTATTTACATTTCAAACTTCATTTTAGTTTGATGATCTGTGTTTCAGTAGATTTCGACATTTTTCATCTCCATATGTCTAACAGTATACATATGATATAATATTCTTCTCATGTATATCGTGACTTTGTGTACGATAGAAATCTTGTTATATGCAGATCAAAGGCTTTTCCAATTTTACATCTTTGAGATGATGATGTGTAAGCGAGAGTATTTATATAAGACTCACATATGGTAGAATCTTCATTTCAATTAATTGTGAAATTCTAAAGTGAATTACATTTTATTTATGAAATATTGGATAAATAATTATCATAGATTTCAACCTGTACTTATTTTTTTTACAACTTTCTTAAGGGGGGAACAAACCAAAAAACTTCCTAAATACGCGTAGGTATTCTCGAAACCAAGACAGGACGCAACCACTAGGTTGTGCCCATGGTGCATTCAACCTGCACTTATTCTTATAATGCATTATTTGAATCTTCTATACATCTCTTTAACCTTAAGATAAAAAATATTAGGCACTATTCAGACACTAGAATCGTTTTGGTCTCCTAACTGGTCATAAATTTATCTGTTATGTATTAGTATGCAGGTGAAGGGTGCAGGGAAGTGCAGGGTGCAGGTAGTGGAGTGCAGTGCAGTGTGCAGGGTGCATGCAGTGCAGTGCAGGGTGCCGATAGTGCAGGGTGCAGGGTGCAGGAAGTGCAGGGTGCAAGCAGTGGAGGGTGCAGTGCAGGCAGTGGAGTGAAGTGCAGGGCGCAGGGTGCAGGCAATGCAGTGCAGTAATGTGCAGTGCGGTGTAGGGTATCGATAGTGCAGGGTGTTGGGTGCAGGGTACAAGAAGTGGAGTGTAGGCAGTGCAGTGCAGTTTAGGGTGTAGTGCAGGGTGCGGTGCAGGGTGTTGTGCAGGGTGCCGGTAGTGGATGGTGTTTTGTAGGGTGTTGGACATTGCATGATTTAGTTTTCATTCATGTAGTTTTTTTAGGTTCATGTGTTTTGACTATGAGGTACATAATATCATGTTCTTTGGGAATGTTTAACTTATGGATGTGGTATTGGTCTCTTAACATATGGATAAGTTTTGGTATATTGTGTTCACTCATGTATGATTAACCAGGTGCAGGGTGTTGTGGAGTACATGGTGAAAGATGTGAAGTTCACTATCATATTCAGGTAAGGTTTCTTCCATTTTTATTCTTTGGATCTATTTTAATTATTATTTTTGTGATTTTTGGGTTCCCTATATTTTTGCAGTGCATTTTGGATCTCGTTGAGGACAGTGAAGCATCACATGACTAGGATATCCTCTCAACCTGCGGGCATGAGGCCCTCTAAAATTTCATTATAGGGCCCGACTCCTTGGTTCAGTTTGGATCAGGTTAGGTTTGCTAGGTTATTTTTTATTGGGTTCATTTTTTTTGGTTTATGTCAATTTTAACAGGTTCCTTTTGTTCTATTTGGGGATATTCAGTTCAATTAAATTAATTTTAGATTCAACCAGGTATGTTTCTTTAGTTTCATTTTTTTCTTACTCAATTATGCTTTATTGAAGTCCGTTTTGATTGGTTTGAGTCAGTTTGGTTACATTATTTTTAGTTTGGTTCATTTTCATATTTTTCAAAACCATTTGGTTTGGTTCCACTCTACTCAATTTGTCTTGATGTTGTTTTATTTAGTTATAATAATATTATCATGTTTTTGATTACTATAGTTCATTTGATTGGAAAGTTTTGTATAATATCCATATTATCATGTTTTTGGTTTTCGCAATTCAATTGACTGGTGTGTTGGGTAGGTTGGGGGTGTAGGGTGGGGGCATGTCTGGGAGGGGGGGGTCTGTCGAGGAGGGGGGTGTAGGAATGGGGGGGTCTACCTAGGAAGGGGGAAGGGGGGCCGCAGGGGGGGTGGTGTTGTCCAGGGAAAGGGAGGGGGGCTGCAGGGGGAGTGTTGGGGGAGAGGGGGGGTTCTAGGGGGGTTGCAGGTGGAGTGGTGGGCGGTGTCTAGGGGGAGAGAGTGTGAAGTGAGAAGGGGGCAGGGGGTGTAAGGTGCAAGGGGTGGGGGCATGGTGCAGGGGGAAGGGGTAGGGGGGTAGGGGAGGTGTGCAGGAGAAGGGGGTGGGGTGTTGGTGCAGGGTGGGGAGCTGTGGGTGGGTAGGGGGGAAGGGGGCATGGGGTGTTCAAGGTGCATGGGTGTGGGGTGCAAGGTGTAGGGGGGAAGGGTGTAGGGGAAGGGGATGTGGGGTGCTGGTGCAGGGTGGGGGAGCTGTGGGGGGGGGGGGGCAGTCCAGGGTGAGGGTGGTGTGCAGTGAGGAGGGGGCATGGGTTCAAGGTGTGGGGGGGGGGGGGAAGGTGTAGGGGGAAGGGTGAAGGGGGTGGGGTAGGGGAGGTGTGCAGGAGTAGGGGGTGGGGGTGGGGGTTCTGATGTAGGGTGGGGGATCTGTTGGTGGGGGGAGGGGACAGGGGGTGCAAGGTGCAGGGGGGGTGGGGTAGGGGAGGTGTGCAGGAGCAGGGGGTGGGGGGTGATGGTGTAGGGGTGGGTGAGCTGCAGGGGGGTGGGGGCAAGGTTCATGGGGAAGGGTGAAGGGGGGTGGGGTAGGGTTGGGGGAAGAGTGTAGGAGGGGCAGGGGATGCAAGGTGCAGGGGGGTGGGGTGGGGGAGGTGTGCAAGAGTAGGAGGTGGGGGGTTCTGGTGTAGGGTGGGTGAGTTGCAGGGGGTGGGGGGCAAGGTGCATGCGGAAGGGTGAAAGGGGGTGGGGGCAAGGTGCAGGGGGTGGGGGTGCTGGTACAGGTTGGGGGAGTTGTGGGTGGGGGAGGGGGGGGAAGGGTGAATGAGGGGGCAGGGGGTGCAAGTTGAATGGGGGTGGGGCAGGGGAGGTGTGCAGAAGCAGAGGGTGGGGGTGCTGGTGTAGGGTTGGTGAGCTATGGGTGGGGGGAGGGGGAGTTGGTAGTGTCCTCCCAACAACCAGCATGGTGAATCGTGTAGTTTTTTTTATGCAGTGGAAAGGCATGTATCCAGGGTTTAAAACCATGGATAAAGACCTATATCCAGGGTTTAAAACCATGGCTAAAGCCCTATAGCCACGGTTTGAACCCTGGCTATAGGCCTATAGACATGGTTTTATGAATTGTGGCTTTTATTGGCATGGCTATAGGGCTGACCCTATAGCCATAGTTTGAAAACTATGGCAAAGGGCTATAGCCACGGTTGGAGCCATGGCTTTAGGGTTATAGCGACGGTTCGAACCATGGATATAGGGCTATAGACATGGTTTAAAACTGTGGGTATAGGCTATGACCTATAAGAACGCCAATACCAGCTACAGTTCATGAAACCGTGGCTACAACCTATAGCCACGGTTTTTGGGCCTATAGCCACAGTTTAGAACCGTGGCTATATCCTAAATTTCTAGTAGTGAGTGAGTGGTAGCTTATGGATCTGTTCTATGAGATGCATTTGGAGGTGCACAACAGACTGGGGCATACTTTTCTTTTTTCTGTGGCTATTACCTCTACTCATATTGATTGAGTACGAATGAGGCAACTATCAGATTCTGAAGGCCTAGTCCTATAGGAAATCATGTCAGGAGATGACCATATTCATGGATGGACCACAGGCAAGGATGAGATCATGCGTTTCTAGGGGCGTGTTTGGGTGCCAGCAGACATACGTGAGGAGCTGATGTGGGGCATTCATTCCTCAGTTTGGGAAGTTCATTCTGGTGTCACCAAGATGTATCGTGATCTACACCGTCATTATTGGTGGCCAGGTATGAAGAGAGATGTTTTTGGTTTCATCATGAAGTGTTCCACCTGTCAGTAGGTGAAGGAAAAGCATCAGTGACCAGCAGGGCTTTTACAACAGTTACCCATTCCCGAGAGATAGTATTATAATGTCGTGATGGATTTTGTGACAGGTTTACCGAGGTCGCCTCAAGGGAATGATGTAGTTTGGGTTATCATCTATAGACTCATGAAGGTTGCTCACTTCTTGCCAATCAAGGAGACCTTCAGTGTAGACGAGATGGGACGATTTTACATCTGAGAGATTGTACGTCTACATGTGGTTCCACACTCCATAATTTTAGAAAGGGATTCTCATTTTACTCCTAGGGTCTAGTAGAGGCTTCAGAAGGCTTTGGGTATACAGGTTCTTTTGAGTATAGCTTTCCATCCCTAAGCAGATGGCCAGTCCGAGCGTATGATTCAGGTGCTTGAGGACATGCTTCGTGCATGAATCTTGTATTTTGGAGGTTCTTGGGATAAGTATATACCTCTTTTGGAGTTTTCCTATAATAATAGTTTTCAAGAAACTATTCAAATGGTACATTATGAGGCTTTGTACGGTAGGTCATTCTGATCACCCTTATATTGGACGGAGGTAGGAGGGGCAGCTATGTTGGGACCTCATCTTGTCTAGGAGACCACAGAGTAGATATAGTTGATTCAGAAGAGGATGGATATTGCACAATATCGACAAAAGTCTTATGCTGATCAGCGGAGATGACCTCTGGAGTTTGAGGTCGGGGATCAGGTTTTCCAACGTGTCCCACCGTGGTTGGGACATAGAAGGATTAAGAGACAGGGTAAGCTTTCGTCGAGGTATGTTGGGTTGTTTGAGGTGTTGGAGAGAGTTGGGATAGTTTCCTATCGGATATAGTTACCTCAGAGGTACCGGGCTATGCACGACGTCTTCCATGTTTCTCAGCTTCGACGTTAATTCACAGACCCGTCTCATGTCTTCCAACCTGAGGAGGTTGAGTTGGAAGTGGATGCATCTTTTGAGAAGCATCCTATCCCGATTGTCAATCGAAGTACTAAGGTTCTCCGTGGCCGGTCTGTTCCTCTGGTACGAGTGCTATGGAATCAGGGATGAATACAGGACGGGACTTGGGAGAGGGAACACTAATACAAAAACAGGCAAGGGAAGCGCTACCGTTTTATCAGTGCTTTTTTAGCGCTGATAAAGGGGGCCCCTTAATCAGCGATTTTTTTAATAGCGCTGATAAAGGGGGGATTTAATCAGCGCTTTTTCCTAATGGTGATAAATTTTATGTTTCAAAAAAAATCATAAAAAATAAATTATTTTTATATAAGTATATTTATATTGATATAAATATAATATATATATTTTTAAATATGTTTTAGATACGTATAAATATACTATTAAATTTAATATATAAGAAATTTAGTGAAAATGGATTCAAAATATTTTAAAAAATATTATTAATTAATAATTTTCAAATTATTGTCGATTAAAAATCATTTAATAACAATTTGAAGACACAAAAAATCAAAACAATTTATAAAAGATCTAAAATAAGTTGAAAATGTAAATCAAACTTCAAACAGTCATAACTTTTTATCCGGATGTCCGTTTGAGCTCTACAGCATATCAAATCAAAGCCTATGATGAGCTCTACATGATATTGATTAAATAAAAGCTTATGTCACATTGTTTGAGGCCACAAAAGGCCCATAAGGGCTCCAAAACTGTGTTTTTAGTCGGGATACACCGATTTGTTAACTTTCAAACATGTATAACTTCTGATCTGGATGTCCATTATCCCTGTACCACATATCATATCGAAGATTCTTTTATTTTCTTCAATTTGACTAGTTGTCGAGTTGAAACGAGCTTTAGGATTATAAGTTATGATCGTTTTAACATTCTATGGCTTTTCAAATACACATATATATGTATATATTTGTAAATATATATGTGTCTCTGTGTGTGTGTCGGTGTGTGTGTGTATTGTATATATGTATGTATGTATTTATTTATTTAATCATAAACACACATAAAAAACATATTTCATAAATGTATTTAAAACTAATATTATAAGTATATATTAATATAAAAATAAATATACAGATAAAAAATTATAACTAAAATATATATATATATATATATATAAATATATATAAATATATATTAATATACGAATGAATATATATACTAATATATAAATAAATATATTTATATTAATATGAATCTATATCAATATATGAATAAATATAATTATATATATATATATAAATAGATATATCATTAAATAGAGAAAAAATGAAATAACTTAGTGGTAAAGGTGGATCCACGAAAGGGGAGGTTGTGGGTTCGTGTTCGGGTAGAAGAAAAGGGGTGCACACGTGCGAGGATGCGTGGGAAGGGCAGCGCGCGGGAGACCTCCTAGCACTGCTAAAGGGGGAGGGGGGTCAAGTGTTTTTAAAATCTCTCCCCGCATTATTTAATTCTTTTTTTAAATTTTTATTACTTTTATTAGCACTTTTTTTAGCACTGATAAAAGGGGCCTTTAGCAGTGCTTTTCGGAGTGCTAATAAAAGGGACACCCCTATATTAGCGCTGATATTTACAGTTCTTTTTTAGTACTGTTAAAGCCCATTTTGAGCGCTGATATAGGCCATTTTTGTAGTAGTGGAGGCAGATGTGCGATCACAGTGGCTGGAGCTGTTTGGGGTTTCTACTTCTACGCCGCCTTTCTAGGGAAATTCGAGGATGAATTTCTTTAAGGGGGAAGTTTGTAAGAACCCGAATCTTCTTTTTTGGTATGTTTTATTTTTCTGGTCATTTTTTTAGAAAAAGAAGAAATTTTGGAAATTTTTGAAGTACACACCATGTACTTTATGAGTACACGTTGTGTACTCGGTTGCCACATGAAGTCGTGTGCTGGCCGTGTAATGGTCACACACACGACCATGTGGGGGTGACCTAGAGGCCACCTAATGCGGGGTGTGGAAACGGAAACTACACGCTGTGTACTTCCAAAGTACACGCCGTGTATCTTTTTTTCATTAAATGTATCGGGGTCACATCTAATCGCCAGAAAGGCCTTATTCTCGACCTAGTTCATCTGAGAGCTCTCGTACGACTGCGATCTTCCTCTGATCCCTTGACTGAGCTTACGATCTCTGATTTGACTATCGTCAATTGCATTGGAATCATCTCGGTAATCTCTTCCTTATTCTAGATCTTCATTTCATGATTCCTCCTATTTCTTAAGTTATCCTCGTTTGAAAGTTTTAGATGTTTTTATAGATCTACGGTGTTCTTGGGAAATTCAAGGCTCGAGGTTCACCTATAGCGATATCCCAACACTGAGGTAGGTGGTTTGTACCTTTTTGTTGAATGTCTTTGAATTATATGTGCAAATTGGTCCAGTACCCTTGAACAGGGTATTGTGTATTTACCGTTTTAGGCCTGATAATTGCCTGCTATTCTTGTATGCTTGAATAGAGGCTAATTGAATGTGAATAGGGTGAATTGGTATGCTTTGGAAGTGTTTTCCATGCATGTTTCTTGTTTTGACTGTTTGGTCAGTTTTCCTGTTAGGTTACTGTTTATTTTTCCCATGCCTAGTATTGTAGGATGGTGTGATTGTTGTTCTGACATGTTGTTATGTTGTAGACTATTTAACCAAGTAGTTCTTGATGTTTACTTTGTCCGATATGCGCTGTGATGCTTTCTTGACTTACACAGGGCCGTAAGAACTTGGTGTAGTAGACCATAGGGAGAATGGACGGAAGGGCTTCTCTAGAGTGTCTGTTTTTTGATTATGATGTGAGAACACAGGGGGAATTGACATATGTGCTTCCTCAGAGAGTCTATAGTTCCTTGACACGGTCCACAGGAGGAATTTGATATAAGTGCTTCCCTAGAGAGCCTTTAGTTACCGATACGAGACTATAAGAAGAATTTACAGTGAGTTTTTCCTCAAAGAGTCTATTCTAAAGCTGAACCAGAGGGGTTAGACTGAATGTACTGCCTAGGGGGTTGCTTGTTTTTCTAGGTAGGACCATAGGGTATATGCTATATGTAATTTCCAGAGGGTTACCTATTATGTTATCTGCTTGCTTGTGTTGCTAGGTAGGACCAGAGGGGATGGGCTGTGAGTACTTTTCAGAGGGTTACCTGTTTGTGTTTACCTGCTTTGGTGAGTTGTTACTTGACTTAAGAAACTGAATGCTTTGAAAATGTGTATTGGTTACAACTGATTACTTCCTTGTTTACTGCTTCCTATTATTTATTACCTGCCATATATTCACTGACTATTAGGAACAGGTCTTATGGTGGTTGCCTACTGGGATTTAGTCTCACATCCTGTATGGTCCATGCTTTTAGGCCCAAAAAGATTATATTGCTGCAAGTATAGACAAGGTAAAGTGCCCTTCTACTTTACGTACTTGATTTCTGTGGATCTGGAGAGCATGGGACTAAGCTGAGGCTTGTGATGATGAAGAGTATACTTGTTTTATTTTGTACTTTGTTTTAGTACTGTATTCCAGCATTGTGATGTGTTTAGCTTCTTTTCAAGACATATGTACCATGAATCATTTTTATATATATTCTCCAGTTGTTTATTTCTTGAGAATTCTATTTTTTCTTATTGTTCGATATTATTACTGCTTCCGCTATTGTTATCTATTTCTCTTCTGATGTGTTACTCTGCCAATGAAGGCATAGTTTCACCACTATTACACCCAAGGCCATTGCTTCTAGTCGATGGTCTTTGGAGTTAGGGGAAATGCGCTTGAGTCTATGTGACCAACCGGATACGGGACGCCTCTAGGTGGCTTCTAGAACCGGGACGTTATAGTTGAGTAGGTTGATAGGAGGATGTGGATGTTTTTAGATGGGTTTTGAACCAGATATCTACAATTGTTGCTTTTTTATGGCTTATCGTACTTTGGAACCTCAATTTTAGACTTGGGTTTTGCATCTGGCATTTCATACTACTACTGCATGGGTTAGATTTGTACATGTCTCAACTTTAATGGTTATTGTTTTATTTCTTATTTATATATTATTATTATTATCACTCTATTTATATACTCTTATGTTCACCTGGTACTGAGGGAATAGTCTCCCTCATGCAGTTTTGTGGGCCCTTGTGGCTAGTCGGTAACCTCTTGTTTACACAGAGACATGCAGGAGGTCATGTGACACCTTCGAAAATACATTAAATGAATTCCTAGAACAACCGAAAAAAATTAATTTGAGAAGGATTAATTTGGTTATCCTGAGACACATGTTCGTTCATATCGAGGTAGAATATATATTGGTTGTTTTACTAAAATTGATAGAAATTAAAAAAAACACCTGATAAGAGTCATCTCAATCATCGTACACCTTGAAAATTTTCTTCTGTTTCAACCTCCATTTCTTTTCATAAGAAATCTTATAACCAAAAGTTTGTTTTATCCTCGCTTGCACAAGGCTTGTAGGCACATCTTGGAAGGTCTTGATCATCTTTACAATAACAGATGATACAAATTCATTGTACATTGATGTGTGGTCTTGTTTCAGGTTTGGTTGCACGCAACTATAACATGCATCAATCTTAGAAATCTTCCACACTCCAAGTACAATTTTAGGAATCACCCTCAAATGAAATATATAGTCATCATAATTTTTATCACACCGTATGGAATATTTTATTCGGTTTGAATCATGAACTAAATATCTACAATGTATCTCAATATTAAATCATTTGAGTATACTTTTTGTGGAATATTTTCTTTAAATGTCTCTTCCAACGTACAATGTTCTGTCCATTTAACCAAATTTATCATCGTTAATGCTAAGAAATTCAGTTGTAGGTGTGATAGTATTCCAATCGAATTAAAGAAAAGATGTTAAATAAATTTTTTATTTAAATAATATTTAATTATAGGTTAATAAATATTAATTAATCATTAATTAGTATCTAATTATTAGTTAATCATCATCTAATCCTTAATTTGTTTTTTTGTTAATATTTAATCATTAGTTAAAGAATATTAGTTAATATTTATTTGTCTAATTAACTAAACAACCAAGTAAATATAAAAATTAAAATAAACTAACCAACTAAAAAATTAAATAAATGAAAACATTAAAATAAATTATAAAAAATAACTTTAAATAAAGTCTCACACATTTTATATTCATGTATGTTTACCAAAAGAGTCGCGGGAAATGGAGTAAAAAACCGAGATAAATTTAGATAGAGATATAGAAAATGGGAGAGGTTCATAGAGGGATTTTTTTCATGAGAAGGGAGGGGGTGGGTTTTATATGAGCGAAGGGGGAGAAAGTAGGTGGATCCCACTGCGTCGGATGGTGTGTCGTCGCCGTTGTTCTTGTAACAGAAGAATACGTCGACGTCCAGCGAGGGGAGGAGCCGGTTGAGGTTTGACAGTGACAGCTGATGCTCTTGCAAGGGCAGCGCCGCCGCCACCAATTCTCTCTGCCACACAATCACCATGAACCCGGAGTTATATTCACTTCCGGTCACCACACCCATCGTATAATAATGTGTTTCCCATGACGGTCGAAATTTATGGAGCTCCCTGATGAAAGTTGCAATTCTGGCGAAACAACTTTATTTGTATTGCCTTATTTTGGGGGAAACATTTTCATCCATGTTTCTTTCTTATCCATTTTATATTATATATATCTATTTATTTATATATATATATATATATTTATCTTGTTATATTTTTTTATCTATATATTAATATATATTTATATGATCATTTTTAAATACATTTATAAAATATATTTTCTTGTGTGTGTATAAATAAATAAATAAATGCATACATATATACAACATGCATATATATTATATATATGTGTGTATCTATAAATATATATATTATACATTTTTATTTATTTACATATATTATATATTAATATTTATATGAATATATTATAATATATAGATAATATATATCAGTTTTTTAATACATACACACACAAATATATATAGATACACACGTATTATATAGGTATATAATATTCAAAAAAAATTATTTTAAATAAAATGGATATATTTTTTTATTTAGATATGGTTTATATATTTATACTGATTTTTTATATGTAAATATGTTTACATATTTATTTATAAATTTAATTTTTTATGTGTAAATATATACAAATTTGTATATGTGTTTAAATATTTAATTATAAAAAAAATTACATTAAGAAAAATGACAAAATATTAATGTCATAATATACTTATGAGTGTAAGTATTGAAAATAAATTGAGTCTACATCGAAAAAAGATGAGAATACCCCTTCAAAAAGGCTGAAAATCCATCGAATGTTAAATAATCGGGGTACCCTGACTAAAAACATAGTTTTAGAGGTCTTCCAGATCTTTCTAGGTGTCAAAAAATATTACCTAATTTCTATGAGATCATCACTAGCCTCCTAGGGCGTATAGATCATCACAGGCTTCGATTTGACATGTGGTAGAGCCTAAACAGCCACCTACATCAAATTTTATGGTCGTTTGAAGTTCGAGTTACATTTTCAACTTATTTTAGATCATTTATCAATTTTTTTAATTTTTTTATCTTTAAATTATTTTTAAATGAGTATATTTAAAAATTATTATTTAAAAATATTTTTTAAAATATTTTATAAGGAATTTTCACTAAATATCTTATATATTGTGCAAATGCATGTTTAACCTTATCTAAAACATTTTAAAAAATATATATATTATATTTATATCGATATAAATATAATTACATATTATATATTAATATATTATTTTTAATGATTTTTTAAATACCCTTTTTATTAGCGCTACTAAAAAAATGTTAATTAAGAGGGTCAATTTAACAGCGCTAAAAAATGAACTGATAAAGGGGTTTCTTTATCAGTTCTAAAAACGCTGATAAAGGGGTACTTTTAACTGTACTTTTTTAGCATTGTTAAATGTTCATTTCATCAATACTTTTTTTAGTGCTGATAAAGATACCCCCTTTATCAGTGCTTTTGTTAGTGTTTTTAAGGGGTGGCGCTGCGAAAACCCATTTTTTTGGTAGTGATATGAAAAATTCATTAAGGGCACCAAGGGAATCAATTTCTTCCCCCATGGTTCTTATAAAACTCACCCTCCTCCCTTCTCATGAAAAAAATCTCTCTCTAAACCTCTCCCATTTTGGCTCCCTCTCTCTTATAACACCCCGGTTCCAAAAGCCACCCAGAGGCGCCTCGTACCTGGTTGGTCACATGGCCTCAAGCGCATTTCCCCAAACTTCAGAGGCTTCCGACTAGTAGTGAGGGCCTTGGGTGTGATAGTGGGGAAACTATGCCCTCATTGGCAGAGTACACAGCGGAAATAAAAAACACATACAATAGTGGAAGCAGTAAATATCCAACAACATTAAACAGTGGAAGACTAAAACAATAAACAACTGGAGAACACACATATATATGAAATAGTGCATGATATGTATGTCTAGGAAAGCAACCAAACAAGTCACAATTCTGAATACAGTACTAAACCAAAGTACAAAAGAAAAGAAGATAAGAAACTCCTCAGCATCGCAAGGCTTGGCTTGGTCCCATGATCTCCTGTTCTAATGCAATTAAGCACCTGAAGTCGAAGGGCGCTTGCCCTTGTCTATACCTGCAATAATATAATCTTTTTGGGCCCAAAAGAATGACCCAAACAGGGTGTGAGACTAAATACTAGTAGGCAACCGCCTAAATATCTGTGCCTAATAGTCAGTGAGTATATGGAAGGTAAAGTACAGTAAACAGTAAACATGATAATACACAGCAGTAAACAATCCACAGATCAAACAAGAAACAATGAAGCAAACTGCTAACCACAACAGATAACCCTCTGGGAAGTACTCACGACCATCCCCTATGGTCCTATCCAAGAAGTACCAACAACCCTATGGGCAGTGCACTCAGACTAACCCCTCTGGTTTGGTCATACGAAATTATAAGACTCTCTGAGGAAGCGTGCTCAGTCAATTCCCCTTATAGTATAAGGTTGTCAGGGACTCTCTGAGGAAGATCATGCGGTCAATTCCCCTTATAGCCCAAAGGTCTAGAGACTCTCTGAGGAAGCTCACTCAGTCAATTCCTCCTATAGCCTGGAATGGTTTAAGGAAATTCAAAAAAAACAAAGACTCTCTAAAGAAGCTCACTCGGTATATCCCCTTATAGTCTATAAAGCTCAATAATCTCTTAGGAATCTCACTCGGTCCATCCTCCTATAGTCAATAATATCCAAGATAGTTTGGGAAGCTCACTCGGTTTATCCCCTATAGTCTATAATGTCCCAGACTCTATGAGGAAGCTCACTTGGTCTATCCCCTTATAGTCTATAGCACCAGGTTCTCACGGCCCCATGCCAATTAGTTCATAATAATTCTATAAGGCCAAAGTAAACCTATAGAGCTACTTGGCTAACCAGTCTACAGCATAACAAGCATGTCAGGGAACAATAGTCCATCCTATGGTCACAAGGCATGGAAAACAGGTATAATGGCCAAAGGCTGAACAAGACCAAAAGTTCATAAATAGAAAAAGGCATGGAAAAACATCCAAAACATAGAAATTATCCTCATAGACAGCCAAATTACATCCACACAAGAATACAATGAAGGTAGGAAAACAACAGGGGAAAAACAGTAAACACGCAATACCCCGTTCAAGGGTATTGGTGGTATTTGCACATAATACTCAAAGAATTTGAACAGAAAGGCACAAACCACCTACCTTGATGCTAGGAGATCAATATACTTGAAACACGAGGATTTAATCTTCTTATAACATCATAGATACACAAAAAAACACAAAATGTTCAACCCATGACATCTTGGAAAAGAAGAAGAATTGGAAAACGATGCTCTAGAAGAAGGAAGATCCTACTGATGCGGTTCCAATGCAATCGACGACGGTCGATTCGGAGAACTGACGGAGGCTCGGGGTCTCGGTGAAGTTCCGGCGCCGTACAGATTCTCTCGGTCGAACGAGACCTAGAAGAAGATGATTCTGGTGGTCAGACACGAGCACGGTCCATTTAATGAAAAAAAAAAGAAAATACATGGCATATACTTGGAGTACACAGCGTGTACTAGGATTTTCCATACTCCACTTTAATCGGACTCCACATCACCACACACGACCATGTGTGTGGGCTGGACATGGATAGCACACGACCTCGCGCGGCATCGAAGTACACGACATGTACTCATAAAGTACATGGTGTGTACTTCAAAAATTTCTAGAAACTCCCCTTTCCTCAAAAACTCCAGAAAAAGGAAAAACATACCTGAAAGAAGGTCCGGGTTCTTATAAACTTCCCCTTAAATAAATTCATCCCTGAATTTACCTAGAGAGGCGCAAGAGAAGAAACCCTCGAACAGCTCTGGCCACTTTGATCATATATCTGCCTCCCTCTCCCAAGTCTCGTCCTATACTCGCCCATGCTGCCATAACACCCGTACCAGAGGAACGGACCAGACACGGAGAACCTTCGTACTGCGATCGACAATATGGATAGGATGCTCCTCAAATGATGCGTCCGCTTCAAGCTCAACCTCCTCAGGTTGAAATAAATTAGGCGGGTCTGAAAAATAATGTCGGAGCTGAGAAATGTGGATGACGTCGTGCATATCCTAGTACCTCTGAGGTAACTACAACCAATAGGCAACCGGCCCAACTCTCTCTAACACCTCAAATGGCCCGACGTACATCAGTGAAAGCTTATACTGTCTCTGAATCCTATTGTGTCCCAACCTCAGTGCAACACGTAGAAAAACCTGATCCCCAACCTCGAAATCTAGAGGTTGTCTATGTTGATCTGCATAAGACTTTTTTCAAGAATGTGCCATAGACATCCACTTCTGAATCCACTCTACCTGCTCTGAGGTCTCCTAAACAAGACGAGGTCCCAGCAAAGCTGTCTCTCCTACCTCCAGCCAGCAAAAAGGTGATCGGCATGGACTACCATAAAAAGCCTTCTAAGGTGCCATCTGAATAGTTTCTTAAAAACTATTGTTGTAGGAAAACTCCACAAGAGGTATATGCTTCTCCCAAGAACCTCCAAAATCTAGGATGCATGCTCGGAGCATATCCTCAAGCACCTAAATCGTATGCTTGGACTGACCATCTGTCTGGGGATGGTATGTTGTACTCAAAAGTACCATTGTACCCAAATACTTCTGAAGCCCCTTACAGGATCGAGAAGTGAAACAGGCCATCCCTTTCTGAAATAATGGAGTGCGGAACTCCATGCAGGCGTACAATCTCTTGGATGTACAACCGCCTCAGCTCATCAAAACTGAAGGTCTCCTTGGTCGGAAATAAGTGATCAAACTTCATGATTCTATCAATGACGACCCATATTGCATCATTACCTCAAGGAGACCTCGACAAACCAGCCACGAAGTTCATTGCGACGTCATTCCACTTCCACTCGAGAATGGGTAACTACTGTAGAATCCCTGCTGGTCGCTGATGCTCCGCCTTTACCTACTGACAAGTGGAACACCTCATGATGAAGCCAACAACATCCCTCTTCATACTTGGACACCAATACCGACGGTGTAGATCATTGTTCATCTTGGTGACACCAGGATGAACTGCCCAAACTAAGGAATGAAAGTCCCACATCAACTCCTCGCGTATGTCTGTTGGCACCCATACACGTCCCTGGAATCACATGATCTCATCCTCACCTATGGTACACCCATGAGTGGAGTCCTCTATTGACACGCTTTCCCATAGGACTAGGCCTTCAGAATCTAATAGTTTCCTCATCCGTACCCGATCAAGAAGGGTAGAGGTAATAGCTACAGAAGATAGAAAAGTCTGACCTTGTCTGTCATGAACCTCTAAATTCATCTTAGAGAATAGGGCCATAAGCTGCCACTCACTACTGGCCTCCTGAACTACATGTACTTGAGTTCTCCTACTCAACGCGTCAGCCACTGCGTTTCCCTTCCTAGGTGTATAGGCAAGCTCAAAGTCAAAGGACTGAAGGTACTCAACCCACATGTACTGTCTCAGATTCAAATCACGTTGAGTGAAGATGTACTTGAGACTTTTGTGGTCATTAAAAACCAAAAAATTATCTCCCATAAGATAATGTCTCCAATAGCGTAAGGCATGAACAATAACTTCCAACTCTAGATCGTGCGTCGGGTAATTCCTCTCATGTAGTCTCAACTGCCGAGACCCGTAAGCAATGAATCCATCTCCCTACATAAGCATAGCTCCCAGCCCGATACCTGAAGCATCACAATAAACAATATAGCTCTTTCCTGGATCTGGAAGGACTAGTATCGATGCTGAAGTCAACCTCCCTTTCACCTCGTGAAAGGCTAACTCACAAGAATATGACCATATGAACTTCTACCCTTTCTTGGTTAGACCTATCAGTGGTGCTTATAGGCGTGAAAAGTCCTGTATGAAATGTCTGTAGTATCTAGCCAGCCCTAGAAAACTCCGCACCTCAAATACGTTCTTTGGATTCTCCTAGGAATCTACCGCTCTCACTTTCTATGGGTCTACTAATACTCCTGCCTCTGAGATAACATGACCCAAGAAGTGAATTTGGTCCATCCAAAAATGGAATTTTGAGAGATTATCATATAACTGATGTCCTCTTAGTGTACTCAAAATGATATCAAGATGGGTAGCATGGTCGTGTCAAGTGTGATAGTACACCAAGATATCATCCACGAAAACTACCACGAAGGAATCCAAGTATGGATGGAACAGCTGGTTCATTAGTGCCATGAGAACTGCAGGTGCATTCGTGAGACCGAATGGCATAACCATATACTTGTATAGACCATACCTTCTCCTGAAGGCTATAAGAGGAATATCTAATGGTCTAATGCACAACTGATGATAACCGTTTCTAAAATCAATATTCGAGAACACTCAGGATCCTCGAAGCTGATCAAAGAGATCATCGATCCTTGGCAAGGGATATCGGTTCTTGACTATCAAATGGTTTAGCTTCCAATAATCCCCACAAAGCCTGAGGGTGTTGTCTGCCTTTTTTACAAATAGGACAGGTGAAACCTAAGGAGAAGTACTAGGTCGGATGAAACCATTTGCCTGCAACTCCTCTAATTGCTTATTGAGCTCCTGTAACTCAGGTGTAGCCATCCTATAGGGAGGAATGGACATTATTGCCTCTCCTGGCATGAGCTCAATCGAAAAGTCTACCTCACGCTCTAGAGGAAAACCAGAAAAGTCCTCTAGAAATACATATCTAAAATGATTCACCACTGGAGGAAAGTCTAACTGTGAAGTTACCTGGTCATCCAGATAAAGACTAGTGATATGGGTTGTAACTACTCCCAACCCATGATGCTTTAGACCCGCTCTGCTCACCTGGACATCCCACTCGCCACTATGAAGAAAGGATCCACCCTCTGGTGATACGAAACTCACCCTGCAGCGATAATAGTTGACGACTGCCTGGAAGAAAACTAGCCAGTCCATTATGAGAATGACATCATAGCTCATCATCTCTAGGACATAGAGGTCCCATAAGAATTGACACCCTGCAACCTCAAGAGGGAACTATCGGCATTGACGTACAACCGGAGGAAGTCTCAATGGAATAAATCTGATAGGTCAAAAGAACACCTTAGATCGGGATTATCAAGGACTGAAAACATAAGAGTATAATAGGGGAACATGAGAAAGAAACATTCAAGTATTAAAAAACATGACTACATGGCATGTATACAAACTACACATCATGTTCTTTTAAGCCATCCACATGGGTATGTACTTCTGCCACAACTAGTCATGTAATGCCCCAACCACATGGAATGTTGTCCCAGCACACGCCGTGTACTTGAACTATATTCCCATGCTTGAGTCTCCTTACACGGCTAACCCACATGGTCCTCTTAATCCTAGACTACACGGTGTGTTCACGAAGGACACAACGTGTACTAGACAAGGTTTCAACGACCCGTGTTGTTAGTTACATGACCGGCTAAATGGTTCACTCTACATGGCGTGCTCCCTGTGCACAAGGCATGTACTTGAAGGCTTTCCCTGACCTGTGTTGTTCCTAATATGACTGGGTACTTAGGTAACACGAAACAACGTGTGAAAACATGGCATAGTGTTTATAGTCAAATTTTCATCCATCTGTGTCGTTAGTCACATGGGTAGACACACAAACACTATAACAAGGCATGTATATACTATACACGGTGTGTTCCTGAAAGATTTTCTACATCCCTATGTCTCTGCCCACACAGTCAGTGACATGGTTAAAAACTACACGATGTGTATTCATAAAGTACATGTTGTATATTCTGGGTTTTTTAGGGCAGTAGCCTCAGAAACTTCTCCGAAACCCAAAAAACACAGAAAAAATAAACGTTAAGGTGCCAAATTCCGATCTGTGAGGGCCCATACTCCCCGCGAATCAAAGCTTGGCATCTTATAAAAGTTATAACAAAGAAACCATGCAATGAGCCACCAAATTCCAGTCCATGGGGGCCCATAACACCTCAAGAACCAAAGTTTTGCATCCATCTAAGTAAATTACTATACAAACAAATTCTCTATCAAACAGCAGAGATTCTATCAAAGCGTCTATCACAACAGCATGCATAATCTACACAATGTCTATCACAACAACATGTAATCACTAATGCATCCTAGATGTCATGGAAAGAATGCATGGCATGTGATTCCTAACAAGTGCCTATATGATGCATGAGATGGAATACCCTCATCTCATCGGGTTGTGATAGAAATAGAACCACAATAACAACAACGGTAACAGCACAAAGCATGTGAATCACCCAAAGGTGAAATCAAATCAACTGTAAAATTTGAAAACTAGTAAAATTGCAATAAACGAGGTAATATGGCTTTTACCTATACACGAGTTAGCTACTTCTGGGAAAAACTTATTACCAAGTACCTATTCCTTCCTATCCATGTCTATAGGCTCCAAACAGTAAGTCAAGAGAAAATAATTCCTATGATACCACTTTGTGACACCCCAGTTCCAAAAGCCACCCAGAGGTGCCCCGTACCCGGTTGGTCACATGGCCTCAAGCGCATTTCCCCAAACACCAGAGGCTGCCACCTAGCAGCGAGGGCCTTGGGTGTGATAGTGAGGAAACTATGCCCTCATTGGCAGAGTACACAACAGAAATAAACGACACATATAATAGAAGAAGAAGTAAATATCCAACAATAGTAAACATCAGAAGACTAAAACAATAAACAACTAGAGCACACACATATATATGAAATGATTCATGATACATATGTCTAAAAAAGCATCCAAACAAGTCAAAATTCTGAATACAGTACTAAACCAAAGTACAAAATAAAAGCAGATAAGAAACTCCTCAGCATCCCAAGCCTCGGCTTGGTCCCATGTTCTCCTGATCCAATGCAATCAAGTACCTAAAGCTGAAGGGCACTTTCCCTTGTCTATACCTGAAGCAATATAATCTATTTGGGCCCAAAAGAATGACCTAAATAGGGTGTGAGACTAAATCCCAGTAGGAAACCACCTAAAGATCTGTTCCTAATAGTCAGTGAGTATATGGAAGGTAAAGTACAGTAAACAGAAAATAGTAAGCAGTAAACAGGTTAATACGTAGCAGTAAACAATCCGCAGATCAAACAAGCAACAGTGAAGCAAACAGATAACCACAACAGATAACCCTCTGGGAAGTACTCACGACCATCCCCTCTGGTCCTATCCAAGAAGTAACAACAACCTTATGGGTAGTGCACTTAGCCTAACCCCTCGGGTTTGGTCATACGAAATTATTATACTCTCTAAGGAAGCACGCTCAATCAATTCCCCTTATAGTCTAAGGTAGTTAGGGACTCTATAGAAGATCACGCGGTAAATTCCCCTTATAGACCCAAGGTCTAGAGACTATCTGAGGAAGCTCACTCATTCAATTCCTCTTATATCCTTAGATCGATCACAGACTCTCTGAGGAAGCTCACTCGGTCAATTCCTCCTATAGCCTGGAATGGTTTAAGGAAATTCAAACAAAACAAAGACTCTCTGAGGAAGCTCACTCGGTCTATCCCCTTATAGTCTATAAATCTCAAGACTCTATGAGGAATCTCACTCGTTCCATCCTCCTGTAGTCAATAATATCCAAGACTCTCTCAGAAGATCACTAATTCTATCCCCTATAGTCTATAATGTCCAAGACTCTCTGAGGAATCTCACTTGGTCTATCCCCTTATAGTCTATAGCACCGGGTTCTCACAGCCCCATGCCATTCAGTTCATAATAATTCTATAAGGCCAAAGTAAACCTACAAAGCTACTTGGCTAACCAGTCTACAACATAACAAGCATGTCATGGAACAACACTCCATCATATAGTCACAAGGCATGGAAAACAGGTATAACGGCCAAAGGATGAACAAGACCAAAAGGTCGTAAATAGAACAAGGCATGGAAAAACATCCAAACATAGAAATTATCTTCATACATAGCCAAATTACCTCTACACAAGCATACAAGAAAGGTAGGAAAATAATAGGGGAAAAATAGTAAACACGCAATACCCCGTTCAAGGGTATTGGTGGTATTTGCACATAATACTCAAAGACTTTGAATGGAAAGGAACAAACCACCTACCTTGATGCTAGGAGATCAATATACTTGAACCACAAGGCTTGAATCTCATTAAAACTTTGTAGATCTACGAAAATGCACAAAACGTTCAACCCATGATAACTTGGAAAAGATAAGGAATTGGAAAACAATGCTCTAGAATAGGGAAGATCTTACCTTTGCGGTTACAACACAATCAACAGTGGTCGATTTGGAGAACAGATGAAGGCTCGGGGGCTCATAGAAGTTCCGGTGTCGTACAGCTTCTCTCGGTCGAACGGGGCCTAGAAGAAGATGATTCTGGCAGTCAGACGCGATCCCTGTCTGTTTAATGAAAAAAAAAGAAAATACATGGCGTGTACTTTTGGAGTACATAGCGTATACTAGGATTTTCCGTACACCACTTTAAGAGGCCTCCATATCACCCCACACACCGTGTGTGTGGCCCGGACATGGCCAGCACACGGCCTCACGTGACATCAAAGTACATGGCGTGTACTCATAAAGTACATGGCGTGTACATCAAAAATTTCCAGAAACTCCTCTTTCCTAAAAAACTCTAGAAAAAGTAAAAACATACCCAAAAGAAGGTCCTGGTTCTTATATCTCTAATTTTATCCTATTTTTTTTATCTATTTCTCGTGACTCTTTTGGTAGCCTTACATGAGTATAAAATTTTGGAAGGTTTGTTTAAAGTTATTTTTTATAATTTATTTTAATGTTTTCATTTATTTAGTTCTTCAGTTTTTTAGTTTATTTTAATTGTTATATTTACATAGTTGTTTGCTTAATTAAATTTAATTTGTAAATAATATTTAAATAATAATTAACCATCAAGTAACAAACAATATACAACTAACTAATTGAAAATTAACTCCTTATTAAATGTTAAATATGTATCACTACTACAGAAACGACTTTTAATAGCACTAGGAAAAGTCATCAACAGTGCTAAAAACATTATTAATCTAAGCCCTGTTAAAAATGAGTCTCTTTATTTGTATGAAAATAAAAGCGTTGATAAAAGTCAAAAAAAATAAAAAAAACTGCAAATTAAAAAAACATGTAACGCCCCGACCCCAGTTACCCAGAGTCGGTGCATTATTACATAATATTGGCATGATCACAAGAAAGATCAAGTCTCGAAAGACCGATTAGTTTAGTAGCCTTGGAAACACTAGATACAATCATAATGTTTAACATTACATACAAAAAACATCTTGTCTTCATATCCCCTCATACTATCCCTGCAGGTCATTCATAAATTACTTCTTCATAATCCTGGGAAAAATAAAACATTGAAAGGGGTGAGCTCAGATGCTCAGTAAGGATAACATTATAGCATAAGATTTCATAGATAAGCATAAACACTTAAGGAAATTTATAATTAAAACAAAAGCCTTTTAAACTTGAACTTCAGCATAATATGGGAAAGATAAAATAAAATAATGCCATTTACTTATTCACATGGATATTCTACTAGTCGAACAATCACATGCAATATCAATAACCACTTTCATAATGATGGAATGCATAATGCCAGACTATCATAACCACATAACCAAGGCATCGTGCCAAGACTACAAATAAGATTTTTTCAAGGCCTTGTGCCAAGACACTAGTTTGTCTCATGAGACCTACCGATGCATCGAGGAGCTATAGTGGGCTCCACCCATAACTTATTAAGTCCAATGAATTCCTCATATGAACAGTTTTAAACATAACATAAACATTCATATTAAAACTAGCATACAAAATGTCAATACTTTAACTACAAACCATGAATGGTATAAAAATATCACATCCAGAGTCAAACATAACTCATTTGATACAATATGGAAGATTTTATTGTATCACATTAACCTCAATCAAGAATAATGAAGGATGTTTACATAGATGAAAAAAATCACCAAAACTATTTGAGAGAAATATCCCCCTTTTTCTTGAAATCATTTAAAAGTCACACTATTTTTCAAGAAGCCATTTAAAAATAGATTTTTGAATCAAAGTGTCCCATACCACTTTGAAACTTTTTAAAAGGAGTTTTAATTTTAAAACTTTAATATCCATATAAATAAATCCTTAAAACCATTTTTAAAACATGGACATTAATGAGCAAGATTTAGATGAATAAGTATTTAAAACATTTAAAAATGGTATTTTTGTTAGAGATTTTAACCAAAAAGAGACACTTGAATACAAATAATTGAGGTAATCAAAACATTGTAATATCATGAGAATAAAGGGATTCATGATATACTATGTCAAAGTATATTATATACACCACATAAAAGTGATTTGGTGTATATCAACAAAGAAGTCTCAATGGAATGTAAATTGAGATGAAATATCTCATAAAGGCCATATCCTTTGGTTAAGGATAAATCAAAGACATAGTTATGTGTGACAAATATAAATACACTAAATATGATTGGATATTCAGTGTAAATCAATCAAATGATATTCACATATAATCTTATAAAAACAACACCAATTAATTGGATGTTTAACTCAACAAATGGAGAGTGAGTTAAAATTACTCTTATCAAATTCATATCGATGACTTGAGAAATTATCAATTGAGTGATTATGTGTATCAAAAGTATATACACAAAAAAGGGGAGTGGAAATTATGATATAATCAAATTAATAGTTATTCCACACATAATCTTGGAGTAAAATAATCAATGAAGTTTGCATAAAGCCAAATAAATGGAAATTGAAATTTCAAATTCCCTTATTGATTTGGTAACATACAAAACATACACCCATGAAAGAAGGATCATACAATGATTATGTAAATATACATGAATTAAATTATATTACACAATGAATACAAACATGTGCAGTACACACACCACATGTAATAAATAAGTGGTGAACAATGGAACTCTCACAAAATTAAAAGTGAGATAAGAAACCCCTTACTTTGTAATTTTTCCTTGGTCTACGGTAGGTTAACCTCTTGTATAATGGTGAAATAATTGTTATTTAATTATAAAAGAATCATTTACATTAATATGATATCATATATGATCTTTTAACATTTATTTTTTAATAATATCTTAGAATTATCGTCATTTCGGGTGTTAACGGGTTCATTTTACTTTATATTCTTTATTATGTGATCCATATTCATTATTAATGGGATGTATATTATTCATATCCATAATGATATCAAGTCCTTATATAATATTTTTAAATCATCAAATGATAATTATACTTGAATGGATATGATGGAGAATGAATCTCATCGCGTTCGTGGAGACGGTAGTCCGTACGTACGCACGAGCGACAATATCATTTTTTTGATATTAAAATAATATGTAATTGGATAATATATCATATATACAGAATCATTATCATGTTATATTTATTATTTATATTAGTTACACATCATTATTATACCCATCCAAATAATAATATATTGAATAACAATTACACCATGACGTGGAGACGGTAAGCCGTACGTACGCACGTATGGTGACATGTTATTCAAAGGGTGGATAGAATACTGAATATGGTTGTACCATATTTATAATAACATCACAGTATATATATGATACTGGAGTTATTATTTTATAATGGTAATAACAAAGAAATAAGAAGTGGAAGAAGAAAGGAACTTGAAAAGAGGTGGTGAAAACATTACCTCTTCTTCGGGTTCTTCCTTTTGATTTGATCAAAAGGGCTCCTTAGGATGGCTTTCTGATCAAACTAAGGTCTCTAGGTTGTATTTAGGGAAGTTTATAGAGTATTGGGGTAGTGTTTGGCCGAACCAAAAGGAATTTAAGGTGTGAAGAAATGAGAAGGAGGAGTGCCCTTTTATAAGAGGGGTGAGGGGCACCTTTGGAAAAGCTAGAAATATTAGTTTATAATAAATTAATATTCGGTTCCTAATAGATAAAAGTTGATTATTTAAAGTTTATGGTGGGTATGGGTCTAAAACCACTCAACCAATATAATTTAGATAGGTTTGGGTCATTATATTAACCTTATCTTTAAGTATTAACTCTTAGTTAATTAGTTTCACTTTTACAATGTCTCTTTGTATTTTTATATTATATGGTTAATAAACTTACCATATAAATCCAAGAGACCCCCAAGTGGTCCATTAATTATACAAATATCATTATATAAGTATCTTGGACTAACCTTATATTTTTATAAATTTAATATCAATTAATAATATAATATTTATTTTAAAAACTCTTTTATGTCAATTTTGACACTATTCAATAGTTGATTTTTTTGAAACTCATAACAGAATGATTACTTCAAAAAAAGTTAATTACATAAATTATAATATGTCATATTAACCTATAAAATTAGTTTAATTCAACAAAAGCCTCAAATTATATTTATTTGGGTATTTATAATATCAATTATTCTAATTTTTCAGTATTATGGTAATTAATGCATCACGATTGTTTCATAAATAAATTAAATTATTTAATGTCTAAAAATTATAAATAAAAAATCATTATGTAGGAAATCTTTTTATCTTTCTAATGAATATTTATAGTCTAAAATCAAACATATATAACCCTATGTAACAGTTGTTTTTCTAAAAGATATATGCTTGTGTCATTTTTGTATTCATTTTAACTTAATTAAAATAAAGTGTCCCTATCTCTTACAAGTTGATCCATGGGGTCCCAAAATCGACCCAAATATGATCATGGTCGACCATGTATCAAAAAATAGGGTTAAGACACGTTTTAGGGTAATTTATTATTATTATAATATTATTTTTTTAACCCTTGTTTACCGGGTTTACCCTTTAAACATGGTAAATAAAATATCTACCGAAGTAATTATCCAAAATGTCTAAAAAAAGTTACCTATTTACAAAATTTGAACATCCTGATTCAAAATATTGAATCCATTTTTCCAAATTCAAAAAAAAAGAAGTGGAAGAAATTAATTTAAATTAATTCCCGTTGTAAAAACAAAAAGCGTGTTTTTAAGAGATAATAACTATCAAAAGATTGGCACTTGTTTATGTCTGGTTTAAATGTTAAATTATGTTCAATGACACAAATTGTATTACATGGTAAAAATATATTTTAAATATAATTTAAAGCAACTCAAATTCATAATTTATCACTATTAATTATTTCAATTAAAAAAGTTATTTTTAATTAAAATTTAGTAATTTTTTACTATTCATCAAAATATAAAAGTTATCCGAAAAGTACCAAAATTTCACCCTAGGATAATTTCATTATTAAGAATCCAAAAATGAAGTCTATTTTACCAAATTAAAAACATAAAAGTTTCATTTGTTAATTTAAAATTGATTCCTGCTTTCGAAACCAAAAGACGTATTTTTAAGAAATAATAACTATCAAACGTTTGACATTTGTTTATGTCCAATTTCAAGGTGAAATTACTTAAAATGACCATCATTGGATTAAATAGTAAAAATATAATATATTTATACTTCCAAACCATTAAAATGTATAATATAAATTATTTTGATTAAAAAAGTTGTTTTCAGTTAAAATTTAGTAATTTTCACTATTCACCCAAATATGAAAGTTATCATAAAGACACCAAAACATTATTGATACTAAATTCTTATGTCCCGATTATAAAGAAGAATTTCATTTTGTCAAATATATAAAAGTTTCAAATATTGGTTTTAAAAAGGCTTCGCCATTAAAAGGCGGTAAAATTTCATTTTTTAAAAAATACATCTTTTATCTGAAAAAATGAATTTGTTCATAAATCATGTCTTAGAAACTCATAATATGGATTAAAATTATAAGGATAATATAATATTTAAAAATTAGTTAATACTATTCATAACGTCTTTTGAACGGCTAGTTTGGTAAGTCGTGGTGTACTTGAACTCAGTGTTGCGTACAACACACGCTATTGTATTATTCAAAGAGAAGTGTACCGTGGAAGATTGGGGTGTTACATTCACCCCTACTTAAATAAATTTCATCCTCACAATTTTAAAAATTGGGCTTGAGAATATAATGGAAAGTCCCATATCGGAAAAAGAGTCAATAAAACTATTACTTTAAAAGAAAAAAAAGAGAGGTATAAAGGTCACCCAAGATAACCCATACTAGGATTCCAGGTAGGAAAACATGGATATGGATGATAAACTAAGTGTCAAGTTTTGATGGAAAGGGATAGAAATCATGATCATGAGAAAGTTAACAATAAGAAAACCACAAACTTGTGTTGGTACAAACGATCATTATTCTCCTAGTAGGAAAATTAAACGGACAACATTTTTTTGTTTTAAGTTACATTACATAAGGATGAAGAATTAATTTATGAAATTGACTAAGAATATAAAGATATATACTTACTTTTTAAGTAGAGTTTCATTCTTTAATAAATTTCTACCACTAACTCATTTTTTTTAAACGATGAGTATTCAAGAAGACTTGGTCACACTAGAAGATCTAGAATAAACTTCTATAGAATCACATGATCCATGCAGGATAAACTATATATTTACATTGTCTTTAGAGATTAATCAAAACCAAAATGGTTAGTACAAGATCTAATGATCCCCCAAAAGGATATTCCTTGAGAGAAATAAACACTAATCTTAATTTCTAAAATTAAACCAACAATAACCCAAAGTTAAATAAATACCTTTCAATAATCAATTGTCCTTAAAATCCTTCAATATAATCCAAACTAATATTGAAACCCAAAACATAGAAGAATTTGATTATGTAGTCTCCCATGTTAAATTGCATCTACAAATGACATAAAATACTCTTAAAGTCACATACTTAAAAGTAATTAACCTCATCACATATTCTCTATTATAGGTTAATCATTTTCATAAATAACCCAAATCACTATAAATCCACAATAAAAACGTAGATAAAAATCTACCATTACTCCACAAATGAAACCCCATATTATTCTATTTTCATTGGGAATATAGTGTTCCCAACAAAGCGAACATCTTCCAAAATAACATTTATCACTTAATCACCAAATCATTTTCCTATACCAAGGGTATTCACTTGATAAGACATAAGAACCCAAATAAACTTATTATTGATCAATAAAATCATTTAACTAAAAATAACTAGTCACACTATCCAGGGACTTCACGTAGTCCAGTGGTAGGTGATAAATCCCAATCACACTTTGGTTGTGGGTTCGATTCCCACAGCTTTGTCCGACGCGACGGGTTGTCACACAGTCTGCGTGTTGTCCTTTTCAAAAACTATGTTTTATAACATTACCAAAATGAGATAAATTCCTCAAAATAACTATAACATAATTTAACCACAAATATTATCTCATACCTTGCATTTTCATCCCAAATTATAATAACTTATAATTCTCTCAAACCCCAATGATCATATAAAACCAAATGGCTATTTATACCTATATCCACAAGAGAAGAGATAATTCTTCCTCAAATATCTTCCTCACATGGCAAACTGCGGGGTTACAAATACAAGAGAAAATTATTCCAAAGTAAACCCATCAATAAGGTGCACTAATACTTTTTAAACATTTCTCCAACAATTTATTTCCACATAGCTTCTTCTTTGACCAAGAAAATATCCTATAGAATAGGGCATTCACTCGGGTAATGGCCAGGTCCCCTACATTTACAGCAAATGGTTGTAAATGGACTCTTGGGACCATTTTTATCTTCTTCCATAGTACTCTTCATTTTTCTTCGACAATTATTCACTTTATGTCCTTCCTTCCCACACGTAAATCATTTCTTGGTCACATTGAGACACTTTCCCGGGTGTCTCCTACCACATTTTTTTCATGATGGAAATTGAGGGTTCTTTTCTCCATAGTCTCCATTGCTGGATCTCTTATCATTCATCACCTTTCTCTTCCTTGTTGAGTCCGGGAGTTGGTTAATATATATGTTGTTTATCATATTTTTGGAAAACTAATTTGGAATAAAGACGATATCTTTTACGCCTATAAACATTCCATTTTGTTGCTCATTTCCACCACAGTTCCCACCTTGTACATCATTTTCAAAGTCACTATGACTTCCTAGGAATCTAGCCATTGACTAAAACCAGAAATCATAGTGTGAGTAATAGTATTCATAAAATCATTTAGAGATTAACATGTCACCATATTCTCAATTTGAAACACATTAGGATTAACCAAGGTCATTTACTCTCATCTTATATATATTACTTTAAATCGGTTTGTAAAGAAAATGTAAATTATCCTATGCATATCCCCCGGGAGTGTCATAACCAAGAGTGCAGCAAGGCCCGTTGTCGTGCACCAGTTCCCATTCGAGTCTAGCTCAAATTGGTGTTTTCGGGTTTTACCCCTAGGTACATCTGTGCTAGAGCCGCCTCTACCTGCTCGTATCTAGACAGGGATGTATTGCTCGGAAAACTCACAAAATCTCTACAATACCAAAATTCTAGGAAGTTATTCTATACTAATCCTCAAAGTTTATCTTAGGTATACATGCTCTAATAAGAGTTTATATAAATCTAGCTTCCAAGGTTTTTAATAAACCTTCTCTGATACCAACTGTAATTCCCTGACCCCAGTTACCCAGAGTCGGTTCATTATTACATAACATTGTCATGATCACAAGAAAGAGCAAGTATCTAAAGATCAATTAGTTTAGTAGCCTTGGAAACACTAGATACAATCATAAAGTTTTACATTACATAAAAAAACATCTCGTATTCATATCCCCTCATACTATCCCTGCAGGTCATTCATAAATTACGTCTTCATAATCCTGGGAAAAATAAAACATTGAAAGGGGTGAGCTCAGATGCTCAGTAAGGATAACATTATAGCAGATGCTTTCATAGATAAGCACAAACACTTAAGGCAATTTATAATTAAAACAAAAGCCTTTTAAACTTAAACTTCAGCATAATATGGCAAAGATAAAATGAAATAATGTCATTTACTTATTCACGTGGATATTCTACTAGTCGAAAAATCACAAGCAATATTAATAACCACTTTCATAATGATGGAATGCATAATGCCAGACTATCATAACCACATAGCCAAGGCCTCGTGCCAAGACTACAAATAAGATTTTGTCAAGGCCTTGTGCCAAGACACTAGTTTGTCTCATGAGACCTACCGATGCATCGAGGAGCTATAGCGGGCTCCACCCATCACTTATTAAGTCCAATTTATTCCTCATATGAACAGGTTTAAATATAACATAAACATTCGTATTAAAACTAGCATACGAAATGTCAATACTTTAACTACAAACCATGAATGGCATAAAAATAGCACATCCACAGTCAAACATAACTCATTTCATACAATATGAAAGATTGTATTGTATCACATTAACCTCAATCAAGAATAATGAAGGATGTTGACATAAATGAAAATAATCACCAAAACTATTTGAGAGAAATATCCCCCCTTTTCTTGAAATCATTTAAAAGTCACACTATTTTTCAAGAAGCCATTTAAAAATAGATTTTTGAATCAAAGTGTCCCATACCACTTTGAAACTTTTTAAAAGGAGTTTTAATTTTAAAACTTTAATGTCCATATAAATAAATACTTAAAACCATTTTTAAAACATGGACATTAATGAGAAAGATTTAGATGAATAAGTCTTTAAAACATTTAAAAATGGTATTTTAGTTAGAGATTCTAACCAAAAGAGAGACACTTGAATACAAATAATTGAGGTAATCAAAACATTGTAATATCATGAGAATAAAGGGATTCATGATATACTATGTCAAAGTACATTATATACACCACATAAAAGTGATTTGGTGTATATCAACAAAGAAGTCTCAATGGAATGTAAATTGAGATGAAATCTCTCATAAAGGTCGTATCCTTAGGTTAAGGATAAATCAAAGACATAGTTTTGTGTGAAAAATATAAATACACTAAATATGATTGGATATTAAGTGTAAATAAATCAAAGGATATTCACACATAATCTTATAAAAACAACACCAATTAATTGGATGTTTAACTCAACAAATGGAGAGTGAGTTAAAATTACTCTTATCAAATTCATATCGATGACTTGAGAAATTATCAATTGAGTGATTATGTGTATCAAAAGTATATCCACATAAAAGGGGAGTGGAAATTATGACATAAGCAAATTAATAGTTATTCCACACATAATCTCAGAGTAAAATAATCAATGAAGTTTGTGTAAAGCCAAATAAATGAAAATTGAAATTTCAAATTCCCTTATTGATTTGGTAACATACAAAACATACAACCATAAAAGAAGGATCATACAATGATGATGTAAATATACATGAATTAAATTATATTACACAATGAATATAAACATGGGCAGTACACACACCACATGTAATAAATAAGTGGTGAACAATGGAATTCTCACGGAATTAAAAGTGAGATAAGAAACCCCTTACTTTGTACTTTTTCCTTGGTCGAAGGTTGGCTAAACTCCTGTATAATGGTTAAATAATTTTTATTGAATTATAAAAGAATCATTTACATTAATATGATATCATATATGATCTTTTAACATTGATTTGTTAATAATATCTTAGAATTATCGTCATTTCGGGTGTTAACGGGTTCATTTTACTTTATATTATTTGTTATGTGAGACAAATTAATTATTAATGGGATGTATATTATTCATATCCAGAATGATATCAAGTCCTTAGATACTATTTTTAAATCATCAAATGATAATTATACTTGAATGTATATGATGGAGAATGAATCTCATCGCGTTCGTGGAGACGGTAGTCCGTATGTACGCACGAGTGACAATATCATTTTTTTGATATTAAAATAATATATAATTGGATGGTATATCATATATACAGAATCATTATCATGTTATATTTATTATTTATATGAGTTACACATCATTATTATAGCTATCCAAATAACAATATATTGAATAACAATTACACCATGACGTGGAGACGGTAAGTCGTATGTACGCACGTATGGTGACATGTTATTCAAAGGGTGGATAGAATACTGAATATGGTTGTACCATATTTATAATAACATCACAGTATATATATGATACTAGATTTATTATTTTAGAATGGTAATAACAAAGAACTAAGAAGTGGAAGAAGAAAGGAACTTGAAAAGAGGTGGTGGAAACATTACCTCTTCTTCGGGTTCTTCCTTTTGATTTGATCAAAAGGGATCCTTAGGATGGATTTCTGATAAAACTAATGTCTCTATGTTGTATTGAGGGATGTTGAGAGAGTATTTGGTCAGGTTTCGGCCTAACCAAAAGTAATTGATGGTGTGAAGAAATGAGAAGGAGGAGTGCTTTTTTATAAGAGGGGTGAGGGGCACCTTTGGAAAAGCTAGAAATATTAATTTATAATAAATTCATATTCGGTTCCTAATATCTCAAAAGTTTATTATTTAAAGGTTAAGGTGGGGATGGGTCTAAAACCACTCAACCAATAGAATTTAGACAGGTTTGGGTCATTATATTAACCTTATCTTTAAGTATTAACTCTTAGTTAATTAGTTTCACTTTTACAATGTTTCTTTGTATTTTTATATTATATGGTTAATAAACTTACCATATACATCCAAGAGACCCCCAAGTGGTCCATTAATGATACACCTATCATGATATAAGTCTCTTGGCCGAACCTTAGATTTTTATGAATTTAATATCAATTAATAATATAATATTTCTTTTAAAAACACTTTTATGTCAATTTTGACACTATTCAATAGTTGAGTTTTTTGAAACTCATAACAGAATGCTTACTTCAAAAAACGTTAATTAAATAAATCCTAATATGTCATATTAACCTATAAAATTATTTTAATTCAATAAAAGTCTCAAATTATATTTATTTTGGTATTTATAATATCAATTATTCTAATTTTTCACTATTATGGTAATTACTGCATCACCATTGTGTCATAAATAAATTAAATTATTTAATGTCTAAAAATTATAAATAAAATATAATTATGTAGAAAATCTTTTTATATTTCTAATTAATATTTATTGTCTAAATTCTAATATATATAACCCTATGTAACAATTGTTTTTCTAAAAGATATATGCTTGTGTCATTTTTGTATTCATTTTAACTTAATTAAAATAAAGTGTCCCTATCACTTACAAGTGGATACATGGGGTCCCAAAATCGACCCAAAGATGCCCATGGTCTACCATGTATCAAACAATAGGGTTAAGACACGTTTTAGGGTAATTTAATATTACTATAATATTATTTTTTTAACCCTTGTTTACCGGATTTACCCTTTAACCATGGTAAAAATATTTACCGAAGTAATTATCCAAAATATCTAAAAATAAAAGTTAACTATTTACACAATTTGAACATCCTGATTCCAAATATGGAATCCATTTTTCCAAATTCAAAACACAGAAGTGGCAGAAATTAATTTAAAACTAATTCCCATTGTTAAAACAAAAAGCGTGTTTTTAAGAGATAATAACTATCAAAAGATTGGCACTTGTTTATGTCTGGTTTAAATGTTAAATTATGTTAAATTACCCACATTGTATTACATGGTAAAAATATATTTTAAATATAATTTAAAACCACTAAAATTCATAATTTATCACTATTAATTATTTCAATTAAAAAAGTTGTTTTTAATTAAAATTTAGTAATTGTTTACTATTCGTCAAAATATAAAAGTTATCCGAAAAGTACCAAAATTTCACCCTAGGCTAATTTTTGTTATTCAGAATCCAAAATTGAAGTCTATTTTACCAAATTAAAAACATAAAAGTTGCATTTATTAATTTAAAATTGATTCCTTCTTTCGAAACCAAAAGGCGTATTTTTAAGAAATAATAACTATCAAAAGTTTGACACTTGTTTATATCCAATTTCAAGGTGAAATTACTTAGAATGACCATAATTGGATTAAATAGTAAAAATATAATCTATTTAAACTTCCAAACCATTAAAATGTATAATATAAATTTTTTTGATTAAAAAAGTTGTTTTCAGTTAAAATTTAGTAATTTTTCACTATTCACCCAAATATGAAAGTTATCAGAAAGACACCAAAACATTATTGATACTAAATTCTTATATCCCTATTCTAAAGAATAATTTCATTTTTTCAAATATATAAAAGTTTCAAATATTGATTTTAAAAAGGCTTCAACATTAAAAGGCGGTAAAATTTCATTTTTTGAAAAATACTTCTTTTATCTGAAAAAATGAATTTGTTCATAAATCATGTCTTAGAAACTCATAATATGGATTAAAATTATAAGGATAATATAATATTTAAAATTTTAGTTAATACTATTCATAACCTCTTTTTAACGGCTAGTTTGGTAAGTCGTGGTGTACTTGAACTCAGTGTTGCGTACAACACACGCTATTGTATTATTCAAAGAGAAGTGTACTGTAGAAGATTGGGGTGTTACAAAACAGAGGTGGACACCACCCCTTTTATATATAAATATGTTTCAACATTTATTTATAAAATTATATTTTCATGCATAAATATATGAAAATATGTGTAAATGTGTATATAATTAAATGCAAGTAAAATAACATTATAAAAAATTACAAAATTTGAACATCAAAATGTAGTGTAAACCTTGAGAATAAATTGAGTCTACCAAAAAAAGATAATAAGATATCCTTAAATGAATCTGAAATTCCCTCCAATGTTTAAAAATTAGGATACCCTGACTAAAAACTCAGTATTGGAGGCATTCTATTCCTTTTTTTCCTCAAAAAATGTGTTTGGGGTTCTTCCCAATCACCAATGCATAGAGCTAGTTGTAGGATTCGATTTGATATGTGGTAGAGGATGAATAGACACATGAATCAAAATTTATGGTTGTTTGAAGTTCAAGTCACATTTTCAACTTAGTTTAGATATTTTATTAATTTTTTTATTTTTTTATTCTCAAATTGTTTTTAAATGACTATTACTTGACAATAATTATCAAATTATTAATTAATATTATTTTAAAATTTATTCCATAATCCATGTTTTCACTAAA
This sequence comes from Viscum album, assembly GCA_963277665.1. Classification (NCBI taxonomy): domain Eukaryota; kingdom Viridiplantae; phylum Streptophyta; class Magnoliopsida; order Santalales; family Viscaceae; genus Viscum; species Viscum album. The sequence goes on along the minus strand of OY728141.1, from coordinate 433,453,151 downwards.
TATCTTATATATTATGTGTAAATGCATATTTAAACTTATATATATCATATTTAATAAAATATACTATATATATCTCAATATAAATATATTTTTATGTTAATATATCATTTTTAATGATTTGTAATTTTTTTATGAAATTTACCAATTATCAGCATTAGTAAAAAAACATTGATAAAGACCCCTTATATCAACACTATTAGAAAAACGTTGATAAAGGAGGTACTTTTAACAATGGTAAAAAAATGATGATAAAGAAGATACCTTTATCATTTCTAAAAAAGAAATGATAAAGGGGTTCATTTTTAGTATTGTTTAAAGTATCGTTTATTTTTAGCGCTCATGAAGGTACCACATTTATCAGCATTTTTTAGCACTATTAAAGGGTGACACTGCGTAAATCGGAATCTATGGTTGTGTATTAACTAATATTTTTTAACTAATTATTAAAAATTAATAAACAAATAACAAAATAGTGATTAACTAATGATTGACTAATAAGTAACTACTTATTACCTATTAATCAATACTCATTAACCGGTTATTAAATATTATTTAACTAGTAATTAAAGTTTTCTTGAATTCAACTGGAATATTATCACACCTACAACTGAGATTCCAAGAGTTTTAAATGATAAATTTTTTACAATGGAAAAACATTATACGTTGGAAGAAATTTTCCATGAAAATATTCCATAAAAATTATATTGAAATATTTTCATATTGAGAGACACTGTAGATATTTAGTTCATGAGTTAAACCAAACAAAATATGTCATACGATGTGACAAATACGGTGGTGATTGTATATTTTATTTGAGTGTGATCCTTGACATTACTCTTGGAGATTGGAAGATTTATAAGATTAAGTCACCTCATACTTGGGTGAAATACATCATTGGACATTGAATTTGTATAAACTATTATTGTTAAGATGATCAATACCTCACAAGATGTTCCTTCAACCCTTGTGTTAGAGAGGATATAAAAAGCTTTTGGTTACAAGATTTCTTATGGAAAGGCATGGAGGGAGAAACATAAGGAAATCATCAAGGTGTATGATGATTGATATGAATCTTATCATGTGTTTCTATAATTTCAATCAATTTGAGGAAAAAAACCAACTTTTATTCCTTCTTGATACAAACATACATGAGTCTCAAGATAACCAGGTTAATCCTTATCATGTTAAATTTCATCAGTTGTTCCAGTCATTCATTCCATGTATTTCTAAATTTCATTTCTACAAATAGTTTATACATATTGACAGAAAATTTCTATATGATAAGTACATTGGCATATTTCTAATAGTGGCAACCAAACATGGTAATCGCACACCTTTTCTACATGCATTTTCCAAATGGAGAAGTAAAATAATGAATCTTAGTGTTGGTTTTTGACATTTATTAACAACCATTTCAATCTTATTAGGGGTGCATCTTTGATATCTGATCATCATTGAGTGATCGATGAGATAATAGTGTAGATCTGGTTACATAAATATCCCTAAATTTTCATCATCGATACTACATTAAATATATTTTCAATAATGTGTGAAAGACTTTTCATGATGAAACTATGAAGAATACTATCACAAAGCCTAATATACAATCTATTTATTATTTTTTTCATGTCACCATAATGATAATATTAATTTATATATAATATGGTCACATTAGAACATCATATGAGTTGGATTAACACATATTTGAGCAGCGCTTGAAATGAATTCAAAGGGTTAATCAGGGAGTGTAAGACTACATGATGCAGAATCCAAAACAGAAATAGACATTATCATATAATGAGGGGAAGATTCATGAGCACATGACCACAAACATTGTGGAGTGAATCAATAACTCTTCAAGGGTTTCATAATTCACTTATAACTGGGCTATTTTAAGAGACATTTTATCATTTTGTAAAGTACTTCATAGAAAGAAGAAGGAAGACTATTAATTGTAACACCACAACCCAAACCACTAGATTTGAGTTGGGGGTTTCACATGACCTCATGCATGTCTCCCTATATTCCAGAGGTTTCTAACTAGCTATGAGGGACTATAGAATAGTATGGGGAGTCAATGACCTTAGTACCAAGTGAAAATCAATTTTGATAAACAGAGTTATAACATTATTCAATAAATAAGTAATAAAACACTAACCTTTAAAGTTTCAACATGTACAAATATAACCCATGTAGTATTAGTATGGAATTACAAATAAAAAAACCCAAAACTAAAAAAAATAATCCAAAGTACCGTAAGATAAAAGAATAAAAGCAGCAGTTATTGATATCCGGTCCAAAATCAGTCCAAAAACATCCAAATCCCCTTGCCTACCTGCTCAACTATCCACCGTAGGGCCCTTTCTCTTCACCATATCCCTGATCATGAAATCTACAAGTGCACTGAAGTTCCTGAGTATTTTGTGAGTACAAGACTCAATAAGACACCACCGATAAAATTTAACATACATGTATAACATATACAAGTTCATTCCATTAAAGTAAACAAGGAGCATATATCACAACAATATATCACACACACGTCTAAAACATATGTCGGGTCTCTAAAGACCAAATCTACCTCCTTCATCTCCATGCTAAAAGGAACATCGGTCATCCTCCTGACACATCTCCCTTTATCAAGGGATAGTACCAAAAAATATTGACATGTCCCTTCTTAAAGGGATAGTCCAATGCATGCTGACCTCATTCCTAACACATTCCTATTAAGTGATAGTTCACTAGGCTCGACAATCACACACTGATGTAGAAGATAAAATAAAAATACATATGATACAAGATGAAAATGATAGACCAAAAATCATATCAAGTCAAGAAGTATCATCTTTAGAACAATCCATATGCAAGAAACACAAGCATAGGTCAAGGCTACACACACATATATGATCAAGAATCAAACATATGTTTCTTAGGGATGTACATGCATGATAATAATCATGCCAATAACTTTTATAAGACATGCATGAAATTCAAGGAATTCCTACCTCTGGTGAAATAGTGAAAATAAATTAAAGGTTCAATATCCAAGTCCAAATGTACATCCCAAGAATAACTAATTACCATAATAGTCTTAGACCAAGAATTGTACAGAATCCAAATCCTTGAACCCAGATTTCAATTCTATCAAATATCATCAAAACCATAACTATATCATGCTAAAACCCTTATATATGACCAAAAAATTGAATAACTAATTGATTTTTATCAATGATAATATGAGATAATTGATCATGATTGAAGAAGAAGAAGTTACCAGGTTGGGCGTGAATTATCAGATGAGTGTTCGAGCATTGAAGAGTGGAGTTGGAAGGGGAGAGAAGATCCCAAAATACTCTGGATATAGCTTAAGGTTCAATGCAGCTGGAATACAGATATATGAGAGAAATTAAAGGCATCAGGTCATTAGAACTATTGGAACTAGATACATTCACAACATGAATCAAGGATCCACGTCATGAATTCTCAAGAAAATAAATATGCAGAAAAATGCACCGTCTCGGTTTAAAATCCAAAAAACCCCATTCGTATTGTGAATTTTAATTTCATGTCATGATTTTTTTAACTTCCTAAAAAATATATTCATGGGGTTTAGCCCAGAATACATTCACATCATGAATTTCAATTCATGACATGAATTTCTCCTCTATCCAATTTCAATAATTTAGTTGTTTCTTTATCCAAACACCCAAAACATACCTCAACTAATTTAATTTCACCCATAAAGATGTTATAATAATTAAAAATTGGCATACCTTGATAATGATAATGTTACAAATCTCCCCCTATAATGAGTTCTCATCCTCATGAACTGACCCCCAAGGTTTGCTAAAATAATTCGGGCCACTGCACCTGAATATCTGTGTAACAACCCGAGTCCGGAGCCCCTCCACTGGTGCCCCGTACCTGATTCGCCACATGACCTCAAGCGCGTTTCCCCGAACGCCAGAGGCTGCCGACTAGCAGTGAGGGCCTTGGTGAGTCGGTGGGGAAACTATGCCCTCATTCGGTAAGGTATACAATGTAAGAAACCAACAATAACAGCAGAAGCATTAAACAACATGCATAACAATAGAAACCATACTACGGAAGCAATGTATATATATAACTATGATGACAATGATGCAGCAGGTACAAGTATCTAAGGAAAACAGCAAACACAACAACGTTCTGAAATACAACTGAAACCAAGTGCAAAAGAAAAAAGGAATCTCCTTAGCATCGTGAGCCACGGCTCGGTCTCATGCTCCCCAGCTCCTGATGCATTCAAGATCCCGAAGTAGAAGGGCGCTTGCCCTTGTCTATACCTGTAGCAACATAGTCTGCTTTGGCCCAAAAGCATGACCCAAACAAGGTGTGAGATACAATCCCAGTAGGCAATCACCCAAAGATTTGTGCCTAACAGTCAATGAATACATGGAAGTAATAAAACAAGAAGCAGTAAACAGAAAAGCACAAGTAGCTACAATCTACAGTTCTAATAAGTAAAGCACACAAGCAAGCAGTCAGCAACAAGAAGAAAATAGATAACCCTCTGGGTAGCTCTCATATTCTAACCCCTATGGTTTAACCTCTAAGTACTAGCAACCCTCTGGGATGCACACACAGTCTCACCCCTCTGGTTCAGCTACGTAATTAAGAAGACTCTCTGGGGAAGCACTCACCGTCAATTCCCCATATAGTCTCGTATCATGCTAAAGGCTCTCTGGGGAAGCACTCAACGTCAATTCCCCCTGTAGGATGTGTTGTGGATCTGCAGACTCTCTGGGGAAGAACTCAACGTCAATTCCCCTTGTGGTCTCGCATCGTAATTAAAAGACACTCTGGAGAAGCCCTTCCGTCAATTCTCCCTTTGGTCTACTACTCTAGGTTCTCACAGTCCTGAGTATAACTAAACATGCTCAGCGCGCGTATAACATCTAAGTAAACCTCAAGAACTACTTGGCTATTAACTAAGGCTCAACAGTAATAATAAAACAACAGTTCCACTATACTACAACTAGGCATGGAAACTAGCAAATGCCAAACAGGCAAAACAAGCATGGAAAGGCAATATGAGCACTAAAAAATTACTCTAATCAAAAGCAATAACCTCTACTAAAGCAATCATTAAAAGCAGGAAAGTAACAAGGGAAAAACAGGAAACACGCAATACCCCGTTCAAGGGTATTGGTGGAAATTTCAGATAATATTCATCAACTTTCTACAGAAAGGAACAAACCACCTACCTCGATCCTAGGAGATCGATATACGTGAACCTCGATGACAGATTACCCTTAGAACGATGTAGATCTGAGAAAATTCCCAAAAATTTCATCCCACGATAACTTGGAAACGAGGAGGAATCAAGAAACGAGGCTAAAGCAGAAGGAAGAACTCACCGCTGCAATTCCAACGCAACTGACTATTCTCGAATCGTAGAACGGACGGCAAGGTAGGACTCCGTCGAAGATCCGACTATACGGTCACTCTCGGACAGTCTAAAACTGAAGAAGAATACGAATATGGGGTTTAGGCGCGACCCTGGTCCGTTTAATGAAAAAAAAGTACACAGTGTGTACTTCTAGAGTACACGGCGTGTAGTTCAATTTTTTTCCATACTCCGAATTAACCGGCCTCCACCTCAACCTTACACACCGTGTGTGTGGCCTGGACACGGCTAGCACACGGCTTCGAGCCGGAACAGAGTAAATGGCGTGTACTCAGAAAGTACACAGCGTGTACTTTGAAAATTTCCATAAAAACCATTTTTCTTAAAAACTATATAAAAAAGGAAAAACATACCTGAATGAAGATCTGGGTTCTTACAAACTTCCCCCCTTAAAGAAATTTGTCCCCGAATTTCCCTAACAGGTGGAGAAGAAGAATCCCCAAACAGCTCTGGCCACTACGATCGTACATCAGCCTCCCTCTCCCAGGTCTCGTCCTGTACTCGCCCATGCTACCATAACACCCGTACCAGAGGAACAAACCGCCCGTGGAGAACCTTCATACTACGATCGACAATCCGGATAGGATGCTCCTCAAACGACGCATCCGCTTCAATCTCGGCTTCATCGGGCTGAAAGATATGAGATGGGTCTGAAAAGTAATGTCGGAGCTGAGAGACGTGGAAGACGTCGTGCATGGCCCGATACCTCTGAGGTAGCTGCAACCGATAGGCGACCGGTCCAACTCTTTCCAAGACCTCAAACGGTCCGACTTACCACGGTGAAAGCTTACCCTGTCTTCGAATCCTTTTGTGTCCCAACCTTGGTGCGACACATAGGAAAACATGATCACCGACCTCGAACTCAAGAGGTCTTCTCCGCTGATCAGCATAAGACTTTGGTCGAGACTGCATTGTAGCCATCCTCCTCTGAATCAGCACTATCTGCTTTGAAGTCTCCTGAACGAGACGAGGTCCCAGCAAAGCTGCCTCTCCTACATTCAGCCAGCATAATGGTGATCGGCATGGACTACCATACAAAGCCTTGTATGGTGCCATCTGAATGGTTGCCTGGAAACTGTTGTTGTAGGCGAACTCCACTAGAGGAATATGCTTCTCCCAAGAACTGCCAAAATCAAGGATACAAGCTCGGAGCATATCCTCAAGCACCTGGATCATGTGCTCGGACTGGCCATCAGTCTGAGGATGGTACATTGTACTCAAAAGTACTTGTGTACCCAAGTCCTTCTGAAGTCCCCGCCAAAATCGAGAGGTAAAGCGCGCATCTCTGTCTGAAACAATAGAGGGAAAAACTCCATGTAGATGCACAATCTCTCTGATGTAAAGTCATCCTAGATCATCGACACTAAAGGTCTCCTTGATCGGCAAGAAGTGAGCAAACTTCGTAAGTCTATCGACGAAAACCCAAATAGCATCGTTCCCTCGAGGTGATCTCGGCAACCCAATCACGAAGTCCATCACAACATCGTTCCACTTCCACTCAGGAATGGGTAACTGCTGTAAAAGGCATGCTGGTCGCTGATGCTCTGCTTTCACCTGCTGACAAGTAGAACATCTCATGACAAAACCAGCAACATCCTTCTTCATACCTGGACACCAGTACTAGCGATGAAGATCCTGATACATCTTGGTGACGCCAGGATGAACTGACCAAACTGAGGAATGGAAATCCTGCATCAGCTCCTCGCGTATTTCTGCTGGCACCCATACGCGTCCTTGGAAACGCAAGATCTCATCCTCTCCCATTGTTCATCCAGGAAGAGGGTCCCCTCCTGACACACTCTCCCATGGGACTAAGCCTTCCGAGTCTGATAGCTGCCTCATTCGTACCCAATCAAGTAGCGTGGAGGTAACAGTTACAGAAGATAGAAAGGTCTATCCCCGTCTGTCGTACACCTCCAGATGCATCTCAGAGAACAGAGCCATTAGCTGTCACTCACTACTGGCCTCCTGAACTGCTTGAATATGAGTTATCCTGCTTAATGCATCTGCCACGACATTGCCCTTTCCTGGCATATAGGCAAGCTCGAAGTTAAAAGACTATAGATACTCAACTCACATACTCTGCCTCAGATTTAGATCACGCTGAGTGAAGATATACTTAAGAATCTTATGGTCAGTGAAGACCAAAAAGTGCTCTCCCAGAAGATAGTGTCCCCAACAGCGCAAGGCATGAACAACAACTACCAAATCCAGATCGTGCGTAGGGTAGTTCCTCTCATGTGGCCTCAATTGCCGAGACCCATACGCAATGACTCCATCTCCCTGCATAAGCACAGCTCCTAGCCTAACACTTGAAGCATCATAGTAAACAGTGTAGCTCTTTCCTGGCTCTGGCAGGACTAGTATCAGTGCTTACGTCAACCTCCATTTTAGCTACTGAAAGGCTGACTCACAAGAATCTGACCATAAGAACTTCACCCCCTTCATGGTCAGACCTATCAAGGGTGCTGCTAAATGGGAAAATTCTCGAATGAAGCGTCTGTATTATCCAACCAGCCCTAGAAAGCTTCGTACCTCAAAAACGTTCTTCATCTGCTCCCAGGAAACTACAACTCTCACTTTCTCTAGGTCCATAGATACTCCTACCTCTGAGATGACATGACCCAAGAAGTGAATCTGATCCATCTAGAAGTTGCACTTCGAGAGTTTAGCATAAATCCGATGCTCTCTCAGTGTACTTATAATGATCTCAAGATGGGTGGCATGGTCATGTCAAGTGTGAGAGTACACCAAGATATCGTCCACGAAGACCACAACGAAGGAATCCAAGTAAGGATGGAACACTCAGTTCATCAGTGCCATAAAAACTACAGGTACGTTCGTGAGACTGAACAACATGATTGTATACTCGTAAAGACCGTACCTGCTCCTGAAGGCTTTCAGAGGTATATCTGATGGTCTAACGTGCAATTGATGGTAACCGGACCTCAAGTCGATCTTCGAGAACACCCGGGCTCCTCAAAACTGATCGAAAAGGTCATCGATCCTCGGTAAAGGATATCGGTTCTTGACCGTCAACTAGTTCAGCTTTCGATAATCCACACAAAGTCAAAGGGAACTGTCTGCCTTCTTCGCAAATAGAACAGGCGAACCCCAAGGAGAAGTACTGGGTCGGATCAAACCCTTATCCTATAGCTCCTCCAACTGCTTCTTGAGCTCCTGTAACTCAGGTGTGGCCATCCTATAGGGAGGAATAGACACGGGTTCCACTCCTGGCACGATATCAATAGAAAATTCTACCTCACGCTCCGGAGGAAAACCTGAAAAGTAATCTGGAAAGACATCCCTGAAGTGATCCAACACTGGAGGAAAGCCCAAATTTGTATTCCCCTGATCATCCAGGTAGAGGCGAGCAATCTAGGCCGTCACCCCTCCTAGCCCAAGATGCTTGAGTCCCGCCCGACTCGCCCGAACATCCCATTCGCCTCTATGAAGGAAAGATTCACCTTCTGGTGAAATGAAACTGACTCTGCGGAGATAATAGTAAATGAATGCTTGGAAGGGAATCAACCAGTCCATGCCGAGAATGACATCATAGCCTGTCATCTCTAGGGCATAGAGATCCCATAAGAAGTGATACCCTACAACCTCGAGAGGGAACTCTCTACACTGTCATACACTAGATGTCCTCATTCCCAAAGGTGTGTCTAGTGTCAACGAGTCGACAGAAGAAAAGATGCAGAGTCCAAGGATCTCCACAACGATAACAAAGATAAAACTATGCGTAGCACCAGTATTGAAAAGGGCTGAAGATAAAAATGAGGCTACTAAAATCGCACCTCGAACAGTAGAAGGGTCAGGATCCTACTCATGATAAGTCTTCTCCACAGTGAAAGACTGGCCTACATCGTGGCCCTGTGCCCCTGACTGACCACTCTGAGCTAAACCACCCTGCTGGTGCTGAGGAACTGGTGGCTGACTGTCACGGCCTCGACCTCCACCTCAACCCGAATGGCTGGAAGAACTCTAGTTCCCTGATTGGTGAGAGACTGGTGGGGCTGCTCTTGAACGAGGAGTCATGGAAGAACCCCGGTCACCTTCTGCTGGTGAGAAAACCTGGCAAAAATGCTAAAGGTGACCCATCTTGTCGCAAGATCGGCACTCCATGGGGTCTCTATGGAACTGCAGCCTCGTGTGCCATGTTTGGCCACACTGGTAGCATGTCACCTGGCTGCCTGATGATGCGTCTCGCTTCCTCGCATCACCACGCGTAGGCTTCCTACGATGCTTCTTGCTATCATTTAAAGGGAAGCTAGCTCTGGAAGTAGAACCGCCTTGACCTGCAGCTCCAGAGTCTCTCATATTGTGCTCCGCAATCAGTGACTGGTTGACGATGGAAGTAATGGAAGTCAGTTGGAAGATGTTCACCTACGAGTGGATCTCCCACCTGAGTCCATCCTCAAATTTCCTCGCCAAGAACACCCCACTCCCATCCTGAAGGGGTGTAAAACACTGCAGATTAGTGAAACAGGAGGAATAATCCATGATAGATAGAGTACCCTACTCTAAGCTCATGAACTCCCGGGCTCGATCAGCCCTCAGGGTCTCCAGGTAGAAGTAGTCGTAGAACACGCGCTCGAACTCCTCCCAAGACATAGCATATTGCTGACCCACCTGTGAGATCACGTCCCACCACCTCTTGGAGGAGTCTCGAAGCATGTAGGTGGCGAGCTTGACCCGCCTCTCTGGAGGCGTCTCCAGATGATCGAAGATAGTCATCATGGCTTCCAGCCATGACTCTACAGCCTGAGGTCCTCCCTCCCCCGAGAACGTGGGAGGATGCTGCTGCTAGAAAACCCACATCAAGTCTACCATAGATGAGGCAGGAGGCGGTGCTCCCTTTAAGGCATGCATTATCCTCATGAATCCCTCCCTGAACTGCGCATCTGCGCCGGCGATTGGTACAACAACCGGTGTCAAGGCTGGCTCGGCTGGGGGAGCGACAGGAAGTCCCTGATCAGCCCTGTCTGGCGTCTGATCACTGCCTGACGACAGACGTATGACCGGAGTATGTCTTGGAGGCATAGCTCTGAAATATCAAAAGCACACCTTAGATCAGGAAAACAAGGATAGAAAAAAAAAGAGTACAAAACAGGGACAGGGGAAGAAAAACACACAAGATTTCAAAACACGACTACACGGCGTGTATAAAACTACACGACGTGTCTTATTAAACCACTGACATGGGCGTGTACCCCTACCCTACAAGTCGTGTACACTACAAAATACATGACGTGTTGACCCCCACACACGGCGTGTACTTGAAAACTATTCCCCTTCCTGAGTCTCCTTACATGGCTAACCCACACGGTCTGACTCAACCCGAGACTACACGGCGTGTTCAAATCAAACACGGAGTGCACTAGATGAGGCTTTGGCGGTGTGTGTTGTTGAGTACACGGCTGTCTACATGACTGGACCTTACATGGCGTGCTCCGAACAAGAATGGCGTGCATAAGCGAGGGTGACATCGTCCCGTGTTGTTCGTGACACGGCCGGGTACCTGGAAGAGACTACATGGCGTGTTCTGAACAAACACGGCATATGGAAAATAAGGTAACGTCGGCCCATGTTGTTTGTGACACGGCTGGGTACCTAGACAGGACTACACGGCATGTTCCCAATGGACACGGTGTGTTCTTACCCGAGCTTCCCCGACCCGTGTTGTTAGTGACACGGCTGGGTACACGGCCCTGAACTCACACGGCATGTACCACTGGTACACGGCATGTTCCCAAAGTTACCCCCACGACACCGTGTTCTGCCCACACTGTCAGTGACAGGGCCTAAAAACTACACGGCGTGTATCTAAAAAGTACACGCCGTGTATTCTGGGTTTTTCTGGGCAGTAGCTTAGAAACTGTGCAGAATTCTAGAAACACTAAAACAACGGAAAAGGTGCCAAATTCTGATCAGTAAGGGCCCATAACACCTCAAGAACCCTAAATTCGGCATTCATTTTTAAGCAAGGAACAAAACAAACAGTTTTCTAACATAACAGCATAGAATCTATCATGCATCTATCACAACAGCATGCATAATTTACACAGAGCCTATCACAACAGCATGCAATCACTAATGCACCCTATATGGCATGGAAATAATGCATGACATGTGTATTCTACAAGTTCCTATATGATGCATGAGATGGAATACCCTCATCTCATCGGGTTGCGACAGAAATAGAACCAAAATATCAAAACAATAACCACACAAGTCATACGAATCACTCTAGGTGAAAACATACCAACCATAAAATCTCAAAACCAGAAAACTGCAATTAACGAGGTAGTATGGATTTTCCCTATACACGGGTTAGCTACTACCGAGCACTGCTTAAGGCCAAGTACCGAATCTGTCCTATCCCTGGATAAGGTCTCCAAACATTAAAGCAAGAGAAAAGAACCCCTCTGATACCACTTTGTAACAACTCGAGTCTGGAGCCCCTCCACTGGTGCCCCGTACCTGGTTCGCCACATGACCTCAAGCGCATTTCCCCGAACGCCAGAGGCTACCGACTAGCAGCGAGGGCCTTGGTGAGTCGGTGGGGAAACTATGACCTCATTCAGTAAGGTATACAAGGTAAGAAAACAACAATAACAACAGAATCAGTAAACAACGTGCATAATAACCGAAACCAAACAGTGGAAGCAATGTATATATATAACTATGATGACAATGATGGAGCAGGTACAAGTATCTAAGGAAAAAATAAAACACAACAACGTGCTGAAATATAACTGAAACCAAGTGCAAAGGAAAATAAGAAATCTCCTTAGCATCGCGAGTCACGGCTAGGTCCCATGCTCCCCATCTCCTGATGCAGTCAAGATCTCGAAGTAGAAGGGTGCTTGCCCTTGTCTATACCTACAGCAACATAGCTTGCTTGGGCAAAAAGCATGGCCCAAACAGGGTGTGAGATACAATCCTAGTAGGAAATCACCCAAAGATTTGTTCCTAATAGTCAATGAATACATGGAAGTAATAAAACAAGAAGCAGTAAATAGAAAATCACAAGCAGCTACAATCCACAATTCTAACTAGTAAAGCACACAAGCAAGCAGTCAACAACAAGAAGAAAACAGATAACCCTCTGGGTAGCTCTCACAGTCTAACCCCTATGGTTTAACCTCTAAGTACTAGAAACCCTCTGGGAGGTACACACAGTCTCACCCCTCTGGTTTAGCTACGAAATTAAGTAGACTCTCTGGGGAAGCACTCACCGTCAATTCCCCATATAGTCTCGTATCGTGCTAAAGGCTCTCTGGGGAAGAAATCAATGTCAATTCCCCCTGTGGCCCGCATCATGGATCTACAAACTCTCTGGGGAAGCACTCAATGTCAATTCCCCCTGTGTTCTCGCATCGTAATTAAAAGACACTCTGGAGAAGCCCTTCCGTCAATTCTCCCTTTGGTCTACTACTCTAGATTCTCACAGTCTTGAGTATAACTAAACATGCTCAGCGCGTGTATAACGTCCAAGTAAACCACAAGAACTACTTGGCTATCAAATAAGTCTCAACATTAATAATAAAACAACAGTTCCTGTAACACCCCGAGCTTCCACAATAAGCTTCTCTTTCAATAATGCAATAGATTGCATTGTACGCAAGTTTGAGATTCTAACACACCGCGACCAATCAAAGTAGAAGTTATGAATAGTAATACCCACTTTATGAAATTATATATATTTTATATTTTAAAATGGACTTCATTTATAGATTCAGAATATCGAAATTATCCTATGTTGAATTTTTGGTATTTTTCTGAAAACTTCCAATTTTTTATGAATAGTGAAAAATACTTAAAAACAACCTTTTTAATCAAAATAATTTATAGTGATAAATTATACTATTGAGTGGTTTTAAAGTATAATTAGAATATATTTTTACCATTTTATCCAATGGTGGTCATTAGAATTAATTTCACTTTTAAATTGGACATAAACAATTGTCAATCTTTTGATATATATTGTTTCTTAAAAACACGCTATTTGTTGTGACAGAGAGAATAAATTATAAAATTAATTAATGAAAATTATATGTTTGTAATTTTGTAAAATAGACCTCATTTTTGAATTTGGAATATCTATTATAGCTTAGGGTGAAATTTTGGCATTGTTCTGAAAAACTTCAATTTTTGATGAATAGTGAAACCACTAAGTGGTAGTTAAAAAACCGATTTTTCATTTAAATGAAACATTACCACTTCTGTTATTTGAATTTAAAAAATCCAACATACATGGTTGTCATTAGGAAGTAAAATGTGGTTCAATGGGATTAAAATAATTTTTTGGTGAATAGTAACTTTTAAGTTTAATTAATCGCGATTAAAAGTAATTGGTGAAATTTAAGGTAAAAGTGATATTATAAAAATATGAAAATACCTTTAAACTTGTCCTAACCCTATTGGATGTGTCATGGCCAACCAAGAAAATCCATGGGTCAAATTGGGGATCCCATGGAGCCACTTTGGTAGGAAAATCACATAAATAAATTTTATTTAAAGTTAAAATAAAAATGTCACAAACATAAGTTGTTTTACTAAAACAATTTTTAAATGGGGTTATAAAAGTCATGTTTTTGGCTATAAATATTTATTAGAAAGATAAAAATATTTACTACATCATGATATTTGTTTTATAATTTTTAGACATTAAATAAATTAAAGTTTTTATGACACCATAATGATGCAGCGATTACCTCATTAATTAACGATTTAAATAAAATGAAAAGATAATGTAAAATATAAGGCTTACACTTGTCAAAAACCTATTGGATGAGTATATTTAGAACCCTTATCACATTATACTCGAAATATATCATTCTGGGACCTTTAGAATCCGAAAAGCATTTTATAATAATGTAACATTTCAATCTTTCCAAGAGTGCCCCTCCTCTCCTCTTATAAAAGGCCCCCACCACTCCCACATTATTCACACCTTCAAGCCATTTGGCTCGGCCAAACTCTTCCCAAATACTCTCCCAACTTCCCTCTCTTACTCCTAGAAGCCTCACTTTGGGCAGAATTCTTCCTAAGAAAGCCTTTGTCTCAAATCAAAAAGAGTTACCCGATTTTAAGGTAATGTCTTCTCTAATGTTGTTTTGTTTTATTTTGCTTCTCCAACACCTTAAACTCTTTTTATTCCTTTTTATTGTAACAAAACCAGTATCTAAAATATACTAGGATGTTGTTATGATAAGGATTTGGTTTATAATTACACACACCTTCGTCTAATGGTTAAAGAACATACTGTTTCTGTGGGTGGCGAAATACTACCTCACGAAACGATGATTGTTCAATATTCTTTTAACACCTCTAATGGTGGCCATTATGATGACACTATTTTTTATATATGATATATATTATGTTTATGTTTTCCTTATTCTTCTGTATTTTTCATTTATGGCACACCTTTATGATTTCCATTATGGGTAAACGCGATAATTTCATTTTAGGAAGCGCGGACTACCGCCCCCTCAAAGTGATTTGAATCGTTAACGCCATATGTGGGATGTATAAAGGATGGATTAAATGGTATTATACATTATATTATACTGGAATTATATTACACCTTTATACTATTATGATTTCATTCCATTAAATACAAAATAGAAAAGAAAGTAGCGTTCATGCGTACGTACGGCTTACCGTCTCCATGAACGGTGCATTTCATTTCTTACCTCTAAATGTTATGTAATATTATAAATGAAGGTATATACTGGATATATATTATATATATGGTATCTAAATCATGAATATAATTCTGGATATAATGGATATTTCACAACATGAACAACATGTAATTATAAGAAGTTTATTTTTGACTCAAGTACCAAAGATCGACAAAATGACTGTTATTAACTTAAATAATTACATAATGTTCATAACATGGTAATAAGTGATATAAAAGGAATAATGAACTTGAAAAAGGTTCTCAAGCAGGTAGATATTAACTCTAGTTTATTATTCAGGAGGTTAAAGAGCGGTCGAGTCAAGTCGGACACGAGGTAAGGGAACTTCTTAACCCAATTTCTATTCTTTGGGTTAATCTCCTACTTTCAAATTATGTCATGATATTATTATATCATATCTTGTATTTGTAATTTAATTATGTTTACTTATAGTGAATACACATAATATGTCTATTTTATTTAAAAAAATGATCTTTTTAAGGTACTTTGTCTCAATATCCATCCATTGAGGCATATTTTTTTATACACAAATTTCTTTAATACGGTGTATAAACCCCTTTGACTTTTATGTTTATTCAAAATGAATATTTTTATACGAAGCGTTTTAATAAATGACAAAAAGGAATGTTTTTCTTGTCGTACGTATGCGGCGACAACGACTTCTCCACCACCGTAACCATTATTTGAGTTTCGGCTTTCTCTACAAGCCATAACTTTTTTTAAATGAAAAATAAATACCAAGTTTTAATTTTCTTTTATTTTGGTATTGGAAATGGTTTTGATAAGGTTTTTATTATATCAATGTGTTGTATTGATATCTTGTGATTGAAATGTGGAAATGTTATGTTTCTTTTATGCATGTTTTATGTGATACGATTATGTTATGGTTTATGATATGTTTAAACCTGTTCATATGAGGAATACATTGGACTTAATAAGTGATGGGTGGAGCCCGCTATAGCTCCTCGATGCATCAGTAGGTCTCATGAGACAAACTAGAGTCTTGGCACGAGGCCTTGACAAAATCTAATTTGTGGTCTTGGCACAAGGCCTTGGCTACGTGGTTATGATAGTATGGCATTATGCATTCCATCATTATGAAAGTGGTAATTGATATTTCATGGGATTATTCGACTAGTAGAATATCCATGTGAGTAAGTAAATGGCATTATTTAATTTTATTTTTGCCATATTATGCTGAAGTTCATGTTTAAAAAGGATTTTGTTTTAGTTATACATCGCCTTAAATTTTAATGTTTATTTATGAAAGCTTCCGCTATATTGTTATCCTTACTGAGCATCTGATCTCACCCCTTTCAATGTTTTAATATTTTCCAGGATGTGAAGAAGTATTTTATGAATGACCTACAGGGATAGTCAGAAGAGGATATGAGTGTGGACTATGGAGACTTTGTTATTGTAGTTTTTCACATTATGATGTAATGTAACATTTATGAATTTATCTAGTGTTTCTAAGGATACTAAACTAATCGGCCTTTTGAGACTTGATCTTTTGTGATCATGCCAATGTTATGCAGTAATGCACCGACTCTGGGTAACTGGGGTCGGGGCGTTACAGTTGGTATCAGAGGCAGTTTAGTACTAACCTTGGAAGCTAGATTTAGATAAACTCTGATTAGAGCACATAGCCCAAAGATAGACTTTGAGGATTAGTATAGAAGAACTTCCTAGAATTTTTTTGTTGTAGAGATTTTGTGAGTTTTCCGAGAAATACATCCCTGTCTGGATACGAGCAGGTAGAGGCGGCTCTGGAACAGATGTGCCTAGGGGTGAAACCCGAAAACACCGCTATGAGCTAGACTCGAATGGGAACTAGTGCACGACAACGGGCCTTGATGCACTCTTGGTTGCGACACTCCCGGGGGATATTATTAGGATAATTCTCATTTTATTTACAAACCACTATGAAGGGTTATGAGTATATACTTTCTCAAAGAAAACATTTTTATGAATACAGATTATATCCATAAATAGTTCAATTTATGTTAAGTGTTTTACAAGTATGGAATTATGTACTTTAATTCATAAACTGATCTAGTTTATGCCATTGTTTAGAAATGACACCTAGTGGGAGGAAAGGAAACTGTATCAATGCATGCACTCCATGTAGGGATTTCCCTCCGGCTCAAGATAATTATTGTGGAGCTAGAGATACAACTGGTGCTGATCAACTTATTACCATACTGGGACAACTCACTCAGGTTATGAATAATAACCTTACTCATATGGATCACCCTGATCCACAACGTGGAGGATCAATTTTAGACCGCTTCATGAGGCAACAACCGCCAACATTCAATGGAATTACAAATCCCTTAGTAGCTGATCAATGGATAAATTCCTTAGAGAAAATATTCCATGCCTTGGGGAGTAGTGAAAGGGAAAAGGTTATCATGGCAGTTTACCGCCTTACTGGAGATGCTGATCAATGGTGGTCATTGATTCAAAATACAAAGGAAGATGAAGAAGTATCAAGTATTGAATAGAGAGAGTTCAAAGATATTTTCTTATAAAAATACTTTCCTCATGACCATCGAGCAGATATGGAAAGACAATTTTTGAGTCTGAGACAAAAGGAGGATGAGAATCTCGCAAAGTATAAGGCTAACTTTACAAGGTTAGCAAGGCATACAGCAGATTATATACGTAACCCAAGAAGTAAGATTGATCGTTTCTTTGATGGGTTAAAACCATTTCTCTATCGAGCTTTAGTATCACAATCCTTCTCATCGTACGAAGATATTGTCTCTTGTGCTATCAAGACAGAAAAGGAATTATCTAAGTCTTATGACAACAAAGTAAAGCAAGAGAAGAAGAGAACGGTGGAACAAGAGACAGATAAAGGGAAAAAGGGAAAGAAGGATTTTCCATTATGTGATAATTGTGGGAAGAATCACCCCAGTGCTTGCCTAAAAGGAATGGGAGTTTGTTATAAATGTGGAGAAAAAGGTCACTAAGCTCGTGATTGCAAGGGGAAGAAAGAGGCTATCAATGTTGAATGCTACAATTGTAGGGAAATGGGGAATTATGAAAATTAATTTCCTAAGCGTAAGGGAAACATACCTCGGAAAAGGCCAAGGGATCAAGGACAATCTTATGCTGTTACTACAGTTGAAGTGGAATAATTAATGTATTGGTGCTTTTGGACTCAAGGATTATATTCTGGTTATAATAATAATGTGATATATATAAGGATTGTACTGCAGTACTTGTTGTTTTCATTAAGGTTTTAATATGATGAAGGAAATCATATTTTTAGTATGTGACAATAAGATAAACTTTACTTTGTTTGGGGAATCTGATGTTACAATTGATTTCGGAATTTAGAGACCTTTTTGAGAAAGTCTGGACAAAGGTATTTTGGATAACTATAAAGGTTGGAATGGATTAAGTTGAACCTTGGATAGTATTGTTTAAGGTTAAAACATTTCTAAGGATTATTTTTGGAATATTATAATACTATAGTTTTAGAAAAAGGACAACCTACAGGTTGGGGGATAACCCATCGCGTCGGACAAAGCTGTAGGAATCGAACCCACAACCATAGTGTGACTGGCCTTTTTTACCTACCACTAGCCTACAGGAAGTCCCTGGTTATTAAAAAAAAGTTTCCTAATCTAAATGGTATGTGTTAATATTTGGAACCTTATACAATTATGATAAGTAGAATATTTTCGAGTTCTATTACCTTTTAGAGTGAAAGATGGGTTTGTGGTAAAAATTTATTAAAAAATGAAATTCTACATGACCAGTATATATATTTTTTTACGTTCTTAGTAAATCTACTAAATAAATTCCTCAACTTTATAAAAGTTAACTTAAAACAAAAACGTTGCTGGTTAACTTTTCCAACTGGGGATTCAATGACCATTTAACCAAACACAAGTTTGTGATTTTCTTATGGTTAACTTTCTCCTAATCCAGTTTTCTACAACTCTCCATCAAACCTTGATGGTTTGTTTTTCTTCCATATCCATATTTTCATAGAATCCTAGTATGGGCTATCTTGGGTGACCTTTTTACTTATCTTTCTTTCTTTTAAAGTTATATTTTTATTAACCTTATTTCCGATGTGGGTTTTCCACAAAGGTATTTTCTATTTTCAACCTTTTATTTTCAAAGAAAAATTTCAAATTGCGAGGATGCAATTTATTAAAGGAGGGGAGAATGTAACACCCTGAGCTTCCACAATAAGCTTCTCTTTCAATAATGCAATAGCTTGCATTGTACGCAAGTTCGAGATTCTAACACACTACGACCAATCAAAGTAGCAGTTATGAATAGTAATACCCACTTTTTGAAATTATATATATTTTATATTTCAAAATGTACTTCATTTATGGATTCCGGATATCTAAATTAGCCTATGTTGAATTTTTGGTATTTTTCTGAGAACTTCCAATTTTTTATGAATAGTGAAAAATACTTAAAAACAACTTTTTTAATCAAAATAATTTATAGTGATAAATTATACTATTGGGTGGTTTTAAAGTATAATTAGAATATATTTTTACCATTTTATCCAATGGTGGTCATTAGAATTAATTTCACTTTGAAAGTGGACATAAACAATTGTCAATCTTTTGATATATATTGTTTCTTAAAAACACGCTATTTGTTGTGACAGCGAGAATTAATTATAAAATTAATTAATGAAACTTATATGATTAGAATTTTTTAAAATAGACCTCATTTTTGAATTCAGAATATCGATTATAGCTTAAGGTGAAATTTTGGCATTGTTCTGAAAATCATCAATTTTTGATGAATAGTGAAACCACTAAGTGGTAGTTAAAAAACCGATTTTTCATTTAAATGAAACATTACCATTTATGTGATTTGAATTTCAAAAATCTGACATACATGGTTGTAATTAGGAATTAAAATTTGGTTCAATGGGATTAAAATAATTTTTTGCTGAAGAGTAATTTTTAAGTTTAATTAATCACGATTAAAGGTAATTAGTGAAATTTAAGGTACAAATGATATTATAAAAATATGAAAATACCTCTACCCTTGTCCTACCCCTATTTGATGTGTCATGGCCGACCAAGACAATCCATGGGTCAACTTGGGGACCCCATGGAGCCACTTTTGTAGGAAAATGACATAAATAACTTTTATTTAAAGTTAAAATAAATATGTCACAAACATAAGTTGTTTTACTAAAAAAAATTAAATGGGGTTATACAAGTCATATTTTATACTATAAATATTCATTAGAAATCTAAAAATATTTACTACATCGTGATATTTTTTATAATTTTTAGACATTAAATAAATTAAAGTTTTTATGACACCATAATGATGAAGCGATTACCTCATTAATTAACGATTTAAATAAAATGAAAATATAATGTAAAATATAGGGCTTAAACTTGTAAAAAACCTATTGGATGAGTATATTTCGAACCCTTATCACCTTATCCTCTAAATATATCATTGTGGGACCTTTATAATCTGAAAATCATTTCATAATAATGTAACATTTCAATTTTTCCAAGAGTGCCCCTCCTCTCCTCTTATAAAAGGCCCCCACCACTCCCACATTATTCACACCTTCAAGCCATTTGGCTCGGCCAACCTCTGCCCAAATACTCTCCCAACATCCCTATCTTACTCCTAGAATCCTCACTTTTGGCAGAATTCTTCCCAAGGAATCCCTTGGCTCAAATCAAAAAGAGTTACCCGATTTTAGGGTAATGTCTTCTCTAATGTTGTTTTGTTTTATTTTGCTTCTCCAACCCCTTAAACTCTTTTTATTCATTTATTTTGTAACAAAAACAGTATATACAATATAATAGGATGTTGTTATGATAATTATTTGGTTTACACTTACACACACCTTCGTCTAATGTTTAAAGAACATACTGTTTCTGTGGGTGGTGAAATACTACCTCCCGAGACGATGATTGTTCAATATTCTTTTAACACCTCTAATGGTGGCCATTATAATGACACTATTTTTTATATATGATATATATTATGTTTATTTTTTCCTTATGCTTATGTATTTTTCATTTATGGAACACCTTTATGATTTCCATTATGGGTAAACGCGATAATTTCATTTTAGGAAGCGCGGACTACCGCCCCCTCAAAGTGATTTGAATCGTTAATGCCATATGTGGGATGTAAAAAGGATGGAGTAAATGGTATTATACATTATATTATACTAGAATTATATTACACCTTTATACT
Source organism: Viscum album (assembly GCA_963277665.1). Classification (NCBI taxonomy): domain Eukaryota; kingdom Viridiplantae; phylum Streptophyta; class Magnoliopsida; order Santalales; family Viscaceae; genus Viscum; species Viscum album. Next base: position 433,431,764 of record OY728141.1, on the reverse strand, counting down.
ATTATGATTTCATTCCATTAAATATGAAATAGAAATGAAAGTAGTGTTCATGCGTACGTAGGGCTTACCGTCTCCATGAACGGTGCATTTCATTTCTTACCTCTAAATTTTATGTAATATTATAAATGAATGTATATACTGGATATATATGATATATATGCTATATACATCATGAATATAATTCTGGATATAATGGATATTTTACCACATGAACAACCTGTAATTATAAGAAGTTTATTTTTGACTCAAGTACCAAAGATCGACAAAATGACCGTTATTAACTTAAATAATTACATAATGTTCATAACATGGTAATAAGTGATATAAAAGGAATAATGAACTTGAAAAAGGTTCTTAAGCAGGTAGAGAGTAACTCTAGTTTATTATTCAGGAGGTTAAAGAGCGGTTGAGTCAAGTCAGACATGAGGTAAGGGAACTTCTTAACCCAATTTCTATTCTTTGGGTTAATCTCCTACTTTCAAATTATGTCATGATATTATTATATACTATCTTGTATTTGTAATTTCATTATGTTTACTTATAGTGAATACACATAATATATCTATTTTATTTAAAAATGATCTTTGTAAGGTACTTTGTCTCAATCTCCATTCATTGAGGCATATTTTGTTTTATACACAAATTTCTTTTATACGGTGTATAAACCCCTTTGACTTTTAAGTTTATTCAAAAGGAATATTTTTATATGAATCGTTTTACTAAACGACAAAAAGGAATGTTTTTCTTGTCATACGTATGTGGCGACAATGACTTCTCCGCCGCCGTAACCATTATTTGAGTTTTGGCTTCCTCTACAAGCCATAACTTTTTTTAAATGAAAAATAAATACCAAGTTTTAATTTTCTTTTATTTTGGTATTGAAAATGTTTTTGATAAGGTTTATATTATATCAATGTGTTGTATTGATATCTTGTGATTGAAATGTGGAAATGTTATGTTTCCTTTATGCACATTTTATGTGATACGATTATGTTATGGTTTATGATATGTTTAAACCTGTTCATATGAGGAATGAATTGGGCTTAATAAGTGACGGGTGGAGCCCGCTATAGCTCCTCGATGCATCGGTAGGTCTCATGAGACAAACTAGTCTCTTGGCATGAGGCCATGAAAAAATCTTATTTGTGGTCTTGGCACGAGGCCTTGGCTATGTGGTTATGATAGTCTGGAATTATGCATTCCATCATTATGAAAGTGGTTATTGATATTGCATGGGATTATTCTACTAGTAGAATATCCATGTGAGTAAGTAAATGACATTATTTAATTTAATTTTTTCCATATTATTCTGAAGTTCAAGTTTAAAAAGGCTTTTGTTTTAGTTATACATTGCCTTAAATGTTAATGTTTATTTATGAAAGCTTCCGCTATATTGTTATCCTTACTGAGCATCTGAGCTCACCCCTTTCAATGTTTTAATATTTTCCAGGATGTGAAGAAGTATTGTATGAATGGCCTGCAGGGATAGTCAGAAGAGGATATGAGTGTGGACTATGGAGAATTTGTTATTGTAGTTTTTCACATTATGATGTAATGTAACATTTATGAATGTATCTAGTGTTTCCAAGGCTACTAAACTAATCGGTCTTTCGAGACTTGATCTTTTGTGATCATTCCAATGTTATGCAATAATGCACCGACTCTGGGTAACTGGGGTCGGGGTGTTACAGTTCCACTATCCTACAACTAGGCATGACAACTGGAAAACTCCAAACAGGCAGAACAAGCATGGCAAGGAAATATGAGCACAAACAAATTACTCTAATCACAAGCAATAACCTCTACTAAAGCAATCAAGAAAATCAGGCAAGTAACAAGGGAAAAATAGGAAACACACAATACCCCGTTCAATGGTATTGGTGGAAATTGTAGATAATATTCATCAACTTTCTACAGAAAGGCATAAACCACCTACCTCAATCCTAAGAGATCGATATACGTGAACCTCGATGACAGATTCCCCTTATAACGATGTAGATATGAGAAAACGTACAAAACGTTCATCTCACGATAACTTGGAAACAAGGAGGAATCAAGAAACGAGGCTAAAGCAGAAGGAAGAACTCACCGCTGTGATTCCAACTCAACTGACGATGCTCGAATCGGAGAACGGACAGCGAAGGTAGAACTTCGTCGAAGATCTGGTCGTACAGTCGCTCTCAGACGGTCGAAAACTGAAGAAGAAGATGAATATGGGGGTTAAGCGCGACCCCTGTCCGTTTAATGAAAAAAAGAACACGACGTGTACTTCTAGAGTACACGGTGTGTGCTTCAATTTTTTTTTGTACTCCTGATTAACCGGCCTCCACCTCATCCTTACACACTGTGTGTGTGGCCCAGACACGGCCAGCACACGGCTTCAAGCCAGAACAGAGTACACAGCGTGTACTCATAAACTACATGGCGTGTACTTTGAAAATTTCCAGAAAACCCATTTTTCTTAAAAACTTCAGAAAAAAGGAAAAACATACCTGAACGAAGATCCGGGTTCTTACAATCTGCCTCCCACTCCCACATATCTTCCTAAAAATTCCCAAGCTACCACGTGAAATGAATAAAAGGAATGTTATTTGCTTGTATAATATTCTCACTTCAGTCCACTATTTGAATATTTCACTCCATAAAAGATTCATTCATTGTTATATAAACATCCTCATAGTTGAGCACATGCATTGGATTGGGCTCATACTTATGAAAATGAGACACATGGAATACATTTTCCACACCATGATACCTCAGAGGAAGTTATAACTGATAGTACATCATCTCGATGTATTTGATGATCTCGAACGGAAAGACATACTGCAGTTCTAACTTCCCTTTCCTTCTAAGAGGTATATTCCCCAACTTAGGGGACACCCATAATAAAATCTTGTCTCCCACCGTGAACTCCAAGGGTTGTATCCTTCAGTCAACATAATATTGTTGCCTGTTATGACTTGTAACCAATAGTTTCCAAATTAATTGCACCTTCTCCAAGGTCTCTTGAACAATACTCATCCCAACAACTGAAGACTCACCCACCTCATGCTAGAAAAGGGTGAATGATAAGTCCACCCATAGAGAGTCTCAAATGGATCCATCTAAATCAATGAATGAAAGGTGTTATTGTATATGAATTCTATTATATCTATGTGATTTCCCTAAGCACCTACAAAATCTAGAATACATGTTCGAAACATATCCTCTAAAGTATGGATCGTTCATTCTGATTTCCCATCAATCTAATGATAAAAGATCATACTCAGTTTCAATAGGGTATCCATTGCCTTATGTAAAGATTTCAAAAACCATGAGGTGAACCAGGTGTCTCTGTCATATACTATACTCAAAGGCACTCCATAAAGCCACATGATATCCCTAACATAGAGCTTGTTTAGATCTTCCATTGATTTTATCTCCCGAATTGGTATGAAATGAGCAACCTTAGTCAATGATCCACTACCACCCAAACTATTTCATTACCTCTCAGGGTCCTGGGAAACCCTATCATGAGGCCCAAGTTACCTCATCCCACTTCTATACAGGCATTGGAAGTGGATAGAGTGACCATCTAGGTTTCTAATGTTTATCTTCGACTCTCTAAAAAGTTAAATAGTGAGATATAAAAAAAATATCTCTCTTTATGTCGAGCCACCCGAACCACCATTTGAAATCACGATAAATCTTTGTCGACCTCGAGTGCACTTCCCACTATAAAGCATGAGATCATATCATCAACTCTTATCTCATTGAATATGGAACCATCACCCTGTAATGAACCAAGAGTACTCCATGTTTATCTAAATCCTAATCCAAAAGAGAACCACCTACTACAAATCCATCAAAAATTTCCACACACTCTAGATTTAGCTCCTAAATAGCCTTCGCTTATTCTACCAATGAGGATGTGATCGTTAAGGGTGTACAAAATGATTCCCTTGGATCCTCATCAATACCTACATTCCAATATTCCAATAAATCTATGATATTTCATCCAGATTATGATGTGGGTTCACCCACTTCTTGCATTTTTATGCTCATTGCATCCCCAACTACATTGCCTTTCTTAGGATCATATTCTATCTTGAAAGGTAATGTTTTAAAATACTCTACCCAAACCCTATTATTAAGATTTAGGTCACACTAAGAGAAGATGTACTGCATACTCTTGTTATCCATTTTCAAATGTTTGTATCTTGTAGAAGATCATCTTCTCATACAAATTTTAGTGGTGGATTTGGGGTGGAATATGATGAAATCCCATCTGATCTATTTTTCAGATCTAGGGAGTGGTGGGGGTTCAGGGGATGTGGAAGGTGGTGACGACATGTGTGGGACGATCCAGTGGAATAATTTGCTGGGATGTGTCCAAAATGTGAAGGGTGTTCCTCGAAGTGCATTGCCTCAGGAAATGAGGGGCTCTATTGGAAAGGGTTGATAATTTTGAGGTGGATTGAAAACCTTTAGTGGTGTGGGTCAACTGACTCGGTGATGAAAATCCTTTAGCACTACGATATGCTATCTAAATGTGATATGTGGTGTATGTGAATTTTCAGTCGACTGATGGAGGTGATCGGTTAGTCTCGGATAGAGATATGGTCTACCAATGGTGGCATTTTGTGGCACCTATTTGTGGTGCAGATGATGGTGGATGTGTGAGGCGCATCCACTCTAGAATCTTAGCGGCTTCCTAGAGGAGCAGTCGATGGAACATGGGTTTGTGATGATGACGATGGTGGCTATCCCGATGTATGGTGGTGATGGTCATGGTTTTTCTGGCTAGTGATTTTTATTTAAATGGAAATGGTGTGAATATGTGGACAATGACTTTGGAGTTTCATGATCTAGGGATGGTGATGTCCTTGGGACAAGCAATGACTTCTGGGTGTGGAGGTGTTGGCCGTTGGTGACATGCTGGCAACAGAGACATCGAGTGATGTGTAATAGACGACAATGATCTCACGATGTTGCATAGTGGTAGGTCTTGTCAGTAAGACTGTTGATTATGTTTTATTTTGACATGATTTTGGGGACTTTTTGGACTGTTGGGATGATTCATATTTTTTATGTTAGCTTTCGGGCATAGTTTTATGGGTCTATGGGTCTGGATGTATGGGTCTCTAGGCAGTTTTGTTGTCGTTTTTAGTGGCGTTTCTTCTCCACTCTCATGTTTTTATGGTGCTTTTGCGCCACGCTCTAGTATGCTGATGTTTTTAATTTTATTAATAAATTTTAGGTATGAGTACGCTCAGTACCTGAATGTTTCTAGTATAAATGTTTCCTTGATGGCAGTCCCAAGACTGAGGAAGGAACTTTATTTGAATTGTATTATTTGGAGGAAAACATTTTCTACCATGTCCATCATATGACATAGGTCTTCCATCACCCCTAATTAAATATATATATTTAATCAAATAATTATAAATATATATTTATTTATAGATATAATTATAAATAAATATTTACTTATTTAAATAATTAGAAAATTAAAATAGTTATATTTCATATATTTATAATTTTATAAAATTATTTATATAAATATTTTTTTATAATTATAACTATAAATATATATATATTTAATTAAATAATTATAAATAAATATTTATTTATAGTTATAATCATAAATAAATATTTATTAATTTAAATAATTATAAAATTATATTAACTGTGTTTCATATATTTTTAATTTTATAAATATATTTATTGTAAATTTATAATTATTTAAATAAATATATATTTATTTATAATTATAACTATAAATAAATATATATATATATATATATATATATATATATATATATTCTTGGGCACTTCAAGCTGTTTGCAGCATGTGGTGCCAAATCTCATAAGGATGTAGAGGGGTTTCTCCCTGGTTCAAACAGAGAGGTTTCATCTATCAAGGATGATATGATTCTAGATCAATATCAGGAAGTCAGATGCTAGACCTCGCTCTCATGGGTTTTCAAGTTACGTGTCAATCGTGAAGTCGATGGCAGTGATGGCGGTCTTGAGGTGGGGTGGTTGTGGGATCGAGGTAGCAGTCGAGGGGGATTTGAGATATGATGAAACCTGTGCGGGGATCCTGGGATGTGGTTAGCATCAGGCTAGAGACACAGGGTCAAAGGATCGGGGCTTGTGGAGGCCGATGAAGAAGCCGGTGAAGGGAAGGTTGGTGATGCGGTGAATCTGGTGATGATGCCATGTTCTTGTGTGGGATTTGTTCATTCTTCGGATTTGTATGGTTTAGATATGGGTTTCCAATGGAGGATCTAGGACCCGGGAAGACGGTGGTGATCTACTGAGTAGATGGCTATGGGTGTCGGCTGGAGCCGTTGGTGTTCTGGCGTAGTCGCGTGTTGATGTGGCCGTTGACTTCACGAGGTGACCTCAATTGTAGCATCATGATAGGCTAGTGACAACCAGTTTTCTTCCTTGGTGCATGTGCTGGTGGATCTAGATTGCCTTTGGGTCTTTGGTACCCAATCTTGTATGGGTTTTTGGACCATTTTAGGATTTTGGACTCTTGGAGTAGGGCACAATTTTATTTTGGGGATGATTGTTGCTGGTGGTTGTTGGATGTCTATCAGCAGTATAGGACATTGATGATGTGACGTTCTATAGAACCATGAGCTATTGGTGGTATGGGACATTGATTTTGTGTAATTCCTACTAATGATTTTCATTCTAGCATCTCCAACGATGGACGTCAAGGATGAGCATGATCGTAAGAGCAATAACACTGAAGGGAATGACAACATCCTTAGGTGATTGGGTTCGTGATGATGTCTGTGGGTGGTGTTTTGTCGATTTTCTATGGTCGGGTGCATGGGATATTCATGGTTGGAAACCTTTCATCAACATCATGGATGTTCTTGGGCCTTTATGCCTATTTTTTTTGCCTTTCGGGTCTTGAATGTGAGTTTATGGGACTTTTGTGTGTGTCTGTATGCCATTGCTTTTTTAATAAAATTTTGCTGGGTGGTGGATTTGGGTTACCAAATTCATGATCAAATCTTCCTTCATATATTTATATATAATTAAAATTTTATAATTATAAATATAATAAAAATATTTATAATTTAAATATATTTATTATAATTTTATAAGTATTGATAAGAACATAATAAATTCATGGTTAAAACATTAATGAATCATACAAGTGTCAATTCATAAATGAATAATAATAAATACATAACATATCCATGCATACATAATCATAATATATTGTTATCTTAACATTTAGTACATAGAAACTCACAATCACTTCCACAAATAAACTTATGATCATATAACATCAATTATACTCACACATCAATATATAAACATAAATAACAACAATCATATCCATGAATATCATCATTATATCATGATATATATGTATATATTGACAAATTCATTAGATGTATATTTTTTAAAATATATATATTTATTTAAAATTATAATTATAAATAAATATATTTAAAAAGTATTTATATATAATTATAAATATAAAAAGTATATTTATTATTTTAAAATTATTATTATTATTTTATAATTCTTTAAATATATGTATTTTTACAATCTTATAAATAATTTTTTAATATATATATATATTTGAATTATTTAAAAATATATATTAATATATCATATTTATATTAATTATAAACATGGTTTTTCAAATTAATGTATATAAATAAACATTATTTTTGAATGTAAATATAATAATTTTATATATGTTAATAATATTTTTTATTATAAATGTTTATCAGCCCTATTTTTAGCATCGATAAATATAATCTTTATCAGCACGAAAAAAACTCTAATAATGGGTATACATTTATCAGTGTTTTCTTAGCACAGATAAAAGCCACCTTTATCATCATTTTCAGATAGTGCTGATAAAAGTGAAGGCTTTTATCAGCGCTTTCTGCTTAGTGCTGAAAAAGTCAACACATTCCTTGTCCAGATTTGTGGTAATATATTTTATATGTTAATATTTACATATTTATTTATAAAATTAAATTTTTAGTTGTCAATATATAGATAATATGTATATATTTTTGTAAATTTGATTATAAATAATATTACAATATGAAAAATGATAAAACATCATAATCATAATATCAATATGAATGTAAGACCTAAGATTAAATTTAGTCTCTTTCAAAAAAAGACAATAGGACCCTCTTAAACGAGCCTAAAATTCTATCAAATGTTAAAAAATCAGGATACCTCGACTAAAAACTCATTTTTAGAGGCCTTTCGGAACTTGTTTGGCCTCAAAAAACATGATCAGAGTTCTCCTTAATTAATATTGTGTATAGCTCGTCACAAGTATCGATTTGATATGTGGTAGAGCTCAAATGGACACTCAGATCAAAAGTTATTGTTGTTTGAAGTTTCAGACACGTTTGCAACTTATTTTAGAGATTTTTTTAATTACTAAATTTTTTATATCTTCAAATTATTATTAAATGACTATTACTTGATAATAATTAGAAAATTATTAATTAATATAATTAAATTTAATTATTTTATAATATATTTTTCATTAAAATTCTTATATATTAAATGTGAATGTGTATTTAGCATTATATAGATCATATTTAATAAAACATTATATATATATATATATATATCAATATAAATATATTTTTATGTTAATATATTATTTTTAATGATTTATTTTTTTATGAAATTTACCCTCTATCACCGTTAGTAAAAAAACACTGATAAAGAACCCCCTTTTATCAATGTTTTTTTACTAGCATTGATAATGACCCCCCTTTATCAGTGCTTTTTTACTAGAGGTGATAAAGGGATCCCTTTATCATCACTTTATTACTAGAACAGATAAAGATCTCTATTTATCAGTGTTTTTTAGCACTGATAAAGACCTCACTTTATCAATGCTTTTAACTAGCGCTAAAAAAACCAAGCTCTGTTAAAAGACTGTTTTATAGTAATGTTGGTAGCATGGTGCCCTTGGATCGCATTTGTCTCTCACATATTAGAGTTTTTCCTCAAGACCCTTGGGGTTACATGTGGCTTGCACTTGTTCCCTACTAATTGAGGAACTTATCTTGTCGACTTGGTTTAGGAAGGGTGATCTCCCTAGGTGGAGATTCTAAACCCTCTACAAGGATTCATTTTTTTCCTACATTAAAAGTCCCCCTGATGGTATTTATTAGTGTGACGTGTCTCGGCCTGAGCAGTGTCTCGGTATGAGCTGACGACACAGGAGTTTCCTCCATGGTTTTTTTGGGTTCAGGTGGAGACTATCTTTTGTGTTTCTTTAATTCTTAATTTTTGATTATTTATTCTTTTGGTGCATTTATTTGCATGATTGCATTGGTTTTTTTGAGTTATATTATTTATCAATTTTCTGAATTTTTTTACATTGGTATAAAGGGTGGATATTTCTATGTTCGCTGCTTGTGTTGTAGGTACTGGTCAGCAGTCCGAGACTCCCCCGTTGGCATCCTCTCAGAGGCCATCTTAGGTAAGTGCAGGTATGTACTTTGTTTATGTTTAGAATTTTTTAAATCCTGGTCATGTTTAACACCTTTAGAATGTCATTAATTTCTGGCAACATGTTTCACATTGATGCATTATGGACTCTTTGGGTTGTACCATGTTGGCATTTCCTATTTAGGATGTGATACCCAAATTAATGGTTGTAGGTGGTGCAAGATCATAATGTGTCTAGTTTTTAATTTTCAAGATGGAGATTTGTAATATTGTTGAATATTAAATTTTTATTTTCATTTTAACTTTCATGGTGGAGAATTTTGAATTTTATATTCATGGTTCTTTGTTGTTAATTAAAAATATTTTATTCAATATGAATGTTTTAATTTGTTACGAACCTGGAAAGTGGAGTCTTCTGAGCATTCTCCGAATAGGTTTCTTGCTAGATACCCACTCCCCTACTCTTATTCAATCCTGTCATAGGTTCTCCTTGATTATGATGAGTCATCTCTACAATGTTTCTTTGTTTTTTTTGAGATCTCTCCCTTCATAGATGGAGATGAAGGTAAAAAATCCTGGTTGGGTGACCATGGTTTTCCTCAAGAGAGGAGAGGGAGAGCTTGCCTCGGATTGGCCTATTTCTTGGCTAAGAAGATTGATTATCCATCGACGTGTTTCCTCCTGGTTTTTGAGAGAAAAGGAAGATCTGGGAGGTTGTTTCCTTGCTTTGTCTGAGTGGTAGTAGTGTGGAGAAGTAGTCTCTGAAATTGTTTCCTAGGGTGTGAACTTGGGCAGCACATGATTCAGAAAGGGGCATGACCCTGGATAGCAGCGAAGTCCCTCGCTAATGACAATAAACTGGGATAACAGTAGACTCTAACAGTGTTTCCAGACTCATACACCGATGCATGGCTGATATAACAACACTCAATCTGGATGATTCAAGATTTGGATAACAACCCTGGTTCGCAATGCTTCAACTTGAAATATCAACACAACAAAGGAGGTGAGTCTGAACCCTTATAAGGTGTTTCAATCCAGTTTTGTTTTCTTTATTATATTTTGATCTTGTTTTATCTTTTTGAGGTGTTTCTTGGCTGTGTTCTGTTGTGTTGTGTTGTTTTTTTCATTTCCCTCTATTTTTCTCCTTTTTTTTTGCATAGTGAAAACATGTGATGACTCTGCTCCATGCATGTAGGTCAATTGGTCGAACCACATTTCAACATTGTATCCCTTTTACTACTTTCTACATTTGTTTCTTTAGACTATAATATTGAACGTTGTTGTGTATTTATTTATTATCAAATCTATTTTGAGATTATTTCATAACAAAGACGTTTAAGAATTATTATGCTTAGTTTTGTCTTTGATTATTGGTGCCTTAATTGGTGCTTGTTGATATGATTCTTTATGGATTGAAATCTATTTTTCAATTCTAGAAATACATTTTGGATGAATGTGAAATTGTATTATTATAGTTGTTGATTATGTTTTTAGTTTAATCTTCATGTTCTGCTATGTTGAAGAGAATTATAGCAATCTTTGTTTCTGTATTAGCCATTATCATGTGATGTTGTTCATTAGTACTGTATATCATTCATTTATTCTGGTTCATGTAATATTGTTAGAAGAATTATGTTTCTGTTTATTGAGTTCTCTTAATAAGACCAGAGTAATAAACATAGTTGTTTGATTCTGTATTTTGTGATTATGCGAACCAATTTTATACCCAATGAATCTTGGGAGATTGAATGGGAATTTCCATGACTCCAACAATATGTTAGTCATAAACCCATAAAAATAAACAAAAAAATTTAAACACATGTCAGTTATTTTGGAAAAAAGAAATCTGATAAAAATAGTAATATATATATAATTGGGGTGTATATTTATTATACAATTTAAATTGGGAATACAAAGAAAAAATCATACACAACACCCATAAAGTCGCAATGACCATAAAAAATAGATTGTGTGTGTACCAAAAAATGATAATTTATATCAGTCAACCCCAAATAATCAGCAGTCAATAGCCTGATCACAGATCTGACCCCTCCACACAATTACAATATATCTTTTCCACCAACGGATCTGGTCATCAGGCCACCTTCAGGGCGGTCGCGATCTACTTCACCTTTACACTCTCATTGGGATTATAGAAGTTCATGTGCCTCAGCTCCGCGTTCGCAGTGATGATGGTGATGCCCAAAAATCCCATTGTAACCATACATGAGTATAAAATTTGTGAAGGTTCATTTAAAGTTATTTGTTATAATTTATTTCAATGTTTTCATTTATTTTGTTGTTTATTTGTTTAGTTTATTTTAATTATTTTATTTACTTAGTAGTTTCTTTAATTAGATGTAATTTGTAAATAACAGTTAAATAATATTAACCAATAAGTAACTAACAATATACAACTAATTAATATGTGTGTGTGTGTGTAAATAACTATAAAAATATAATAAAAATATTTATTATATTTATAATTATAATTATAAATAAATCTACTAATTATATATAATCATAAATATAAATAAATATATATATACATTTAAATACTTATGAAATTACAATAAATATATTAATTATATTTTTTTATAATTTAAAAATTATATCAATAAATGTATATTAATATTCAAATAATTATAAAATTATAATAAATATATTTATAATAAATATATTTTTTATTATTTTATAATTATTTAAAAATTTATATTATTTATACTTATAAATATAAATATTTTTATATTTGTATAAATATTTGTATATATTTATAAATATATTTCTTTAATTATATATATTTATAAAATTATAATTATTATAAATATATTTATTATAATGTTATAATTATTTAAATATATATATATATATATTAATATTTATAATTATAGTTAACATTTATATGTAAAAAATATATATTTACATTTAAATAATTATAAAACTATAATAAATATATTTATTAAATAAATATTTTGAAATAGTTCTAGAAAGAAGCCGAATAAATAAATACAAATATTGATATTTAGAATTAAAAATAATACAGATATATTCATATAATTATTAAATTATAATAAATATATTAATTATATATATTTATAAAATTATAAATGTAATAAATATATTTGTTAAAATTTTATAATTATTGAAATATATATATGTGTGTGTGTGTGATTATAACTATAAATAAATATATATTTATTATAACTATAAATAAATATATATAAATTTATAGTTATTAAATAATTATAAAATTATAATAAATATATACAATTATCTACAATTATAATTCTAAATAAATATAGATATATTTAAATAATTATAAAATTATAATAAAGATATTGATTATATATATTTATCAATATAATAAATATATTTATTATAAATTTATAATTATATATATATAATTATTATTTTAAATAATTAAATATATATTTATTATACATATAATTTTATAAATATATATAAAAATATAAATAATTTATTATTATTATAGTTTTATCATTACTTTTTTAGTGCTGATAATGATAGGCCTTTATCAGCACTGATAAAGGAATGACTTATCAGTGCTTTCTATTTTACCAGTGATGAAACATATCTTTATCAGTGATTTTCATCTACTATTGATAAAAGGTTTACCCGCTTTTATAAATAAACCCTAAGAGTTTACTCCTCCTCTGGTACGCCTCAAGCTCTTGCGAAAGCCAAGCTCTGCCTCCTCCTCCTCCTCTGCTACTAACTACTCCTCTACCGTTGTTTCCACTGACTCCTCCTACTCCTCCTCCTCCACTGTTGACTCCTCCTCCGTCATTGCCAACTCCTCCTCCTCCTCCTCCTCCTTCACTACCGAATCATCGTCCTTCATCTCTCATACATAGGTTTCATGCTCCACATCATCTTCAAGGCTATTGTTCATGATTTTTACTTATATATAATGAATTTTTGGTATTAAATAGGATTTCTTATTGGTGTTGTGGTAGCTTATACACCAAGTAATTGTTCTATGATTATTGAATGTTTTTGAGGTCTTAGAAGCTATACTCGGATGTTTGGTATTGCTGAAGAGATTAACTATTTTTCATCAGTCTCACTATCCAAATTATATTTATGAACATGAGATAAACATTTTTGGAATCATTATATTATGGATTATTTTGATTCTAGAATTTAATAATTGTTCCCCATAATAATTCTTAGAACGATGGGGATCATTCCTTCTTTCTTTTAGAAATTAAATAAGGTATTATAAAGGCTCATCAAGGGTAGTGAAGTTTCTTTTAGAATTCAAGTTCCTTATTTTTTTGAGACTATGGTAATTGTGGAAAATTTGTGGCTTACGTGTGGATATTTTAGATACACAATGAATGATTTCATTCTAAGTTTGGTATTTATAGTCACATGAGTTTGTTAGGTGTTATTTAGAGGTCTATAGCCTATAGTGTATGGTTATCTAAATCATCATGATTGTATTCTTGAAATTATAATGGACTGCGTAACTGATAAGCTTCAGGTATGTTGTATAATTATTTGATGATTTCAACATTGTTTCATGATATGATCGTAAGTTTCTCTCATATGAAGAAAACATATCACAACTAGGAGAAATTTAATAATTTATGTGAGCATTTGGTTTTTGCGTTTCTCAATAAATGTGTAATCTATAATGCTTGCTTTCATGGTTCCTTTCATTATGGGACAATATAAGGATGATGTTTATGGTTATTATTTTTCTTCCTAATATGTGGATTGATGATCAATTTTTATAAATATAATTGGTGTCGAATCAGGTTATAATCTACATGACATGAGCTTACACTATTTTCTATATACCTAATAAAATAGGAATGAGTTTAGAGATTACTATGAGGAGCTGAAAATATCTATCCATAGTAGTATAGAGATTATATGGATTAATGATTTGTAATATGTAGCGACTTATATTTTTCAAAAGTAAGAGATAATATATTTTTTATTTTGGTCGGTCTTGTTCCATTATGTTGGTAAAATTGTAAATTTACTCTCATGGATGAACTTATAAGATGTATCAGCTTATATTTTTTAAAGATCATTATGATAAGATTCCCTATCATCAGTATTAATACCACCCCTGGTATAGATACCCATACATACATATATATAACATTTTAATAGATATCCTAGATGTATTTCCCAAGTAATTATCTAGGTTACCACCTAAGGGATAGGTTGACTTTATGATTGTGTTCTTACTAGGTTTAGAGTATATATCTATTCCACCGTATAAGATGGATTCAGTAGAGCTATGAGAGAAAAAGGATCAATTGAACGACTTCAAGGTGAAGGGGTTAGTATGAATTATTATGTCCCCTTGGGGTGCCTTAACTTTTTCCATAAAAATTCAAATGGATTATTAAGAATATGTGTGGATTATTAGAGGTTAATTATAAGTGATTGAAATGAACTTGTATCCTCTTAGACGTATTGATGGATTATTTGATCAACTTATAGGTGATAAAGTGTTCTCTAAGATTGATTTTATATTAGAGGGTCAACCTAGATTCTTCTTGATTGGAATCGCTATAAAGGCCATAACCCTGAATGTGGTATGGTTCTGTTACTTAGATATTCATGATAGATCCTTCTAAGATCTTAATTAGAGATTGATGAAAACACCAGTATTAACCATAAATGAGTTGGGTAATGAGTATGGCTTGTATTGTGATGTATCAAGAGTCAGGATTTGAATAGTTTCATTCCATGATAGTCATGTGGTTACTTATGGGTCTATATAGTCAAGGAAACATAAGAGAAACTTCTCAAATCCTTTCATATATTTGGAAATAGTGGTTTTTTATATGAGGTTTTATTAGTATTATCTTTTTAGTGATATATTTTTGGAATACACTAAAAAAGTGTTTGAAATATATTTAATCACAAAGAGAAATGAACCACTGATATAGGAGAATGTCTCAGTACCTATAGTCCTTCAACTTTTACCTAATATATACCTTCAATAAGGGTATTTTTTTATGTACCGTATTGGAAGGATCAAGCTTAGGTAGTTCATGATTCAAGAATCAAGTGGAAGATGGTTTCCCACTTTTAAGATATGTAACTTTATGTCCAAAAGTATTATGTCCAAGTGACAATTACATATTTATCTATCACATATTCACTCCTTAGTAGTATTATGAGAGTAAACTATAATAATCATACTATTTATTCATGAGAGGCATGATAAACCTTATATAGATTTATATTTTATAAAATGTTGGTTATTTCTTATTCATGTATCCATTATAAAGTGTCTCTCTTGGGATATATGTCTTTGTGAAAATGCCTAAGTGGATCTTTTAAACTAATTCAAGTGTTTTGAAAATTTTCATAAAAAATTATATGTGTGCAACATACCCTTTTTTGGTTTTAAATAGATTTAAAATGATTTAAAAAAAGGAATTGGGGTTTTGAGAAAGATTTTTTGGAACGTATTGGTTTATTTTAAAAAGGGTGTGTTATTTTAAAGAGGAATTTGTGTTAATTTTTTTTAATGTGATTTCAACTGTGATTTTATAAATAGTTTTCAAAGGATACTTAAATTATATAACTTTTTTATCCTTGGTTAATTTTTATATCAATGTTTTTTGTATTTATTTTTTTAAATATTAGTATTAAAAAATCAAATATAATGGATATAAATAAAGAATGGATGGATGTGAATCATTTGATAGAAGATTATGAAGATAGAGTGAAAGATTTCATCAAGTTTGCAAAATATCATGCATATGACCCTTCTCAAATCCTTTTTTGTGTTTATACTATTTTTATTCAAGACATATTAGTCTAGAGGAGTTAGAAGAACACTTGATCTATCACAGAATAGATCGAAGTAATAAATGTTAGAATAGACATGGGGAAAAAAGAATGTAGCAAGTGGTTGGGATTACACTATGTTTTAGGGATCATGAGATATGATTATAAGTGTGGATAATGAAGAAGAATGTACTAAGGATGTCATTATGTATGTTAATGATGATGAAGATCGTATTGAGGAAATGACAGGGACAATTGAAGATGAACTTCGTGATTTCCAAAAATTGTTTGAAAAGATAAAGACTTGTGGAAAGACACAATTATATGGTGGTTGCACTAAATATATAGCATTGTCGGCTGTACTGAATCTATATAATTTAAAAGCAGGAAATAGATGAAGTGACTATAGTTTTATGGAATTACTTTCACTCTTGAATGACATGATCCCAAAAGATAATGAACTCCCAAGCTGAACATATGACGCCAAATGAATGTTGTGCTCAATGGGTATGATCTCTAAAAGAATACATGTCTTCCCAGATGACTTTATATTGTCTCCAAAGGACCAAAAATAACTTTGATAATTACCAAAGTGTGGTTCTTCTTGATACAAGAAAGATGAATATTGTAACGACCCAAGAAACTATGTTTTGAGTAATGGAAAGTTTATAATACAATGTCATCCATTAATCGAACAAACAATCATCTTATAAAAAAATATAATAATAATAATAGTAATAATAAAATAGAGAAAACGCATCAAAATGAATGAAGGACTCTTTTATTCAAATGAGGAACATCTTGGTGACTACAGCTCTACGATCAAACAGGAGGCTTAACTAACCAAAGATTCCAATTAAAAACCTGATTAAAATTACAGGAAGACCGCTTAAAATCACAAGAACCCCGAGAAGGCGATAAGGGTCTTTGGCGTCCATCAAAACAAACATAAGGATGGCCGAAGCCACCGCAGTCGTACTGATCACCAAAGGAATAACTCGAACCATCTCCTCCTCTTTCTTCTTTAATCACCTTGGGTTAGGGATACCCTGAGACCAGGTTTTTATAGAACACCTATCCGACCCTTCGACACCAACGACTCTAAATATAGTCGTTGGATCCCCCATAATCCTTTTATCTTCTAATGTTTTTCAGTTGGACCATAGAAGTTAAGATTTGAATACCCTAAAAAGGTTCAAAATGATTATTTATGTTATTTGTTGACAATAATAATAATGATAATATAACTAATTTATTGTTCTCAAAAAATGTGAATTATATGAGTAGGTTATCATTATAATACATAAAAGTGGGAATTATTATTATTATTTTTCTTCCACTATTAATTATACACGTTTTTTTAACTTAAGCAAATAAATATTTATTTAAAATAGGAATGACTATATAGAATCAGGTTGGGTTTTACTTTTTCTAGTTTACAAAAAATATGTGTAAACTCATGAGTCATATATATATATATATATATATGTTACATTAAACTTTAAGTTAAATATATTATACTTACCTCTAAATTAAATATAAGTAATAATAATAATGCAAATGTTCATAATTTGATCTTTTATAATTAACAGTTTTGAAATTATGTCAAATTATGGTTTCATTTGTTTAACAAATTTTGTTTCATAATGTTTACATCAATGCACTCTTAATTGTGGAATTTGAAAATAATTATTAATGTTAGTATGTCTATTAACAACATTAATGAATGTGGATCTTTAATTTTAATTAGAGATTAAGATAAATAGGTTGATACAAGTCAATAAAGGAAAAATAATAATATGTTATAGATAGGGGTAAATAAATAAGCATTAATGAATATTGACCTTTCTTAAAATAATAAAAGTGATTAATAATTGCAGGTTAATAATAATAAAGTTCATATAATAAGTGTAATAAAAAAATTAAAAGTATTGTTGATTAAAAAAATAAGAAAACGCAGGGGGGGTGAGACCCACGTTTTTTTAGGTGTCGCACCGCTACAGCCGTCCGATATGGCGCACCCCATCACGACCATCCGTGTTTTTAATGCCGCAACAATTCTGAGCCATCCGATCAAGCCCCATTTAATCATGGATTCTTCTTTTCTTCTTCTTCGGATCTCAGTTTTTCTCCCCCGCGTCTTCTTATTCTTCGTCACAGACGCCAACCAGCAGGGTAGCCTGCGTTTTTCTTCACCTAGGCTGGATGTGGACCCGACGTCGCCCCTCCTTTCCACAAGTTTGGCACCACCTCAGCCTCGGTTACCCCATAGATATCTCCATGCAAGGAGAGGCCCTGTATTTAAGTCTCGGTTGCACCGAAGGCAAGGAGGGTTTTGCACCGAGTCCTCTTAGATCTTCGACCACCGATCTGGCGTCACCACCTGCTTCGTCTTCTCCTCCTCTCCGAGCGAAGGTCTTCTTGTTTTAATTTCATCTATTTCGGTTAATATACATGTATATATATATATACTTCTTTCATATGTGTATATATAATTATATAAGGGCTTATGAATCATTCATATCAGCTTCCCACTTCCTGCATGGAGAACCAAACTGGGGTAAGGGAAACTCTTGGGCTTTGCTTTACTTCGGTTCTGGTGTTTTCATATACATGTATAAACTTCATGTATATATATATATATATATTTAAATATATATAAGATGATATATGCATGTATACACATTTCTTTTATTTGTATACAACCTTTGATTTACTATGCCTTATGAAAAATGGAGATTTTGGGTAATTTTATGAACATGTAAGATTATACAAGTATATTAAGCATATAGATATATATGTACATGTGATTATATAAATGTATATGTACATCTATGTGCGAACATAAGGGAATATCTTGATTATTTATTTTAAAATTTATCACAATATAACATGATGATTTATTAAATTTATATTTGCCCATAATGATTATTATTTCAAGAATAATACCAAAATTATTTATATACATGTTTATGTATATGATTGAGTTTAAGGATAAGTTTGATATAAAAAGAGTTCTTCCAACTAAAAATTTCATTTATCAGCATTTTTGACAATTCATGCATTTTTGTGAAAATGTGTGGCGTGAACCCCTTAAACATTTACATGTGGTCAGGCGAATGTGTATTTATAAGTTCAGTTTTCCAAAACCCTATTTCAATTAATAATTATCAGGACTTAGTTTATATTTTTACACATATAAGATTTTAATAATTTTGATGGATGCTAATCCGATGTGTATGTTGCACCAGTGAACTGGATTAATCTGCAAAGTTATTCTATCATGTACCCTCGATGTAATTTATACTTTTAAAGAATGAGTTTTGGAATGTTTTAAAGAGATGAACTATGAATTTATGGGTCTATATTATCAGGTTATTTTTTTTTCAATGTTAATCTTGCTGCATGAATGTTAGTAGTTAACGAAAATTTATTTAGTTTGATGACATGTTAATCACAATATTTAATGCAAAATGTGTTTCCTTAAGTATTTAATTTCCATGATATAATAATTTTTAAAGATGTCTTTGTTTATCACCTCATGTGGAAACCCTAATCATCCATCATTTTATGTACTATTGACCGTGTAAATATATGTGTGTTCGCACAATTTTAAATAAACTTCCACCACACCCATTTATCAGCATGTGTATTAAATATGAACGACTTCGTTTTTTTTAACTTGGGATTATGGTGTTTTAAGTGTTAAAGTTTTTATGTTCATTTTGAGGTTACCAATAAGCCCCTGCTTTCAATTGTTAAGTTAATATCTAATGTGTATGGATTTTTTTTAGTACTTATGCCTTAGTTTTTATTAATGTTTGTACTGTTCTTCCCTGACAATGGAAACGCATGTGAAAAGGGATTATGAGTAATGAATGTAAGAATGAGACCCTATAAATGTAAGACCACGTCAAATATTTGAGGGATGTATTGGAATTAAAAGATTATGGACGTGTGCGCCTGGAATTATACAGCACTCCAATGCATTGGGTAAAGGATGAGTCTCACGAGACATTATGTGTGACGGTCATGGTGGTTAGCCTTGGCTTGTGCTACCTTGGAAACGGGATAGGCGGTTAGCCTTGACCCATATTAAGTATGTTTTATGGTCTTGACGCAAGGTCTTGACAAATTCTGGCATTATACATTCCCTCCGCATGTGATGATAAATGGTCAACCAGGGGATAGTTCAACTAACAGGACATCCCCTAGTTGGAAATTCCCTTGACTATGGGAATGAAATTATGAAATAAGAACTGTAACACATGTGGTATGTTGATATAAGAACTTTATGTGCCAATGTATCATGCTATGAATTTCTTCCCTTATTACACACAATCTTTTAGAACTGAAGTAATTTTGGTTTTAAGTTATGCATCATCTATTCTTTACATTCTTGCGCTCTTTGATTTATGTCTTCTTTAAAGTTTATTTTAATTACGTACTTCTTTTCTATGAAAGTGGTTTTCAAAAATGTAGGATTTAAATGTTTTTAAGAAAATATAATTCCTTGTTTTTAGTGAAGTGTTTTATCATCCTCAAAATGATTGTTTTGAGAAATAATTTTCTTTAAACAATTTAAAACCCCTTACTGGGCATAATTTGCTCACCCTACATTTTTTTTTAAAATTTTTCAGGCATGGATTTGTACTAATGAAGTTTTTCAGAAGAAGCTGGTTTCTTAGAATCCTGAGCCTCGCGATCATCTGTAGTAATGGGACATGATGTATTATTGTAACTATTTGTAATAAATTTTTAGTACATCATGCCCCATGGGCACCCGGGAATCGGGGTCCTTATAGTTGGTATCATAGGATGGGTTCAGGCAACTCTAGAAAACCAGGTGGTATGAATATGTTACTATGATTGACTAAGTAAATAGATTATAACTTTTAGATGGCTGATGGAAATGTATCTACCAATCTACTATCACTTCCTACTGAGGCCCTAGAGACCATTGTGTCTCTGGTTCAGCTTTTGATAATCCAGACAAAGCCTAAGGGTACTGTCTGCCTTCTTCGCAAATAGGACAGGCGAACCCCAAGGAGAAGTATTGGGTCAGATGAAACCCTTTGCCTGCAACTTCTTCAGTTTCTTCTTGAGCTCCTACAACTCAGGTGTAGCCATCCTATAAGGATTAATGGACATTGGTTCTGCTCCTATCATGAGCTCAATCGAGAAGTCTACCTCACGCTTCGGAGGAAAAACTGAAAAGTCCTCTGTAAAAACATCCCTGAAACAATCCACCACTGGGAGAAAGTCCAACTGCGAAGTCCCCTGGTCATCCAGATAAAGACTGGAAATCTGGAATATAACTTCCCCTATCCCATGATGCTCTAGTACAGCTCTACCTACTTGTACATCCCACTGGCCTCTATGAAGGAAAGATATGCCCTCTGGTGATATGAAACTCACCCTGCGACGATAGCAATCGACAACTGCCTAGAAAGGAACCAACCAATCCATCCCGAGAATGACGTCATAGCCCGACATCTCTAGGACATAGAGGTCCCATAAGAAGTGACACCCCGCAACCTCAAGAGGGCACTCTCTGCACTGACGTACTCTAGATGTACTTGTCCCCAAAGGTGTGTCTAGTGTCAACAAGTCGACAGAAGAAAAGATACAGAGCCCAAGGCTCTCCATGACTATAAAAAAGATAAAGCTATGGGAAGCACCAGTATCGAAAAGAGATGAAAATAAAACTGAGGCTACTAAGATCATACCTCTAACTGTAGAGGGCTCGGGATCCTGCTCCGGATAGGTCTGCTCCACGGTGAAAGACTGTCCTGCACCACGGCCCTACGCCCCTGGCTGACCGATCTGAGCTGATCCACTCTTTTGTCGCTGATGACCTGGTGACTGACCACCACGGTCGTGACCCCCACCTCGGCCCGAAAGGCCAGAAGAACTCTAGTTCCTTGACTGGTGGGAAACTAGAGAAGCATCTCCAGAACGTGGGTTCATAGAGGAACCCCTACTACCAGCTGAAGGTGAGAAGATGTGACAAAAGTGCGGAAGATGGCCCATCTTACCGCAAGATCGACACTTCATCAGATCTCTCTGGAACTAAGGCCTGGTATACACACTCCTACCTCACTAGTATCATAAAACCTGGATGCCAGAAGACACATCCCGTGAACCCTGATCTCCTAGAAAAGACTCTCTGCGATGCTTCCTACTGTCCGTAGGTGGAACACCAGCTCTGGGTGTCATACCACCCTGACTCACTGCTCCAGAATCCCTCATATTGCACTCAGTAATCAGCGCTCGGTTGACGATGGAGGATATAGATGTCAACTGGAAGATATTCACCTAGGAACGGATCTCCTACCTGAGACCATCCTTGAACTTCCTAGCAAGAAAAAACTCATCACCTGCTAGGATCGGCGTGAAACGATGCAGCTCAGTGAAGCGTGACGATTACTCCATGACAGAAAGAGTACCCTGCTACAGACTCATAAACTCCTGAGCTTGATCGGCCCTCAGGGTCTCCAGATAGAAGTAGTCATAGAAGGTACGTCGAAACTCATCCCATGACATACCCTACTGGCGCCCTGACTGTGAGATCACCTCCCACCACCTCTTGGCAGTTTCCCAGAGCATATAAGTATCCAGCTTTACCATCTTCTCCAGAGGTATCTCTATGTGCTCAAATATAGTCAGGGTGGCCTCGAACCACGACTCTGCAGCTTGGGGTCCTCCATCCCCTAAAAAAGTCGGAGGATGCGGCTGCTGAAAAACCCTCGTCAACTCAGCCATCGACGGGGCAGGAGGCGGTGCTCCCTGAAAAGTCTGCATCATCCTCAGTAAATCCTCCCTGAACTGTTCATCAACGCCTACGACAGGTATAACTGCTAGTTCCAAGGCTGGAACAGCAGGAGGATCAACAGGAGGTCCCTGATCGGCCATATCTGGTGTCTGGTCACCATCTGAAAATTGACACACGACTGGAGGAGTTCTCGAAGGCATAGCTCTGAAATATCAAAAAGCACACCTTAGATCAAGATTAACAAGGACTGAAAACACAGGAGTACAAAATGGAAACAGGGTAAAGAAACTATCATGTTTTACAAAACCTGACTACATGGCATGTATAAAAACTACACGATGTTTCTTCTTTAGCCATTGACATGGGTGTGTACTCCTTCCACTACTAGTCATGTAACACCCAAACTACACGGCATGTTGTTCCCACACATGGCTTGTACTTAAACTCTAACCCCTGCCCGAGTCTCCTTACACGGCTAACCCACATGGTCCAAACTAACCCCAGACTACATAGTGTGTTCCCTAGGGACACGGTTTGTACTAGACACAGTCTTGGCGGCCCGTGTTGTTAGATACACGGTCGTCTACATGGCTTCCCTTAAATGATGTGTTCCAAACAAACACGGTGTGTATAGGAGAAGATAACATCGACCCGTGTTTCTCATGACATGGCTGGGTACCTAGGACAAAACTACACAACGTGTTCTTTACCAACACAGCGTGTTCTACTCGAGCTTCCCCTGGCCCGTGTTGTTAGTGACACGGTCAGGTACATGGCTCTAAACTACACTGTGTGCTCCTACCGTACATGGCGTGTTCCTGAAGTTATTTTCACGACACTGTGTTTCTGCTCACACAGTCAGTGACACGGCCTGAAAACTACACGGCGTGTATCCAGAAAGTACACACCGTTTATTCTGGGTTTTTCTGGGTAGTAGCTCAGAAACTACACAAAAACCCAGAAAACACAGAAAACAAGGCAAGGGGGTGCCAAATTACGACCCGCGAGGTCCCATACTCCCCACGAATCAAAGCTTGGATTATCCTACAGTCATATGTAAGAAAAAATAGGTCAATAATCCACCAATTTCCGATTCAAGAGGGCCCATAACACCTCAAGAACCAAAACTTGGTGTTCATTTTAAGTAATGTATAAAACCAACATTTTCTCTATCAAACTGTATAGATTCTATCAAACATCTATCAAAACAGCATTAATAATCTACACAACGTCTATCACAATGACATGAAATCGTTAATGCACCCTAGATGGCATGGCAAGAATTCATGGCATGTGATTTCTAACAAGTGCCTATAAGATGCATGAGATGGAATACCCTCATATCATCGGGTTGTGACAGAAATAGAACCGTAATATCCAAACAATAATAACAACACAAGTCATGTGAATCACTCTAGGTGAAATCATATCAATAGTAAAATCTAAAAACCAGAAAACTGTAATAAATGAGGTAGTATGAATTTTCCCTGTACACGGGTTAGCTACTCCCGGGCACAGATTATTACCAAGTACTGAATCCATCCTATCCCTGTATAAAGTCTCCAAACAGTAAATCAAGAGAAAATAATCCCTCTGATACCACTTTGTAACGCCCTGGTTCCGGAAGCCACCTAAAGGCGCCCCGTACCCAGTTGGTCACATGACATCAAGCGCATTTCCCCAAATGCCAGAGGCTGTCGACTAGCAGTGAGGGCTTTGGATTCAATAGTGGGGAAACTATGCCCTCATTGGAAGAGTACACAACGGAAAAAAATAAACATGCAATAATGGAAGCAGTGAATAACCAACAATAATAAACAGTAGAAGACTAAGTCAAAAAACTGGAGCACATATGTATATATGGAATGATGCAAGATAAAACTCTTGGAAAGCCTCCAAACAAGTCACAATGCTGAAAACACCACAGTACCAAAACAATTACAAAAGAAAAGAAAACAGATCCTCAGCATCACAATCCAAAGCTTGGTCCCTTGCTCCCCTACTCCAAGCAATCAAGTACCATAAGTCGAAGGGCGTTTTCCCTTGTCTATACCTGCAACAACATAGTCTGATTGGGCCCAAAATCATGGCCCAAACAGGGTGTGAGATAAAATACCTATAGGTAACCACCCGAAGATATGTGCCTAACAGTCAGTGAGTATATGGTAGGTAATAGTAAAGTAAGCAGCAAACAGTAGTAGTAAACAACAGGTAATAAATAGTAAGCAGTAGGCAGTAAACAGTACGCAGTAAAGCAGTAGGCATTAAATATTACGCAGTAAAGCAGGATGATACACAACAGTAATCAATCCACAACCAACAACAACATTGAAGCAAACAGCTAACAAGCAGGAAACCCTCTGGGAAGTACTCACAGCCATCCCCTCTGGTCCTATCCAAGAAGTACCAAAACCCACTAGGCAGTGCACTCAGCCGTGTGTGTGGCCCAGACACAGCCAGTACACGGCTTTGAGCGGGAAAAGAGTACACGGTGTGTACTCAGAGAGTACATGGCGTGTACTTCAAAAATTTACAGAAGCTTTATTTTTCTCAAAAACTCCAGAAAAAGAAAAGACATACCTTAAACGAAGATCTGGGTTCTTACACCACTGATTCAAAGTATTAAAATGAAAAAAAATCCATGATAAATGAAAATTTATTTTTATTAGTACATCCAAAATATAATTTGGTTTTGCATCATCAAGTATTTCATAAAGCCTCATCGAATCATGATCATTACCAGATCGTAGATTTATCTCACCGGTCTCAACATTCTAAATGTCAATGCCTTCAGGAGCCAACCCATATACCATTTCAGTAAGCATTTCATGCATTGGATCATTCATCCTCTCATCAAAATCCATTTTAACTACATATATATTTTGATAATGAATTTATTCTTCCCCATGATGAGTCTAACTCTTATAATTTATACATAAATCCATTCAAGAATAGGTTCTCCCTCATGGTATCTCGTGTTAATTGATATCTATTTTCACATACATGGAAAACAAATATAGTCACTTTTAATTCCTCCATTGAACTCAATAAACTACATAATGCCCTCAAAATATTCTCTAGATGTTTGATTTAGAAGATCAATCCAGCTCTTATCCATATTAATATATCTATAACAAGTAGTAGCATTTATACAAGACTTCATATTACAGAAATTTTTCATATCACAAAATAGTTTTAAAATAAAGATAGACCAGTTGCATGTGGACCATTGATAAAATAAACAATTTATATCTTTGAATAATAAATAGGAGAATAAATATAAATGATTGAACAATTTATATATTTAATCATGAGATAGAAATTTTGGAATACATATTTCAAACAAACCAATGAAAATGAAAAAATTATATATTTAAGCATGAGATAGGAATTTATGAATCGAGGGTTCATATTGAGAATCTCCTTGAAAATACATATTTCAACCCAACCAATGAAAATAGATTCCCTATTAAAAAAACAAATGTTTTTTGACCAGATATAGAGAAATAGATTTCTTTAATACGAAATACATTAAAAATAAAATGATAATTTTGAAAGAAAATAATATAAATACTTAAAAAGAGATATACTAAAAATATCTTGGGTTTTTTTGTAGAAAAAATAATAAAGTTTTATAGAGAATAACATGTGAGAAATTTGCTGGGTGAATATCTAATTTGGATATTCTGATTTATTTTCAAATATTATCTATGTATATTTTGTATATAGTTGGACATGTGTATATTTAATAACATTAATAATTTTGGTGTTCTAGATGATTGGGAGAGTCAGTGAGGAATATGATGAATAATGGTGGGATTATATGAAATAATTGTAGGCATTGGATTCAAATCTTATTTATTCCTATTTTTTTTTCTTCAGGTGGGTTAACATTATGCAGCAATAACTCATGGAGGTACCCTTGGTAGTGTTCACCAGTGGTTAATATTATGTGTAAAATATATATGGGATCTTGACTAGTTAATCATACTTGAGAGACTTTGGTATTATAGTTATTTATAAGTGGTATTTGGGATCTAGAGAGTTTATCATACATGAGAAAGCTTGGATGCATAAATAAATCTAAAGAGAGTACTAGTGAATTTGAGTTACTCCTATACAAGTCCCTATAGTATCCAATTATTCAGATACATTTCCTTCCTATTCTATTTAATCCCACAAATTGATTAGGACATGATCAAACTAATCCTACATGAGGCATATCATGTATAGTTAATCTTACATGAGGTAGAATGATCTAGTTAATTTGACATGGTGTTAGAAATAATATGATGTGGATTTTAAAATTCCCTAGTTAATTTGGTACCACTCTGGAAATGTGGTATTTAATCATACATACCTTCTATCACACACAAGTAATCTGATGCAGTCATAAGATTTTCATTTTTATCTCACATATCCTTACAGAATTGAGATTTAATCACACATGATCCATTAAAAAAGATTTTAATCATCCATAACAAGACTTTTCACCTATAAATCATCAGGGAAAAAATTCTTGTTCATATTATTCTATAAAATATAAAATTTAATTAAAATATTAAAAACAAAAAAGTAATCCAAATTCAAATTAAATCCAAATGAACCAAAACAAAAACAAAGAAACAAAACCAAAAATGTAGTTACACATCCCCTATAAAAAACCCCTTAAAAAAAGTCTACATCCAATAAACAAATCAAAGAAAAAAACTTCAAGTCTATATCCAATAACCAAAATAGAAAAACCTGCTTGCAGTTAGTTCTATAGCTACAAATAACCAAAATAGGAAAAAAATCATGGAGAAATATAAAAAAAATAAAAAACCTGTTTGATATTTTGGAAGATGACTCTGAATAAAGGTAGAAAGGAGTGAAGCAAACTCCAAGGGTAGTACATACTCAAACTCTTATATGGAAGGAGAGAAAGAAAATATTGAAAAAGATACTTGAAAGAAACTACACAAGCCATGAATTTAAGAAGGGAAAATGTCCTAGTAAGGTTATTCTCACAAAAGAAGTGTATTCAAAACCATACAGAGGAGGTTTTATGTTCATACACTCAAAAGGAGTCTTGGTCAAATGTTTTTTTTCAAATAAATATTTGGAAGAAGATTTGAAGGGGTTGGTCCACAAGGATCAACCACATTCCACAACATGAGGATAAATGATTTAACCCCTTATCATTTTTTTCTTTATTGATAAATATGATGAACAAAGTGATGCATGATGAATGGGGAGATACAATCCATGGGGTATGTGCACCATGTGTGCATTATAAGAAAATAAATTATGAATCTATAAAGTCTTTTAGAAATTATGGTGATTCTATGGGTATCACAGTTTATTTGGAATGGAACTGGCTTACATTGATGGTAACAATCCTTGGAGATGTGATGGAAAACTAGATGATGTTGCAGATGAGTTTGTAGAAGTTTAATCGGCTCATCTATCTTCTATCTGAAAAATGAAATATTTTTTGAGTATGCTGCTCAGGTTACCAAGAAGGTATATAAGCATCAACTTTCTGATGTATAAACATGATTTGATACCTTGTAGACATTATTATAGACATAAATGCATTTTGTTTAAGTATCACCTGGACTTTGTTTATACATGAATTACATCTGTGTAAACATAGATTCTGTAAGAATGAGACAAGCCAGTGAGTGCTCGAGACATGGCTATATAAAAATTAAAAATGTCACCATAAAAATCATTCTAAGAACTGTATAAACATCATTCCAATTAGTATAATTATTAATCCTCTCTATGTAAATATTATGTGAGTTGTGTAATCATGAATTTTCATCAGTGTAAGAATCATCTATCTAGTGTTGGTAACAAAGTCATGTAAAAGGAGGGGCAGACTTGTCTCGTGCAGTCAGCCTATGATAGGAAGGTGCTGCTTCATTTTGGGTTGAGTGATTGAAATGAGAAAAAACATCCCGTTGAGCTTAAGAAGAAGTTCATAAAGATAGTAAAGGGGATTTTGTAAATTATACGAAGTATAGGGGGGTTTTTTAGTTTCCTTAGGTACCTTCATCACATATAACTAGATCTTTTTATTCTAATGGAATATAAAGTAGGTACTTAAATAAGCCCACCATGATGCATCACAAGGTGGTGAATCAAATAATAAGGTACTTGAAGGGTAAAATTCACTTTTTATGGTTGTATGTATGAGGGTAGTGTGAAGAAGAAATTTCTTTCTACTTTAATAGTGATCTGGCTAGTGATCTTGATGATAGAAAAAGCACCAGAGGCATGGATTTTTACATAAATGGGAGTATGGTCTTGTGGAGTTCACAAAAGTATAAGACAATGGTATTTTCTTCCTATGAAATGGAGTTCATGGAAACAATTGTAATAGTATGTTACGCATTATGGTTGAGACATTTATTCTCTAAATTAACTAGTTGCAAGCCCAAACTAGTGATTCTATATGTTGAAAACAAATCTACCATATCCCTTATAAAAAATACGGTGTTCTATGGTCATAGTAAACACATTGATACATGGTTCTATTTTATATGTGAATGTGTTGAAAGAAGACTAATTATAGTCGAGTTTGTTATAAATAGTGATAAATGAGCTGACACTCAATCAAAGGTGTTGATAGGTGAGAATTTTTTTGTCATGAGACAATTGATGGGAGTCTATAACTTTGAGCCGCACATGAATTTGGTGGGGGACTGGTATAATTAAAACATGATTGTTGAAGTGTTCTTATACTCATGGGTAATGGATACTCATGGACATGGGTGGTTTTACAAATGTGGCTAGTTATGGTTGTTCATTTCTCATGGGTAACTGTCAATCTGTTAGTGTAATCTTGAAGCTAGCTTACATAACCTTCAACACTAAGAAAAAGAATTAAAGTTTCTAGAGATTAAAAATCTGAGTTTCCAGCCATGTGAGAAGTAAAAAATAAGGGTATTCTTGGCCTATGAAACCTTCTTGGTTTTGAATAAGAGGAGGAAGAAAGAGGATTTGAGAGAGAGATCCACCTTATATATAAGCGTATGATATTTTGGGTTGATCCTTTCAATATCTGATGCTACTAGACTCAGGAAGAGCACAATAGATTATTTGAATAAGAAATCCTAGTGAGAAGGTTCTCAATATCTATGAATTAGAGATATAAGTGGAGACTAAGTTATATATACAGTTCTTGAAGAACTTGTGGCATTTAAATACTTTTTGTTATGAAAGCACCCCCTTATAGGGATATTTAAAACAAATTGACATAGATGCCAAGTGTGCTGAAAAAATGGTCATCAAAGGATTATACACCTTTATCGATAGTTGAGGCATAATAATGGGCATCAAATTACGATTCCATTCATTTGGATCAAAGAGATATCAAAAATGCATCATGCATCAATGGAAAACCATAACCAAGGATACCAATTAGTGAGGTATCACAGATAAGAAAATTATTCATTTATACTAAAGTCATTCGAATGAAGTAGAGGTCGATGCCAACCAAACCTGAAGCTGGTGAAGAAAACCAAAATAGGGGAACTTGATCTACAGATCAAATGAGGACTCATAGAGACTAATAAAGAAGAGGTTGAACCCATATATGTTTTTTGGTGATGCCTAAGCTAGGAATAGAGTTATTTATTCACAAATTATGATTCATAGCGAGAAAGAACCTCAAATAAATTATTAATTTTTTTTGTATCAACCTAAATTAGATTAAAAATATATAAAAAATTAAATTGAAAATTTGTAAAATAATGGTCACCTAGAACTTTATACCATTACAGAATTGGGAGAATATCGTCAAGCGGGAACCCTAGGTGAGTGTGAAGGAGGAGGTAGGGTGAGGCACAGGGGGAATCGGTGAGGAGGGATGGGCACTGTCAATGAATTTGGGTGCGACGGAAGCGACGGGTGAGGCATGAAGGAGAGGGATCTAGGGGTGAGTGAGGTAAAGGTGAGAGTTGGGAGGGGATTCAGGGATGGATAGGTTTTCAGAGTTGGAAGCTAAAGTGGGAAATAGGAGATGGATGGGTAGGGTTTATGCAGGTAGGGGGTGGGGGTTGTGCATGAGCGAGTGGAGGGGGCACGATAGATCAGTTTTTTTAAGATCTATGACTGCCAATGGTAGTCTCCCATGTAAAGGGCCTCATTTTCCTATTTTTATAGCAGTGTGTAATAGATGCGGCTAAGGACCTCCAGTGAGGTGAAGAGGTTCTTGGGAGGGGGGTGGAGGATACAGGGCTTAGATGTCGGTGATGGAGGGGTGGAAGTGGTCGGGGCATATGGTGCTCAGTAGTGATCACCAGAAGGACAAGATGGGAGGCAGAGAAGCTAGACTGGGGTGATCCATACGAGCCCATGTGAGGAGGAAGATATTGGTGGAGTGTGCATCAGTGATCTGGTGATTGAAGCTACATCCCACCACCACCACCCCTTCATTTCAACACAATCACCTACATCAAAATAATTCTATGCTCCTTCTTTAGGACCATCTTCCCCACCATGATCTCCCTGGGATTATAAAAGTTTAGGTTTCTTAACTCTATTGGAAATTAAACTTGTTTTTCTCTAGATGATTCCTACGGTCACAGTTGGAATATAGGCATGACAAATTCAACAAAGGATGCTTCATGTGTGTGTATTTGGAGTCTTAGGAAGCACCTACCGCAACCAACTACGATCTTTTTTTCTCTCTGTTTTTCATTATTTGGTTTGTTGTGTGTTGTATCCCTATAAATAGGTAGTATCATTATGAGTTGTAATATATGAATTTCAGTGAGAAGAAATAATACCAGTTTGTTCCATTGTGTTTATGTGGTTGCAATCACCTCAAGTGATCTGTGTGTGCGCGGATGAGTTTACTGCTATAATCAATCCTCCATCAGTGGTATCAGAGGAAGGTTTAAAATTGTGGTGAGGAAAGATAGATCTATTAGATATGATTCTGTTGATGTTGCCCAAAAACCTCTATCAGTGGTATCATAGGAAGCTTCGACGTTTAGGTGAGGAAAGATATATCCATTAAATAGGCTTTTGCTGATGCTACTAAAAAACCACCTTCAGTGGTATCAGAGGAAGGTTCAAAGTTGACGTGAGGAAAGACATATTCATTATATTTTCTTCCACTAATGCTTCCCAAAAACCTCTATAAAGATCCACATCCACAGTGGTGATGGTGAAGTCAGCGACTCAGTTATTTCAAAGGACCTCTAGTTCTTCCATAAGGTTTGTCACCCCCCTACCCCCAGCAAACACATAGTATGTCACCAAAGCTTGCCCTAGGGCATTACGAAACCTCCACCATTTTGGCTCTCTCTCTAAATTTATCCTAGTTTTTTCTCCCTTTGGGTGACTATTTTGGTAAGCACACATGAGTATAAAATTTTTGAATGTTCATTTAAAGATATTTTTTCTAATTTATTTTAATGTTTTCATTTATTTATTTGTTTATTTTATTTTATTTATTACATTTACTTAGTTTTTTTGTTAATTAGATGTAATTTTTAAATAATAGTTAAATAATATTTAACTAATAACTAACAAATAAGTAACTAACAATATACAACTAATTAATTAAAAATCAACTCCTTATTAAATGTTAAATAATTATTAATTAATATTCCTTAACTAATAATTAAATATTAATAAAAATATGACAAAATAATTATTAACTGATGATTAAGTAATAATTAAATACTTATTAACTATTAATAAATATTCATTAACCAATTATTAAATATTAGTCAACTAATAGTTAAATATGATACATTTTCTTGAATTCAACTAAAATATTACCACACCCACAACTAAGTTTCCCAGAGTTATAGATAATGGATTTGGTTCAATGAACAAAAAATTATATGTTGGAAAACATTTTCCAAGAATATATTTCAAAAAAAGTATATTGAAATGATTTCATATTGAGATACACTATAGATATTTAGTTTTTGAGTCAAACCAGAAAAAATACATCATATGGTGTGAAAAATATGATGATGATTGTATATTTCGTTTGAGGGACATTTTTGAGATTTCTA
The DNA here is from genome assembly GCA_963277665.1 of Viscum album. Taxonomy (NCBI): domain Eukaryota; kingdom Viridiplantae; phylum Streptophyta; class Magnoliopsida; order Santalales; family Viscaceae; genus Viscum; species Viscum album. The sequence continues at coordinate 433,398,722 of OY728141.1, read as the reverse complement.
ATGGAGGTTGGAGGATTTCTAAGATTTAGGCATCTCATATTTTCATAAAACCAAACCTGACACAAGATCTTAAATCATTAGACATAGAATTTGTATAATCTGTTATTGTTGAGATGATCAAGAACTTCCAAGATGTGCCTACAACACTTTTTCTAGAGATATGACTCTTATTAGGTGATTGAGATGACTCTTATCTGGTGTTTTTGTAATTTCTATCAATTTGAATAAAAACAACAAAATTGTATTCTGCCTCGATATGAACAAACATGTGTTTCAAGATAACCAATTCAATCCTTCTCAAATTAAATTTATTCAGTGATTTTGAGCATTCATTCCAAGCATTGCCACATTTCGTTTCTGCAAATAGTTTATACAGATTGATGGAACATTTCTATATGGCATGTACAAAGACATATTACTGTTGTGGAAACCCAATATGGTAACCATACACCTCTACCACATGCATTTGACATATGGATAAGGGAAATTATCAAAATTGGATATGGTTTTTGACATTTATAACAAAAAATTCAATTGCACTTGGGGTGTATGTTTGATATTTGATCACCATCGAGAGATTTATGATACAATATTAAAGATCAAGTTACATGGAAATCCCTAAATGTGCATCATTGATACTTTATTAGAAACATTTTCATTAATGTTTGAAAAACTTTTCATGATGAAACTATGAAGAAGCCATCAAAAATCCTGATATACAATCTAATTCTTCTTTTTTCCCATGTCAATGTAATGATAATATTAATTATTATGTAATATGACCTATTTTATGTAACATATGATCTAGATCAAAAAGTATTTGGGTTATGATTGAAATGAATTTTTTGGGTTAATCAGAGAGTGTATAACTACATTATGTAGAATCCAAAACAGAAATGGACATTGACATACAATGGGGGAAGAGGTGTGAACACAGGACCACAAAAATTGGGGAGTGCATCAATGATATATTCAACGGGCTTCACAACTCACCTATAACTTTTCTAGTTTAGGATACATTTTATCATTGTGTAAAATACTTCGTAGAAAGCGGAAGACAGACTGCTGATAGTGTAACACCCCAACCCAAACCACCAGGTCCGAGCCAGGGGTGTCCCATGACCTCATGCATGCCACCATATATATAAGACATTTTCGACTAGCTATAAGGGCCTACAAAATAGCGTGGGGATATTATTCCCTTAGTAATAGGTGAACATCAAGGTATATAAATAGAGTGATAACAATATTAAATAAGTAAGAAATAAAACACTAACCATTAAAGTCACAACATGTAAAAATATAACCCATGTAGTAGTAGTATGGAATGCCAAATACAAAACCCAAAACTAACAAAAAGGATCCAAATTATGGTAATCCTGAAAAATAAAAGCAATATATGTAGACATTAGGCCTAATGTCACATATGTGTTTTTATTTTGAGGTACTATTTTGTTTATTTTCAGTCCGGTGTTTATCCCATAGATTCCCCTGAAGTTTTTGGTGAAAAAAGGTGATTTTGGGCTTGATAATAGGTGGCTCAGGGTTAGGGGAAACCATGTGCCCTCACCTAAGTAAGCGTGCAGCCAAATGCCATTTTGGGTAGTGGTGACTGCACAACTGGCACATGGTTTTTCCAACTATGTGGGATAACCATGGAGTGTTTTCCTCTTGGACAATGAGGGATGCACGATTTTTGCATAGTTTGGAAAACCATGTAGGCTAACCATACGACCTATCAAAATCATTAAAAAGTGGAAAATTACCTTTTCCCCTCTTTAGATTTAATACTAAATCACCTCCCATCCACCCCATTTAGGATTTCCAGCCATGGAAGCCTCCTCCAAGATTTCTTGGGGCCTTTTAACCTCAATACTTAGATGGTTTTGACCCCATTTATACAAGGAATCGTCAAGTAAGTCCTTCTCCTCTTGATATCTCCCCTTTTCCAGGGCTCTTCTTCCCTCTTTCTTGAGTTATTATTTTCCAGCTGGTTATTTGACCAAAGGATGTTTCAATATTGTGTTGTTAAGTAAAATATTGGTGACTAATGTTTGATATTTCCTTTATATGGTATTATGGTGGTGTGGTTGTGGTTTAAAACTAATTTTAGGATGTTTCCAAATGTGAGATAGGTGGTTCCATGATTTTACATTTTTGGATGATTTTGATAGGCTTTATTGATTATTTAAAGTTGTTCTATGGATTATATTTTTGGTGCGAATAATGTTTTTGAAAAGATTTGAGATGCACATGAAATTAAAATGGGATTTATAAAGAAAATTAGTTATGATTCATGTGATCTTTATTGTAATTTTTCTTGAATATGTTTTCTTAAGTGTGATATGGTGTTCACTATTGATTTGGCACTGGGAACACAACTGGTATCACTTCCCAAATATGCTATGGCACCCACCGAGTTGAGATAATTAAAGGAAAAACTAGATGATTTGTAATCCAAAGGATTCATTCTCTTAAGAATCTCACCTTAGACCTCCCCAGTCTTGTTTTCAAAAAGGATAATGGATATATATGGTTGTATATTGATTACCGAAAGCTAAATAAAGTGAAAATAAAGAACAGTAATATTTTACCCTATATTAATGACCTTTTCTATCAACTTAAGGAGAAAATGTGGTTCTCTAAGATTGATCTATGTTATTAGTATCATCATGTCAAAGTCAGAGAGGCAGATGTTCTAAAAAAACCTTCCGAAGAAGGTTCGATCATTATGAGCACTTTGTCATGCCTTTTGGGTTGATGAATTTTCTAGTGGTCTTCAAGGAACTCATGAATAGGGTTTTTTATTAGTATCTTTACTCTTTTTTGTTGTATTTTTAGACAATATTCTGGTCTACTCCAGAACTGAGGAGGACTATGAGTGACATTTGAGAACTATTCTAAGCACCCTTCGAGATCATCATCTCTATGAAAAGCTTTATAAATGCACCTTATAGATTAGAGAGGTGAAGTTTTTAGGTCATGTGATCTCAGAACGATGGGTTTTTGTGGACCCTGAGAAGATCAATGTAGTGATTTCATGAGAGTATCCAAAGAATGTGTTTGAAATCAGAAGCTTTTTAAGCCAGGTAGGGTATTATAGGAGGTTTGCTCAAGATTTTCTTGGCTTGTTTCATCCATGATGGTGCTCAACTAGAAAGGGGTTAAATTTGAATGGTTCTTAGAGTTACAAGAGTAATTTTTAGGATATTAAGTGATGGTTGACCATGGATCCTATTTTGATCTTTCAAAAATCTGGAAAAGGATATGTGGCATATTACGATGTTTCTGGTTTGGGTCTTGGGTGTGTGCTGATGTAGGACGACGATGTGGTGGGTTATGGTTCTCTCTATCTTTGACCACATGAAAATAATTACCCAACCCATAACCTATAGTTAGAAATAGTAATTTATTCCTTGAAGATGTGGCACTATTATATTTTGTGGGATGATTTTTTTGGTTTATTCAAATCGTAAGAGTTTAGCCTACACATTCTCCCTGGAAGATTTTAATTTGAGGTCACGTCATTGGGTTGAGTACCTTTAGGGGTTATAATTTAATAAATTATATACCTCGGGAAAAGGAAATGTAGTTTTAGATGCCTTGAGTAGGAAAATGACTGTGAAAGCAGTGAGAGAGTCCAGTTATGAGTGAAATTTGATGGGGATCATTTCTCATATGCACCTAGAAACCAAGGATCATTATAGAGGTGTGTTCTTGGATAGTTTTCATATGGAACCTTCCCTTCTAGAGTTGATTCAGTAGGAGTATTCTAGTGATGAGTTTTTCTATAAGTATATGAAATTCCTTAATGTTGGAGAGGTGACTTGTGAATGGTAATTGTCTCCTAAGGAAGTTTTTTGATTTAAGGGTCTATTTTTGGTGTCATTGTCATTATGGTAGGTGGTGATATAGGATAGAAACTAGTCTTAATGGGTCATTCATCTTGGTACCACCAAGATGTTTTATGATGTGCACCAATAGTTCTACTGTCTATGTATGAGGCGATACATAACTGACTTTGTATTGCAGTGTTATATATGGTAGAAGGTTAAAGCGTAGAAACAAAGGCCCTTCAGTTTTCCCCATCCACTACCTATTTATACCTAGAATTTGGATAAGATCTCAATGGATTTTATTTTGGGATTACCTCATACACCCCGAGGAAGGAATCTCATTTGGGTAGTGATTGACCATCTGAACAAATCATCCCATTTTATTCCAATCTAGGATTCATCCAAGGTGGATGATATGGGTTAGTTGTATGTTCAGGAAGTTGTGAGGATTCATGGTGTACCATCAAAAATTGTTTCTGATAGGGACCCCTGTTTTACCTCATGGTTTTGGGAAGGTCTTTATAAGAATATGGGGTCATAGGACAAGTTGAGAACAACATACCATCCATAAACTGATGGTTAGATGGAGTGGGTGGATCAGATTTTGGAAGACATTCCCTGAGCATGTGTTTTGGATTTTAGAGTTTCATGGGATAACCATTTGGGATTGGTTTAGTTTTCATATAACAATAGTTACCAAACCATGATTTGAATGGATATTTTTTAGGTGCTTTGTGGTCAGCAGTGTTGGTCTCCTTTGTGTTGGACTAAGGTGGGTGAGACCTCATTATTGGGACCAAGCCTTTTGCAAGAGACATTTGATAAAGGAAAGCCGATCATGTAGTGGTTGTTAATATCGTAGAGTCACTATAAGTCTTATGCTGACTAGAGGTGCTAAGATTTGGAGTTTTCAATGGGTGAACAGGTGTTCCTGAAAGTGGAAACTCAATTGGGTCAATGTCGTTTTGGTAATCAAGGGAATCTAACGTCAAGGTTTGTCAGAAATTTTGAGATTACCAAGCGGATTGGTAAGGTGGAATATAGGTTATATTTTCCCTTAGTTTAGGTCAATTCAGGACATGCTCCATGTATTTGAATTGAAAAATTACAACCCATATCTGTCTCATGTGTTGAATTGGGAAAATTTTGAGTTGGAACCTGATTTTTCATTGTTTGAGTAGTCGGTATAGATTGTGGATTCTCAGGAAAAAGTTATTAATGGGATGTCTATTCCATTAGTTTGATTTATTTAGTAGCATGGAAATTATTTGCATGATATGAGGGATAATAATTCTTGGTTTTAAGAGGAGTATCCATTTTTGTTATTTGATCAAGCATTGAGTTGACTTTTTGGGGACAGAAAGTTTTCATGGTGGGGATAATTTTCACATCTGTGTTTTTATTTTGAGGTAATATTTTGTTTATTTTTGGTCTGGAGTTTCTCCCATAGTTTCCTCTTGAGTTTTTAGTGAAAATTTTTATTTTGGTCTTAACAGTAGGTGGTTCTCAGTTGGAGGAAATTGTGTTCCCTCACCCAGGTAAGTGTGTGACCAAATGCCATTTTGGATAGTGGAAACCACATAGTTGGTTCATGCTTTGTCAATCCTTGTGAGATAATCATTCAGTGTGTTCCTATTAGATAGTGAGGGATGAATGGTTTCCAAATGGTTTGGATAACCATGTGGGATAACCATGAGACATGTTTAGTTCATTAAATAGTAAAAAATTGCCTTCTTTCCCTCTTCAGATTTAACCATAAATCACCTATCATCCACTCTATTCAGGATTTGAATCCATGGGGTCCTCCTCTAATCTTTCTTAGAGACTTTAAACCTCAATATTTGGGTGGTTTAGACCCCGGTTCTTCAAATAATCATCACGTAAGTCCTTATCCACTTGAAATCTACCTCTTTTTAGGGTTATTATTTCCCTTTCCTTGAGTTCCTATTGTTTAATAGGCCATTTGACATAATAAGGGTTCAATCTGGTGTTGTTGGGGAAAATATTTGTGATTAATATTTTATCTTTCCTTTATATGGTCTTGCAGGGGTGTGGTTGTGGTTTTGCACTGATTTCTAGAAGTTTCCAAGTGTGAGGTAGGTGGTTTCATGATTTTACATTATTGGATTATTTTTATATGATTTATTGATTGTTTAAAGGTGTTTTATATATAATTTTTGTGGTGAGAATAATGTTTTTCAAAAGGTTTTAGATGCACATGTGATGAAAAAAAAAATTCGAAAGGAAAGTGGTTATGTTTCATTTGTGCTTCATTGATTTTTTTTTCTTGAATATGTTTTATTCCTCATGTGAAAGGTGAAAATGTGTTTTAAAAGATATTTAAAGGTGAAAATGTGTTGAAAGTGGATTTTCCAATTGAAATGGGTTTTTGTTTCATGTTGAATTATTTATTGAAAACCTTAAATGTGTCTTTGAATTGTAAAAGTGATGTAAAGCATGTTTGAAAATGGTATTAGTGTGAGTATGAATTTAAAAGGGGAATTTACCATGAAAATGGTCAAATTCCACATGTGTTATTATTGTTTTATTTTTAAATGGGTTCCATAAATTATTCAAGTGGTGTGAAATTTATTTCCCAATGGTTTTGGTGTGTGCGTGAATTAGAAATAATTTTTTTATGGAAAATGGTGGTTTCCATATGGATTTTGATCATTGGATCAATGTGAAAATGTGAAAGTGGCGATTTCTTTGTGTTCTTGTGATGCTTAGCATGTGTAATTGAATGTTATGATTTATGAGATATGTGAAAGGGAATTTGATAACAAAGGGAATCCCAAGTATTCTTGGTGGGAAAATTAGAACTAGTACGGTAGTTGATTTGGAAGTGGATTAGGCCCATCATCTTGCAGGATTAATGACTACAATACTAACTAAAAATTTGGAATGATCGAATACCACTAGACATTGGGATGTGTTCCCCTATAGTGGATCATGAACGAATGTTGTTGGTATTATCTTATTATATGGAGACCATTAGACATTGGTATGGGATCCCCTCTAATGGCTTGTGCACAAGAATGTTGTTGGTTATTTAGTGGAGTATTTTTATCAACAAAGTATGAGGTTCATAGATTCACACTTTTTCGAGTTACCTATATGGATTTTGACATGGTTCTCTCTTGTGACATGATGCTTATGAGATGTGATTCTATTCGTTGGAATAAAGTAGACCTTGTGTATATTTTTATTTCAAGTAATCATATTTACGAAAAAGTTTTTCTTTAAATAAAGTGTTTATTGATAAAGTTTCCTTTAAAACATTTTCTTGAAAATGTTTCAAATATTATTATGTAAATGTGCATGTTGATTATCTTCAAATGATATATCATGGAATCTTTTCATTGGGTGGAATACTACTAGGATTTATCTCATTCCCTACATATACCTTTGGGTGTATGTGGAATTTTTTATATATGACCTAGGTAAATGCATGATGTATGGTAGTAAGGATGGTGGATCTGATTTCTAGAGTTCCAATTCTTGCAGGTGTTGGTGTTGGTGGATTGATAGTGATGACTCTCTTGTCGCATGGAAGTTTTTGGGATAGTTTTGTTCTTCCTATTCTGTTGTGGTACTTTTGGTTTTGGTTAAAGTTATAAACCTTGAATTTAAAAATTTTTGTACCTTGTTTGGTTATGATATTCAATTATTTTGATGCTTTTTATTGATGGTTGTTTATGATTATGTAAATGGGTGAAATCATTCTCAAAGTGTATTGTTGATACCTAGGGACTAGTTTCCAGCCCATGGGGATCAGGAATGCCCATTGGTCCATGCCATGGATTGGGTTGGGTGTCAGTTTGGATGGAACCCCATCTTGGTTCGTGACATATGAACTCCATCTAACAACATCCACATCCTCCAGCCTACTTTCTCAACTATCCACTATAGGTCACTTTCCCTTCACTGAATCCCTGAGTATGAGATATATAAGTACACAAAAATTATCGATTATGGTGTGAGTACAAGTATCTAAAAGACACCACCAGTGACCCTTAACATAAGTGCATAACATATATAATTGCATTACATGAAAGTAAAAAAGGTGTAGATATCACAACAATATATCACACAAATCCAAAACATATTTCGAGGCCTCGTAGACCAACTCTACTTAATTCATCTATATGCCGGAAGGAACATCGGTCATCCACATGATACATCCACCTTGAGCAAGGGATATCCCCAAAAATGACTGACACGTCCCTTCTTTAAGGGATAGTCGAATGCATGCTGACCTCATGCCTAACACATTCCGATTAGGTGATAGTCTATTAGGTTTGAACATCAAGCTCAACTATAGAAGATAAAAGAATATTGCATATGATACAAGATGATAATGGAAGATCAATCATCGCATCAAGTAAAGAAGTATCATCATCAGAACAATACATATGCGAGAAACACAAGAATAGGTCAAGTCTATACACACAGACCTCATGAGATCAAGCATCAGATATAGGTTTCTTAGGGATACACTTGCATGCCAAAAATCATGCCAATAACTTATATAAGACATGAATGAAAGTTAGGTGATTTATACCTTAGGTGAAATAGTGAAAATAAATGAATGGTACACTATCCAAGTCCAAATACACATCTAAATAAATAGTCTTGGTCCAATCATTGTGTAGAATCCAGAACCTCTAACTCAAATGTTGATTCTATCAAAGATCATCAAAACCATCATTATATCATGATTAAACCCATATATATGACCTAAAAATTGAATAAATAATTGATTTTGATCAAGGAGAATAGGAGATAATTGATCATGATCGAAGAAGAACTTACCAGGTTGGGTATGAATGATCTGACGGGATTTAGATCATCAAAGAGAGGAGTTGGAAGGGAAGAGAAGGACCCAAAATATTCTAGAGAGATCCTAGGGTTAAAAGTAGTAGTAAGGGAGATGGATGAGAAAAGATAAAATCATCATGTCATTAAAACTGCTGGAACCAGATACATTTACGACATGAATCAAGGACCCACATTGTGAATTCTAGAGAAAACCAATAAGCCGAAAAATGCAACACCTCGATTTAAAATCCAAAAAAAACTCCATTCACATTGTGAATTTGGAATTCAAGCCATCAATTTTTATAACTTCATCAAAAATAGATTCATGGAGTTCATCCTAGAAGATATTCACATCGTGAATTTCTATTTATGGCATGAATTTATCCTATAGAAAATTTCCAAACTTCAGTCATTTCTTTATCTGAACACCCATAGCATACCTCATCTAATTTAATTACACCCTTAAAGATGATAAAATACTTAAAAATAAGCATACCTTGAGATTGAGGATGTTAAAAATATCACCCTATAATGACTTATCATCCTCATGAACTAATCCTAAAGGTTTTCTTGAAATATTTAGGCCACTGTACCTAAAGATCTGCCTCCCACTCTCATATCTCTTCCTGAAAATTTCCATGCTTCCAAATGAAACAAAAATGGGGAATTATATTTCCTTGCAACATATTCTCACTTTGTTCCACTATCTGAATAGGTCACTCCATAAAATATGCATCCTGTGTTAGCTCAATATCCTCGTAGCCAAGCACATGCATTAGATTAGGCTCATAATCTTGAACATGAGACACATAAATTCATTTTCCATACCTTTATACCTTAGAGGAATGTCTAACATTTAGGAAACCTTATTTTTGTATTTGATGATCTTGAATTTATCAACATACCATGATACAAATTCTTTTTCCTCCTAAGAACTGTATTCCCAAATTGAGGGGACACTCTTAAAAAAATCTTACCACCCACCATGAACTCCAAGGACTGACTCCTTCAGACGACATAAGAATGCTTCCTTTTCTGACCTGTAACCAATAGTTGCCAAATTAACTTCACCTTCTCCAAGGTCTCTTTTACAATACTCATCCTAAAAACTAAAGACTCATTATATACATGATATTATAGAGGTAAATGATAAGTCCACCCATAGAGAGCCTCAAATATATCCATATGAATCAAAGACTAAAAGATGTTATTGTAGGCATACTCCACCAAAGCCAAGTGATCGCCCTAATCACCTCCAAAATCAAGAATACATGCTCATAGTGTATCCTTTAAAGTATGGATCATTATTTATAATTTCCCATTATCTTGGGGATGAAAGTTAATAATTATATTCAATAAGGTACCCATTGCCTTATGTAAATATTTCCAAATCCATGAGGTGAAATGGGTGTCTCTGTCATATACTATACTCAAAGGAACTCCATAAATCCCTAAGATCTATCTAATAAATATTTGGAATGATCATTGATAAACCTTTCAATTTATGATTGTGAATGTTTGACCAAGAATAAAATCGATTCAAATTGAAAGATTGTTAGAACCCCATCACAGGTAGCAGTAGTCGAGTGTTGGTGGTATTATTGGACATGAGGCATTATGACTATAAAAACTTCTAGTAATTGTGGATTCCATGTGTGCATTTTATTGTGGCGTGTACCTATGTTAACATCTCATTGGAATAATATGTTGATCCAATATACCATCTTGACACCATTTCTAACTACTAAAATGCACTTTGGAAACCTATCAGAGAGTTTTGATGTTTCCCAATACTTAAATATCTACCCATATTGATACATGAAATCAACAGGTTGTGGACACAAGGAATAAAAATGTCCAATGGGATTCATAATGATATGGAATGGTCTCAAAAACAAGGATAATGTATAATGTGAAATATATGCCAAAAGGATGTTCATAATAGGAAGCGATGCTCTAATATTTCTAAGACAAGTTTTAATTTTCTAGATTATTGATGTATGTATGAAAATAATGTAATGTCCCAAGTATTTTAAAATTTTGATTAGGTCCAAACATCAGGTCTTTGTTTTGGTTGGTTTTATAAAAGTTTCAGTGATTGAAAACCAGCCTTCTAAAAATATATTACTTATGAATTTGAAAATCAACCTTCAGAAAATACTCAATCAACTCTAGTGATTGTTCAAGTATACTAAACATGTTCCTTCCAAAACATCTTGTAATTGTTCAAAATATTCTAATTATGATAAAAAAGGTGATCTAATTAAACATGTAAAGTATTTAAAAGGACTCGTGAATAAGATCAATGGAAAATGATGAAACTAAATTTTCAAGAATAAATTTAGATGTAATTATATACAATACACTCTATGATAAATAAAGATCAATCCATTTTATCAACTTAAGAAAGATAAAAGGGTATTAATATAACTGTTATAACCTACATTCTACCAATAATAACATTCTACTAACCATGACATTATATATACATTGTATACTAAATTTTATTTCATGTTTATGCGATGTGATGGAGTATATTACTCTGCTCTTTGAAAAGTATAGACATGTTTTTATGAGGTGTTGAGGGTCATGAGGTTCGATGAGTTAGGGTGAGTAAAGAACACTATTATCATCACATTTTCCTCTAGATACTATTATACATTACCTACGACATGTTGGATACTATGGTTTCAATGTATCATATTATACATTTGGTGATCATAACCTCCTTGGTACCCTTATCGAGAGATGGGAACTTGAGACTCATATATTGCACCTGCCTGAGGGAGATACGACCATCACCATAGAGGATGCGGTATTTATGATCGGTCTTCCTATGTAGGGTGTTACAGTTATAGGGACCACCCGTGGAGACTGGATGAGCTTGTATAATGATTGTTAGGACTAAATATTGTGGGAGATGACATTGCTACATCTAGAAGTTCTCAATATTTGAGATGACATGAAATGAACTTCACACATTTACCCGCTAATTCTGATGAGTAGTATTTAATGTTTCATACCAATGCATATATCTTACAGCTCATTGGAGGCACAATTTGTTTGATCACTCAATTATGTATATCCATATGATGTATTTGGGGATACTGGAGGACTTTGATTAGGCTTGGAAATACAAATGGGAATCTTCATGTATAGCATAAACATATAGAGTATTATGAAATACATGCTTATCAGATCAAAATGATCTTAGTGGATCTATCATCCGCATTTAGAAGTGTTCATTTGGTTCCATCCCTCCCCTATCCCCTATTATTGTTGGTTCGAAGCTTGATATCGATGTGATACATGATTCTCCATGAGGATGTTGGTATGATCACTCATCTTTATTATTATTTTTATGATAATATGAGTTATTTTACGTAATTACTAATTATTTATCACTTTTTATATTGTATGTTATAGGTGGAGTTAGGTAGATCATTTTATCAGGACACCAAGACACAATTTTTATGCATACTGTCACATGATATAAAATATAATACCTACCAATGTAAGTTTTATATTGACCAATAAATTTCATAATATTATCATTTTTGGAAATTATTAAGATAATATTTTAACAAATTTCACCTATAATTTCATATTTCATGGCTTCCATACTAAGGTATATTAGACCAGCTGACTGCATACCGCACTGCTGGGCTTGATGATGCTAGGGTTATAGTGCCTCTTATACAGTTTCATATTATTGAGCGGTACTAAACTGATAAAGCTATGCATCAATTTTTATGGGTTCAATATATTTTATTCTCACACAAATAGACACTATAACTTTATTCCTTGAATCCATCGGGGAGGAAAGATGTCTGCTAGAGATGAAGACATGCATTATTTGTTAATATCTGGGAAATACATGCAATATTTCATATCAATGGCATTCCTACAATATGAAATCATCTATCATGGAATCTCACCTATGCTCCACGGTATAGACTGAAGTCTATACTATATCTTACAACACTTAATTAAATAACATTACATTAGTTTGTTTGTAGTATATATTTTTAGTTATTCTAAATTTCATTATAACATATAATACTAAAGTATATTATCCATGTTCCTAATCCCGAATGGGGTGAGGTATTTAGTAATTTAGCATACCATGATATAGTGTGGGAAATGATTCAATCATATTATATTTTTTATGATAGTTTATTCAATCATATACCTCATGGAGTGTAGGTTCCTGCTCAGGAACCTTCTTAAACATTTTTTGATGTTTGACAGGCCACGACAAAAAAGATATAGACCACAAAAAGATGCATGTAAGGCCTCACCTATTTCATAGGAAGATGAAACACATCCATAAGACAATCCTCGATTGATTTTCAATGTGTACCAACATCCATGGGATCAATCTATATTGGAAACATATCTATTTTTTAGATATAGTAGATCTGAACTCATATCAGGACTTATTAGCCATGCCTTCATCCTTCATGATCGATCCTTCATAGAGTATATGACTCCCTCATTATATTTTAGGTCTTTCCACTTACACTGTGGGTGAATAATCATTGCACATATGGAAATCTCAATCACACCTCCTCCTGAAGATTCACAAATAGATCAACAGACTATCGAGGTTCCTATACCCAAGGAAGATCCCCCTTTAGTTCATTAGACTCCACCACATCACAGTGGTTGCCGATCTCAATATTGGCATCCCATTCACACTTTGTGCTATGATACAAGACCTCATCATAGACATTGATGAAAAATAATTGCACTCATTTATTTATATGTTTTATATTGACTTAAATTATTTGGTATTACATTGAGTGCTCTATATTATTGATAATGTTTAAATTATTATAAAAACATCAATCAACTAATTAAATTTAATAAATATATTTCAAAAAATTTACTTCCATAAAATATTAAAATTAAAATTAATAATTTTAATTTTAATGTATATACTTTCCTTTTTTACTATAAATTTTGAACCAACCCATTTATTTTTAAAATAAATCCAATACATACGAATACAATTATTTTACTTTATAATTATTATATTTATTTTGAAATTATATTTTTTTTAAATAATTTAAAAGTAATAGTTATTAATTAATAACAATTAAGAGTAATTAATAATTAAATAAACATAATTAATAATTAATTAAATATTACTAATTATAAAAAATCAGTCATTAATAATTAGTAAATAAATTAAACTAGTTAATAATAACATCATTAACAATATTTATTATGTATTTATAATAAGTATTAATGAATTTTAACTATTTAATAATAATAAATAAAAATTATTAATTATCTAATAATATTTATTAATAAATAAATATTATTTAACTTATAATTAACAAACAACTTATTATTTATTTATTAAGTGATAATTATATATAATAATTATAAATAATTACTATTTAATTATTAATAAATCATGTGAATAAGTTAAAAATAATTAGTTGGTTGTAATTATTACAATTTAAAATTACCATTAAAATATAATACTTTTTAAAATTTATTATTTACTCTTAGGAAAATATAAAACAATTATAAACATTAATTAATTTTGAATTATTATTAATATTTATTTCTAAATAATTATTTATCATGGTATATATATATATATATTGAAAAGTGAAAAATCAATTATTATTTCAAATTATTTATTTATATACTTGTAATTAATTATAAATCATAGTTATTAATTACAAATAATTATTTCTATATAATTAATTTATGAAAAATCATTTTTTTATTTTGACTTAAACTGAAGGCTTGACGGGCTCTCATGCCTTCTTCAAAAATTTATGTAATAAGGAATTGAATCCCATTACACATTTGGCTTCCCTTAGTAGATGCAAAAGGTGTGAAGGTCTTCAATGCCTTTGTGGCTTACATTTCAAAAAAATAAGCATGTACTTATTTTCATTTTTTTTGAATGACCTAGAATAAAACCCACAATCGATATATTTCTTGGAGTCCCTTAAGAATAAATAATTTGAACTTACTAGGATTAAAATAAACCATTAAGGATTCATAAATCATGTTCACATTAGATTAACAAAGGTGACCATAATATGACCAATTTCTATACAAAATCGTTATTAAATGATATTAACATTATATTTCCTGTCTTTGATGGATTTTGAAGGTAATTTATGTAAATAAAGTATTTTCTAAAATCTAAATTAAATAAACCTTCAATATTTATCGAATTGTGTTTATCTTAATATTTTTATTCGATATCACTAGTATGTTATGAAGAAAAAAAATATTTTTACGAGGTCAACTATCAATGTCAGAGTTAGTCTTTGGTGGGATAATAATTATGTATATCACACATATTCACTAATATCATAAAACAATAAAATATTATTTTATCCATGAATTACCTAGAACACATGACTATTTATACATGCATACCAAAAGTTTATGCTTTCTTAGGTTCCCATCCAAGATAATATTGGGAAAAAATACCCCAAACCTTTCTTCAACCCAAACCAAACCACCATTAACCTCAAGAGAGTTCACTGATCCCCAAGTACTGAAGAATAGCACTAAATGTTTCAGTTTTCTATTAAGTAATGGTTTACCCTATGGTAATAAAATAGTTTAATGTCTTATTCTATCAAAATATGAAATAACCTGCTCAAACATCATATGTTGTTATGTCCAGAGGTTTTTTATTATGTTTTTTGTCAATTAGCTATGTAAATTAAGGATTTTCAATGATATAATGTAAAGGATATGATTCAGGTGATGAATTGGAATATACACCCAAAAAGGGTATGGACTTTCTTCCATGTGAATTAATTAGAAAAGTAGATGAAAAATTTCCTTAGAATTTATAGCTAGAAGGGATACTTGGGAGAAATGAATTTGAGGTGATGGCTGTTGAATCTGGTATGGGACAATTTGTAAACCTATGAATTTAAATTCTAAATTAGATTCAAAGTACTTGTGAAATTATATCTAAATATAGAAAACACATCTTTAGAGTTTATAATATACCACTTGATTTAATATGAATTTGAACACTCCTGGATGAAGGTTGATGCGAATAGATATGGATAAGAAATGATTAAAGAAGATCTACACCTGAGATGACAAAAGAGTTCACAAGAATAGTCTAGTAATGAGTATTTTATATACAGCAACACCTTGTAACTATTCTAGAAGGAGATTAAAATAATATTAATTATTTTCATAATTATTTGATGATTTTCTGAGATGATTTTAAGTGGTTTGAAAAATCCTTGGTGAAATATGAAGTCTTTTTGAAGTCATCTTCAAAAAGATAAAAAAAAATTAGTTAACTGAAAAGTGGTTATGTTCTAAACATAAGTCTTTTTATAATATATCATATAACTTCATTGTGAACATATAACTTTAGGTGTTGGGTGTAAGACTTTGAGGTGATCATAAGACTTTGAATTTTATCATATGAATTTATTTGATCATAATACTTTTTGAACATAATATTTCATTATATGGATTTTTCATCAATTGTATGACATTGGGGTTTATTGAAAATTTACAAATTCATGATCACAAGACTTCAACAATAGTTTATGTATTTGGAATACCTAATTTAATAATTCAATGTATAACTTGAAGACTATAAGACTTTAAATTCATATGTTTATAGTTATCCATCGAGTTGATTACAAGTATTCATCATGGGACTTAGCGAGCGTAACCTTTAAAGTTTCCATCATAAGACTTCATCACTTAGTGAAAATTTGGAAGTTCTATAGGATGAAAAATAATAGTTTTTGATATTTAATCTGATAAAGATCAAGTTCATTTGGGATGATGGAATAGATATTCTAAAATTATTCAAACATAAAAAAAATATGGAATAGTGTATGAATAAATAGAGAAATAATGAGAGGATATGATCTTCATCTATATAATGGGAATATCAAAGAACAACAATGAAGGGAGTTTCTATAATTTTTCAATTATGATGAAATCAAAATCTGATGATGTTGATGTTGTTCTTATGTGATCAAAAAATCATGAATCTTATTCAAGCCATGATTCAAGATTGTTTTGAGGAATATTGATGGAGGGGTTCCATTTCATGTATTATTTGATAAATCAAGTGAATTTATCAGGTTTTCCATAATAATCCAAAATAAGTTTCGTCAATGATTTCTCATTCATCATATAATAATTCATTTATGTTTTGAGATAGTTGAGAGGAAAAAAAGAAGCATGTTGATATTCTTCTATTTTTGCAGACTCAAACACAGTTCTTTACTATTTTCATGAGAATATCTCATGCTACAGGAGTTATTTCCATACTAAAAATGTATTTTTTTTATATTTCCATAAAACTACAAGGAATTTTAATTTAGATTCAATATTGATATTTTGTTTTTGTGAATAATAATAAGTCGACCCTAGAGAAGAATAAATAAATATTTTATTGGGACGTGTTTCAAAGAAAAGAGAATCAATAAATAGAGATCATGGTTAGAATGGTATTTTAGTTGAAAGAGAAACACTCAAGAATCCATTCGAACACAGATCATATTATTACATAATATTGTTTTATTATAGGAGGTTTCTTTTGTCAAAATGCATTCCATTAATGGAACACTGAAAATGAAATGTGATTTTAATGCTGCCACCTGTGTATGTGAGATTAATTTATCTCTAGGATAATAGATATAAAGATTCATTGTGTCCATATATCAAATATAAGGTTGAATGATTGAGTATATTTATACAATACTATAAAGAAAATTAAGAATAAAAGGAATCTATCAAAGAATAAGAATAAGGAATTCACTGAAATTTATAGTCAGGTGGAAGAAGAAGAGTGAACCAAGCATATGAAAATTTTCGGATCTCAATATATGTAATAATAAATAAGTAAATAGATGAATCCTTTGAGGATAATATACCAAGTTTCATGAGCAATTTTTGAATAAATTAATGTTTTTGAAGATTCATTGGACTGAGGAAGTGGATTAGCATTTTTGGGTGTAGACACATCCCTATATAGGTTGTGATCTACTTTAGGAGGAAGAGATGAAATGAACTTATGGGATATTATTATAATGTACCTATTAGAGGTATCCCTATCTACTTGTGTAATATATTGGATTTTCACCTATGCAATATGGTGACCAGACCTATGTAATATGGTGCAATTGGTTTTAAGATGATACCTAACCAAATCCACTTCACTGAAGGCAAGACCATTGATCTACTGGAGGTACATGTCATTCTCTTGAGATAAACCCTAGTCAAATACCTATCAACCTGAACTAAAACCATAAGAAAAACTAATTAATAAACTTAATACCATTCAAAAAATCACACAGTGACATGCCTCCATCAAAGAGACAAGTGATTTCATGTTTGTGTTGTCTCAAGATGTCCATTAGTTAGGATACACAATAGCTCCATCATCCCAAGAAAATTCCACCATGCTTCGGTAGAATTGTTACTCAAATACCCAATAGAAATATCAAAAAATTAGACAGAGATGAGGAATGGAGGAATGGATACCAATGTGAAGTGAAACTTACCAAGACTCGCCAAGATCCAATGCCAAAATCACCCCAAAAGGAAGGGGGACCAAGAGAAGAGAGGGGAGAGTCCCCCTGGTCAGTGTGACCTAAAACCAAAGATAAAAGAGGGACTATATCTCTAAAATCCTGAGGGATATAATTGTAATTATACCCCTTTAAATCCCCACTGGGTAGCTGGTGGAGGCCACTGACGGCCGATAGACTCCTATGTGCTAGAAAACCCATGGGCTTGGCTATCCAGCCTTCCTCCAACCATCATCAATCACCAAAACCTCTTCCAAAAACATTCTATTGAGGTTTCCCAACCTTAAAAATACTCCTCCAAACCTCAGTTCTTTAAATGACTTGTCTACTAAAAAATGTTCAAATTCCCCTAGGAAATTCAAACTTGTCCATACACATGGGGTATTATAGTTGTATAGGATAAGACATCACATATGTGTGATATGACTTCCTGGTGATATTTGTTAGACTTTAACTTATTAGAGATGAGTTTAGGGTGACACACTCTTCTTACTACCACCATAGGTGGGGTACTGTTGAGTAGAGTCATGACATTATATCATAAATTATTATTCAAAACCATCTATGAGAGAATTTCTGAAGGCAGGCAGTGATGCAGGCATGACAAATGACGCAGGCCTGGTGACGCCGGCATGACACTGAATTGGACCTTTGGGCTATGTAATGGTCTTCATGCCCACTAGGGATTCAGACCATGTATTGAATAAATATGTCTTGATGGTTGGGTTATCCTTTAAGGGGCCTACAGCCTGCCTTTTCGGCATGTGTGTGTGGTGTGTGTGTGTGTGCGTGTTTAATGTAATAATGCCTCGAAGCACCTAATATATATATATATATATATATATCTTATATTATTATTATATTCTAGTAAAGTGGAACCAAAATCCCATGTCAAAAATCCTAAAAGGATTTCAAAAATACTTTTACTGTAAATAAGTGACATGTGGGAAGTTTTAAGTTATATTTTTAGATTAGTTTAATTCATGTAATTGTGAATAAAATAACATGATGGTTCATTGGATTTAGGTAAAATAGTGAAATGATTATATAGATAAATATCTTATTCAGGAACCCATAAATAATTCAGCAATGTCCAGGGAGATATTCAAGTTATAGGTCAACACTCAAGCACTAAGGAGGTCACAACAAGGACAAGTCCACCTCCTGAGAACCCTACCCCACTGAATGTCAATACCGATACTCTTGCGGATGATGTGCCATGTCAACTGCCCAACACCTAGAGGAGGGGTCGTCATCCATGAGGTAGAGTTGGTGGTCACTCCCACAAATGAATAATCTCTTTTCTCTAGGGTCATGGTCTGAGTTGTTTTGGAGCAGTGGATTATCATTGATTTTCATTTTGTTCCTCTCACTTTCCGCTTTCTCTTGTAAGTTGTTCTTTTATAATCATAAATATAAATATATTTATTTATTTATTTAAAAACTTATGAAATTATAATAAATATATTAATTATATATATATATTATAATTTGATAATTATTTAAATAAATATATATTTATTTATATGTATAAGTATAAATAAATATGTATTTATTTAAATTATTATGAAATTATAATAAATATATATAATTAAATTTATAATTTCATAACTATTTAAATAAATATAAATTTATTTATAGTTATAATTATATATCTATTATAATTTTATAAATATATATTTCTATATATTAATGAATATGTATATTTATTTATAATTATATCTATACATAGGTATACAATTCATGTTATACCCATGAACCTATTATTTTCTCATAAATACTTATAAAATTACAATAAATATATTTAAAAAATAAATATATTTATTATATTTATAATTATATATAAATACTTTTTAAATATATTTACTTATAATTGTAACTATATATATATATATTTAAATAATTATAAAATTACAATAATTATATATATTATAATGTTATAAATATATATATTTTAATATATTAATAAATATATAAATAGATAAATATATTTATATTTATAATTACATACAAATATTATTAAATATATTTATGTATGCTAATAATTATAAATAAATATTTATTTATTAATTTATTTAAAAAATTATAATAAAAATATTTATTATATTTCTAATTTTATAAATATATATAACAATATAAATATGTTTAAAAGCGTCACATATGTGATCTCATTTTCAAGTATTTTCCCAATTTATATTTGGTCTGTATTTCTCCCCCGTGGTTCAATTTAAATTTTGGAGAAAATGGTGTTTTTTGGGTGGGCAAGACCAGGCACACGGTTGGCACATAGTTAAGGGGAACCGTGCACCCCGACCCAAGTAATTTTGCAGTAGGCCAGAACCTACCACACGACTGCTGCAGGGTCATGCACCTGGTCCAGATGATCATGCGGTAGGTTGAAAAACTATTACACAACCACCGCACAACTGTGCGGCCAGCCCAAGTGACTGTGTGGATTGGACAGACCATGCGCCTAGTCCAGCACATTAATAATTGTATTTTTACGATTTTCCCTTTTCATATTTAAACCCTATTTCACCCATTTTCTTCCCCACTCGGGATTTTTATCCATTAGAGCTTTCTTGTCTCCCTTAATATCCATTAGAAACCCATTTTTGAAGGGGATTTGGTGGGGGAACTTCAAGACTCTTCAAGTAAGTGTATTTCTCCCTTGTTTCTTTCTTCTTTTTAGGGTGTCTTCCCTCTTTCTTTGGATTATAATTTTGCAATAGCTAGGTTTTTATTCATATGTTTTAATCTTGGATTTTTGGGTTCGATCTTCATGATTATGGTTCAGTTTTGATTTTTTGTGGTGTGATTGAGGTGTGGTTTGAGTTTCACATCATTTTTGGGAATGTTGACACTAAAGGTAGGTGGTTCCATGTATAAACATTATTTAGTGAATTTATTTTTCTTGCTTGAGTAATTTATCATGTTCCTTGATTATTTTGAGTGGTGTTAAAGTTGTTTTTGATAGGATTAAATATGAGTTTGATTTTAAAGTGGTGTTTTTGTGTGGAATTGGGTGTGTTTAATGTGTAAAACCATATTGTGTAACTTGGTAGTGTTTTATAAAATTTTTAATTGGTTTATTAAATTATTTAAGGGTTGAAAATCATGTTTTTATATGGATTTGGTGTGCGGTTGATTTTAAACAAGGATTTTGGGTGCATTTTTGGTGTAAAATATTTGTAGTGTTTCTTGAAATTGTTTAATAAATTGATTAATTGATTTATTAAATTAAGTACGAGTTTTGAAACATATTTGGAAAAAAATTTGGTGTGTGTATGATTTTAAAATGTAATTTGGGTGTGAAAGTGGTGGCATGTGATGTGTAATGCCTTGTTTGGTTGATGAAATATACAAGTGGTGTTATGTGACATGTGAAAATTTCAGCACAAAAAGGAAGCTTGGGTATCTAGGTGGGTGGACCAGGACTAGTTTTCTAGTGATTTGGAACGGGATATGGCTCAGTTTCAATTAGAAAGATTGACAATCACAACACTAACTATACATGGATGAGGTTTTGAGACCACTAGAATAATGGATGTCGCTTCTCTTGAGTGGATTGTGCATGGGAAAGCTATTGGTTGTTGTATCTATGCCACATTTCACTGAGATACAAGGTTTCTATGGTCCCATTGCTAGCTAGTGCCAAGGGTATTTCCTATTATTAGTGATCATTGGCTATATCACTATTACCGTCGACATACGGTATGTTTGGTTGGTAATTTCATAAGTAAGTGTGTTTTATTTAATGTTGTTTTCTTTAATGTTATTTCTCATTTAAATTTTCT
Source organism: Viscum album (assembly GCA_963277665.1). Classification (NCBI taxonomy): domain Eukaryota; kingdom Viridiplantae; phylum Streptophyta; class Magnoliopsida; order Santalales; family Viscaceae; genus Viscum; species Viscum album. Next base: position 433,376,705 of record OY728141.1, on the reverse strand, counting down.
TTCCTTAAAATTGTTACTAGAATATCCTTTTTATAAAAAAATTCAATATTTTTTTATTAGAATTTTTATAGTGTGAAATCTTGTATTGGGTGTAATTCTACAGGGCTTAGGCTCACACCCTACTTTCAGTTTTGGGTGTAAGTAGACTTGGTAATGTTTGAAACTTGTGAGGTAAGGCCTTTAGAAATGGTAGTTTGGGTTTCTAGAGGTTCATCTTGGTGAGGTGTTGTGGATATGGTTTATGGGTGGTGTCCCTTGCCATGTAGTGGTTTTTGTGATAGACTTTTGGTTACTTTTTGTTGTATCCTTGTTTGGTTTTGACTTAAACCTTGTAACTCAATTCTGAAAATTGTTTAAGGTTTTTTTGCTTTGAATTTTCAGATTTGGTTTATTTATTATTGTATTTTTTAATGAATATAAATTCAAGTAAATTGTTCCCACTCTTTATTTATGATACTCGGGCACTTGTGATCGCCTATGGGGATAAGGAATGCCCTTCATCCCTTGCCACTGACTAGGTCGGGCACCAGTTTGGATGATGACCCATCTTGGTTTGCCAAAAAATGGTATTAGAGGCAGTTTTATCTCTTTAGGTTATTTCATTTGAGATGAGTCTGGTTAGATAGGAGCTAGGACTATCAGGGCTCGAAGTTCTGGTTGCGAGTAGGGTGCCTGGCCAGCACACCTCATGAAAAACATTGAGTCTCCATGGGATGTTTGTTTTTTTTGTTTGAATTCTCTTCTAGGTGGGATGTGTAGGCTACAGAATGTATGTGGACATTTGGTGGGGGTGAAGTGTTTTGTTTATTTCATTATTGTGATAAGTTTGATTTATTTATATTTGAAGTCATTGCTGAAATTTTTCAGAACTATTGCACTGATGTTTTCTCTTAGGACTGTTTCTTTTTGTAGAAATACGCCTCCATAGAGAGATCCCTTGCAACCACAGGAGGAATTCGGGGAGATTTATCCCACACCACTTGATTAGAGGTTGGTGGAAGCTGTGGTCTGGGGTGTTCAGGCTCTAGGATAGGGAGCAGGTCCTACTCCTGCTCTAGTTAACGAAGATGAATCTAGTCCTAGGAAGGACCAAGACTAGGAGTTTCTCAAGAACAAACCTCCTACTTTGTAAGGTAGCATGTACCCTCATGAATCAAAGGAGTGTATTGGAAAAAATAGAGTGTTTGTTTGAGTTTCTTGATACACCTAAGGAAGTCATAGTAAAATTCACCTCATTCTTGTTAGAGAGTCCAAGTCGAAGGTGGTGGGAATCAATGCTTCAAGTTGAGAAGTATGATTAGATGAGTTGGAAGAACTTCAAAGTTATATTCAATGACCAATACTATTTTGAGTTCTTGGATTATACTAGATATTAGGAGTTTATGGATCTTGTTGAAGGGGACCAGTCAATGATGGAGTACGCCAACCGCTTTTTTGATCTAGTCCAATATTCACTTGAAATAGTCTTCAATGAGAAGATGAAGGATCAGAATTTGGAAAAGGGTTTTCATTCAGAGATCTATTCTCAAGTATTACCATTCAAGATAAAGACCTATGATGAGGTAGTTAATCAAGCTTTTTATGCTGGAGATTTACCACAAGGGAAGGTCTGGTTTCTCTAGGTAAATTTCAGTGGTGGGTAGTTGCAGTTCATCTAAGAAGAAGTGGAAGTGGGATGAGTAGGGGAAGAAGGGAGGTGGGAGTTCAGGCCATCCTTCCAGGCATTCATCATCTATAGCTTTTGATGCAGGGTCTTTCATGTTTTATTAGTGTGGGAGAATAGAACACATATTACCTACATGTACATCTCCTCCTAGTACTTATCATCAATGAGGGGTTATGGGGATCTTGTGGCATTTTAGTAGGGTGACGAGATCATACAAGAGTGGGGAAGGATCGGTGGCTTCTATGGGAGTGTCAGTTCATTCAGGACCATCCAGGATGATGGGTTATCGATTTTTTGGTCATGGCGGAAGGACAAAGTTGTCTTTAGGGTAGATCGGGTTCAAGGTAGAGCTACAGGTGAGTGGTCATTCTTAGGTAGAGACTAGTAATCTTCATGTTGCGGATCAGGCACCACCAGGATAGGATGAAGGACACTCAACAGTTCAAAGTACCATTCTAATTGCATATTCTATAGTAGTAGTTTTATTTGATACTGGTGAATCTATTTCTTTTATCTCTACCCATATTTTGAATCTTTTGAACTTTCCAACCAAGCTGATGTCTTTTTTCAATGGAGTTCGTAATTCCATTGGGTAAAAAGAAGGATCAGGGTTTTAGGTTCCCATCTTGTGTGCTCTCTGTGTTAAGGGTCGAGATGGAGTGGTATTTTCTGGTCTTGGATATGGAACCTTTCTATGTAATCCTCTACATGGAATGGCTAGTGTGATTCTAATAATATATCGATTATTATAGGCGACAGGTGAGTTTCATGGAACCTGATGGGAGTCTTCAAGTATTTCTTGGGGAATGGGATCCTTGGTCGGGTCGTGTGGGACCTCCACTCTTAGAGTTGGGAAATATTTTCTTTCAGTTATCATCACTCATGCTAGAGAATGATGGTGGTGCTCCTAAGGGTGGATTACCTTTTGTGGTGGATGAGTTCTCAGACGTATTTCCAGATAATTTTTTCAGATTACCCTTAGAGTGATATGTAGGGTTATCGATTGATTTGGTGTCAAGAAGACCATGGATATCTCTTCCCTCATATCGTATGGCCCCCACCAAGTTGATGGAATTAAAGATATAGCTAGAAAATTTGGAATCCAAAGGGTTTATTCACCCAAGTGTCTCTCCTTGGGCTGCTCCTATTCTATTCATGAAGATGTCTAGTGGATCTCTCTGATTATGCATCAACTACCAGAAGCTAAATAAGGAATCCATTAACAATAAATACCCTTTTCCTATAATTGATGACTTTTTTGACCAAATAAATAGGGAAAAGTGGTTTTCCAAGATAGGCTTGCATTCGGGTTACCACCAAGTCAGGGTGTGAGAGGAGGATATCCCAAATATGGATTTTCAAATTAAGTATGACCACTTTAAGTATTTGTTCATGCCTTTCAGATTGACCAATTCTTCAGCAGTTTTTAAGGCACTCATGGATTGGGTGTTCCAATAGTATCTCTACTCCTTCATTGTAGTATTCTTAGATGACATCCTAGTTTATTTTGGATCTAAGGAGGAGTATAAGTATCTCTTGTGGATCAATTTTAGCACTCTGAAGGATCATTGCCTTAATGAAATTTTTTCAAAGTGCACCTTCTAAATAAGAGAGGTGAAGTTTCTTAGTCATGTGATTTCAGAGCAGGGGGTTTCATTAGACTCCAAGAAGATCAGTGCTATTATTTTATGGTAGAATCTAAAGAATTTGTTCGAGATTAGGAGTTTTCTTGGCCTGGACAGTTATTAAAGATGGGTTTTTGGGATTTCTCTTATCTTCCCTCTTCCATGACCACACTCACTGGGAAAGGGATGAAATTTGAATAGATCCTAGAGTACCAAGAATTCATTGATAAGTTGAAGTGGTGTTTTAAAACCTCAGCTATGTTGATCTTTCTAGAATCTGGGAAGAGATACATGGTTTATTTTGATGCTTTAGGTATGGGCCTCAGGTGTGTTCTCATGCAAGATGATCATGTGGTGGCATATGGTTCTCACTAACTCATACCACATGAAAATAATTACCCAACATGTGAATTGAAATTAGTAGTGGAGATTCATGCCCTAAAGACTTGTCACTATTATCTTTTTGGGGAGAAGTGTGTGGTCTATTATAACCATAAAATCTTAGCCTGCATTTTCTTTCAAAAATATTTTAACTTGAACCAGCATCATGGGATTGAGTATTTGTAGGGGTTAGATTTTGATATCATATATACCCCAAAAAAGGGTAATGTGGTGGCTTCCACCTTAAGTAGAAAAGTTCTAGTGTATTCTTTGAGGATTTCTAGAGATGATTGGACTTTTATGGGGCTCTTTACCCATATTCACTTAGAGATCAAGGATCAAAATGGTGGTGCATTCTTCACAAGTGTAAAGTTCACTCCTTCCCTTTTGGAGTTGATTTAGTAGAAGTATCCTGGTGATGAGCTGTGTCAATGGTATATGTATTTTCTTTATGATGCAGAGACATCTGATGATTGTTCTTCATCTCCTGATAGAATCTTGTGATTTAAGGATCATTTCGTGGTTCCATTGTATCTAAGGAAGGTGGTGATATAGGATAGCCACCAATCTCAGTGGGATTTTCATCCTGGGTCTACCATAATGTATTATGATATTCATTGATAGTTTTGTTGGCCATACATGAGGTGAGGCATAGATGATTTCGTGTCGAGGTGCTATACATGTCGGCAGGTAAAGGCAGATCATCAAAGGACCTATGGTTTGCTTCATCCATTGATCATTCATACCTAGAAGTGGGATGAGGCCACCATATATTTCATTTTTGTATTACCTCATACACCTTGGGGAAGGAGTTCCATATGCATGGTTATTGGTCATTTGACCAAATCAACCCCTTTTATTACAATCAGTGATTTAGGAAAAGTGGATAAGCTAGGCCAGTTGTATGTTCAAGAGGTGGTAAGGATTCAAGGTGTTCCATCAGTATTTGTTTTATATAGGGAACCTTGTTTTAACTCTTGCTTCTAAGAAGGCCTTTAAAAGGCATTGGGGTCAAAAATTAAGATGATTACGGCATACCATACTCAAACGGATGGTCAGACGAAGCGGGAAAATTATATTCTTGAGGACATTCCTTGCGATTTTGTTTTATATTTAAGAGGATTGTGGGATATCCATTTGGGTTAGGTTTAATTTGTTTTACAATAAAAATTACCAATCTTAAATTAAAATGGAACCATTTGTGGCACTTTATAGTCATCCATTTCAATATCCATTATGTAGGGATGAGGTTGGCGAGACCTCACTTTTGGGACAAAGCCTTGTGCAAGAGACATATGATAAGTTCAAGTTGATAAGGAATCAGTTATTGATAGTTAAGAGTCGCCAAAAATCTTATTTTTATCATAGGTGTTGAGGTCTTGAGTTTTCTATGGGTGATCAGGTGTTCTTGAAAGTGGCCCCTCGCTTGGGTCATCGTCGTCTAGGAAAGTATGGAAAGCTAATGTTGAGGTATGTCAGCCATTTTGAAATCACTGAGTGAATTGGAAAGATAGAATATAGGTTAGCTTTTCTTTATCAGTTGACATCAATTAATGATGTATTTCATGTCTCCAAAATTATTAAGTATAATTAGGATTTGTCTCATGTGTTGAATTGGGAAGAGTTGGAGATAGAGTTTGATTTATCAGTGTTTGAGTGGTCGGTAAAAATAGTGGACTCCTAAGAGAAGGTCCTTTAGAGGAAGTCTATTATATCAGTCTGTGTCCTTTGGTATCATGGGAATGATGTGTATGAGTCTTAGGAGAAAAATTCATGGGATGAAAAAGAGTATTCGTTTTTATTTTCTGACCAAGCTTTGAGTTGAATTTCCAGAGGCGGAAAGTTTTCATAGTGGGGACAATTTTCACATCCATGATCTCATTTTTAGGTATTTTTCTTGTTTATATTTGGTTTATATTTTCCCCCTTGGTTATATTTTTAATTTTGAAATAAAAGTGGTTTTTTTCTATGGGAAGGCTCAGGAACACGGTTGGCGCACGGTTAAAGTGAATTGTGATCCCTGGTCGAGGTAATCATGTAGTAGGCTAGAACCTACCACACGAATGTCGCATGGCCATGCTCCCAGTCCAGCTAACTATTTGGTAGGATTCTGAACAATCACATGACCACTTTTTGGATGTACAGCTGGCCTAAGTGACCGTACGGTCTGGATAGACTGTGCACCCAATCCAACACATTAAAAATTATATTTTTACTATTTTTTTCTTTTCTAATTTAAACCCTATTTGGACTATTTTCTTCCCCACTCGGGAGTTTTAGCCATTAGATCTTCCTTGGATCCCTAAAGATACCTTGGACACCAATTTTTTAAGGGGATTTAGTGGGGAAACTTCTAGAATCGTCAAGTAAGTGTATTTCTCCCTTGTTTCTTCCTTTTTTTAGGGTTTCTTCCCTCTATCATGGGGTTCTAATTTTACAAAATCTAGGGTTTTGTTACTAGGGTTTAATATTGGGGTTTTGGGTTTCGATATTCATGATTAGGGTTCATTTTTTATTGTTTGTGGGGCTATTGAGGTGTGGTTGGAGTTTCACATCATTTTGGGAATTTTGACACCAAAGGTAGGTGGTTACATGTATAAACATTATTTGGTGAATTTATTTTGATTGCTTAAGTAATTTGGAATGTTCCTTGATTATTTTGAGTGGTGTGAAAGTGGTTTTTGATAGAATTAAATACGCCTTTGGTTTTAAAGTGGAGTTTCTATGTGGAATTTGGTGTGTTTCATGTGTAAAACAATATTGTTTCATTTGGTAGTATTTTATGAATTATTAAATAGGTTTATTGAATTATGTAAGCATTTTGAATCATGTATTGATATGGAGTTGGTGTGAGGTTGATTTTAAAAGATTATTCTGGGTGCATTTTTGGTGTAAAAGCTTTTTAGTGCTTCTTGAAATTGTTTTATAAATTTCTTAAATGATTGATTAAATTAAGTAAGAGTTACGAAACATATTTGGAAAAGGTTTTGGTGTGCGTATGATTTTAAAATGGAATTTGGGTGTACAAGTGGTGGCATGTGATGTGTAATTCCTTGTTTGGTTGATTAAATTTAAAAGTAGTGTTATATAATATGTGAAACTTGTTTTAGCACAAAAGGGGAGCCTCGGTATCTAGGAGGGAAGACTAGGACTAGTATGCTAGTGATTTAGAAGTGGATACGGACTAGTTTCTCTTAGTAGTATTAATGATCACAACACTAACTAAACATAGATGATGTTTTGATACCATTAAAATTTTTGGTGTTGCTCCTCTCTAGTGTCTTGTTCACAAGAAAGTTGTTGGTCGTGGTTTCTATGCCACATTTCACCATGATATGAAGTACCTAGGGTCCCATTTATAGCTAGTTCCTTGGGGTATTTCCTGTGATAAGTTATAATTGACTATATAACACTTACCATTGACATATGGTATGTTTTGTTTTAAAGTTTATTTCTTTAAAATTATTTCTCATTTAAAGTTTCTTTCCTTAAAATGGTTACTAACTTCTCCTTTTTATAAAAACATGAAATATATTTGTCTTATAATGTTTATATTATGGAATTTGTATTGGGTGGAATTATAATAGTCTTAGTCTTTCACCCTACTTACACCTTTGGGTGTAAGTAGACTTGGTTGTGTTTGACATAGGTAAGGGAGAGTCCTTTGGAGATGGTGGTTCAGGTTGCTAGAGGTTCGTCTTGGTACAGTGTTGTGGATATGTCTTTAGGGTGGTGCCTCATTGCCATGTGGTGGTTTTTTTGATAGACTTGTGGTTCCTTCTTGTTGTAGATTTTTTTGGTTTTGACTTAATCCTTGTAACACAATTTTAAAAATTGTTTAAGGATTTGTTGGTTTAAATTTTCAGATTTTTTATTCATTTTTGTTTTTTTAATGCATATAAATTCAAGTAAATTATTCCCACCCTTTATTTATGATACCCAAGCACTTGTACTAGCCTGTGGGGATAGGGAATGCCCTTCAAGCCTTACCATGAGCCAGGTCGGGCGCTGATTTGGATGATGACCCGGCTTGGTTCGTGACAATAAATATATAAATATATTTATAAATATATACAAATATGTATAATTATAATTATTAATAAATATAGATATATTTAAATAATTATAAATTTATAATAATTATATTAATTATATATATATGTAATTATCAATATAAGATAGATATTTATTATAATTTTATTAATTATATATATTTATATAACTATAAATATAATATAGATATTTATTATAATTTTATAATTATTTAAATAAATATATAATTATTTATAATTATAACTATAAATTTATATATTTATATTTATAATAAATATCTATATTATATTTACAATTATATAAATATATATAATTAATACATCTATTATATATAATTAAAAATATAATAAATACATTTATTATAAATTTGAAATTATTTAAATAAATATATATTTATTAACATTAGATCTTTATCAGAACTAAAAAAAGGTTGAAAATTTGTGTCTTTATCAGTGCTATAAATTTAAAACTGATAAAGATGCTATTTATCAACACTTTTTAGTGCTAATAAAAGTCTATCTTTATCAGTGCTAAAAAGCATTGGTAAAGGTATGTTTTATCAGTGCTTTCCATTTTAGCGTTGAAAAAATCATACCTTTATCAGTGCTTTCCAACAAGTGATGATAAAAGTCTTTCCTTTTATTATAAAAGAAACCCAATTAGTACCAATTCACTTCTCATGCACAAGCTCTCACATAACCAAACCTCTCCCACCACTTCCTCCTATTGTTGCTTCCTCTTTCCACTACTGCCTCTTCCCTACACTACCTCTTCTCCCTCTAGTGTCACCACCACCACTGTTAGACCCTATTGATGTTGTCAGACCTCCAAATCTAAGGTATGTTCTTATTTATGCATTATTATTTCCTCTTTCTTGTTTTTATTTATCTAAATGGTAATGGAATTCAAATAAATGGCTAATTATATTCTAAAACTTGGTGTTTTTAGTGTCTAGGGTGTATGGAGTACTTATCTATTTACATATTCTTTTTCATGCACTTATTTATTTATAATATATATTTTAAATTTTATAATGTTTAGTTATGGGTGTTGATGTGTAATTGGATGCTTCAATGGATGTTATACCATATTTAAATGATAGTTTTATAAATGTGTTTCATCGATTATTATTGTTGGGATTTTAGAAAAACATCATGGGAATATTTAGTTAGAGATGTGGTAATTATAGAGCCATGAGTTATAATATTATGTTCACACATTTATAGTACCCTTATATTAGGTCTCACACCATCTATTAGAATTTCCTTCTCAATTAGGTCATTAATGGTGAGTTTATTGTGTTGCATTTGTATTGCAACAATATTCTAGTTTGATGATTCCCTTGATTTTTCTACTTAGATTATCTCCTTAGGTATTTGGTAGGTAACCCTTAATAGTTTATGCTTGATATTTTATTATTTTTTTATCTTATGGTTGTATCTTAGTAAATTATATTTTCTTTAAAAGGAAAATATATGTTTTGTTAGTTTTATTTACTCAACCCAATGTAATTAAATTATTTTCATTATTTTACCTAAAAATAAAGTTTTTTGGTTTGTCTTAACAAATGTATGGTATAAAATAATTAATGATATCCTACTACGCTCTTTGCTCACACTATAAATATACACATTGGTGTGTATATAAACTTTTTTTTCTATGACATTGGTAAATGGAAAGGGTCACACTTTTATAGTGTTGTTCCATAGTCACTTGTTAAAGATATAATGATAATGGGATATAGAGGTCACTACAGGGAATAAAGAGACAATATTCATTTTGTGTTATTTTAAAATATTTACTATAAGGTTCCTCTCTTGTAAATAAATTTATTTTTGGTTTAACTTTATATTTTGGATCATGTGTAAACCTTTTATAGCTTTGTATTTTATAAAATATTGGTTATTCTTGATTCGTGTATCTTTTCTAAGGTGCCTCTCTTGGAATTTATGTCTTTTTGAAAATGCCTAAGTGACCCTTTTAAGATGATTCAAGTTTTTTGAAATGTTTCTTAAAAAATTATATGTGTTCAACATACCCTTTTTTGGTTTTAAATCGATTTAAAATGATTTAAAAATTTGGAATGGACTTAGGTTTCATGTCAAGTGTTTTTCAACCCACTTGATTGGATTTCATAAAAGTATGTGAATGTTTTGAAATCATATTTAATGTTTGTTTCATTTTAACAAATGGTGTGTGAAGTTTTAAATGAAAATTTGTAAAGTATAGATGGTTGTCGCTCATTTTAAATGATTAAGACTGTTGGGTCATGAATTTGACTTGAATGTTTAAAAAAGGAATTGTATTTTTGTGAGATTTCTTGGAACTAATTGGTTTATTTTAAAAAGGGTGTGTTATTTTAAAGAGGAATTTGAGTAAATGGTTGTTTTTTAATGGTATTTAAATTATGATTTTATAAATATTTTTCAGATTAAATTTGAAATGTAGTTTTTCCATAATATTTTAAGTTTATATTTTTATAGAATTTGGAAAACCATTACATTATATAGGTAATACAAGTATGTTAATAATAACACCATAGAAAGGGAATTTCACTAACTCTATCCAACCCATAGGATATCCATCATTACCTCAATCCCATAAAAGGTGAATTAATGTTTAACCCCATTGAAACTCCTAAAACCACTTTGCATCCAACATCACATGCATGGATTGAATAAGGGGAGTCCTCTACAATTACATCTTATTTCTGGTTTGGTGTTAGATTCTATGGGGATGAGTCTCAGGAAACAAAATTAAATAATAACTATCATTCAAATGTTGAGTTCAAATTACTTGAAAGTCCCATTTTGTGTATTTATTTTGTTAAATATTAATATTACTAAATCAAATAGGATTATTATGAATAAATAATGGATGGATTCCAATCATATGAAAAAATACTATGAAGATGGAGTGAAATAGTTCATCATGTTTTCAAAAGATCTTGCATATGATTTTGGTTCCAGGTGTAGAGGAAGAATGCGGTGGCAGGTGATATATTAAAATTTATTTTTATAATTGTTTCCTAAAACCAAGATCGAGGATCTTGCATGTCAAATTTAGAATTAATATATTTAATATCTGAAGAAATAAATACTCGGACTTAGGAACATTCTTTGTTGATTATTGTTGATCATCTAGATTACCTTCATTTCACTTGTGAGGATCCAAGGGTAGAATCCCTCTAATGGTGATCCACACATGCTTTAGTGGTCTCAGAGAAATTCCACTCATTCTATAGGTGCTAGCGTAGTGAATTTAATGTCTTACGTTGTTCATTCTTTATCACAATTTATTAATTATTGAAGAAATTATCTCTTGAGTTTTTCATTCTTGGTAGAGAGAGAGGAGGAGGAGTTGAGAGAGAATTCATTCTGCACAATAATACTCTATTCCCAAACTTGAAATTTGTTTCGAATGAATTACACAATAAATGTAGTCTTCCATTTATAGAGCTGGGATTTCGGTTACAAAATTTAATTGGAAAACAACCATTTAATATAATTATAACCATTAATGAAATATCATGCCACATAATAATAATAACAGTATTATTATTTTGTTTTGCGCTAACTTATGAAAAATGGATAGATAATATTTACCTACTCATACATAATTATTTTATCACCAGACATGATGTTGATTCATTTGAACTCCACTTTTATTTATTAAACACCTGAATAAATATTTTATTCTCTTAAATAAATATTTTATTCCCAATATAGTAAATAAATATTTATTAAATATTTAATAAAATAAGTAAATATATTTTAGTCACAATCTAGTGAATAAATATTTATTTAATTTATACAATCAATATAACATAAAAAAATTATTCCTCATCCTTGAGAATAATATTTATTCCATTAATTAAATTCAAATAGAATTTAATCTAGACCACCAAAAACACTTATTGTGTGACCCTTTAGGATTCTTTCTCATTGGAATTAGGCGGTCTTGCCTAAAGTACAATATTAATTTCTAGAAATGAGTCAAGGCACCCAAGAGAAAGAACTTAAAGTTGCAATGATGAAAACCACATATGAATGATCAAAGTCTAATATAATCCATTTTTCACATAATCACATCAAGCAGGTTGCATGACAGTTTCATTAACCAATATACTTGATACATCATTCTTTGACTGTCTAAAATAAACTCATCATTACACCATGGCCATGGAATTTAGGGAGATGTATTTATTTCAATCAAAGGGTCAAGATATCAACTTCCATAAATATGGAAGGGACAAATCCTTTCTTTACATATCCATTAATAACATGTCATTTGTGATGCACCCAACATACCCTACTTCCTGCCAACATATGGTGTGAAGGTTTTGTCAACAAATCTAAGTACATGAGTCATGACATGAATTAATGACAATCTTAAAGTATAAGGACCATTACACACACTCATAGATAGGAATATCCAATGAAACCAAAACATGAGGAATTCCTACTAGTGGGTCTATTCTCATAATCTCCCATCTTGAAGATTACCAAGTGAAAACTTCCTGAGAAAAAGTATCATCTACTTATGAGTACTCGCACCTAACAGTATCTATATTATCTGTCCTATCATGTTATGTTATCCAATTGAAAAACTATATTAAGAATATTTTCATAGCACTTCAAGGTCCTCATCATAGTGGTGAACTTCTATGACCTTATAAATACAAAAAATACTCTAGGACATTATTACATTATTACCATGATGAACAATGAACAATATACAATAAGATGTTCAATTTAATATTTAATACATTAAATATTCATGTAATCAAAGTAAAAATAGTTGGTTCTAGGACACACACTCTAACAAACTACCACTCAGACTAGATCCAACTACCTATGACTTTCAGTCCATTGGACCTCACATGATAATCATGTTTCTACTTAGTCAAAGATTTTTTCAAGGGGTCCACTATGATGTCTTCCATGGAAATAATTTCACGGCAATTTAACATCTATGAGGAATATCTCTCAAGAGATGATACTTCCAAAGAATGTTCTTTGTCTACTAATTTGGCCCTGTATCTTTTGCAAGATCCACCACTACGGTATTATCATAATAGAGTGTGATGGGATATTTACTATTTGGTACCACATCAAGCTCTTGGATGAAATTGCACATCCAAACTACTTCTTAATCTACCTCATAATATTAAATATACTCTAACTCTATTGTATAATCTACGACCACATCTTACTTTTAGCTCTTCCATCTCACACACCTCCATTCAAAGTGAATATGTACCCCGTTTGTGAATTCATGTCATCTTGATCAGTCTGGAAACTAGCATCTGAATATCCTATGATGATTAGTTCCTCATCTCCTCCATAAACCGATAACATATCCTTAGTACACTGCAGATACATAAGTATAGTCTTGACTACCATCCAATGGTGGTCACCTAGATCATCTTGATATCTACCTATTAAATTTAATTTATAGGTGACATCTAGCCTAGTACATAGCATATCATACATGATTGACCCAATCACTAATGATTATAGAATACTTTCCATTATATTTATTTTCTCATGGGTATGAGGACATATTTTCTAGGAAATATGAATTCCATGTGATTCTGGAAATAATCCCCACTTTGATTGTTCCATACTATATCTCTCCAGTGTCTTTTAAATGTATGTGCTTTGAATTAGGTTGAGGTGCCTATTGAATTTATTATGATGGATATTGATGCCAAGAATATATTCTTACTCTCCCAATTATTTCATGTAAAAACATTTATTTAACAATGCCTTAACAAACTATAAGACTGCTATTTCATTTCCAATAGGTAATATGTCATCAACATACACTATTGAGAAAACGACTACACTCCCACTAAACCGTTTGTGGACACAAGGATCGCATTCATTCTTTATAAAACAAAAATTCATTATGGATTCATCAAAATGAATGTTACATGACATGGATACTTTCTTTAATTCATAAATGTATTTTTTTCAACTTGAATATCTTATTGGAATCCTTTGGAGTCACAAACCCTTTAGGTTTGGTCATGTAGACATCTTCCTGAAGGTTCCTCTTAAGAAAGGATGTTTTGACATCAATTTTCCAAATCTCATAGTCATGGTAAGAAAAAATGAAAAATAAATTTTGTATGGATTTTATAATTGTAACTGGTGAAAAGGTTTCATTGTAGTCAATACCTTGATGTTGTTTAAACCATTTTTCAACTAGTTGTTCCTTATAGGTACCAACTTGTCCTTCCATGTCCATTTTATTCTTGAATACCCATTTGCAACCAACAGGCTTTACATCCACTAGAGGATATACCAAAATCTAGAATTGGTTTTGGTATATGCAACAAATTTTAGAATTCATGGCTTCTTACCATTAGTAACATATGTGAAACTTATTACTTCCTTGTAGGTTAAAGGATCATTATTATCAACAAATAATTAGTAACCATCCTCGGTTACTAGAAAACCAAACCATTATGGTTCATAACCTCTCTTGTACACCTATGCAGTTCTTATGTCTATCAAAGAGTTTTTTCTTCCACATGGCTTTGTGTAATCTAATCTTGTACCAACTCTTGTGTTCCTTGAGCCTCGACTTCATCAAAGTTTATCTCGCTCCTTCTATCTCTTTTGGAGTTGTGCTCACTATCAAAGAATATGGAATATCTTGTCACTATATCCCTTTCGTCTGAGGGATTTTATAGGTAATATCCCTATTGGTCGGAGTGGATACTCAAGAGGGGGGGTGAATTGAGTTCCAATTAAAATTTCTGTTAAAAAAATATTTCTTTTAAAATCCCCCAAATTAAAAACAGAGTTAAAATGTAGTGAATCTATACAGAGTGTAAATGTTCAATCAGTTTCTCAAAGATTGATTAGGTCTCAGTTAACTTAATATGAAGATTAAATTAACTTTTGAAACTAACTTACTGGTTTACAATAAGTATAGACACTTGCTAATTTAACTATCAAAGTAGCTTTAAAATAGTTTTTTATTTCAAAGAAATAGCAGCGGAATAAATATATAGTTTACTTATAGACTTAAATTAAAATACACAACAGAGTTAACCAAGAGGTTCAGTCTCAAGCCGATACTTAGTCCTCTCAATAATTTATATAAATTGATCCACACCCTAGATTGGGGTTAACAACAGTGAAAGACTGTCCAGGACACACAGGTACCTCTACCACAGTTCTTTGTGGGAAACAAAACAATGACCAGGCCACACAAGAACCTCTTCCATAGTTTTCGTGGGTAAACAAGAGCAAACAATTTTGGTTTGAGGATTTTGATATCCTCCAGTTCAGCACAGGAGTCAGTGTGTGTGTGTATGATGAATAGAGTACACACACTGCTCAAAATGTAATTAAAATAATCACTAAGAGAGAATGTATCAGAGTTTAGAAAGCTCTAGTGATTGGTAGTGCAGATCTGGACTCGTTGGATTTAGCAGAGATGCTTCTGAGTCCTTCTGTGGTTTTTCTGTTAAAAACAGAGTATCGTGATTAAATTTGATTTCCTTCACAAGCAAGTGTGTTCTCTAATTTCCAGTGTTCTTTGTATGTTCTTTAGTAGTGTTGGATTGCGTGCATAATAGTTTTATTTAGATCTTGAAAATTACCCTTTTCAACTTCGTCATGTGTTCTTCAGTATCGCATGTATATTCACAGAAGAATTCTCTCTCTATGACTTTTCACGCATACATCCTTTTACTACAGCTCAATCTCCCTTTTTATTCCACGAGCTCCGACAATATGAATGATTACATTTCCATAGGTACGAGGTATGGTCTCCTGACATGCCAAAAACTGACATTAAATATCATTAATTGCATTAAAAACATCAACTATGACCATTAGAATTAAATAAAAATTTATAGAAGTTCAAATAGTTTTCATGACTATCGGTGAGTCATGAGATCGGTGAGACATTTTGAATCTATCAGTTTCGGTTGCATCAGCATCGGTGTCTCAACATCATCGGTGTCTTATCATCGGTATCTTAGCATCAGTGTCTTATTATTGGTGTCTGATCATCGGTGTCTTAGAATCGGTATCTCAGCATCGGTATCTTAGCATCGGTATCTCAACATCGGTATCTTAGCATCGGTATCTCAGCATCATCGGTGTCTTAGCATCGGTGTCTCAGCATCGGTAGCTTAGCGTCGGTGTCTTAGCATTGGTATCTTAGTGTCGGTGTCTTAGCATCGGTAGTTTAGCGTCGGTGTCTTAGCATTGGTAGCTTAGCTTCGGTGTCTTAACGTCGGTGACTCGGGAAAATGACTAACGGTGAGTCAAGACAGGGAATTCTTATAAAGTGTCTGTTCAATCCAGAATACTTCCAGGTCAACCATAAACATACATTGATCATAGATAAACATTTGTAGATATTATTTAAACACATTTAGAACAATTTGAACAAAATACCAAAAGGAAATAAATAAAACTAAGATTTGTGATTATTAAAATAACCATTCCACAGAGATTTCAACAATCTCCCCCTTTTTGATAATAAAAAATCAATGGCATAAATGAAGAGAGAATATAGTATGTCATTCATTATGATCCTCCTATAAAAAATAATATATTCCAAAAGATAAAACATGGTTAGAATAGCAACCAGAACATATATATAACTAAGGAATTCTCCTCTTTCAACATTTCTCCCCCTGTGTATACATGCATGTGATAAATAGCCAGCATGGGCTCGTATGGACATTCAGGTCACCCATCCAGATACATGATCTCCTTGAGTTCGCATATGCATGCATGATTCCCCTGTTTTCTTGCCTTGATTTCTCTTGATTCCCCTATTTTGTTTTCTCTCCTGGATTTCTCTTGATTCCCCTGTTTTCTCTCCTTGATTTCTCTACCCCTTTGGGATTATCAAAAATAAGAGATAAAGAAGATAAGCAAGAAGATTCCATACCAATAATGAGAACACATATTACAGACAAAAGGGAATAGTTCAGGAAAACAAACACCCTATCAAAAAATTGACAGTAACAGTTATTCCTCGGGGTGCAAGAGAGCTTTCCCTTTAGTAGTATGAGGAATTGAAGGTCTAGA
Organism: Viscum album; assembly: GCA_963277665.1. Taxonomy (NCBI): domain Eukaryota; kingdom Viridiplantae; phylum Streptophyta; class Magnoliopsida; order Santalales; family Viscaceae; genus Viscum; species Viscum album. The sequence goes on along the minus strand of OY728141.1, from coordinate 433,359,912 downwards.
AGGTTGTTGTTTGGAAGGTGGGTTGGCCTTATGGAGAAAGGAGGTACGACGACCCGAGTTGAATGAATTGTGGGTTCCAAGGTCACCTAATGCGTAGAAGGTCGTTCTGAAGATTGTTGTTGAAAGAACGATCTAATACTAGAAAGAGCTTGAGAAACAGACATCTGGCTGGGAGCAACATCTGATGATTGTAGAGTCTCAGCTTTAGGAAAAACAATGGCTTTTGCTTTCACATGAAGGTAGGGTTTTAGTAGATTGATGAAGTCCTAAATGACTTCTCCGTCGTACTTCATGGCTTTTTCAAAATCATCCTTATTTTGCATGAAATTTTCTAAAGTGGGGGTAAAATCTTTTAACAGCTGAACTTGAGCTTTAAAAGATTGAGTCACTGGAGGGAGTCTCAAATTATCATCCAGTACTTTAAAATGATGATTCAACTCATTATTTATGTAGATATTAGAGAAATAATGATCTACTTTCTCGTTAATCTTCTTCTGAGCTTTTGTAGCATCAGCCGAATACAACTGTACCATTTTATGCACATGATCACTATGATTTTTCATTTTCTTCAAATAATCTAAATCTAAAATCTTCCCAAGAGCTTCCATCTCTTTTCTAACAATATCTCTTAAGGTATCTAATTCACAACCAGTGATCTTGGTCACCTTGGCATTGCCAGCCTGAGCAATAACCTGAGTAATCTCAGCTTTTAACTTCCTCAAATCTACTTTCTTCAAATGTTCTATCAGATTTCTTAAAACATCCATCATATCAGAGATGGTTGTTCTGAACTCACCTAATAGAGAAACAAGATTGCTTCCTAACTCCGTAAGAGTTTGATTCAAAGAGGTAATATGCCTGCCAATCGATTCACTGTAATTGCACAGGTCTGGTTTGATAAGGCTTGTCACTCTTTGAGCCAAATCATTCATAGCAGAATCAGATAAAGTCAAAGTAGTAGGAGAAGGAATATGATATAACTCACTTTTCACAGTCTCTCTAACAACTTGAATCAATTAAACCTTGAATTTATCAAAATCTGACAGAGAAACTACCGGATCAGGTCTACCTTGAGACACTGAAGGATCAGGTCTGACATCTGTTCTTTGAAAAAACTCGGCAACAAATTGAGCCTTAACAGAATCACTTATGCCTGCAAGATCTACTTCTACACCTTTCTCTTCCTCTAGGTAGTCTAATCCTAGAACATCAATACCTGGACGCTCTTCCCATGTTGCTTTTCATGAAGGGTACATAGGTTTCATTAACTGAGCTCATCCAGAATTTTCAGGAAGGACTTCTCCATCCCCATCACTCTCCAACTGTTCTGTCCTCTTAGCCTCAGGGACATTTTCTTGCTCAATAGGTTGGGGTTGAGGATCATCTAGAATCACATTCTGACCTTCAATAGGTCGAGCATCAGCATCATCATTAGCATCATCATCAGCATCATCACCATTACTTTCACTGTCACCACTACCACCATCTCCACCTTCATCATCATCATCATTAACTGATCTCTCACTTGAACTGTCTGTACATCAGGACTCATACTCCTCAGAAGTTGATTCATCAGTCTTGCCTTATTCTTCATCATCTAAAAGCGGTTCAATTTCTAGTAAATTGAGAGGATGACTTGCTGAACCAAATTCCATCCTTCTTCTCTTTGGGATAACAGTATCAGGATCACTCCTTTCATCAGGAGATGATTCAGCCTCTTCTTCAGCATTTAAATTCTCATCAGCTTCTTCTTCTTCTTTTGTTCCTTTCTTACTGGATTCACCAGTTTCTTTAGGAACAACCACTTTTTCTTCTTCATCCAAATAGATCACTTCCTCACCAGGTTTTAATATAGGATCTCTTACTTCCCTTGGTCTCCTTGGATGATCAGTAGAATTGAAGGAATCATATAACTTTTCTTCATCAGCAACCCAAGATTTCTTCTATGGGTTCCAATTGATTTTCATCCTCTTAAAAATAACATTGTTGAAACAAAAGTTAACCGATGAGATACACTTAGCTCCATCATCCACACAGCCTAAGAATTTCAGCATGGCATAAATCTGTTTAGAATAAAACAGAGTAGTAGCTTTCTTTGAAGGTTTTATCAACTCAACAATATTCTTGGAAAAATATCTACATAGATTGATCTTTTCACCATTCAGCAAAAGAAATAGCAGAAAAACATCTTGATACTTTACTGCAGCAAAATCACCTTTTCTCGGACATACTTGATGTTGAGTAAATTTGAACAGGATCCAGTTCTCACCATCCAACTCAGCAGTAATTATCCTTCACGATTCAGACTTCCCAGTCAAAAACTCAAGGTCTAGCTCATAAGAAAAGTAATTAGTTGTGGGAGGAATATTACCAGAATAGTCTTTGTATCTTGCATTGTGAGGTTCTCCTAGACATTCAGCCCATTGTTTTGATGAAAATGTAATCTTTTTCCCTTTTACTACAAAAGAAAATCTCGCAGCCTCTACTCCGTCCAAATCTATATCCAGGTTCAAATAGAACTCTTTCACCATCTTTGGGTAAAATACTCTATCATTATTACAGAACCAATCCTTCCAGCCTTGAGTTTCCAACACTTTCAAGAGAATGGACTTTCTAGATAAAACCCATTCCGAACAAATTTTCTTTTCAGCTATAACTTCTCTCATTTTTCTAGCTCCGGGTTCACAAACCTCTGCGTCGTACTGCTCGAATCACCTCGAGCATGCTTGACAAGTGAAGTTCCTTCGTATTCCTTGTTATGTCTCTTTTTCTTGTCCATTTTGAGGTTTTGAGACAATCGAGAGTCTTGGAAAGATTCAAAAGGCTCGGGTTACAGAGAAGAGAGGAGAGAGTTCGGTGGGAAATGGAAGGTCAAAAGCCTTTAGAGAATTGAATATGGAATAGATGCGTGTCATTATTTGTATCATTTAGGGTTACAAATAATAAAATATCGAGTAAGTAAAACAACTTCGTTTTAAACAGACAAAAATAATTTTGAAAATAGTACGACCCAATCGGTAGCACTAATCGACTTGATAGATCGATTTGACAGATCGGTTTGAAGGATCGGTTTGATAGATCGGTTTGACAGATCGGTTTTATAGATCGGTTTCACATATCAGTTTGATAGATTGGTTTGACAGATTGGTTTCACAGATCAGTTTCACAGATCTATCATACCTAACTCTTGTTTAATCGAGTCCAACCTTTCACAATTTAAGGGCTTGGTGAAAATATCGGCTAATTGATGTTCAGTACCTATAAACTCAAGAGTAATATCACCTTTTTGGTAGTGATCTCTCAAAAAGTGATGTCTGACATCAATGTGTTTGGTTCTAGAGTGAGACACAGGGTTCTTTGAAATTTTAATTGCACTAGTGTTATCACGGTTAATTGAAATATGCTTAAAATCATATCCATAGTCCAAAAGAGTGTGTTTCATCCACAGAATTTGTGCACAACAACTACCAGTAGAAATGTATTATGCTTTAGCAATAGATAATGCAATAGAGTTTTGTTTATTACTACACCAAGATACTAAGGATTTTCCCAATAAATGACATGTTCCAGATGTTCTCTTCCTATCTAACTTGCAACCAGCAAAGTCATCATCTGAATAACTGATTAGCTCAAAAGATTGTCTTTTTGGATAAAACAAGCCTAAGTTTATAGTGGGTTTAAGATACTTAAAAATTCTTTTAACAGCAAGTAAATGAGATTCTTTCAGGTTATCTTGAAATCTTGCACACATACACACACTAAACACAATATCTTCCCAGTTTCATCTGCATCCAATTTACAGACTGTACTCATAGGAGTATCACTTTCTTTAATAATATCCAAACCAAAACGTTTTAGAAGATCCTTTGTGTATTTACTTTGATTCAAAATAATAACATTTTCATTTTGGAAAACTTGAAATCCAAGTAAATATTTAAGTTCTCCCATTAAACTCATTTCAAATTCATTTTGCATACTCTTTGAAAATACAGTACATAAAGAAAGTTTAGAAGATCCAAAAATAATATCATCAACGTAGATTTGTACTATTAAAACATCTTTATAAATTCTTTTAATAAAAAGAGTTGGATCAGAAATCCCTTTAGTAAAACTTTTTGAAATAAGAAAATTACTAAGTCTATCATACCAAGCTCTTGGAGCTTGTTTTAAGCCATATAAAGCTTTAGAAATTTTAACAACTCAATTTAGAAAATGAGGATTAATAAATCCAGGCGGTTGTTCAACAAAAACATCTTCAACAACAAAATCATTTAGAAAAATAACTTTTGACATCAATTTGTTATAACTTGAAATTAAGATGAGCAGCATATGAAAGTAAGATCCTAATGGCTTCTAATATAGCTACAGGTGAAAATGTTTCCTTATAGTCTATACCTTCTTCGTGACTATATCCTTGTGCAACTAGCCTAGATTTGTTTCTAACTATGTTTCCATACTCATCAAATTTGTTTCTAAAAACCCATTTTGTGACTATTGTTAAAGTGTCCTTAGGTCTGTCAACTAATTCCCAGAATTTGTTTCTTTCAAATTTATTTAACTCTTATTGCATAGCCATTACCCAAAATTCATCATTGATAGCATCATTGGCATTTTTAGGTTCTAGCTATGAAAGAAAGGCTTGATGATCAACCTGGTTTCTTAGAGAAGCTCTATTCTATGTCCCTCTATCAAGATTACCAACAACATCATCCAAAGGATTATTCTTTAGAATCCTTTTTGATCTAGTAAAGGTAGGACTAGAAATTTCAGGTTCATCTATAGGTTCGGGTTCAACAGAAGCAGATTCTGGAATATGTTCAAAACTAGATGTTTTTATAGTAGGTTCTTTAGATTTGTCATTAAGGTCCAGAACAGATAAATCTTCGTCAAGATTTTCAAGAGTTGTTTTAAGCTCATGTGGATCAGTTTCATCAAACTTGATGTAAACAGATTCTTCCACACATTTGGTTCTCTTATTAAATACTTTATAGGCTTTTCTAGTTAAGGAATAACCAAGAAAAATTCTTTCATCACTTTTAGAAACAAACTTGTCCAGATTATCCTTTGTATTAAGAATAAAAACTTTGCAACCAAAGACTCTAAAGTAACTAACTTTGGGTTTTCTATTATTCCACAACTCATATGGGGTCTTCTTAAGAACTGGTCTAATTAAGACTCTATTAATGATATAAAAAGTTGTATTCACAACTTCAGCCCAAAAGTAAATAGGCAAGTCATACTCATTAAGCATGGTTCTAGCCATTTCTTTAAGGGTTCTATTTCTTATTTCTAATACACCATTCTGCTGAGGTGTTCTAGGAGCATAAAAGTTCTGATTATAGCCATTGTGTGAGCAATAAGATTCAAAGTCTTGATTTTCAAACTCATGGCCATGATCACTTCTTAGAGTTTTAATCTTAAGTCCACTAAGGTTTTCTACAGATTTGGAATATTTAATAAAGTAAGAACAAGCTTCACTTTTGTGAGCAAAGAAGTATACCCAAGTATATCTAGAAAAGTCATCTACTAAGACATATACATAGTGCTTCCCATTTAAACTAGAAACTCTTGAAGATCCAAACAAGTCTATGTGAACCAACTCGAGAGGTTGAGAAGTTGAAACTTATTTATTTGATTTAAAAGAAACTTTGTGTTGCTTTCCCTTTTGACAGGGATTACAAACTTTGTCATTTGGGAATTAAAGTTTAGGTAGTTCTCTAACCAAGTTCTTCATAGTTAGTTTTATAAGTGAATTGATGTTGTAGTGACCTAATCTTTTGTGCCAAATCCAAGACTCTATGAAAAGCATTTAGGCAAGTAACATTTTTCTTAGCTAAAGAATTTAAATCAAATGCATAAACATTTTCATTTCTTAAAGCAGGAAAGACTAAAAAAATTAGAATTAAAAACATTACAAAAATCATTTTCAAATTTTTCATTAAAACCATCATCACACAATTGATAAATACTTAACAGCTTATATTTCATTCCATAAATAAATAAAACTTTGGAAGTTAAAACTGAATCAGTGTTACCAATTTGGCCTAGGCTGATGATTTTTCCTTTCGAATTATCACCAAAGGTGACATGGCCTCCATCAATATTGATTAGGCTCTTAAAGCATGAGTAATCTCTAGAAATGTGTCTCAAACACCCATTGTCCAAGTATACCTTATTGTGAGAACTCTTCAAACAGGTTTCCTACAAAATAGATTTAGATGGAAAATGACTTTGGTACCCAGATCTTCTTGGGTCCAGACAATTTAGCAATCAAAGATTTTGGTACCCACATTTGTCTTATGGGTTTCATACAAATTACAGAATCAAAAGATTTTGAAATATAAACTTTATTTGATCTATAACTATGTGAATCACAATTTGAAGTATATGAATGTCCAAAACTAGAACTACTAGTATTCTGTCCAGATTTAGGAATAAATCTATTCTTAGTAATCTGTCTCTGTCCAGTTTAGTAGCCTATTCTAGTAGTGTATTTAGGTGTCACTTTCTTTCCTAGAATTTCAGTTATTGTATCCTTTCCATTTGTGAACTTCTCTAAGTATTTTCTAAGTTGCTCATTAGACATTTTAAATTCAGTGTTTTCCTTTAACAGTTGAGAATTTTTCTCTTTTTCAATAGTAAGTTCAGTTTTAACAGTTGTAGTGAGATCATGTTTTTTCTTTAATGATTTGTATTTATCCTTAAGTTCATTGCATGTCTCTTCCATCATATAACAGTATTCAAATAATTCATCACTAGTCATGTTTTCAGAATCAGAATCAGATTCTACATCATCTCTAGAGTAATAAGAATTTAAAACAGGAGTATCTAAGGTTACCTCAGATGTGTTGGTCATGAAACACATGTTGGCATGATTTCTTTCAGAATTAGATATTTCAGATTCACTTGTGTTGTCTTCAGAAGCACTCCAAGTAGCCTTCACATCTTTCTTGTACTTACTGTCTTTGTAATCGTATTTCTTCTTGAATTTTAGCTTTGGGAAGTCTGCTTTAATGTGTCCTTTTCTTTTGCACTCGTATCAAACAACTTCATCAATTTTATCTGCCTTTTTTCAGTCCTTATTCAAATGTCCCTTGTTTTCATACTTTAATTTGTAATTTTATTTTCTGAAAAATTTCTTCTACATATAAAATTTCTTAAACCTTATGGATATCTGAGCCATTTCAGCATCACTATCAGAGTCTGAACTTTCACTTATTGAACTGTCAGTTTGTATTTGAGCTTTTCTTTGTCCTTTCTCTTTGAAGCAGTAGTATTAAAAGCCACTGATTTCCTCTTTGGTTCATCATCTTCCTCTTTATTCACCTTGAGTTCTTACTCATACATCATTAGTTTTCCAATAAGTTCTTTGACAGGCAGAGCTCCAATGTCACATGATTCTCTGATTGAAACAGATGTGCCTCTCCATCGGTCTAGTAGACATCTCAAGATTCTCATGATTTTTTCCTTTGCTGGAATAGCTTTACCAAGTGAATTCATTATATTGACTATCTCATTGAACCTGAGATACATATCAGAAATGGGTTCATCAGTTTTCATTTTAAAATTATCATATTTAATAGTATAAGTATTCAATCGCATTTCTTTAACATTAGTTGTTCCTTCATGAGAAACACCTAAAGTATCCCAAATTTCATAAGCAGATTGGAAAGAATATATTCTGTTAAATTCATCATCTCCTGAATCATATTATAGGGTATTCATAGCTTTACAATTATTATTGTAAGCAGTCTTTGTAGGTTCATCCCAAGTTATTCTTTCAGTTTCTGGAATTTTATATTGAGACACTATAACAATCCAGATATCAAAACCCATACTTTCTAAATGTATTTTCATTTTAAGTTTCCACTGAGCATAGTTCGTACCATTGAAGAAAGGTGGAATGTTAGTAGCATCACCCTCTAGTCTATTATCCATAACTAGATTTTAGAAAATAAATTTAAAGAGATAAAATTTAGAATTAACAAAAATTTAAGATCTTTAAATATGAAACTAAAATCACAGTTGAAAAACAGAGTATTTCAAAAATCCTTTAACAAAAACACTTCCTCTGATACCAAATTTTGGTCGGTGTGGATACTCAAGAGGGGGGTGAATTGAGTTCCAATTAAAATTTCTTTTAAAAAAATATTGCTTTTAAAATCCCCCATATTAAAAACAAAGTTAAACTGTAGTGAATCTATACAGAGTGTAAATATTCAATCAGTTTCTCAAAGATTGATTAGGTCTCAGTTAACTTAATCTGAAGATTAAATTAACTTTTGAAACTAACTTACTGGTTTACAATAAGTATAGACACTTTCTAATTTAACTATCAAAGTAGCTTTAAAATAGTTTTGTATTTCAAAGTAATAGTAGTGGAATAAATATATAGTTTACTTATAGACTTGAATTAAAATGCATAGCAGAGTTAACCAAGAGGTTCAGTCTCAAGAAGAGACTTAGTCCTCTCAAAAATTTATATAAATTGATCCACACCATGGATCGGGGTTAACAACAGTGAAATACTATCCAGGACACACAGGGACCTCTACCATAGTTCTTTGTGGGAAACAAAATAATGACCAGGCCACACAAGGACCTCTTCCACAGTTGTTGTGGGTAAACATGAGAAAACAATTTTGTTTTGAGGATTTTGATATCCTCTAGTTGAGAACAGGAGTTAGTGTGTGTGTATGATGAACAGAGTACACACACTACTCAAAAATGTAAGTAAAATAATCACTAAGAGAGAATGTATCAGAGTTTAGAAAGCTCTAGTGATTGGTAGTGCAGCTCTGGACTCTTTAGATTTAGCAGAGATGCTTCTGAGTCCTTCTGTGGTTTTGCTGTTAAAAACAGAGTATCGTGATTCAGCTTGATGTCCTTCACAGGCAAGTGTGTTCTCTGATTTCCAATGTTCTTTGTATGTTCTTCTGTAGTGATGGATTGCATGAATAAGAGTTTTCTTTAGATATTGAAAATTCCCCTTTTTCAACTTCACTGTGTCTTCTTCATTCTCGCATGTATATTCACAGAATAATTCTCTCTCTATGAATTTTCATGCATACATCCTTTTACTGCATCTTGATCTCCCTATTTATTCCACGAGCTCCAACAATAGGAATGATTAACTTTCCATAGGTACAAGGTACAGTCTCCTGACATGCCAACAACTAACATTAAATATAATTAATTTCATTAAAACATCAATTATGACCGTTATAATTAAATACAAATTTATATAAGTTCAAATAGTTTTCATGACTATCGGTGAGTCATGAGATCGGTGAGACATTTTGAATCTGTCAGTTTCGGTTGAATCAGCATTGGTGTCGCAACATCATCAGTGTCTTAGCATCGGTATCTTAGTATCGGTGTCTTAGTATCGGTATCTTAGCATCGGTGTCCTAGCATCGGTATCTCAGCATCGGTATCTTAGCATCGGTATCTCAGCATCGGTATCTTATCATCGGTATCTCAACATCATCGGTGTCTTAGCATCAGTGTCTCAGCATCAGTAGCTTAGAGTTGGTGTCTTAGCATCGGTATCTTAGTGTCGGTGTCTTAGCGTCGGTATCTTAGTGTCGGTGTCTTAGCATCAGTAGCTTAGCGTCAGTGTCTTAGTGTCGGTGACTCAGTAAAATGACTAACGGTGAGTCAAGACAGGAAATTCTTACAAAGTTTCTGTTAAATCCAGAATACTTCCAGGTCAACCATAAACATACATTGATCATAGATAAACATTTGTAGATATGATTTAAACATATTTAGAACAATTTGAAAAAAAGAACAAAAGTAAATAAAAAAAACTAAGATTTGTGATTATTAAAATAACCATTCCACAGAGAGTTCAACAATCCCCTTGTTTCCTTAGGGTATCCTATAAAGGTACACATTGTTCCTCAGGGTGAAATTTCGTTACCTGAAGAGTCCTTAACAAACGCTTCACTTTCCCACACATGTAAATTTGAAAATATGGTTTTTCTTCCACTCCAAAATTTTTATGGAATACCATTTATCAATTTAGTTAGTACTTGGTTTAGTATGTGTTTTTTTGTTTGTAACACATATCCCTAAAAGGATAATGGAATACTTTCATGGATCATCATTGATCTCACCATGTCCAACAAGGTGTGGTTCCTCATTCCATTTACACCATTACAATGAGGCGTGTAAGGAGGGGTGAGTTGGGATAGGATCTCAAAATATCGTATGTAATCAATAAATTCTTGATTAAGATATTTTCCACCTCGGTCTGAGTAGTGTTTCTTAATCTTCCTACCAATCTGGTTCTCAACTTCATTCTTGTATTCCTTGAATTTATCAAAATAATCCAACTTACACCTCATTAAGTAAATATATCCATATATACTAAAATCATCAGCAAAAGTTATTAAGTATGAGTATGCACCCCTTGATTCAATATGAAATGGTCTACACACATTAGTATAAACTAATTCAAAATTATCCTTATCCCTTTCACCTTTCCCAAATTTCACCTTTCCCAATAAATGGGGCTTTGGTCATTTTTCCTTGTAAACATGCGTGACATACACCAAGTGGTTTTAGTTTGAAAGAATATAAGTATCCATCTTGATGTAATTTTGTCAAGATTTTTTAATTTACATGACATATCCAGTGATGCCAAAGTTGAGTTTGGTATGATTCATGTGAAGTAACTTCATTATCGATTTGCATTACTTGGTTCATGTAATCCAACACGTAAAGACTGTTATGTAAATATGCCTTACCATAAAAAAATTATATTTATAAAAGAAGAAAAATTTATTGACAAATTTAAAAATTAATCCATCTATATCTAGTCTGGATACAGAAATAATGTTTTTGGTAACTGAAGGCACATAATAACAACCCTTTAAAACCAAGATCATTCTGGTCATAAATGCGAGGTGGTATTCCCTAATAACTACAACATGATGTTTAGATCTTTTAGCTACTTGTAGATATACCTTCCCTTGGTCAATATATCTAAATATACTTGGTTCTTATATTTTAATACCTATTTTATGACCACAAGCTGTATTTAATACCCAATTTTTAGAAATAGATAAATTTCACTCGATAAAAAATGCACCTGAAGCTTCCCCTTTCTTCCTTAGCTAGGGGAATTTTTTTTCAGTGTCCCTTATTTCCACATGAGAAACAGACATCATTTTATTCCATTGCTTCCCCTTCGATCTTTTTATTCTTGGAAGGGTTTGAATAAGGTTTATAATTAAATATATTTTATTTCACTTTCCATTTTATCACCATAAGTACAATAGGATTTTCATGCTTCATATATTTATCTACTTGGTGAAGGATGATATGAATATCTGACAGAGACTTATCAATGTTTTTCAAATTAAATTTCACAACAAAACTGGAGAATCTCTGAGGGAGTGGTGCCAAAATGAGATCAGTGCCCATTTCTTCAGGGAGTTTAAACCCTAGAACCATAAGGTGCTCAATGTATCCAATGAGGTTTAATATGTGAGGCCCAGCTGGGGAACCCTCTCCAAGATTACTATGAAAGAGAGACTAGGAAATATCAAACATTTACTATCTAGATCTCTCCAAGTAAAGATCACAGAGGTGCTCAAGCATGCTATATGCATCCATGTTTTCGTGAGACTTCATGAGTTCACTAAACATGTATGAAAGCATCAAAAATTGAATGCTGACCAAATTTTTCATATGTTTTTCATAGAATATGAACTCTTCATCACTATCCTCTTGAGTAGGTGGATCAGACATTGAGGATTCTAGCACGTAAGATTTCCGTTCATGACGTAGAAAAATCTGAAGGCATCTAAACCACTCCTGGAAGTTTCTTCTAGTGAGGATATTATCTTTATCCAATTTTGATCGTAGGGATAGTGATATTTTCATTTTATTATACAATTAAAAGATCATATCATTAGTACATTTATTGATTACATTTTTCAAGAAATAATTAATTGATTTTATTGAATCCACCGCTATTTTATCAAGTCCCAATATCCCTCACCATTGAACTTGGAATATATAATATCTAGGACATTCTAGAGTCAAGGATCCATATACTCCTTCAGATAAACCCAATAATGTTTGGTCAAGATATTTTTAAGGTATTTAGGAAGGCAAGTCTTTGCCAACTATGGGCTTCCAGCTCCTTAATCCATTGAGTGGACTCCCCAATCTAGAAATCCTAAATTTTATTTTCTCAACACTTGACTCAAAATTACACAAAGTCTAGCTAGGGTTACTCATATTGATGTAAAATGGTTAAGTCAACCCAAAAAGTTCATAATAACTCCCCTTATAAAAGTAAGTGTACCAACTAGGGTTGGTCAAACACATAGTTCTATTAAGTTTTGTTCCTAATCAAGTAAAGGAATGCTTAGTCTTACTGAATATTGGATTGAAGGATTTTATTTTATTATGCATAAATTTTTATATCATTTTATCCTTTACATGTCTTGTTAATATTTAATTGGATGTTTACTTAATTAATTAACCCGTTTTAGATAAAAATATTATGCATAATCAATTTTATGTAAATTACATCTTTGGATATTAATTCATTCATTTATGTGATCATGGTCTTGCTTCAATAAATATAATTTTAATACATTAGACATAAAATAAATAATTAATTAAATGACCCGATCATGAGCTTATCTAATGGTTGATTTTAAGAGTGAACATTAAATCAACCAATGACCTAGGGGAAATAACTCCTTATTTTAAACTTGGAATGATCTACAACATTCCACGTGTCCACCTATATATCATCGAGTTGGCATTATTATGGTTCCATCATGAATAATCCCCATGCACTTTTGGATGCTATATTAATTAAAAATATTTATTAATCACATACAGGGGAGGGGAACCATAGGATTGGTTAAAGGGAATTGCATAAATATCCTTGGACATATAGGTCCAACATAATAATGGAGGGAGGGATGACTCAGAGGCCATCTTTTAATTTAATATTAAATAATTGAAAACCCTTGAAATAAATTTAATTAAATAAATTCCAACATGTACATAGGTATTGGTCAAGCTCATGAATGATCACACGTGCAATGAATACTCAAAATTAAATGGATAACATTCATTTCATTATTCATTATTTTACTATTTAAGATAAACGTGCTTTCATTAATTAATTAACTGATTAATTAATTAATTATCTTTAATCTTAATGATAATCCAATATTATTTAAAGATACCCATAATTAATGGAATTCATGTAAAATAAATGGTAGAACCAGTAATTATATATTAATTACAATAAATTAATTGATCATTTAAAATTATTTAAAAATATTATTAAATTGTCAAACATACAACTGTGTGCTAATCAATAAAATAAGGTTTTAATGTTGTAATTTAAAATTTAATGCAATTTTAATTTTTTACATTAGCGGGAGACTACATGGTGTGTACATGTAGCTACACATCATGTACCTTGGTTGTCGTATATCCAACTCACACACTTGGAGATTCAGTGTATCGACTCGGCCAAACTGCATGGTGTGTATACTCCAACTACACACCATGAATCTTCTTTCCATGTGCCAAATTGTCTTGGTTAACATGAGGTTTTCAATAAAATCACTACATGTAATTATTTACTCGGCATATCTAGATACATTGGGCATGAGTATACAATGTGTTCTCTGGTCGCACATCGTGTGACCCAATTTTATCGGCCAATGATTTGACACTTCCTGGTCGCATCTATATTCGTTATTTATTTGATCTTAAAACTTTAAGAAAATAAGACACTGAAATAAAATGATTAATATGTTGACAACATGTTGATTAAAATTGTATGAAATAAAGAATAACATGAAATAAAATCTAACCGCAATTTCACATAAGTCAACAATAAAATAAATAAATTTAAATTTAAATGTGACCACTGAGATACCACTTGTTGGTTTTGGGTGCAGTAGAAGCATGAAGTGGTGGGTGATATATTAAATTTTCTTTTAATAATCATTTCTTGAAACCAAGAGCGATGATATTTCATGTCAAATTTATAATTAATTTATTTAATATCTAATGAAATAAATACCTAGGCTTAGAAAATTTCTTCACTAATTATTGTTGATCATCTAAAACAACCCTTCCAGATTGCCATTGTTGTGCTAGTGAGGATCTAAGGGTAGAATCCCTCTAGTGGTGATCCACATGTGCTTTAATGGTCTCCGAGCAACACCACTTGTTCTCCGGGTGCTAGCATGGTGAATCAAATATATTGCGTCATTTGTTCTTAATAACTCATTCTTTGGTATTTAAGAAATTATTTCTTGGGTTTCTCATTCTAGATAGGAAGAGAGGAGGAGGAGTTGAGAGAGAATCGTTGTATGCAACAATTCTCTATTCCCAAACATGGAATTGTTTTCAAATTAATTACATAATAGATGTAGTCGTCTATTTATAGAGCTAGGATTTCAGTTATAAAATTTAATTACATAATAGCAATTAAATATAATTATAACTATTAATGAATTCTCATTCCACATAATAATAATATTTTTTTTGGTGCACCAACTTGCACAAAATAGATAAAAAATATTTACCGACTCGTAAATAATTATTTTATCACCAGACACTGTCTTGGTCCATTCAAACTCTTCTTGTATTTATTGATCACACGAATAAATATTTTATTCTCTTAAATAAATATTTTATTCACAAACTAGAAAATAACTATTTATTAAATTTTCAATAAAATAAATAAATATATTTTATTCACAATCCAGTGAATAAAAATTTATTTAATTTATGCGATCAATATAACTAAAATAAAAGTATCCTTGATCTTGAGAATAATATTTATTCTATTAATTAAAGTCAAATAAAATTCAATCTAGACCACTAGAAAAACTTATTTTGTGACCCTCTAGGATTATTTCTTGTTGACATTAGGTAAGCTTTCCAAAAATCCAAGATTACTGTATAGAAATGGGTTAAGGAACCCAATAGAAAGAACTTAAATTTTCAATGAAGGCAACCATATATGAATGATCATTGTTTAATATAATAACTTTTTCACATAATATCATCATTCAGGTTGCATGATGGTGTCATAAACCTATATACTTGATACATAATTCTTTGACTATATGAAAGAAACTCATTGTTACACCATTTCCATGGAATTTAGGGGGGAGATTTTATTTCAATAAAAGGTATGAGATATCAAATTCCATAAATATGAAATGGAAAAAATCCTTTCTTAACTTATCCATTGATAACATTTCATTTGTGACGTACCCAATATAACCTACATCCCACCAACATATGGCATGAAAGTTTTCCTCATCTAATCTGAGTGTGTGATTTGTGACATTCATTATTGATAATATTAAAGTATAAGAACCATTACACATGCTCATTGATAGGAATATCCAATGACACCAAAACATGTGGAATTACTACTAATGGGTATATTCTCATAATCTTCCATCATGGATATTACCAAGTGAAAATTTCATGAGAATAAGTCTATTATGCTTATGAGTACTCACACCTGACGTTCTATATACTATGTGTCCCATCATAGTATGTTATCCAACCACATAACGATATTAAAAATATTATCATAGAATTTCAAGGTTTTCATCATAATAGGGAACTACTATGAACTTATCAATGCGATAGATAATCTAGGACATTATTATATTATGGTCATGTAGAATAATGAACAATATATAATAAGATGTTTGATTTAATATTTAATACATAAAATATTTAGGTAATCAAAGTAAAAAAGAGTTGGTTTTGGGACACCAACTCTAACATATTAACCTTCACAAATCCTTTTTCTATGTTTACACTATTAATATTCAAGACTAATTAGTCTAAAGCAGTTAGAAGAACACTTGATCTGTCATGGAATAGATCAAAGTTATAAATTTTGGAATAAACATGGGGAAAATGTGAATTTATCTAGTAGTTGGGATAGCACTACATTTTATGGATCATCTGATATAATTACAAGTGTGGAAAGTAAAAAAATATTGTATCAAAGATGTGATTATAGATATGAATGGTGATGAAGATCATATTGAGTAAATGACAAGGACAATTGAAGATGAAATTCATGATTATCCAAAATTGTTTGAGAAGTTAAAGAGTTGTGCAAAGATGGCATTGTATACTGGTTGCACTAAATATACATCATTTTCATCCATACTAAAGATGTATAATTTTAAAGCATCCAATGTATGGAGTGATGCCAATTTTAAAGAACTAATTACTCTCTTGAATGATATGATCCCTGGAGATAATGATCTCCCTAACCGAACATATGATTCCAAAAAAATGATGTGCTCGATAGGTTTGATCTCTAAAAGAATACATGCATGCCCAAATGACTGTATATTGTTTCTCAAGGACCAAAAATCACTTACAGAATGCCCAAATTGTGGTGCATCTTCATACAAGAAAGATTAATCCAGTCCTACAAAAGTTGTGGGGTACTTTCCAATCATTATAAGGTTTATGATCCTATATATAAGTGAGGATACTGCAAGTTAATTAACATGGAATGCAGATACAAGAAATAAATATGATAAATTGTGTCACCCAATATACTCTCTTAAGTGCAATAAAATTGATAATTAGTATCCTGAATTTGGAAACGAGCTGAGAGACCTTCATCATATATTATCTATAGATAGAGTGAATCCTTTTGGTTTTAAAATAATAAATCGCAATACATGGCCATTTATATTGGTAAATTATAACTTTCCACCATGGTTTTTTATGAAATAAAAATACATCATGTTATCTATGCTTATACCAGGACCAAAACAATCGGGTAATGATATTGATTTTTATTTGGATCCATTGATCGATGATTTGAAATTATTGTGGTATTTAGGTGTTATATTGTATGATTCGTATAGAAATGAATATTTTACATTGAGAACCAGGTTTTATGGGATGATAGATGAATTTCTTGCTAATAGAAATTTTTCAGGATATATAATTAAAGAAACTCAAGTGTGTCCTGTTTATGAACAAGGTACATAGTCAATTAGGTTGAAACATTCATTGAAGATTGTGTTTATAGGAAGTCGTATATTTCTACCCTGAAAGCATAAGTACCAATCTTGGATGACATCATTCCATTGAAGTTTATGAGAACGTAAAAAACCATCTCCACAAACAATTAACCAACTATTTGAGAAAGAAAAATATATAGACACTTCTTTTGATATACCATTTTTGAAAAACCTTATGAAAATTAGTTAAAAAAGATATCAGTTTTTTCTTTTGAATTACCATACTAGAATTTTCGATATGTCAGAAATTCTCTTGATGTTATGCATGTTGAATAAAATGTATGGGATAGTTTCATCGTCACATTGCTAAATACACCTAGAAAAACAAAGGATGGAATTAAGGCGAGGTTGGACATGGTTGACATGGGAATACAAGAAGATTTGGTGCCAATAAAGGGTAAAAAATGAACTTTTCTTCATCTAGGTACTTACACTCTTTACAGGAAAGAGAGATATCAGTTTTGAAACTTCTTGAATGACATAAAGGTTCTAGAGGGGTATTAATCAAAAATCAAGAATATTTTGTCAATGACCAATTTAAAGTTAAAGGGTGTGAAATCACATGATTTATATGTTTTGATGAAAGATATAATTTCTATAGATTTACGTTGCATTGTTCCCAATAATTTCCATCATACATTATCCAAGATTTGTTTCTTCTTCAAAGCTATATGCAGTAAAGTTATAGAACCGGAGAAATTTCCAACTACAGAAAGAGAAATTTATGTCATATTATATGAATTGGAAATGTTATTACCACAAATATTATTTGACATAATGGTACATTTGATGGTTCACTTAGTGAGAGAGATTAGACTATGGGGTCCTATAAACTATAGATGTTTGTGCCCCATTGAACGGTATATGAATATTTTGAAAGGGTGTGTCAAAAATTTAAGTCATCCAAAGGGTTGAATTGTGGGGTGATATATTATTGAGGAAGCCATTAAATTCTATACCGAATACCTGTCTAGTGTAGAAATATTTGGTCTACTAAAATCTCATCACACTAGGTGTCCTGAGGTTGAAGGGATTTCTAGAAGAGATGTTGTTATAATAAATATTACAGATTTGGAGTAGGACCATCTTTACATTTTAAATAACAGTTTAGAGGTTTCCCCACATGTTGAAACATAAATATAAATTATTGTGAATTTTAATCCATCAAGGGATAAAATATGGATATCAAATACACATAATAAATAGTTTATAGGATGGTTTTGGGACCATCTTTTTATGGAGTCATGTGAAAATATGGATTCAATTTCAGAACGACTTCGATGGCTAGCCAGAGGACCAACTATGTATGTATTACCATACAATGTTTATGTAATTAATGGTTATATATTATATATAGATGACCATGATGAAGACAATACCATGAAAAATAGTAGAGTTATATGTGTGGCAGAAGTGATGTATGTTTCTAGTACTAAGGAAAAAATCCCATTTACGTGAATATGTCATACTTTGGAACCATAAAACAATTATGGGAGTTTGATTGTATAATATTCCAAGTATAAATTTTTCAATGCACATGGGTTGATAATAGGGGTGTTGTTTAAATAGATGAATTGGGATTTATGAAAGTTGATTTTAGTAAGGAATGGTACAAAGACAAAAAATTTATAATATAATCATAGGCATTACTAGTATTTTATGTTCTAAATACCACAAACCAAAAGTGGTAAATTATTCTATTATTGAATAAAACCCCTAAAGGTTGATATTAAAATTCAGCTGAGGATGAACCTTTCATTGGGACATTGTAATAATTTTGTAGCAGTCCTAATGTAGACAGTGTTTTATATGTTATAGGATACCACAATGAAGGGATTTGGATAGTCGATAGAGGGGTTAAATCCATTTATCATTAAGAAAAAAATTTAAATAATTAGGTTATATTTCTTTATAATATACATTGTGTTACCCCATGTTAATATTTGTTTGTTTTTGAATTTATGTAATCTATATTAAATGTTAAACTACTTCTATAAATAATGATTTTTCTAGTGTTGGTGCTCCCAATCCTAAGGAACAACAAGTGTATCAACCTGATGCTACTCACAATTTAGAGGAACAACAACCTTATGCATGTGTTGGGGCTACCAATCTTGAGGAACAGTAGGTTTCTTAACCTGTTGTGGCTCATAGTGCAGAGTTACAATGACCATCTGTACATGTCCATGCTACTGCTATAGAGGAATAAGATAATGATGATGTTGAATCTGAGGAAATGGTCGGAGACTAAGGTCCTATGATGCAGAAAAAAATGAGTGTCGTAGTTTGATGGTGTTAAAAAACATTAATACAAAAACCAAAGTCATCAAATACATGGTCAGGTGGAATTCATGGGGCCAGAATGTTAACCCCAACAAGGACATGTTCAGTAGTTACATTGGAATTTTTACTCAAAAACGTGTGCTGATTGATGTAGATTTGTGGCACCATGTTTTCCTAGTTATTAAGACACTGATGTGGGAAGAGATTATGGAAACGTTATGATATCATTTCTTTATTTTAATAAAAAAATAATGAAACATTAGCTTAATCTTTTTCATCGCTTACAGGTTTCATTTATAGTAGATGACTCCTATAAGAAATATGAATTAGTGCTTTCTAGAAGGACTCGCAGATGCATTTTTACAATTCTAACAAGACATCAACTTAAATATACTGATGGGAAAATAAACTCTCACCCACCGCTTATGTATGCACACTTGATAATCCAAGAATCGTGGGATACATTTACTAGTCATCATGTGGATGTGTCTTTTTAGGTACATTGTGTCTTGTAATACGTTGTTTGATGATATGTGTATTCATAAATTTTATTGAAAATTTTTTATTTATGAAACAATAACTGAGTGATGAAAATAAGGAATAAGTAGCAAAACCAATGTACCCCTACTGTAAAGCAAGGATGGGGTACACTTCACTTGAAAAAAATTGGTACCTAATTTAAATCTACCGTAATAATTTTATATGACATGAAACAACAACATAATTATATTAATTTGTTTATATGCATATTGATGACTCCAAGTCCAAATCCACTTCGATCCCACACCATGTTCTATGGAAGGGGGCATGTGTAAATAAATATGGGTTACTAATAGATGAAAATACACCAAAAGTGTGGGAAACATGTGTAAGTATGACATAATAAAATTTTGTTTTTCTTTAAATAACTATTACATAACAATGATTACTTATTTTCCTATATTTTCTATCCAACATAGTCATAAGAATCAACAACACTTGTATCAGATGAACACATACTATCGGTGGCATTGAAGAAGCCAAAAAAGTATGGTCGCGTTAGAGGTGCAGATTTTTGGGTGACAACCTGAACATATTTTGAGAAAAAAAAAAGAGGATAAAGATAAAGAAATGAAAATAATGAAAGAAACACTAACTAACCTTGAATAACAATTCCAATAGTATATAGAGATGCTAGAAACTTTTATGGGGTGAAGTAAAGAGAAGAAACAACTGAAGAAACACCATTGTGTGAAGATCCCACCCCACCCCCACCATCTTTGAGGCAAACCATTCCCCTCCAAGAGCTGTCTTAGTCAGGGTAATAAATATTCTAATAATTGTTTCTATGAAATGTGAATTAGTCAGACACTGATAACTTTCCTATACTAATATTCTATAGGGTCAAAATAATTGTAATTTATATCTATCAACA
Source organism: Viscum album (assembly GCA_963277665.1). NCBI lineage: Eukaryota > Viridiplantae > Streptophyta > Magnoliopsida > Santalales > Viscaceae > Viscum > Viscum album. Next base: position 433,339,140 of record OY728141.1, on the reverse strand, counting down.
CCCACCCATTGCCTTGTATCAAAGGATATGATGTCCAATATCCAAGATGGCAGTCTACACAACAGACCACTACCAATAGGTCATGTGATAGAGGTGATTAGAGTAGCTCATGGTATGAGCAATGAGATACCTATTCTACTTGATGGTCATGATATTTATATGGTCAACTGAGATGTTGGAACATTCATTGAATGGTCATCAAATCTTGTAAATAACCATGTTGACAAGGAGGTATTCACTTTTAATTTATTTTTTAAGCTAAACCTTTAATAATTAATTATTTTTTTAACCAATGAATGTTATTACAGACGGACAAAGGGAAGGGGGTGAAATGAAAGACCGACTCAAAACCATATAAAGGATCGACCAACTGATAGAAAATATCTTACAAAACCACCTTTACCTTTCCCAAACCATATCCTCATTTACTAACATTAAAGGTTCATCACTATAAAAAAAATAGGGCGATTAAAAGGGGTTATTTTTTTCATTTAAAAGGGGTTTCAACCCCCTCTAAATACTTTAAAAGTGTTTTTGGGTAACCGCCACTAAAGTGGCCACCTACTCTAATTAGGGGCGATTTTGGGTATGCACTGGTAAAATAGGATTGACTTTAGCCGTGGTTATATTAGAATGGATTTTAACCCCCTCTAAATTCACCCTAAATTCACTATAAACTAATATATTAGGGGAGGTTTTAACCCCCCCCCCCCATGATTTGAACATCAAATTAGTGGTGGTTAGACCACCCCTAAACTACCAATTTTTTTAAAAAATTCTCAACCCCCACTAGACACCCTCACCCCCCCCCCCCACGAACACCCCCTAGACACCAAGGAAACCCATATAGATACCCTAACAACCCTATGGACAACCCACCTTGAACACCAAGATAACCCATATTGACACCGCCATGGAAACTAAAGAAACTCCCATAAACACCCTAAAACCCCCCCGCGAACATCCCCCTAGAACACCAAGACTACCCCCCATAGACACCGCCCTTAACAACCCCTACACCCACAAAGAACACCCTCCCCCGAACACCAGGAAAACCCCCATAGACACCCCCGCACCCTCTAGACACACCCCACTAGAAACCCTAAACACACCATTGATGACCCCCAAAAACACACCGACAAAGACCCCTAGACACATCGCTCCCCCCCCCCAAGAATACCACCACAGACCCCTGAACAATCCCACACACCCTCCAGAAACCCCTGCATGGGACAACACACTGCACCCTAAGGACCAATATTTGTTCATGGGCCTGGACTCCACCCCCCCCCCCCCGTAGACCCAACATGCATGATGATAGCCTCTCTCTCGTGGGCCAAGCATAAAAAATGCACCCACTGTGAATTGAATAAGGGACCGGTCAGACATTCCTTCAGCAGTTGTACCACAAGGCTTGTATGTCTTTTGTATATTACATACAATGATTTGTATTTATTTACTTACTAAAATATTAGATATTATATATATATATATATTTGTGTATAGAAATATAAATAATATAATATATATTTTAATATATGATATATTTTTGTATAATATTTATATATAATATATATTTGGGTATAATATATATATGTGTGTAATATATGATGTATGTATTTTTCTATAATATATATATATATATAATATTTGATATAAAAATATTAGACAATATATAATATATTTTTTCATAATATATATATATATATTATGTGTATATATAATTATATTTACATAAATAAATATATATTTATACATATAATTGTAAATACATTTATATTTGTGTGTGCGTATTTATGTATATATATGATATTTATAGATATAATATAATTATAATATTTATATTTATATAATCATTTTTATATATTTGTATATATGTACCTGTGCGTAATAATAATATTAATTGATTGTTATTATTATTATTATTATTATTATTACACCTATTTTTTAAACTATAAAAATTATATGTAGGTTTTATAAATACTATACATTTATATATTTTATGATCTATATTATACATATATTATATGAAATATATTTATATTATATGTGTATGTATGTGATTATAGACATTTATATTATATCATATATATATATATATACAAAACTAAATGCATTTATATAATTGGAAATATATAATATATTTAAATGATATATATATTTTTACAAAATTAATTTATAATTAATATGGTATACTACAATATATATAAAATAATTATATATTATATATAAATTTATAAATAATTAAATATTTATTATATAATTATATAGAATATATATGTATATTTCTATTTAATTTTTTATATATTATATATATTTATATACATAATATAATATAAATATATTTATACAAAAATATACAATAAAAATGTATTTAATATAATATATGTATAATATAAATCATAATATAAATGTATAGCATTTATAAAACCATATATAAATTTTATAAATTTGAATGAATATATTTATAATTAGATTTATATTATTTATACCAATATTTATATATATACATTTTTGTTTACATGTATAAGTATTTATTTAAAGTATTTATATAAAGTCCTTATATATGTATGTGTGTGTTTATAATGTATTTAAATACATTTATATAATGTGTTTATGTAATATATATATAGACACACATATGAATGCATAGATATATATTATAAAATTCTAATTTATATGAGATTTATTTTAAAAAAATAAATAAAAATTTAAAGGGGGTTTAAAACCCCCACTAATTAAAGAGACTAGCGGCAGTTCATGACCACCATAATATTTCTTGAATTAGTGGGGGTTAACAACCCTCTATAAAATCATAAATTAGAGGGGGTTCACAACCCCCTCTAATGTCATGAATTACAGGGGTTCAAAACTCCATCTAATTTCATCAATTAGAGGGGGTCCAACCCCCCCCCCCCCCCCCTCTATTTTCTTAAATTATAAGGGGTTCAAAACACACTCTAATTTCTTAAATTAGAAGTGGTTCAAAACACCCTCTATTTCCTTTTTAAAAAAATAAATTATAAATATATATATATATATATATCCAAATGAATATTATATATATATATATAGCTCCTCTAAAATCCAACAGAATATATAGCACCACTAATTATTAAATTAGTGGGGGTTTTGAAATAATTTCCTCTAAAATCAAAATAAATATTAAAAATATAATGCTAAAAATTTTAGAGAGGGTTGTGAACCCCCCCCCCCCATGCTAAATTTTATGATTAGAGGGGGTTGTTCATAACCCCCTCTAAAAACCACAGCTAGTCTTATGTTTTTTTTTTGTAGTGCTTGTGGATACAAAGTAACAAAAATGGTAGTAGTCACATAGTTGATTTTGAAGAAAATATGTATGGGAAGGAAGGTGAAGACTAAATTGGTATTGAAAATGTAAATTAAATCCTCGATTATTATTGGTTAGGCACCTCAGTTGTAAAGGTATACATGAGGTATGTTTTCATGATTTTATTTTCCAAAAGCTGATATAATATGTTAATTATGACTAAATACATTTTATATTTTTGTAATGCATGTATACCAACAAAAATTGATGGTATTTTCCCATAAAAAAAATTTAATTGTTATTCATCATATAACCTCAACAGAACAGCAAAAAATAGAATCCAAAAAAATGGATGAAATAGTGGCATGGTTAGTCAAATTTTTTGAAAGTAAACTTTTGGATGATAGACTCTTCTTAATACCAATGATGCAGCGGTAAAACTATACAATTTAATAATATCACATATATTTTCATTTATTTCATTAATTATTCCTTTTTGTGTTTTAGGAAACATTGGATGACCATTATGATCAATTTAGGGACCCCAAATATTTATTTCTTTGATTCACTACATGGATACCCAACAAACCGACCACACATAATGAAATCTTTCAATAATTAATACACTAAATCCAACATTTTAAAACTAAACATAAAGTTATATAATTTATATTATTTTTTATGAGGATTATGTTATGATAGGGTGGTGCATCAATATCGTGAAAAATAAGGAATGAGGCCAGGGGATAAGCATAAGGATGTTGAAAAATTCTACAACTGGACAAGTATCAGGGTATATATAATAATATTTCACTATCCAAACACATATAAAAAATTACTTATTTTTCTCAATGTTTCTATAGTGTATGAAACAAAAAAAAATATAAAATATTATGGTTATTATGTTCGTAAATTTATGAGAGAGATCATATTCCATGGACAAAGCTGCATACCTTAAGAGGTATTTTTTAAGATAATTATTGTTTCAATTATAATATTTATTAATACTTTTCATATTTATATTTTTTCAGTACTACTAAGATAGTAAAAAAGGCTCATATTCACAAGACAATATAGATTTTCTTAGAAACGAATGGACAACATACCTTATAACAGAATGTACACAAATAAAAGGATATGTGACTTCCGTAGAAGTAATGGATTGTTTCATATTTATTTTTAATTTATTAATTTTTAGTATTCTCACATAATAATTTTTTTATTATATAGGTGGATTCCTTTGTTCGATTTGGGGTGGTTTTTTCGAATTTTTTCATGCTCATGAGAGATTTGGCTTTGAGGATGCAACTGAGATAATAACAACAAAGAAATGGGTCATGAATGTATACAACTATCATTAAAAGTTGAATTACTAATACTAATTTAATTAATTTTTTCAATATTTTATATTCTATTTGTAATTTAATTTTCTTATCATTTTTATCGAACACTTAGTTTTTTTTATGGATTTTTACACTTTCTATTGATTCTCTTTTTCGAGCTGCCAACACTGCATAGATTCGATGTTATTTAGCAGAAAAACCTTTCTCATTGTAAACTAGAAGAGTTTAGGAAGATAATGTGCTCATTTAAGTGACTTATCATGATATAATAGGAACATGAACTTCATTCGATCTCATGTATTTCAACAATGAGAAAGGTTTTCAGCAAAGAACATCGAGTCAATATGCAGTGTTGAGAGTTCAACAAAGAAATACTTTGTAAATAGTAATAACATTGGAATTAAATGTTTGTTTTGAGAATTTGGGATGTGTAATAATCATTTGTACCTCAATCCTACACATGGTGTAATAGGTATGACCCCAATTGCTTCTTTATTTTTAAAATTGACAAACAAATTAGTAAAAAAAACCAACGTATTAAAAACCAAGAAAACCTTTGTATATTATTTTGATACTTTAATACAATGGTTTATAAGTCATTTGTGACATGTAGGAATTAGCCACACATCAATATGATATATGATGTTCCCAATATGACTCAAATTGTCTCTTTTTATTTAAAATTGACAAAAAACTTAGTAAAAATAACAAATGAAATACTAAAAACTAAGAAAATAAATTTGGATTTTTTTGGTACTTTAGGGAAATGATCCATAAGTCATTTTTGATGTGTAGCAGTCAACTTAAGATCAATATGATGCACAGTGTGATTGGTATGACTAAAATTGTGTTGAATTATTTAAAATTGACATTAATTTTAGTAAAAAAACAAGTGACATATTCAAAATTGAGAAAAAACATTCATATTGTTTTGATACTTTAGAACAATGATACATAAGTAATTTGTGATGTGTGGAAATCAATCATTCCCCAATCGGACGCAGGTTGTGACCACTATAACTCTAAGTGTGTCTATTTATTTAAAATTGACATTAATTTTAGTAAAAAGAAAAAGTGACATACTAAAAACTAAGAAAAAACATTCATATTGTTTTTATTCTTTAATAAAAATATCCATAAGTCATTTTTGATGTGTAGGAATCAATCGCACCTCAATATTATGCACGGTGTGATTGTTATAATTCCAACTGTGTATATTTATTTAAAATTGACATTAATTTAAGTAAAAAGAACAAGTGACATACTAAAAACTGATCAAACACATTTTTTATAATGACATAGAATTCTATAAATGAGATTACCATTCTTATGTTTATTTCATATAGTATAGATCACAAAAAATCACTTATAAAACATGATACAAACTTTATAAATGAATAATTAATGAAATAAAAGGTATTTTTAGAAGTTAAAGAACTTATAATAATGAAATAGTAACTTGACCTTAGGAATAGTATTATGACCATTTTTAGTAGTAAATTGGCCAAATTAATAGTAACCTCACCCATGAATTTATTAATAAAATTTAGGTATATTATAAATTAAGGTATGGTATAATTATATCGTGGTATAATCCATTGAACATTTTAAAAATTGATATTTAAGTGTTGGTATTTTTGTAAGTCAAATATATTTAATTAACATTTTATAATTAATAAAATTATTTAAAAAAATATTTTTGTAAAATGTATTCATAAATTAACATTTTGTTTTCTTATGATTTTAGGATAATTTTATGAGACATTAGATAATTTTTGAAAGTGTTATAAAATCAGTTATCGATTTGAAATCTATATTTCTCAAGTAAATGATGGTTTTAATTAAAAAATAAATTTCTCATATTTAGAAACCTATTTTCATAAAATGGTGCCCATTTTTTAATTATATATGTCTAAAAATGGTTAGGGTGAATTTTTTGAATTTTTCTAAAATACATGAATTTTTGGTGAATAATAAAATACAGTAGTTTACAATATAAATACATTATAAGTTAAATACACTATTCCTTGAGTCAAAACTGATTTAATAACCATAATCTCAAACTAACCATCATTATTTTAATATATTTGATTCTATTTCTCAAACTATTCATAGTCTTGAGCCAAAACAATAAACAAATGAATAAAATATTCAAAAAACACCCCTCTCCTCCACTATAAATATCACCCCTCTCCTCCACTATAAATATCACCCCTCACCACCACTTCTCCTCACACCTCTAAGCCTTGAATATTGTCCAAATTCTACCAAAATATCTTTCCCAAGTCTATCCCCAACTTCCAGGAGTTTTTGTTCACAAAAAAAGACCAAACCAAGGTTCCTTAAGGAGGTTCTCAAAGAGGAGAATTCAAGAGGTAAATCCTCTTTCTTTTTGTTTTAATTTCCTTACAATTTCCTTTTACATTTCTTATCCTCTCCTAAAGTAATAAATATAATTTATAGTGATAACTCAATTATAATATATATACTATAATGATATCATGTTAATGGAATTTCCTTCATCAAACTCTCTTCTCTCTCATTTTATTTTAAAAATGAAATCATCATACGTGAGGTGTTGATTTGCAACCTTTGGGAACGATGGATTTTCATAATTCAATTTATCCTTAAAGTATGGTAATGAAACCATTTTTATAGTTTAAAAAAACTATAATATATTTATTAAAACCTATTTAATTTTCTATAACCATTATATATACATAATATTAATTCATACTACAAAACTAGTTCATGATGATCGAAAAACCGCCAAAATAATCTAAATGATTGTCACTAATGTTTTATCTAATGACTCATCCTTATACCATATTAAAAAAATTATTTATATAATCATTTAATCTTATTTATGTAAATTAATATCATACAAATTCAACTCTATAGAATTATACCAATTTCACATGAACATCGATACTTATATATAAGTATACCGATCGTGAAAACCAAGGAAACATACGCTCCTAAGTGATAAAATTGTATCTTATAACTCATCAAAAAGGTCATAAATGAACTTAATAAAATTAAATTAAATCAAAAAAATGTATAAAAGGTTATTAATTAATTAATTAATTAATTTGATTATTCAGGACATTAAGTTCAATTGAAGAACACATTCGGACATAAGCTAAGGGTTTTCTTCTCGAACCTCCATTTTCATTCATGTTACTCTTTATTCCTCTATACAAAAATGTAATTATTCATTTATTCTATATAATTCTTATAAATTATTATTATATGTTTCAAAATCATTTATTATGATCATTTCATATTTTTTTGTGAAAAAATACATGTTTTACTAGGATCCCTTCTGAATTCTTCCTGATAGGTAAGCCCGATTAAAGGGAACATCTCAATTTCTTACCCATTTTCAAGTACCATACAATATATGATTTAATATAGAATTATTTCTCTAAAATAAATAATTTTTTAATGAAAGAATATATGTGTTCATTTTTTGTTTTATGAAAATAATCATGAAAAATACAAATTATTTTTTCATAAGAACACTTCTTTGCAAAGTAAAAAAGGGCATTTATCTCAAGAATTACTTGATGATTTTATTAGAGTATTTTCACACATTTAAACACATATATTGAATTTTCTTATTTATTGAGTTTTATCTATTATTTTTATCATCCACCATATTTTATTAAATGGTTTATGATCAATTTTATTGTGGATGTGTTATCATAATACCATTAACAATACTACTCAGAATGGTTAGTGATTATGTTTACAGACTGGGGAAAGTTATTTTCATTTAATATATATTTATTGTTTATATTTATCCTCATTCATATAAGTAATGCATTGGGATTAGTAAGTGATGTTTCAGTCCCATTATATCCCCTCGATACATTGGTAGGTCTCATGAGACAAACTAGACCTGTGTTTTTACCCATTATGTATAGTTTTATGGTTGAGGACTTGATGGTATGTTTATGATGTCCAGCATTATGCATTCACTCATTATGAATCTAGTAATTGATATTCCATGTGATTATTATACTATTAAAATATCCATGGTTATGTTTTATTATGGCATTACTTAATCGGCTTTTATTCCTACCATATTATGATCAAGATTATGTTTTAATGGAATTTATACTTTTAGTTATTCACCATGTCTTATTGTTTTTTATTTCACTATATTAATTACCCTTACTAAGAATCTTCTCTAACCCCTTAATTATGTTTTATTTTTCCCCAGGATGTGAAGATGAATATTGTGAATGACATGCAGGGATAATTTAGGAGTTATAAATGTTTCAAATGGAATTTCTATATTGTATTTCATTTAAAAGATATAATTTAAAACTTATATTTTTTCAATTTTTCCAAAACTAATAAACTATTTAGTGTATATGAATTCCTTATTTATCATGCTAATGTAATGAAGTAAGGCACCAACTCTGAGAAACTGGGGTCAGGGTCTTTATAGTTGGTATCAGAGGAAGTTTTGTAGAAACCTTGTAAACTAGATTTAGAAAACATAGATTAGGGGACATAACCCTAATATAGACTTTGAGTATAAGAATAAAAGAACATACTAGATTTTTGTTAAGGTATAGATTATGTGGATATTCCTAACAATACATCCTTGTATGGATATTATAAGTGGACACAATTATGTCACAGATGTACCCATGGGTAAAAACTCCATCAAGGTGTCCCCAACTTGACTTGGGGTAACCTGGTACATGACAACGGGCCTTACTACACACATTTTTTGACACTCCCAAGGATATTCTTAGGATAATTCAAATTTTATTTAAAAACCATTACAAATGATTTAAAAATAAATGTCCCCAAAGAAACCGTGTTTATGATTATGAGAATAACTATGCATAGAATTTCAATTTATGTTAAGTATTTTTCTAGTTTGATATTATACATTATGATTCATAACCTAATCTAGTGTATGAAATTATTTAGAAATAGAGACTAATGAAATTAATGGAAACTATATCAATACACATATCTCGTGTAAAGATTCCCCTCCTATGCAAGATAATGATGTCGGTATTGGAGCTGTGACTAGTACTGAGCAACTTATAGAAATACTAGGACACATAAATCATGTTATGAACAATAACCTTACCTGTATGGAGCATCCTGATCCACAACGTGGATGTGAAATGTTAGATCACTTTATACTACAACAACCTCTATCATTTAATGGGACTAAAAACCCATTTTTAGCAGAGTAGGGGATAAGTTCCTTAGAAAATATATTTCTCACTTTATGAAGTAATGAAAGGGAGAAGGTTTTCTTGGCAGTTTATCATCTATCAAGAGATGTGGATAAATATTGGATATTAACTCAAAACACAAAGGAGTATGAATAAATTAAAAATATTTAATGGATATATTTTAAAGAATTATTTCTAGAAAATATTTTCCTCGTAAATAGCTAGCAGATATATAGAGGAAATTCTTGAGTCTAAGGCAGAAAGAGGATGAAAATGTTGTGAAGTACGAATCCAACTTTACAAGGTTATAAAGGCATAATTAGTACTACATACATAATCTAAGGAGAAATATTTATTGATTATTTGATGTTTTAAAACCATTCTTATAAAGGGAACTAGTCTCCCAAAATTCCTCATCACATGAAGATATAGTCTTCTGTGCTATCTAGACAAAAAAATAATTCTCTAATACATATGACTTCAAAGTAAAGAAAGAGAAGAATAGGGTTGTTTAACACTCTGGAAATAGAAATAAGAAAAGGGGGAATGATGGAAGATTTTATTTTCCATCCTGTGGTAATTGTGGGAAGAAATTCCCTGATACTTTCCTAAAGGGTATGGGTGTTTGTTATAAGTGTGGAAAAAAAAGGACACTAAGCATGTCATTAAAAGGGAAAGAAAGAAGTTACCAATGTTCAATTCTACAATTTAAAATAGATATGGGACATTATGCAAATCATTATCCTAATATTCAAGGAAACTTTCCCCAAATAAGGCAAATGGAGAAAGGCCAAACTTATACAGTCACTACTACTGAGGTTGAAGTTCCTAATGATGTGGTAGAAGGCACTTTAATCATTTCTTCAAACTTATCCAATGATTTATTTGTTCTGGATCATTGTATTCTTTTATATCTTCCCAGTTTTCCAAGAAAATTAGACATTCACCTTTTTATTTAATAAAGTAGTTGTCAGTCAAAAATATTAAGGTAAGTATCATTGCAACAAATATGTGTCGTTCAATCCCCTTTGTGACACATAAATGGGATTTAGTTTCTAACCTCTTCATCAAACCTATGATTTAATTTGACATAATTCTTAGTATGGATTGTATTTAAAATTATGATTCAAAAATATATAACAAGAAGAAGGAAGTTACAATTTTTCAGAACGATATAGAATCCCTTATCTTTGAAGTAGAAACATCATCATCTAACTCTTATCCAGACCCACCCCTAATAGCTCTACTGAAAGAAATCCTTAGGGAGGAAGATAAAATATAATCTAAAGATGAGGAAAGAAATCTTAAAATTGAAGATGTACATATTTTGCAATAATATATAGATTTATTTCCAGATGATTTACCTGGACATCCTTTAGAGTGGGAAGATGAATTTTCTATTAATTTAATTCCTAGGGAAAGACCTATATCAAATACTCTTTATAGAATAACCACTATGGAATTAGTATAAGTAAAGAAAAAACTAGAGGAATTTAGTGATAAAGTATTTATTCACTCTAGTGTTTCTCCATAGGGATCCCCTGTTCTCTTCGTTAAGAATAAAGATGGATCCATGAGGCTCTTCATTGATAATAGAGAAATTAATTCTATTAAAATAAAGAAAAAGTGTCCCCTAATTCTCATTGATGATTTATTTGATAAAATTTAAAGATCTCAATACTTTTCGAAGATTCAATTTCGATATAGATATCATCAATTGTGTGTGACATAGGGAGATATTCCAAAGACAACATTTTTTACCAGGAATGGACATTACGTGTTTATAGTAATTCCATTTGGACTAATTAATGAACCCTCTTTTTTCATGGATCTAATGAACATAGATTTCAAGGAATATCTTGATGAATTTTTTGTGGTATTTATTTATGATATATCGGTATACTCAAAAATCTATGAAGACTATGATAATCACTTGTAGATTGTTCTAATGAATCTTAGAATAAATGAATTATATGGGATGTTTAGTAAGTGTGAATTTTGGTTTCAATCAGTTTATTTTCTTGTCCATATTGTCTCTAAAGATTGAATCTCAATTGATCCTACAAATACAAAGGTGGTTTGGTAATGTCATACACCAATGAACATAACAGAGTACGTAGTTTTATTGGTTCAGTAGGTTATTATCAGTGTTTCGTTCAAAACTTCTCCCAATTAGCTAACCCATTAACCAAGATTACTTCAAATGGGGTTAAGTTCATATGGACAAAATAATGTGAAGAATATTTTGAAAATTTGAAGAGGATATTAGTGAATGATTTGATCTTGACTCTACCATTAGGAAATGACATATTTGGGATTTATAGTGACGTGTCAAAGAAAGGACTCGGGTGTATCCTTTTGTAAAATGATAGAGTTTTTACCTATGTGTCAAGATAGTTAAAAATTCATGAACAGAACTATCTAACTCATGATCTTGATTTATAAGCTGTAATATTTACTCTAAAGATATGGATACACTATCTATATGCTGAAAGATGTGAGATATATACAGATCAAAGGAGATTTAAATATATCTTCTCATATAAAGAACATAACATGAGGTAAAAGAGGTGGATTGAACGACTCAAGGATTGTGATTGTACAATACACTACCACCCTAGGAAGGAAAATAAGGTAGAATATGCATTAAGTAGGAAAGATCATAAAGTTCTAAAAAAATGAGGATTGACAAGGACCTTGTGTACATGGATCTAACAAGTATGGATATAGGAATTATCAAGGAAGGTGAAACATCATTACTTTTTCAATTGGTTTACTAGCCATATTTATTGGAAAGGATTAAAATTTTTCAATCTGATGATGATGATAATCTTTAAAATAAAATTAAAGTTGTGAATGATGGTAAGTTGGAAGTCTTCGTGTATGAGTATGGAATTCTGAAATTTAAGAAGAGGCTTTGTGTTCCCTCTATACCCATTCTAAAAAGGGAGTTATTGGATGATGATTATAGTTTGAATTTTTCTATACACCATGGAAGCACTAAGATGTATAAATATTTTAAGGAACATTTCTGGTGGGATAACATGAAGTGGGAAATTGTGAACTATGTATCAAGATGTTTAGTCTGTCAATAAGTTACGGCTAAAAGACAACATCCTAGAGGAGTCGTGCAACCTCATCAGGTTCCTATATGGAAATGGGATGAAATTACTATGTATTTTTTCAATAGATTACCAAAAAACCCAAGAAAGAATGATGTAATATGGGTGATTGTTTATCAACTTACCAAATTTTCACATTTCTTCGCTCTAAAAGATGATTTTCCACGAGAGAGACTTGCATGAATATATATTAATGAAGTTGTAAGACTTCATTGATCACCTATCTCAGTTGTGTCTGATCATGATCCATGATTTACATAAAAATTCTAGAAAATCCTTCAGAAATATTTGGATATTGAGATTCATTTGAGTAATGATTATCACCCTCAAATTGATGGGTAGTCCAAAAGGACGATCCAAACTTTAGAAGAAATGTTGAGATCATGCTCACTTGGAATTCAAGGTATGTGGGATCAGTATTTACCTTTGATGGAGATTTCCTAAAATAATAGTTTCCATTATAGTATTTAAATGGCACCATATTAAGCATTTTATGGAAATAGATGATGTACGCCAACTTTTTGGGATGAATTTAGTGAAAGGAATCTTGTGGGCCTAGATCTTATGGTGGAAAAAACAAAGGTAAAGACTATTTAAACCTATATCAAAGCTTCTAAAAGTAGGAAAAAGATATATGCCGATGATCAAAGGAAGGATTTGGAATTTCAAGTGGTAGATCATGTTTTCTTGAAAGTTTATCCATGTAAGGGTGTTATAAGATTTGGGAAGAAATGGAAATTGTGCTACAGATAAATTATCCCTTTTGAAATTCTAAAGAGAATTGAAGTTGTGGACTATCATTTGGAAATGCCTCTTAGACTTTATAAATTACACAATGTATTCCACGTCTCTTTTCTAAGGAAATGTATTCCAGACCCAACTCATGTACTCACTTCTGAGGGAATAAAATTGGAACCTAGTTTATCTTATTATGAAGAGACTATATAGATTCTAAACACTAAAGAATAGGTGTTGAGAAATCAGATGACTCATCTGGTAAAGGTACTTTGTAAAAATCATAAAATTGAAGAGGTGATGTGGGATCCTAAGGAAATTATGATTAATAAATACCCAAATATTTTTATTAGGTGACATTTTAGAAATTGCGAGGATGAAATTTTTATAAGAGGGGAGAATGCAATGAACCAAAATTTTATCAATGAGGTTTCCCTTCATACATTTATTTCATATAGTATATATCACATAAAATAACTTATAGAACACAATACAAACTTTATAAATGAATAACTAATGAAATAATAGGTATTTCTAGAATTTAAGGAACCTATGCCGATGAAATAGTAACTTGACCTTAGGAATAGTAATATGACCCTTTTGAATAGTAAATTGGAAAAATGAACAGTAAACACACCCATGAATGTATAAATAAAATTTATTAATCTTATAAATGAAGGTATGATATAATTATATCATAGTATAAGTAAGTGAACATTTTAAAAATTAATATTTAAGTGTTGGTATTTTTGTAAGTCATAAATATTTAATTATAATTTTATAATTAATAAAATGATTTAAAAGAAAATTTATTTTCATAAAATTTATTCATAAATTAAATTTTTTTTGTCCTATGATTTTAGGATAATTTTATGAGACCTTAGTTAATTTTTGAAAGTGTTATAAAATAAATTATAGATTTAAAATATCTATTTTTCGATTAAATGATGGTTGTAATTAAAAATTAAATTTATCATATTTTGAAAATTATTTTCATAAAATGGAGTCCATTTTTTAATTCTACATGTAAAAAAATAGGGTTAATTTTTTGGATATTTTTTAAAATACTTGATTTTTTTGTGAATAGTAAAATATGGTAATTTACGGTATAAATACATTATAAGTTAAATACACTATTACTTGATTCATCACTAATTTAAGAAACATAATTTTGAGATCAAATTTATTATTTTAATATATTTGATGATAATTCTCAAACTATTCATAGTCTTGAACAAAAATAATAAACAAATGAATAAAATATTCAAACAACACCCCTCTCCTCCACTATAAATATCACTCCTCACCACCACTTCTCCCCACACCTCTAAGCCTTTAATCTTGTCCAAATTCTACCCAAATACCCTTCCCATTTATCTCCCCTACTTCAAGTAGGTTATGGTCACAACAAAATACCAAACCAAGGTTCCTTAAGAAGGTTCTCAAAGAAGAGAATTCAAGAGGTAAATCCTCTTTCTTTTTCATTTAATTTCCTTTCAATTTCCTTTTTAATTTATAATAATATCTTAATATTCTCTATCAAAATGATAATGATAACTACAATATCATATATATACTATAATTATATCATTTTAATGAAATATACTTCATCAAACTTCCTTATTTCTTGCTTTTATTTTAAAAATGAAATCATTGTCTGTGAGGTGATGATTTAAAACCTTTGTAGATGATGGATTTTTGTTCTTAAATTTATCCTTCAAAGCTGGTGATGAAACCATTTATATGTCTAAAATATATTATAATATATTTATTAAAACCTATTTAATTTTCTATAACTAGTATATATATATATAATATTAATTCATACAGCAAAAGTTGTTTGTGATGATCAAAAAACAACTAAAATAATCTAAATGATTATCACTAATGTTTTATCTAATGAATCATCCTCATAAAAAATAAAAAAACTTATATATCCATTTAATATTTTTTATTTTCATTAATATCATATAAATTTAATTTTGGATAATTATACCCATTTTACATGAACTTTCATACTCATATACAAGTATACTGATCGTGAAAACCAAGGAAACAAACGCTCCCGAGCGATATAATTGAATCTTATAACTCATAAAAAATCCATAAATGAACTTAATAAAATAATAATAAATAAAATAAATGTAAAAAATATTATTAATTAATTAATTAATGGATTTAATTGGTTATCCTGGACATTAAGGTCAAGTGCAGAACACATTCAGATATAAGGTAAGAGTTTTCTTCCCGAACCACCATTTTTATTCGGGTTACACTTTCTTACCCTATAAACCAATTTAATTTTGCATTTATTTTATATAATTATTATAAATTAATATTATATTTTCTAAAATCAATTATTTTGATCAGTTCATTTTTTTTGTTGGAAAATACATGTTTTACAAGGATCCTTTCTCAATTCTTCTCGATACACAACTTCAATTAAATGGAACATCTAAATTTCCTACCCATTTTCAAGTACCATCTATAATCTACTTTAAGACACCATTATTTTTATAAAATCACTAATTTTGTCATAAAAAACTATATGTTTTTATTTCTGGTTTTATGAAAACAATCATGAAAAATAAAAATGATTTTTCTAAATGAACTCTTCTTTGTAAAGTAATTAGGGTATTTCTCTAAAGAATTCCTCGATGATTTTTTTAGATTATTTTAATCCATTTCGACACCTCTATTAAATTTTTTTCTTTACTAAGGTTTATATCTTATGTTTACTATCCACCATATTTTATTAAATGGTTTATGATCAGTTGGACTATGGATGTGCTATCTTGATATCATTCACCATACTACTCAGACTAATTAGTGATTATGGTTACAGATTGTGGAAATTTATTTACATTACATATGTATGTGTTGTTTATGTTTATACTAGTTCATATGAGGAATGTATTGTATTTATTAAGTGGTGTTTGGGTCCTGCTATGGCCCCTCTATGTATCGGTAGGTCTCATGAGACAAACTAGACTAGGTTTTTACCCATTATGTATGGTGTCTTAGTCGAGACATTGACGGTTTGTTTATGATTTCTAAAATTATACATTAAATCATTATGAATATAGTAATTGACAGTCCATGTGATTATTCGACTATCATAATTTCCATGGTTATATTTTATTATTTCATTATTTAATCAGCTTTTATTCTTTTCATATTATGCACAAGATTATGTTTAAATGGCATGTGTACTTTTAGTTATTCACCAATCCTTATTATTTATTCTTCCACTATATTACTCACCCTTAATGAGCATCTAAACTCCCCCATTTCTTAAGTTTTATTTTTCCCCAGGATGTTAAGATGAATATTATGAATGAATTTTAGGGATAATATAAAAGTTATGAATATTTCCAATGGAATTTATATATTGTATTTCCTTTAAAAGTTTTAATATAAAACATATATTTGTATCTAGTTTTCCAAAACTAATAAACTATTGAGTCCATTGAGATATGAATTTCTTCTTTATTATGCCAATGTAATGAATTAATACACTAGCTCCAAGCAAATGGGGTTGGGGTATTTACATTCGGATTGTTTTGATATGTTAGTAAAACAATCCATAAGTCATTTTTGATCTATAAGAAACAACTTCACCTTAATATGATGCACGGTGCGACGGCTATAAGTCTAAGTGTGTCTTTTTATTTAAAATTTATATTAATTTTAGTAAAAATAACAAGTGACATATTGATAGTCGAGAAAATAAATTCAGGTTGTTTTTATACTTTAGGAAAATGATACATAAATCATCTATGATGTTTAGGAATCAACCACACCTCAATATGATTCATGGTGTGACTGATATAAATCCAAGTGTGTCTATTTATTTAAAATTGACATTAATTTTAGTAAAAAGAATAAGTTACATATTTAAAACCAATAAAATGAATTCAAATAATTTTTATACTTTATGAAAATGATCTATAAGTCATTTTTTATGTGTAGGAGTCAACTGCACCTCAATCGGACACACGATGTGATTTCTATAACTCTAAGTGTGTCTATTAATTTAAAATTGACAATAATTTTAGTAAAAAGAAAAATTGACATACTAAAATCTAGGAAAATAAATTTGTATTATTTTGATACTTTAGTAAAATGATCCATAAATCATTTTTTATGTGTAGGAATCAATCACACCATAATATGATGCACGTTGTGACCATTATAATTTCAAGTGTGTCTATTTATTTAAAATTGACATTAATTTTAGTAAAAATAACAAGTGACATACTGAAAACTGAGAAAATTACTTTGGATTGTTATGATACTTTAGTAAAATGATCCATGAGTCATTTTTGACATGTAGTAAAAAACCACACCTCAATTTGATTAATGGTGTGACTGATATGACTAAAAGTGGTTGTTATCAGTTTAAAATAGATATTTTTGTTCAAAATGTATCACTCACTAAAAACTAAGAAAATGAACTCTTATTATCTTGATAATTTATTAAAGTGATTCATAAGTCATTTTTGGCATGTATGAAGTAGTATCACTTCAAACCAACACATTATGAGACTGGTATGAATCAATATGTGTGTTTCTAGTTTGAAATGACATTTTAAAAAAACACAATTGGCATACACAAAACCAAGAAAAATAATTAAAATTGTTTTGATACTTTAGTAAAATGATCTATAAGTTATTTTTGATGTGTAGGAATCAACCTCACCTCAATATGATTCACGATGTGGATGATATAACTAAACTGGTCTCTTTTATTTTAAATTATCATTAATTTTTTGTAAAAAGAACAAATGACATACTGAAAACCAAGAAAATGAATTTGGATTGTTTTTATAATTTTATATAATGATCCATGAATCATTTTTGAAATGTAGGAGTCAACTGTACCTAAATCCAATGCCTAGTGTGACCACTATGACTCCAAGTGTTTCTTTTTATATAAAATTGACATTAATTTAAGTAAAAAAGAACAAGTTACATATGAAAACTGAGAAAAAACATTCATATTATTTTGATACTTTAAGAAAATTATCCATGAGTCATTTTTGATGTGTATTAATAAACCATACCTCAATCTGATGCATGGTGTGACTGGTATGACTAAAATTTTCCATTATCAGTTTAAAATTGACATTTTAGTTCAAAACTTGTCACTCACTAAAAACCAAAAAAAATGCTCTGATTATCTTGATAATTTAAAATAGAGATTCATAAGTCATTTTTAACATGTATGAAGCAATATCATGTCAAACTGATGCACAATGTGACCAGTATGATTTAGAATGTGTGTTTCTAGTTTGAAATAACATTTTAGTAAAAAAAATGGCATATTGAAAATCGAGAAAATGCATTCAGATTGTTTTGATACTTTATGAAAATGATTCATCGGTAATTTTTAATATGTAGGAATCAACCACACCTCAATCTAATTCACAGTGTGATCGGGTCAACTCTAAACATTTCCTTATTTAAAATTAAAAATAATTTTAGTAAAATAACAAGTAACATACTCAAAACTGAATAAAAAACATTCATATTATTTTTATATTTTAGGAAAATAATCCATAACTCATATATGACGTGTAAGAATAAATCCCACCTAAATATGACACATGGTGTCATTGGTATAACTCCAAATGAGTCTTTTTTTTAAAAAAAATTGACAATTTATTAATGTATTCTTTCATATTAATGTTTAATTTATTTATTTATAGTATTACTAAAATAATATTTACTTTCTTATATAGGAATAATATTTTTCTCAGGTTGAAATGATTTGTTAAAAAACTGATACCATGGGAGGAAATTTTTGAGAGGGGATCACTGACATCAAAAGGTGAAACAATAATGTTTTTAAATGGTTTTTGGATAATTATAAATGTAATTATATAAAACATTGTTTGAAATGTATATAGTAGTGTTTCTATTGTATATACCATGGGTGAACTTTTTATATTCATGACGTAAATTAAATTTATATATCATTTTTTGAAATTATAAGTTTTTTTGGTGTGCTGTTATATTAAAATCACACTTGCATCAAGCTAGGCATTTCTCAATGTTATCTTGGATGCTGATAAAGGAACCTTTTATTAGCACTGCAATTAATAGTGCTTTTTTAGCATTGTTAAAAAAAATTACACGTTGTAAAATGTTATTTCTTTAGTATTGATTGGGATGTACATTAATTATACTATTTAAATTTTGAATACAAATAAAACAACCATAAAGTCGCAACAGCCATAGAAAAATAGATTTCATGTGGACCAAAAAATGACGATTTATATCACAGTCACCCCATATAATTAGTAGTCAACAGCCTTAGCATATCTAATTCCTTCTCCTCAATGATCTCTATTAGTGGCTTGGAAAAATTCATGTAAACTATCCAGTCACTATACTGTGTTGGGCTTGACATTGGCATCACGTACCTAGTTTCACCTTCCCATTAAAAGTGGTACGAACCCATCATCGCCCTACCCGACCCGAAGTCCACCACCTTCACCAAAAACCACTACCCCGAAGACACCAACAATGCTGGACCCTCCTCCCTGCAATTTTATATCTTTTCCACCCACGGATTTGGCTACCAGGCCTCCACCCAATCTATGATTCCTTGAAAGTGCTCCTCTGTCGCAGAGCCTTCTAGAAACCCATGCACCACTGTCACGAACTCGTCCAATGCATAATACTTTAGGGAAGCCAGAGCCTATTTCCCCTCCATTATATTATTAGGATTATATAAGTTCATGTTCCACATAAGAATCATATGGTGGTGGTCGATGTATTAAAATATCTTTTAATATTGTTTTTCCTGAAACCCCAAGTGAGGATCTTTTATATCAAATTTATAATTAATTTATTTTATATTAGAATAAATGAATACCTAGTCTTAGAATCTTTCTTTTATGTGAATATTTATCATCTAAAAATACCCTTTTGTATTTCATTCGTTGTGTTGTGAGTTCCAAGTATAGAATCTCTCTAGTGGCGATCCATATGTTCTCCTTTGATCTCCAAGAAAATCCAATTGATTTTGAGCACTAGTATGGAGAATAGATTGTATTTAGTTGTTTGTGTTGATCACCCATCCTTTGATCTTGATGGAATATCTCTTGTGTTTCTCGTTATTGAGAGGGATATTGAAGGAGGAGTCATGATTGAATTTGTTGTGCGCAATAATTCTCTATTTTCAATTACACCCACACACAATAGACATGACCATAAATTTATAGAGTTAGGGTTTATGTTAAAATATTATTTAATTTCATGATGGCCATTAAAAAATATTATAAACTTTAATAAACCCCATTCCATATAATAATATTATTATTATTATATTGTGGCATGCACAAACTTATGCAATAAAAAATATTATTTAACAAGATTTTTATTTAATATTTGTAACTAGATATGGTATTGGTCCATTAAAACTCCTTTAGAATTTATTAATCTCCCAAATAAATATTTATTTAAATATTTAATTCATAAATAAACATTTTAAATTACTAAAACATTAATATAATTATCTGTAGATCTTGAGAATAATATTTAATTAATTATTTTAAATTAAAATATAATTTAATGGTGATTATCAGGAACACTTTGTGTGTGAAACTCTAGGATTATTTCTCATTAGAATTAAGTAGACGTACCTAAAATATAATTTTATTATCTAGAAATAGGTCATGGAACCCATGATAAAGAAATTTATGTCACAATGATGACAACCACATATAAATGCTCACTGGTAATATAATCCCTTTGTCACAATATCTCATCAAGCATGTTACACTTCCATGTCACCAACCTATATGCTCAATACATTTTTCTTTGACTATCTGAAATAAACATGTCGTTACACCATGGAAATGGAATTCAATGTGATGGTATTATTTCAATCAAAGGACTGGGATATCAATGTCCATAAAATTCAAAGGGACAAATCCTTCCTCGACTTATCCATTAATGACATGTCAAATACGATGCACCCAACGTACCATACCTCATCACGAGCATATGTCGTCATGGTTTTCATTATGATATATAAGTTCATGAGTCATGAAATATATAAATGATAATATTAAATTCTATGAACCATTACACATGATCATAGATAGTAATATTTGTTGACTCCAAAACATGTAGAATTTTTACTGGTGGGTTTATTCTCATGATCTCATGTCTTAGAGATTACCAAGTGCATACTTAATGGGAAGAAGTATCATCTATTTATGATTACTCACACTTGACAGTCTATGTACTATGTTTCCCATCATAGTATGTTATCCAACCACAGAACATTATTTAAGAATATCATCATAGAACTTTAGGTTTGTCATCAAAATGGGGAACTGCTATGACCTTATCAATACGGCGTATACTCTAGAACATTATGACATTAGATTCATGTAGAAAAATGAAAAATATATAATAATATGCTTTATTGATATTAAATATATTGAATATACATTTAATAAAAGTAAAAAAATTTGGTCATATGACACCAACTTCAATAAACTCTCACTTGAACTAGATCCAACTACCTATATCTTCCAGTCCCATAAACATCACATGATAATAATTTTTCTATTGAGTTAAGGCTTTAGTCAAGGGGTCCTCTATATTGTCTTTTGTTGAATCACTACTCACTACAACTTCACCTATATAAGAAAAATACCTCAGGATATCATAATTATGATGTATTTACTTAATCTTCTGATGTGACCTTGACTCTTCTGTGAGAGACACCACTATAATATTATTACATTAGAGTGTGGTATAATTTTTATGGTTAGGTACTACGTTAATCTCTTGGATGAATTTTTTCATCCATACTACTTATTTATATGCCTAAAAAGTCAAAATATACTCATAATCTGCTTAGAATTTATAGACATAGCCTTTTTTGAGCTCTTCCAGCTCACAATACCTCTATTCAAAGTGAATATGTGTCTCATTTATAACTTAAGGTCATCTTGGTTTGTTTTGAAACTAGAATTTTTATATCCTATAATGAATAGTTCCTCATCTCCTACATAAACCAAGAATATATCCTTTGTATGCCTCAGATACTTAAGTATAGTCTTGCTACCATCCAATGACGGTCACCTAGGTTTTCTTTATATCTTCCCACCATAATTAATGAATAGGTGACGTCTATCCTAGTACAAAACATAACATACATGACTGACCCAATCGTTAATTCATATAGAATCCTTACCATTCTATTTATTTCATCATGTGTTTAAGAACACATTATCCTGGAAATATTAATGCCATCTAACACTAGAAATAATCCCCTCATAGATTTCTCCACACTAAATATGTTCAATATCTTGTCAATATATGTACATTGAATTAGGAAAAGAAACCTCTTGAATCTATCACAATGGATCTTGATTCCAAGAATATATGTTGTCTCTTCCAAGTCTTTTATATAGAATCATTTATTCAACCACACATTAATAGAATTTAAGAATGGTATTTTTTTCCAATGAGTAATATGTCACCAACATATAATATTAAGAAAACAACTGCACTCCCACTAAACCATTTTTAGAAACAAGGATCACACTCATTCTTTATGAAACCAAATTCTATTATGGATTCATCAAAATTAATATTCCATGACCTAGATGCTTACTTTCTACCTAAAATGGATTTTTTCAATTTGAAAAACTATTTGGAATCCTTTGGAGTCAAAAACCCTTAAGGTTATGTCATTTTGACATATTTACGAAGGTTCCCATTAAGGAAGGATATTTTTATATCCATTTACCAAATCTCATAGTCACGGTAAGCCACAATGGAAAGTAGAATTCTAATGGATTTCAACATTGAAACTGGTGAAAAGGTTTCATCATAGTCAATTCCTGGACATTATTTAAACCATTTGGTAACTAGTCATTTATTATAGGTGCTTACTTGTCCTTCCATTTACATTTTATTCTTGAATACCCATTTTCAACCAACTATCTTTACATTCACTAGAGGATCTACCAAAATACAGAATTTGTTTTGGTACTTGGAATCCATTTCATAATTCATGGATTCTTTCCACTTAGAAACATTTGTGACACTTAATGCATCCTTTTAGCTTTTAGGATAATTATTATCAACTAAAAATGAGTCACTATTCTTGATGACTAGAAATACATACCATTATGGTTCTATAACCACCCTTTCACTCCTATTTAGTACTTGTGTCTCTGGAATAATTTCTTCTTCTATAAAGCTTTATGGAATCTATTCTTGTGCCAACTCTTGTATACCTCAAGCCTCAACTTCATCAAAGTCTATCTCACTCCTACTATCTATTTAAGAGATTTTATCCCACCCAAAGAATATGTAATGTCTTTCCACTATTACCTTTTTGTATGAGGTTTCATATAGGTAATATCTTCTTGTTTATTTGGGATATCCTATAAAGGTGCACTTTTTGTCTCGGGGTGCAAGTTTGTTACTTGAAGAGGCCTTAACAAATGCTTTGAAACCCCACACATGTAAGTATGAAAAAATAGGTTTATTTCCATTCCAAATATGGTATGGTATACTATATTTTTCTTTAGTTAGTACTTGGTTTAGTATTTGTGATGTTGTTTGTTATGTGTATCCCTAAAGGTATAATGGAAGAATCACACAAATCATCATTGATCTCACAATGTTAAATAAGGCGTGGTTACCCCTTTCAATTACACTGTTCCACTGAGGTTTATAAGCAGGAGTGAGTTGATATAGGATCCCAAACACCTGTAATTAATCATTGAAGTCTTGATTAAGATATCATCCATCGTGGTCTGAATAAATTTTTATAATTTTATTACCAAGGTGGTTCCTCAACTTCATTATTGTATTCCTTGAACTTATCAAAATAATATGAATTATACCTAATTAAGTATACATATCAATATCTTGTGAAATAATTAGTAAAAGTTATGATGTATAAGTACCTACCCCTTGCCTCAATAAGAAATAGTCCACACACATCAGTATGAACTAATTCAATAATATCATTATCCCTCTCACCTTTCCCACTAAATGGATATTTTTTTAATTTTTCCTTATAAACATGTGTGACATACACCAAGATGTTTTGGTTCAAAATAATATAAATATCCATCTTGATGTAATTTAGTCAGGCTTCTTTCATCTACATGACCTAGGCAGTGATTCTAAAGTTATGTGTGGTATGATTCATGAGAAATAACTTTGTTATCAATTTCCATTACTTGGTTTGTGTAATCTGGCACATAAAGAATGTTATTTAAATGTTCATCACGATAAAAAATTTATATTTATAAAAGATCCAACATTTTTTCCTAAATTTGAAAATAAATAAATTTGTATCAATTCTGGATATAAAAATATTTTTTTTAATAACAAGTGTAACATAAAAACAATACTTCAAAACCAATATCATTCTAATCGACAACGTGAGGTGGCAGTCCTTGATAGCTATAACATAAAGTTTAGCTTCATTTGGATTCTCATATATTTTCCTCCCCTTGGTCAAAATTTTTGAATCTACATGGTTCTTATATTAAAATATATAGATGGGAACCAAAAGTAGTATCTAATACCCAATTTATAGAAACTGATAAATTGAACCTAATAATAAACGATCCTAAATCATCCCCTTGATTCTTTGGCTGGGTGCAGTTTTTCTTCCAATGGCCCTTCTTTCCATATGAAAAATATAAAACATCATATTCCTTTTCTTGGACCTTGATCTTCCTCTTCTTGGAAGGGTGTAGATAATCTTTGTAATTATAGCACTTCTCTTTCCCTTTTTATTTGTTCACCATAATTACTGAAGGATTTTCAAACTTTATCTCCTTGTCTACTTGGAGAAGAAGAGTGAAAAGATATGGAAGAAAATTTTCAATGTTGTTCATATTAATATTTACAAAAAAATTGGAGATACTCCAAGGGAATGATTCTAGAATGATATCGATGCCCATATCTTTAGGGAGTTTAAACCCTAAAAGCTCTAGGTGCTCAATATATCCAATGAGTTTGACTACATGATTCCAAGCAGGGGAACCCTCTCCAAGATTTATTTGAAAGAGTGCCTTGGAAATATTAAACCATTGTTATCTATATCTCTCCTATTAAAGATCATGGAGGTGATCAAGCATTCTATACACATCCATAGTTTCTTGACACTTCATGAGTTTACTAGACATGGATGAAAGCATCAAACATTGAATGTATGCCACATTGATCAAATGCTTTTTATAGACAAAGAACTCTTCATCACTCACCTCCTTAGAAGGAGGATCAAATGTCACACCCCGACCGTGTATATTAGTTACTTTAATAATTTTTAGTCCTTATTTTTTATTTCGTTGGTTGGCGGGTTAAATCTTAAAAAAATTATGAATCCTATTTGTTGTTGCACGGTTAGCTCGCACGGTTAGGGGTAGTTATGTAGTGCATGTACAGGTGCATGAGTGGGTCTATGTTGGATCACACAATTTGTGCATGGTTTATTAAACCGTGTGATAAGTATACAACTCATCCCTATAGTGGGAATTTTTGGGTGGCACAGTTTTAGCGCATTTTTCTCAACCGTGCACCTGGACGTAGGCAAACCATGTGGTTGCCAGTATTTTAAATAAACAAATGCAATGAAGATAAAATGAGAAAGGTGATATAAAAAAATTAAGAGGATGTTTTGATAATAATAATAATAATAATAATAATAATAAAGATTTTATTATTATTATTATCATTACTTTTATTATTATTATTAAAAAATTTAGTAATATTATTATTCTTGAAAATAAAATAAATTAGGAATTAATTAATAAATTAAAATGGGTTCTTAATATAAATAATAATGTTTATATATTATTATGAAAATATTATTATTATTATTATTTCTAGTATTAATATTACTAATATTATTAGCAATAGCAATAGTTATAGCTTGTTTTTCTTTTGTTTTTATTTTTATTTTATTTTAAAAAAAATCCTAATCAGGTTCTTTCCACACATCCCCCTGCATTTTTTCCCCTCCCCCTCTCATTGACCTACATCTGACCCCCCTACTCTGGCATGTGAGCACGCGACCCCCCATCCTGAATTCCCTCCTTACGCTGATAACCTCTGGTTAGATGCCCTTCCCAGCACGTTCCCTCTTCTCTGGCCAGAAGACCTCACAGACACATAGCCTCTCTTCGGTCGCACCTCCCTCATCGGCTTCCTCCCCCTCTGGTATATTTCTTCCTCAATTTTGGGGTTTTTCTCCTCTTGTCCAAACACTAATCAGTGGGTTTTTTATTTGTGTTTTTTACTCATTGTTTAGGTTATGAGGTCTATCCACGTTGTCTTGCTCTTCCTTCCATTGAAGTTATGTTTCTTACGCAGTTGATTTGAGGTAGTTGTTTCCAACATTTTACTTTTTTAAAAACTCTATCGACACTTGTTCATTTCCAATTACATTTTAAATGTCAATTTCACCTTTAATACACCTATTTCTTGATGAAAACGGTATTTTTGTGATTCCTAAACTGATTTGTGTGAAATTTCTAGGTTTAAAGAACCTATGTTGTTTATTTTAAAATTCCTTTGTTTTATTAAAGTGGAAATTGATATTTTATGAAATGTTTATCCTTAATTATAGATTAGTGGTATTTTCTTGTTTGAAAACTTGGTTTGTTATGTGTGTGGATTGGTAATATTGTAGCTTGTTGAATGTGTTAAAATTCTTTAGAAAGTTTTTATGGTTTTTCAGGAAGTTGGTGTTTTGGGGAATTTTTTTTAGTGTCTCTTTAGATGTTTGGTGTGTCAATAGATTTTGACACATCCATGTGTGCACTAGGTTCACACATGGATGTGTCATCAAATGAAGGTGATTATTTAAATTGGTGTTTCCATGAGAACTCGGTTCCCTAAATGGTTCCTATTTTCTAAGTGAGGTTGGGTCTTTTATGTCATTTCTAAAAATAATGGTCAAAAAGGTGTTCCTCAAGGTTTTTCCCATTTTCCCTTGAAGCATGCTTTGGTGTGAGTTTGGAAAGGATAAAGGTCCATTTGGAAAATGTGAGGTATTCGGGTGTGTACTTGGTTATATCTAGTTAAGGGTATTTTTGGTATGTTTTATTAAAGATTATTTCTCAGAAAATGGAAATTTGGAAATTTTATTTGAAAATATATTTGGGAGGTGTAAAGGCTAAAGGCCTGTTTGGATCTCCCAACTCAAGGGTGAGGTTTTTGTTAACTTTTAGAAAGATTTGTGTTTTGGATAATTCGTGTGTCTTTTGGAAACCTAAAATGTCTAATGAAGTTATTTTAACTCTTATATGGTAAAGTAGACCATTTGGAACATTTGGTAATTTCATGGGAAATTCATCGTGGATTTGAAATGGGTTTGGAAGTGAAATTATATTTATAACTCAAGGGCCTGATTGGAATTATGATTGTAAAAGTTAGTATTTAATGTTGTTCTAGAAATTATTTATAGAATCTTTATTATATGTTGGAATTTAAAGAGCGTAAGGCCTGGTTGGCAAATGAATTAGGGTTTTGGAAGTATAAATTCCCATTTTGAATCATTTAAATGTTTTAAGAAATGATTTGTGGTATTATCTATGTGACGTCTCGGTTGGTACCTTGTTGATGTGATATAAGAACACACACACACACACACACATATATATATATATATATGGAACCACTATCTAGGATCTCCCATTATGGTTTATCAGATAAGGGATGTTCATGTTTGGGGTAGGCAAGTGTGGTGGTGGTAGGTAAGGTGAGTCACGCGTGTGAGGGCCTCCTACTTACACAGTATTACTACCACCATGGGTTCCTAGTCATATTTTATATGATCAAGTGATGGTTTCTTTATATCCATTATTAGATGGGTTATTACCCCCCTTGAGTTGTAGATAGGCCAAGAGGGATGTTCCACTAGTGAGACCATGTTAGGGAAGCTAGTTGGTTATAGACTTAGGGGCTTCACCATACACCGATAGGTGGTTCCAAACCGAGTATGTTCAGGGATCTTATAGGGATGTTTAGGATCACCCATTGTTTGTATTTTATTTTCTTATTTACTTTCAGTGACACTTTTTTTTATCTGACATTTTTTATCTTTTTCTTTACAGCACAACCTTGGCATTCTATATTCTAGTTTTTCATTCTAAAATGGCATTTATCTTGGAAATGAAATGTATTGTGTTTTTTTTTAATTGTAAAAACCCTATTTTTTTAACTTTATTTCAAACTAGTGTCATTGGTCTATTTTGGGAAATAAAATACTTGGATTCAGTGGTTTATTCTTGGCATTTCTACTGAACATTTCAGTGCTCACACCTACTCTATTTCTTTCCAATTACAGGTTCCTTTTCCCCTATTAAGGTTTTCTGGTAGGTGATCGATGTGGAGTAGGTTTAGTTTAGTGTTTGGAGGTGATCAAGGTGTCACGTGGAGGTTGTGGTAGCATGGTTTCATTTTTAGTTTTGTATTTTTTTCATCTTGTTCAGTGTATTATATAACTGGACCAACTATTTATTTATTTTTGTTTAGTTTTTGGATCTTGTGGCTAGTTTGGTCAGTTTTTTTATATGGTCTTGGTTATTTATTTTGGTCTTAAATTGTTACCACATTTATTTTTTGTTTCCCGTCACTATTTTCTAGCCCGTGGGGGTTGGGAACACCCTTTGGTCTGTGCCACGGACCGGCTCAGTTGACCAGTTCAGGGTGGACCTGGGTTAGTTTGTGAAAAAATGGTATCATAGGAGACCCTTATTATTTTGTGTGTCTAGTAGATAGAGATTAATATTATAGGGACTTGGGGGGTTAGGTGGGGGAATAGCATCGTGAACTCTTATTCGCACTGATCCTCAAGTTATAAGGGATAGTCTAGGGTTTGAGTCTTCTATTCTTTTTTCGGATTGAGGGATGACAACAGAGATGATCCGGGGGCATGTTGTGATCCCTCACTGTGTAGTGATCCATATAGAGTCTAAGTTCATGGTTCAAGTCCCTATTAGCATTATGACCTAATTGGGGCATGTCTCACTACCATGTCGCTGAGTTAGGCACAGATGGTAGTCTCTCCTCCCAGTAGTTTGGTGTAAGTTGTGTTTTTTATTGGTTTTGGTTGGTATAAGTGCTTTTTCGAATATGAAAATGGATTTGAGTTGGAAATTTTTTCCTTTAAATGGATTTAACATGGTAAGTAAATGGATTGGTGTGATTCATGGTGTTCCTTATGAACATTTAAAAATGTAGGGGTATGTATGGGAAGTGCTTCTTGGTAGGTATGGATGGAAGCAGATTAATGCATGTGAAACAGTTCATGGGATTACATGGGTGTGTATTTGAAATTAAAGGCTTGACCTTATTTTATAAAGGTGGTTTTTGAGGGGGATTTTTTTTGTTGGATTTATATTTTTTGGGTTTTTAAGAAGGTTGGTTTTGGATGAAGGTTCTTTTATTAATTTTTCTTTGGCTTAATATTGGTTTTGGCTTTGTGTTCTATATGGTGTTTAGAAAATTCTGCCCAGAATGGTATCCAAAGTTTCCAACAATTCATGCTTGTCTTTTGGTCCTTCTTAGAAGTTGCATGTCCTTCACAGTGATTAGGGTTTGTTAGAGGCAGCGGAGTGGCTCGAGGAAGTGGAGCGCATCTTCAGGATGTTGGGAACTCTCGACGATGTCAGGGTTCATGTTGTTTTGAGATTGTTTGAGGGTCCAGATTTAGACCAGTGGAAGTTGTTTTCCCCATATGAAATGAAATTTAGGATTAAATGGGAAGTGTTTAAGGACAACTTTTCCCAAGGGTTCTTACCTAAAGAGGTGAGGTTGAAGAAGGAAGCATAGTTTCAGGATGTTCAGCAAGGCCAATGATCAATAAAATATTATATTAACCACTTTAAATAGTTGGTTTCATTATATTTGGAGGAAGAATCAAAGGATCAAATGGAATTTCCTCTTTTAATTTGGTTCTGTCATCCTGAGATTTTGGAGAAAGTTATCTCATCAGGTGAAACAAATTTTGAGAAGTTTGTAGATGATTCATTTTTGGATGAGCTAGTTCTTAGTGTGCAGTCAGTGGTGGTTGGATCTTGTGAAGGTTCCCCATCCAGTGAGAAGTGTATACCAGAGGGAACTATTCCTAAAGAGTCATATATAGTAGTTTTAGATTCCATTTCATTGGACCATTCAATTTTCTGGCACTAGTGTGGTTATTCTGGGCATTCAAATCAATCTTGTCACAACCCTCCAAAGACATTCCATTGTTTCTATTGTCTGGGTCATATGGAGAAGTTTTACAGGAAGCATCACCTGAAGAAGACATTGTGACCAAAGGATTCTAGTGTCTGACTATGAGAGAGGAGATACTTCAGCCATCAGAGCCCTAATGAAAAGTCTCGGTGTGAAGCTCACACACAGTCAGGAGTTTCCAAGGGTGTGAAGTCTCGGTCTGGGTTTTGAGTTCTGTTTTGGGACTATAAGATTTAAAGTCCTTTCATTCTTTTTTTCTTTTTTTAAAGTTTTTCCATCATTGTAAGTTCATCATTCCGTTGTGAAGCTATGAGGTATTGGTTCTATAATAATCTAAATAGTTTGGTTGTTTGAATGTGTCTTTTAGAACCGTTATTTTTTCTTAGTGTTTGTTTTCCCCTCACAGGGGTTAGTTTTAGTTTTGGTTTTGGTTTTGGTTGCAGTTGTTATTTTGTGGAGATATACGTGCTTGGGGAAGAATCTATTTTGTGGTGGTGCTTGGGATTTCTATTTCAGTTAATTCATTCCCCTTAGTCTTCCCCTAACATTGTGGGTTTTTATAAATGTGTTGTTTGGCTAGTGTGGAGAGGTTTAGTTAGTCCTCGACGTCCCATTTTGTTGGGTTCCCTTGTAGTGGGTTTCTTGTTTAAATCTTGGTGGTGTCATTTGGGTTTTAAGGTTCTTGAGATAGTTGAGTTCTTATGGTGGGGAGAATCCCCACTTCTATTTTCCCCTCAACCTCAGGATTTGGTTTCCTCTTGAATCAGTCAAGTGTGACCTGTGGAGAGTAAGGTCATCCCAAGATTCACAGTTTTCCTTGGTTTCTTCTAGGCATGGACTCATGTTTTGGTTAACCATTGGCTTAGTGATTTTATGGGGGTAGAAAGTGTCTGTGGTGGGGATAAATGTCATACCCCGACTATTTCTATTAGTTACGTTAATAATTTTTTTCTCTATTTTATATTTTGGTGCCTGGAAGATTAAATCTTAAAAAAATTGGAAGCCTATTTGTTTTTGTGCGGTTAGCCCACAAAGTTAGGGGTAGTCGTGCGGTGCCCATATGGGTGCCTATGTGGGTCTATGTTGGAGATCAATATTTTCGCATGGTTTATTAAACCATGCGACAAGTGTGCAACTCAGGCCTATAGTGGGAAGTGTCGATGAAATGGTTTGAGTACGATTTGTTGAACCGCATGTCTGGATGTAGGAGAACCATGCGGTTTCCTGTATTTTAAATAAACAAATGCAATGAATATAAAATGAGAAAGTAAAGATAAAAAAATTAAGAGGATGTTTTGATAATAATAATAAATATGTTATTATTATTATTATCATTATTGTTATTATTAATAATAAAATTGTTGGTGATATTATTATTCTTGAATATAAAATAAAATAAGAATTAATTGATAAAATAAAAAGGGTGATTAATTTTAATAATAATGTTCATATATTATTATGAAAATAATATTATTATATCATTTCTAGTATAAAAATTATTAATATTATTATTATTAGTAATAGTTTTATAGTTTTTTTATTTTGCTTGTAATTTTATTTTATTTTATTTTTTTTAACCCCTAATCAGGTTCCTTCCATGCAGTCCCCTATGTTTTTTCCTATCCCCCTCACATCAACCTATGTCTAACCCCCACTACTCCATCCTATGTGCATGTGACCCCCCATCCTAGATTCCCACCAACAACCTCTAGCCAGACGCCCTTCCTGGTGTGCTCCCTCTTCTCCAGTTGGACGACCTCCCTGGTATGAAATCTCTCTTATATTGTGCCTCCCTCATCGGCATCCTCCACCTTCAGAATATTTCTTCCTCAATTTCGGAGGTTTTATCATATTTTCCAAACCCAAATTGTTGGGGATTTTATTTTTTTGTTTTACTCGTTGTTTAGGGTGTGTGTTCGGTCCATGATGTCTCACTCTTCCTTCTGTTGATGTTCCGTTGCATCCGTACCTGATTTGAGGTAGGAGTTTCGAACATTTTTCTTTCTGAAACACTCTATAGGCACTTTTTCATTTTAAATTAATTTTTAAATTTCAATATCACCTTTAATGAACCTATGTATTGATGCGAACAATAGTTTTTTGTTGGTATATTTTTTTAAAAAAATATTTCTGAAGTGATTTGTGTGAAATGTCTAGTTTTAAAGAACCTATGATGTTTATTTTGAAATTCATTTGATCTATGAAAGTGGAAATTGGACTTTTATAAAATTCTTAGCCTTGATTATAGAGTAGTGGTATTTTCTTGTTTGAGAACTTGGTTTGGTTCGGGTGTGGATTGGTAATATTGTAGCTTGTTAAATGAGTTAAAATGATTTGGAAAGGTTTTATGGTTTTTCAGGCAATTGGTGTTTTGGGGAAATGGTTTTTTTAGTGTCTCTTTGAATGTTTGGTGTGTCACTAGATTTTTACACATCCTTGGGTGCACTAGGTATACAAATGGATGTTTCATCAAATGAAGGTGATTCTTTAAATTGGTGTTTCATTGAAAACTTGTCTCCCTAAATGGTTCTTGTTTTCTAAGTGAGGTTGGGTCTTTTGTATGGTTTCTAAAAATAATTGTCAAAAAGGAGTTCCTCAAGGTTTAGCCCATTTGGACTTAAATAATTATTTGCAATGATTTTGGAAAGGATAAAGACCTATTTGTAAAAATTGAGGTATTTGGGTGTGTACTTGGTTAAATATAGTTAAGGAGTCATTTGGTGTGTTTTACTAATTATTTTTTTCTCATAAAATGTTAATTTTGATATGTTCTTGAAAAATGTATTTAGGAGGTGTAGAAGATAAATTCCCATTTGGATATTCTAACTCAAGGGTGAGGTCTGTGTTAACTTTTAGAAACATTTTTGTTTTTTAAAATCTATTTGTTGGTTGGGAACATAAAATGTCTTATGAAATTATTTGAATTCTTATATGGTAAAGCAGCCTGTTTGGAACCTTTGGTAATTTCAAGTGAAATTCATCTTGGATTTGAGATGGGTTTGGAAGTGAAATTTTATTTAGAACTCAAGGGACCGGTTAGCATTGTGATTGTAAAAGTTAGTATTTAATGTTGTTCTATTAATGATTCATAGAATCTTTATTATATGTTGGAATTTAAAGAGTGGAAGGCCCGATTGTCACTTTATGATGTTTGGAAATGAATTGGGGTTTTGAAAGTATAAATGCCTATTTAGAATCATTGAAATGTTTTAAGAAATGATTTATGGTATTATTTGTGTGATGGCTTGGTTGGAACCTTGTTTATGTGATATAATCACATGTATAAATACATACATATATATATAGGGTTACCCTATCTAGGATCTCCCTTTATGGTTTATCGTATAGGGGATGTCCATGTTTGGGGTACACAAGTGCGGTGGCGGCAGATTAGGTGATTCATGTGTGTGAGGGCCTCCTACTTACACAGTATTACTACCACCATGGGTTCTTGGGAATCTTTTAGAAAATCAGGTGATGGTTTCTCGCTATCCCTGATTATATGGGTTAGTACCCCCTGGAGTTGTAGACAGTCCAGGAGGGATGTGCCTCTAGTGACGCCAGGTTAGGGTATCTAGTTGGTTATGTACTTAGGGGATTCACCATACGCCGACAGGTGGCTCTGAACTGAGTATATCCAGGGGTCTTCTAGGGATGTTTAGGATCACCCATGGTTTGTATTTGATTTTCTTATTTACTTTTAGTGACACTCATTTCTGGCCTAAATTATTTATATTTTTCTTTATAGCACAACCTTGCCATTCCCTATTCTAGTTTTTCATTCTAAAATGACATTTATCTTGGAAATGAGATGTATTTTTTATTATTTTGTAAAATTTTTCAAAAACCCCAATTATTGTAAGTGTATTTCAAACGAATGTAATTGGTGTGTTTTAGGAAAGTAAATACTTGGATTCAGTGGTTTATTCTTGGAATCCCTACTAAGAATTTCAATGCTCATGCCTGCTTTATGTTTTTCCATTTTAGGTTCATTTTTTCATATTCAAGTTTCTTGGTAGGTGCTTTATGTGGAGAAGGTTCGGTTTAGTGGTTATAGGTGACCAAGAGGTCACATGGAGGTTGTGGTAGTGTGGTTTCGTTTTTAGTTTTGCATTTTGTTTCCATTTGTTCAGTGTATTATATAACTGGATCAACTATTTATTTATTTATGTTTAGTTTTTGGATCTTTTTTCTTGTTTGTTTTGGTTTATTTATCTAGTCCTAGTTATTTATTTTGGGCTTAAATAATTCCCAACTATATGTTTTGATGCCCGAAACTAGTTTCCAACCTGTGGGGATCGGGAACACCCTTCAGGATATGTCGTAGACCGGGTCATGTGATTGTTTCAGGGTTGACCTGGATTGGTTTGTGACATCATACATTGAGTATTATAGAATATAATATTTCCATTCATGTCATATAACAACCTGGATGTGTCTAAAATAGTCTTGGAAGTTACTGCTAATCAGGCGGTTGGATTTCTCCAATATCGGTCATAGGGATAATATGGATGACGAGCTTTCCATTTTGTTCTATTATTAAAGAGAAGATCATTATTACTTTTTCTTGCTTATAAATGATGTGATAAATAATAAATTAATTTATTTTTATTAAATATACCACTATTTTATCAAGTGCTATTTACCCTCACCATTAAACTTGGAATGTCTAATTTCTAGTACATTATAGTGGAAATGATCCATATTCCCCTTCACATAAACCCAACTAATGTTGTTCAAGCTACTTGAAGGTATTTAGGTAGGAATTTATTTCCCAAATATTGGCTTGTAGCTCCCTGATCTGTTGAGTGGACTCCCCTATCCTAAAATCTTACTTGGATTTCCTCAACACTTGCCTCCGAGTTACATCAAGTCTAGTGAGGAATGCTTATCTTGATGTAAGATGGTTATGTAAACCCATAACCATCATAATATCTCTATGTTAAATGTAATATTCTCAACAAGGGTTGGTGAAAAACATAGTTCTAAATATTTAATTCCTAATCAAGTAATGGAATCCCAAGTCTGACTTAATATTTAATTGATGAATTTTAATTTATTATGCATAAATTTTATCTTGTTTTATACTTTACATGTCTTATAAATATTAATTGGATGTTACTTAATTAAGTAACCATGTCGGATAAAACATTTATGCATAATAAATTTATTTAAATTTTTTCTTTTCACATTAATTAATTCATTTATGTGATCACTGTCTTGAATCCATAAAAATTAAATAATGCATAGAAAAAATAATTAATTAATCAAATTAAATGTTCATGAGATTTATCTAATGGTTGATTTAATTAGGGGAAATTAAATCAACCAATGACCAAGGGTAATAACTCCTATTTATATTCTTGGCATGAGTTATAGAATATCACATGTCCACCTGTGTAACACCTAAGTTGGCATCATTATGATTTCATCTTGAACTGCCTCTAAACGCATTGGGTAACTTCGTTAATTAAAAGTATTTATAACACACATTCATGTGAGAGGAACCAAAGGATTGGGTAATGAGGAATTACATAAATATCATTATGTTGAAGAACCTACATAATAATAGAGGGTGGGATGACTTGCATAATATTATATATAATTTAATAATAAATAATTTCAAACCCAAGAAATAAATTAAATCAAATAAATCCCAACACATACACTGCTCTTGGTCTAGCTCACGAATGATCATACATGCAATTTATATACAAAAGTAAATTTCTAACATTCATTTCTTTATCTATTATTTATTATTAAGATAAATTTTCTTGTATTAATTAATTAATTCCCGTTCATCTTAATGACCATCTGAATCCTCTGGGTGATAACCATAATAAAGGAATTAATTCAAAATAAATGGTAGAAACAATAGTTTTAGATTTATTATAATAAATTAATTGAGCATTTAAATTTCTTTCAAACCCTTATTAAATAGTCAAACACTTAAAGTTCCAATCAAATAAATAAGGTTTTAATGCTTCAATTTTCAAATTAATGTCATTTAATTATTTAACGACCCTACTTTTATAAATGGAATTATTCCCTTCTTATAATTATCTTATATAGTATAAAACACATACATAGCATAGATATCCCAATAAAAACTTTATTCTCATAAATAAAGAATGAAATAAGTGATATTAGAAATTAATGAACCTAAACCAATTAAATAGTAACTTGACCTTTAGAATAGTAACATGACCTTTAGGATTAGTAATTCTGCCAATAGGATAGTAACATCATCTATAAAAGTATAAATAAAATTTATGGATATTATAAATTACAATATTATATAATTATATCATAATATAAGTAAATAAATATTTTAAAAATAAATAATTATGTGTTGGTGTTTTTATAAAACAAAAATGTTTATTTATAATTTTATAATTAATATTATTATTTAAGAGAAAATTTATTTTCATACAATAAATTCATAACTTATCATTTTTTTGTCTTATTATTATAATATAATTTTATAATACCTTAATTAATTTTTTAAAGTGTTATAAAATTAGTTATACTTTTAAAATCAGTATTTTCCAAGTAAATAATGATTTTAATTAAAAATTAAATTTCTCATATTTATAAAATTATTTTTATAAATTGGAGTTCATTTTTTAATTCTATACATCAAAAAATGGTTAGGGTGAATTTGTGGGATTTTTCAAAAATACTTGATTTTTTTGTGAATAGTAAAACATGATAATTTATGATAAAAGCTAAATACATGAATTATAGAGTTTTAGATTATTTATAAATGATAAAATATAAAAATATAGAAATATAATTCATTATTTTAATATATGTAGTGATAATTCTCAAACTATTCATAGTCTTGAGCCAAAATAATAAACTAATGAATAAAATAATGAGAAAACACTCCTCTCCTCCCCTATAAATATCACCCCTCACCACCTCTTATCCTAGAACCTTACAAACCTTGAAACATTTTTATGTTATACCCAATACTCTTCCCTATTTCCTCCCCAATATCCAGGATCCCTTGGTCTCATAAAAATACCAAACCCTTTTCCCTATGGAGGTTCTCAAGGAGGAGAAATTTAAGAGGTAAAATCCTCTTTCTTTTTCTTTTAATTTCTTTTCAATTTCATTTATTTTTTATCCTATCCTAACCTCCACTTATCCAAGTTGAATTATAACTCTATTATATTTAATATAATATTATTTCAATTGAATAATTCATCTTCAAGTCTCTTCCCCTTTCCTTTTATTCTAAAAATAAAATTATTGGCAGTGATGTGTCGATTTACCGCCACCATGGATGATGTGTTTTAATTTTTCTTTTACCTTCTTAAGTTTTAGTCATAAAACCATTATATTGGTAGAAATAGATTATAAAATTTTTGCTATTACACTTTTTATTTTTTGGAACTAACATATATACATAACATTAAATAATAAAATGAAACTAGTTTGTGTTGATTGGAAAACCACCAAATTAATATAAATTATTATCATTAAAATTTTATCTAATGATTCCTCTTCATACCATATAATCCAATTATATATAAGATCATTTAATATTATTTAATTCCATTAATAACACATAATTTCAATTCTATAGAATTCTCCTCATTTTTCACAAACTTCCATACTTGTATACAAGCGAACCAATCATGAAAACCAAGGAAACGAACAGTCTCGAATGATAGAATTGAACTCTATAAATCATATAAAAGGCCATAAATAAACTTAATAAAACTATAATGAATAAAATTAATGAATAAAAGGTTTTTAATTTATTAATTAATGAATTTAATTTGATTATTCAGGATATTAACGTGAAGAAATCACTCGGTATAAAGTAAGGGGATTCTTGAACCCCACTCTCTTTATTTGGGTTTTCCCTCTTTCACTCTATTTTTAATATGGATATTCCTTTAATTTTACTTAAATATAATTTAATTTTCCTTTCCTTTTATTTTTTTGGATATAAATTCTTCCAATTTTGTTTTATAACAAATGTAATTATTTTTTCAAGAGAACTCTTCTTTATATTAAACACACCTTTTACTTGAGATTGTTTCTTCTTCACTCAAGATCAATGAGTATTATACCAAGTATATTATCCCCCTTTCTTTTTAGAACCCCAAAATTTATCCATGAATTTATACTTTGTGAAAATAAACCCATTCCCTTCCATGGGTTATTTTATGTCCAATATTGATATACATTCTATATGGCATGCATGATTATGTAAATGTTATTATGTGACTAGTGCACCTAGAATTATATAGTACATGTAAATGTTATGATGTGATAGGTACCCCTAAAATTATATAGTGCTCCAATACATTGGTTAATGTGATGTATCTCATGAGATAAAGTGAAATATTTGTGAACATGATACTATATTTGTTCACAACTATGTGTGGTCGTTAACCACCAAGACATGATGTTTTATTTTTTATGTATTTACACATTCCATGCCTATATATAATGATTCCTCTCATGATTATTATGAGGATGCCATGATTATTTTATGATGATTATTATTATTCCACCCATATTATATTTATTCATTTTCTTATCTATCCTCTTACTGGGATTTTAGCTCACCACTTTATTTGATGTATATCCTCAGGTTTTTTTGGTAGAAGTGGTGACATGAATTGGTCACCCAATTCACGACCCAAAGGACTTTGTTAATAACAAAAGTGGCAGTACAAACATGAGGTCTAACCAAATTACACCAGTAAGAATTGAGAGAGTTACAAACAAGAAAACACTAAGGAAAAAATAGAAAAATCTCAAGAAGCAAAAAAGATCAAAACAGACTGCTATCAACTATTACATGATCTCCAATGACTGTATTGTCCATGGGGATTCTATAAATCCATTGTCTGAAGAGAATCCAATGCTTATTGCTTCTCTATCAACCTGAGCCCTATCCTTCACGCTGCTATACAGGTCTGATTGTAAAATGAAAGCTGGAAAGGAACCTAAGAAAGTCCTTAGAACACTAATATAACCAATTATAAATAAAAAATAGTAAAATTTTGGACTGAAAATATGTTGAGAGTGTCGACCAGCATTGAAACATCACCTTCCAATATAATCACATGATGCAGTGAAAGATTACAGCGTAGAGAAACAGGATACCAGAATTACAACATCACCTTCCATAAGGAGATCATGCAGTGCAAGATTCCAGCATTGAAACGTCTCCTTTCAATATTACAACAAAAGGAGGTCATGCAATGCAAGACATTACAACATAAACTTCCATTATTCAAACAGAAAAAATAAAAAAAGAGAAACATCAGGATCATCCCAGTCTTAGAGGTCATGCATAGTGGAAAATGCAATCCAGGAAGTCTGTACAGGAGCTGGTCGACCATGCCAAGCCTTCCTATTCCTCAAAGTTGTCCAAGGCATCATGAAAGAAGACCGTCAGGATCATCAATCATAAAGGGAAGGCAACCCCAGGGAAGAACCAGCTGGGAGGTCTATATCCAGCCCATCCATTCTTGAAAGCCAAAAACCCTCTAGCAATAAAAATGAAACTCATGACGCAAGAATTCAGTGTTGTAACAAATGCTTGCACAGAAAAACTCTCCATGATTACAGAACAGAGAAGTCTGGTGACAAACAAAAACAGAAAAACTCAAATAAATAGATCATGTACTATACTATTGGATCCAAATATGAATTAGAAACAATCAGAAAAATTAAAGGGACCAAATCATTCCAAAAAATACAAAAAATCAGGATCAATACTGAAACTGGTGACATGAAGAACAGAGTAGAAATAAACTCACTCCCACAGAATGTCCTTGAAGTCAAAGTTAGGATTTATTTTATATTCCTCCACCATCCTAATAAACATACACTTTCTAATGTCAAGGTATTCCTCATCATTGTTGAGCCTGTCTGTGAATTTTTGAAATGTGATTGCATATTGTTCATCCATCCAGGCATCAATTGCACCCCCCACATCCTCCTCAATACAGTAGGCATCTCTATACATAGTTTTTTGTTTTCTTTCATCATCATCCTTATCTTATTCAGAGTCATCCTCAGCTAATTCAGCATTGGAATTCGGTTGTTCAGTCACAGTTGGGAGTGGTGGAAACTTATTCCAAGTGGCATCAAGAGATCTTGTGACTATTGTTCTCTCAATATGAGAATAATCTTTGTGCTTCCCTGTTTTTCTCGAATTTGGAGTGATAAAACCATCAGCATCCACCATTGGATTTTTTCCTTTCCTAGAACTTGATTTTAATAAATCCTCCTGGATTTGATTAGGATGATCATCAATTTCAAGAAAGGATTCACTAGATTCATAAAGTTCACCTTTCCCCTTATCTATTTGATCCTATGATATATGACATTTCCTTTTCTCCTCAACCAGGGTTGAAGGAATGATGGTGTCACCCAGAGTCATAGTCATAGAATCAGTAGAGGCTGACATATCAGGAGCTTGGATATTAGATTGAGAAGGCTAAGCATAAACCATGATTTCTTTGTTCGAGTCATTTATCTTCTCTCCAGTAGCAAAAGAGCCAACATTAACTTCATGACATACATTGGCCTCATCAACTCCAGTACCCTTCCTACCTTTTTCAACCCAGGAAATAGTCATGGCCTTAGATCGTGTGGTTTTATATCCACATTATTTTGTATCATGCCCAAGCATAAGGCAAGAAGAGCAGTAGTCAGGAAGTCTTTCATAGAAAATGTCCTCAGGTGATTACTTGTACCAAGGAGAAAATAAGGGCCACTAAAAAACTAGATAAGAAGGAATTAAATAAATTTTTATGTTCTATTATGTAAATGTTACATATGGTCCTAATTTTCCCAAGACACTAAACCTTTGTATCTCAGTTTTGTAGCACTATTATGTTTTCTATCTTTAAAATGATGTAATATCTGTTTAAGGAAAATTATGGTCATTATAAATTTTTCCAGTATTTGGGAGACTACACAGCATGAACTATCCTACTACATGATGTGTACCTCTGGTACCATGTATCTATGTCACACACTTAGGGATTCAGTGTGTTAACTCGGCCAAACTACATAGTGTGTACATTTTTTCTACATGTCATGTATCCTCATTCTGTGTGCTCGAGATACTCATCTAGGTCTTCGGTGTGTATTTGAGAAATATCACACAACATGTACAGGGGAAAGAGACTAAATGGTGTGTGCCTCCAAGTACACACCATGCATCTCTAATTTCATTGATTCATATAACTCAACGTGTATCTAGGAAATGGTTGTTGATGAACTACATAGTATTTACACTATATACACCTCATGTATATCATGAAAGTTCCAAGATTTTAGTCTCACATGGTTTGACCATGTATTAGGACCACACAGATTGCGCGATTTAGACCGTTAACCTATGATAACTACATGGTGTGCACACCATATACACACTTTGTAATCCAAAAACCATGTGTCAGGTTGGCCGGTCAACACATTATGTACATTGCATGTAATAACTGCATAGCATGTTGTGTATCCCACGACATTGCTAGGTGTAGTGTACTAGGGTACACGGCATGTAATCTAACTAAACGCCATGTAACCCTATCTTACCTGAAATTAATTAGCAATTATCAATGAAATCTATAGTAGTTCTTTATCTATTTTTAAACCATTAAGAAAATGAAAAACTGAACAAACAATATTAATATGTTGATAACATGTTGATTCAAAATAGATTAAATAATAAATACTATAAAGTGAAAATTCAACCATGATTGAGTTTGTATCAATAATCAAATAAATAATTATAAATTTAAACAAGACC
Source organism: Viscum album (assembly GCA_963277665.1). Taxonomy (NCBI): domain Eukaryota; kingdom Viridiplantae; phylum Streptophyta; class Magnoliopsida; order Santalales; family Viscaceae; genus Viscum; species Viscum album. The sequence continues at coordinate 433,296,403 of OY728141.1, read as the reverse complement.
ACTCTAATACCAATTTTTGGTTTCGATTGTAGTGGAAGTGTGGGGGGTGGGTGATATTTTAAAATTTACTTTAATATTGAGTTTCTTGAAACCTTGAGGAGGCTATTTCATGTCAAATTTATAATTTATTTATTTAATTTTGGAAGAAACAAATACCTAGTCTTAGGATCTTTCTTTTATGTGAATGTTGATCATCCAAAAATACCCTTTTAGATTTCGTTCATTGTGTTTGGAGGTTCCAATGATAGAATCCCTCTAGTAGTGATCCACACGTGCTCCTTTTATCTAGAAGAAATTGTAATCAGTCTCCAGGTTCTAGCACGGTGAATTTATTGTCTTCTGTTGTTTATGTTAATCACTCATCCTTTAGTATTTAAGGAATATCTCTTGAATTTCTCGTTCTTAAGAGGGATAGAGAAGAATAATTCAAGAGATAATTCATTATTTTCAACAATTCTATATTTTTGATTGCAGCCACACACAATAGACATAACCGTCAATTTATAGAGGTATAGTTTGTGTTAAAATATTATTTAATTACATGTAAACTCTTAAAAAATATTATAATCTTTAATAAACCATATTCCACATAATAATAATATTATCATTATTTTGTGATGCGCACCAAATTTCATAATAAAAAATAGTATTCAACTGACCTGTTAATTAATATTTTTCACCAGACATGGTCTTGGTAGAATTTATTTAACCCCCAAATAAATATTTTATTTAAATATTTCATTCATCAATAAACATTTTTGATTGATAAAATGTGAATAAAATTAGCCCTCAGTCTTGAGAATAATATCTGTTCAATTAATTAAATTTAAATATAATTTAATCAAGATCATTGGAAACACTTAGTGTTTGACTCTTTAGAATTATATTTCATTGGAATTAGACAGGATTTCCTAAAGTCTAAGATTGTTGTCTAACAATGGGTCAATACACTCAATAGAAAGAACTTAATGTCTCTATGATGAAAATCACATATGAATTCTCACAATGTAATATAATATCATTATTATAATATATCATTAAGAGGGATTCACATCCATGTAACCAAAATATGTGCTCGATACATCTTTCTTTGACTATATGAAATAAACACTTTGTTACACCATGGACATGGAATTTAATGTGAAAGTTATATTAAAATAAAATGGATGAGATATCAACTTCCATAAATATGGAATGGGAAAATCCTTCTTCAACTTATTTATTAATGACATGTCAATCATGGCACACCTGACATGTCATGCCTCACCAAGAGCATATGTTGTCATGATTTTTGTCAACAAATCTAAGTGCATGAGTCATGATATGCATTAATGATAATATTAAATTCTAAGGACAATTTCACAATGTCACATATAGGATTATCCAATGACACCAAAACATGTAGAATTATTACCGATGGGTCTATTCTTATAATCTCCCATCTTGTAGATTACCAAGTATGGACTTCATTAGAAAAAGGCAAGTCTAATTATGAGTACTCACACCTGATAGTCTATGTACTATATATCTCATCATAGTAAGTTATCCAATCATAGAATACTATTTAATAATATCATCATATAACTTCAAGGTTATAATTATAGAAGAGAACTTATATGACCTTATCAATGCAAAGTATAGTCTAGGACATTATTACATTAGAGTCATGAAGAACAATGAATAATATGTAATAAGATATTTTATTAATATTCAATATATCAAATGTACATGTAATAAAAGTACAAATAGTTGATCCTAGGACAACAACTCCAATAGTAGTCACATAACAGGTATTTTATTCCTTTAAGGGATTGGTTAGGTAATATGTCACCGTACACATATATGGAAACACTGTATAAATGGTTGTGAACACCTTAAATAATCAACCAATGTCACATTTTAGGTAAACAAATAATCATCCACATCTAATCATGCAAATGACATGAAAACCATATGTGTATAATATAATTTACAAACATAACCTCACTTATCATACTAGGGAAAGAGATAAAATCCCATAAATCAATAACCTAAAAATCAAATGCATCACATGAGGTGAAATCAGATCAACTATAAAAATGAACAACATAAACTACAATCACATCCCTATAAACATGGTCTTCCCCAAATATGTGGGGTATCTATTCCCAGGTACAAGATCTATACCACGTCCCACCAACATACGATCTCATTTATACCTTTTCCCAAAATAGTAAAATAAAAGAGAAGGATCATCTAATACCACTTTGTAACGTCTCACTACCTCAGAATAGTATTTAGTTCTAAGATCGGAAAAATGTTTTAATGTATTGGGCATGCCTCCTCTTAATCCAAATATTGATGACTAATATCCCGGGTCTAAGGTGGTACAATGGGAAGACTATACCCATATATCAGAGGAAAACAACAGTGGAAAAATAACTGCAACACACACATCTAGATAAGTAGAGAAAATGGAACAACAACCTTTAAATTTTTGAAAATAATCATGATAAACCATGCTATAATGAAATGCATCATGTATAATGTCAAGAAGGCATGCCACAAAACCTGAATGACTAAAAAATAAAATTGGGAAAAACTCTGACAAACAGTTTCGATTCTTGGCCCAAAACTAACTCCCATGATCCATAATAGCAGCCCAAACAATCACCAAGCATCGGGCCTCTTCTCTTGTATAGTCCTGCAAACATGTTTTATCTTCTTGGGTACTCAAGTTTCATGGTGGCCCAAGTAGAGTGTGGGTACAACTCAGTAGGGAACTAACAATGAAATCCCTAAAAATAACTAGACCAATAATAGTGTATGAAAAAGTTCTTCAGCTAAACAATTAAAAATACAACCATTAAAACTTTTAAATCTTAATGAATAAAATAAAAATTGAACCTAGGCTCTTTGATGACACCTAAGAATGGTAAATACCTACTTAAAACAGTGTCAGGTTTTCTCTGAACATATCATGATGAAAATACCAACACATCTCCCACCAAGGGTAATATACCCATCCTCAGTCAAAAAAATGGAACCCAAGGGTAATATACCCACCCTGGGGGCCCAACATGTCCACCCGGGGGCTGAATTCACCTCAGATTTATTAAAAAACTAAAATCTACCAATGTGACAAAATCACATCAGGTTTAATTAGCATGACAAAGACCACTCAAGGGTTGAATTCACCTAGAGTTTAATGATCACAACCAAGAGTATCTTCCTTAAAAACAAAACCATCCCAATGGGTGTTTACCATTCTACATAGAACGAACCATCTATAATATAACCATTTACATCAAAACTAAGCTTGTCATTTTATGTTACAAAACTGGTACTTAGGACATCACACCATTACACTATTACATTTCAAAACCATCTTCCATTTTTATTTCCAAATTCTTTTTCAAATAACACTTATGAATAACATTTCAAAAAGATACCAATTCAAAGTTCCATTTCAAAAATTTTATTTCAAAACCCAAAATTCTACTCGCTACCAAGGCACCCCACTTGGGATTTCCTCTCATTTTAAAAATGGAATATTAAGGGGAAATTTAAACAATGGTGAATTTATTCTTAAAACATTTAGCTTAAACAAGGTTGATTCATAGCCAAGCCAGCATGACCGCACAATGCACCACTATGATTATGGTGAGACTACGAGCTAATTTAAAGGGACCACTTTTCTTGGGAGAAGTCTATTTTCATAAATAGACAGTATAGAAAGCCACTACCCAAGCTCATCCAAGACCAATGACCAATGCTCAAACCACCCGCAGACCTATCTCACATCCAATCAACCAACTTAATTAATTATAATCAAATTTTAAATAATTAAAAACTTACAACTAATTAACTGATTTATCTTACATAGGAATGAATGGAAAATCACTCACTGGGTACTCCCACTACACCAAAAGCAATACCATTGATCCCCAAGAGGTATGTTCCATGATCTTAAGACAAACCCAATCCAAATCCCTATCAAATTTAACTAAAGAAAACCCACTTAATTAAAGTCAATACCCTTCAAAAACTCACACGATGACATACCTTCATCAAAGAGATGGGAAAAGGCATGCTGGAATTGTATTGGGATGTCCATTAGTTAGGATTCAAAGAAGACTTATTATCCCAGGACAATTCCACTATGTTTTCGATGGAATTTTTACTCAAATCCCTAATCAAAGGATCCAAAAATTAGAGAGAGAGAGATGAGGTGGAGAGGAAGGGAGACCATCATAAAGAGAAACTTACTAAGATTCTACAAGAACTAGAACCAAAATCACCCAAATAGGAAAGGGGACCAAGAGAAGAGAGAGGATAGTCCCCTTGGCTTGCAAGAGCTGAAACCAAAGATAAAAAAGGGGACTGACTCTCTAAAAACCTGAGGGGAATAATTGTAATTCTATCATTGATCCTCCTTCAGTGGTATCAGAGTGCATTGAAGGTTTTTATGCTAGTTTTGGGAGAGATATATCGAACCACCTCAGGTTATGGTGAGTTGCACAAAGGGGGGTCCATGACATCTATCGCCAATATTTTTCAGAGGTGAAATAAATAAGAAGGTTAATAGTTCACCCACTACCCACATCATGTAGTGTTTATTTCCCACAATTTTTTTTGAATTATCCACTTTCCATAAAAAAAAAGGTGAGTATACTTTTTACATTATGTTAAAGCACATTTCCTTTTTATCAAATTTCTATGCAACTTTTGAATCCCACATTCACTCTCTCCTATCATGCTCATCACCTTCACGTCCACTTTCCATAAAAAATAACTTTTTTCTTGTCCATTATTCTTTCCACACTTTATTTCTTCTCATACATACCAAAAAAATTGCATTGCCTCTATTGACTTCTATTATACCAAAAATTGTCCATTCATTTGGTGGAAAAAAAATGTTTTATGCGCACTGATAAAGAAAAAAAATATATTTTAATTATAAAAAAAATGTATTCAATTATTTAAAAAAATTTGTTACAGTCTGCAATTCAAAAAAAAAGAAATTGAACTATCTGGAAAAATGGTTTTCATAGATATTTAATTCATAATCATTGATCCCTTCTAATTATTTATGGACATCGATGATGATGAAAGGAACCCCCTTCCTTTTTCTCTTCTCCCGGATATGAATCAATCATATGCGTATGAAGTCATCAAAGAACGGGAGTTGCTATCCATCGCAAACACCTTCCCAAAAGTCACCAAAAAATAGGTATTACTATAAAATTCATACACCTTCCCAAAAGTCCAGACTGACATCGATGTTGTATCCAGTGAACCATCTGACAATTTAGGATTTTTAAATCATCGGATCCCAGTGTTAGTTCCCTTGGAAAAGAAAATTGATGCCTTCTTCTGGTGTGTCTGAGACCTGGTGAAGTCCCAAAGCAAGGGGAGACATTTTAAAGAATCTGAACCCGAGGAAGAGGATTTTTGTGAACAAAAATTTGATTCAAGAAGAGGAGTACGAGATGGAAGTATTCTAGATCGAAGTAATAAAATCCAATTTGTTTCTGGCTGTTGATATTTTGTTCCTGTGATCACCTCCAATGATTTTCTTATCTGCTGCCACATGTGCTTTTGAATTTACTGTAGCTAATGACTATGGTGTAGTTATTATACCCATTGGTTATCCACCTGGAGATGATTAAAATGTCTGGTTCATGATAAAAACAGGTATAATGGTGGATTTTAGAAGTTAAACTAGGTTTTTCTCTAGACAGTAGCTACTATCACTATTGGAATGGAGGTATAACAGATTCAACAAAGTATGCTTGACATGTGTGGATTTGGAAGCTTGGGTGGTATATACTGAAACCAAATGTGGAATAGTTTTCTCTTAGTTTTTAATTATTTAGTTTGATATATATTTGCATCTCTATAAATATAGAGGATGTTGTGGGTTGGAATAATGAATCTAGAGTAAATAAATAAATACCACTATTTATGTTGTGTTTGTGTTTTGGGATCACCTCAATTGATTTTCATGTGATGTTGTGTTAGCCACTACAAAATATCCTCTATCACAGGTATCGCAGCTCCGCGTCTACAGAGGCTTGCAGAGGAGCTTCAATTTCCCAAAGGGGTTGGTCACCACCTCCCCTACAAATGCATAATACGTCACCAGAGCCTACTCCAGGGCATTTCGAAGAAAGCGGATGGCTCCCACCGCACCAGATGGTGTGATTATGCTAGAGTTATTATAATAGAAGAATATGTCGACTTCCAGTGGGGGGAGGAGCAGGTTGAGGTTTTAAAGTGGAAGCTAATTCTCTTGCAAGGGCAGCACTGCCGCCACCAATTCTCTCTACCGCACAGTCACCATGAACCCATTATCGACTTCTCTTCCGACCACCATACCCATCGTATAAGAATGTGTTGAACCTAATGGTTAAAATTTATGGATATCCTTAATGGAAGCTATAAGGTCAGTGAAACAACTTTATCTGTATCGTATTAATTTGGAAGAAACATTTTCTACCTTATCAATCATATTTCATCACTGTTGATGCACAGATGGTTTTTTTGGGTATTGTGGGACATCATAAGGGTTTTTTTAAGATAAATGTAAATAATTATTGGTTTTTTTTTGAAAATTAAATAAATGTGAAATTAATTAATGGAAACAATGACTTTATGGTCTTCAATGTCTTCACCCTTTGCTCCTCTAAAACCCAACCTCCGCCATTCTCATGAAAAATTCTCTCTCCAAACCTTCTCTATTTTTTCTCCCTCATTCAAAATTTATCTCATTATTATACAACACTTTTGGTAACCATGCATTATTGTAAAATTTGTGAAGCTTCATTTAAAGTTATTTTTTTAATTTATTTTAATGTTTTCATTTATTTATTTATTTGGTTGTTTAATTTATTTTAATTATTATATTTTCTTATTTGTTTAGTTAATTAGATGAAATTTGTAAATAACAGTTAACGTGGACACATAACCTTCAAATAATGAATCACAAGTTTCAGTTCCATCACTCGGGACTATCACGGGCTGATCGTTGTGGTGTTTCACTCTTCCTTCTTGGCTTCACTCTCACCCACAACTGCTCAATCTCAAGCAATTGTTCTTGGAATTTAATTCACTCTAGAGAAAGTATGTAAATCCATCACTTTACAATCAGACTTCCTCACTATCATATGCGCTATCTCTGCTCCAGAATCTGGCCTCCAGCCTTTTGGCCTTCTAATCTCCAAAATTTAGTCACTTCACCTCTGCTTTTTGGCTTTCTATTTCTCCTTTACCAAAAGGGAGAGTAATACAGAGGCTCATCATTTAGAAACTCGAGGCCTCTCGAATGACCCATATGTCTAGTTGGATTTGTTCTCCAGTTGGTTGTCTTCTCTTGTTTTACCTGATCTTCAATCTCTTAATATATGAGTTACTCATTTTCCCTCAAATATATATATATATATATATAACTAATTAATTAAAAATTAAATCCTTACCAAATGTTAAATAAGTAATAACTAATATTCTTTAACAAATGAATAAATATTAATAAAAAAATAACAAACTAATGATTAACTGATGATTGAATAATAATTTACACTATTACAAATCCACTCTTTAATAACATGCAAAACAAGTTTTAACAGCGCTAAAAAGCGTTAATGTCCTTAGAGTTGTTAATTGGGGGGTCCCCTTTATCAGTGCTAAAAAAACACAGATAAAGTCACCTTTTATCAACACAAAAAAAAATCACTGATAAAAGGGGTCTTTTATCAATGCTAAAAAACGATGATAAAAGTCAACTAAAATAATTTTTATAAAAAAATTCTTTTTGCTTCAAGGTCTACCACCCCCCTTTTAATAGCACTATTTGTTGCTTCTTCACTCACCTACATGCACTCCCCTACAAAATTTCAAATCTAATACCCACCCTTCATGGATATACACCTTTATCACTCCTCTATATTATTTTGTTCTGTATTTTACGACATATCTATTTTTTTATATGTATTTTGTTATATATTTTTATCCATATATTTATATAAATATATATATTTGTATATATTTATATTTATATAAATATTTATATATATATTTATATAATCATTTTTTAATACATATATAAAATATGTATGTGTGTGTGTGCGCGCTTATAAATACATACACACACATATTTATATATTTATATATGTGTATGGGTATTTATAAATATAATTATAAATATTTATATTTATTTTCATATATTATATATTAATATTCATGTACATATATTATAATATATATACAAACGGTCATCTACTAGGGTGATCCATCGGAAGGGAAGCATCACTCATGTGAGAGATGATGATGATGCAGTTTCTGAACGCCAAAAGTTGGGTATCCATTCGATTATTTCCCGACTAATCTTACCCAGGGGCTCTAAACCTTGGAAATTAGATGATTTGGTCATGATTATATCATCAATTTTGGGTTTTGAAAATTGGAGATGTGTCTCACTAGGAAGAGGGTTCTTCCATATTATTTTCTCCTCAAATGATTTGAAATTACGAGCATGGGGCTTTAAGTTAATCTATATCAATCCTGGAATTCTTTATCTTCCTAAATGAGACAAAAATTTCAATAATTTGTAGGTATGTAACTCATCTACACAACTGTTGGTCAAAGTGTTTGGTCTTAACTGGTTGTTCTGGTACCTGAAGATCTTGTATGATCTTACACTTGCAATTGATGTTCCCATCAAACTTGATAATGAAACTGAGTGTGCTCAATTTGGAAATTTTGAAATATTTCTAGATGAGGTTGATATAGGTTCTACCATGGTCTACATAATTTATCTCTCCATTGAATCTGGTGATATTGAGATCAAAATTGAATATGAGAAAGTGTCGAAATTCTGCTCAATATGCAAGATTATTGGACATTAATCTGTGAATTGTAGAAGATCTGTCTTTTGATCATTATGTTCAGTGCATGGACATGCAGATTCCAACTAAAATAGGAGGGCTTGTACCGCATATATAGGAGATGGTAGACTTAATAAGTTTGATGATGGAAAGAAGTTATCGATGGGGTAGTCCCCTGAAAGACTTAGGTCAGCAGCTTTAAATAATCTGGATACCTTTGAAGTTGTGAATGATGAATCTGCAATGTTGTGTGATAGGGATTTAGCCTTTGGTTTTAGTATCTCTAACTCTATTGGGTATTTAGGGAATGATTACATTGATATAAATGCAAGGGATAAATTACTTCTTACTGAGTGCTCTGAGAATATGTGATGGTCTGATATTGTTGTTAAAGAAGGAAGTTTAGACGGAATTCTCCTAGATGGCAAAACACCTATGGTGGAGGAACACATAGATGAGAAAGACACCAGAGAGATTTATTCACAACGTATGGCTGATGAATGCTTCACTACCCCAAAAATGGGTTTTCGCAGTGCCACCCTTTAATAGTGTTAAAAAAAGCACCGATTTATCTGTGCTTTTTTTAGCGCCTTTAAAGGGACCCCCTTTATCAGTGCTTTTTTTAGTAGTGCTGATAAAGGGGGTTATTTATCAGTTATTTTTTTACTAGCACTAATAAATGTTATATTTCAAAAAAATCATTAAAAATAATATATTAATATATATTTTTTAAATATGTTTTAGATAAGTATAAATAGACATTTACACTTAATATATAAGATATTTAGTGAAAATGGCTTATAAAATATTTAAAAAAATATTATTAATTAATAATTTTTTAATTATTATCAAATAATAATCATTTAATAATAATTTATAGACACAAAAAATTAAAAAATTAATAAAAGATCTAAAATAAGTTGAAAATGTAACTCAAACTTCAAACGACCATAACTTTTGATCTGAGTGTCCATTTGAGCTCTACCACATATCAAATCGAAGCCTATGACAAGAACTACACACTAGTGACATAGTGGAACCCTATGTCACGTTTTTTAATCCAAAAAAGGCCCAAAAAACCTCTAAAACTAATTTTTTAGTCGGGATGCCAAATGTTTTTATATTTGATCGAATTTCAACCTCGTTTAAGGGGGGTCTTTTTTCCCTTTTTCATTGAGGACTGAATTTATTCCCAGAGATTACATTCATATTAATATTATGGATTTGAAATTTTATCATTTTTCACAATGTACTATTATTTATAATCAAATATATAACAATACATACATATTTTTATATATATTCACAAATAAAAAATTAATTTTATAAATAAATAATTAATCATATTAACATATAAGATAAATTTCTCAATATATAATCCTTGTCTAAATAAAAACTAAGATCCATTTTAATTAAAATACATATATATTAATTTTTATATACCTATATAATGTGTGTGTGTGTTAGTGTGTGTCAGTATTAGCAAACTGATATATATTATCTATATATTCTAACATATGAATATACATATTAATATTTAATATATGTATATATATATATATAAATATGTATAAATATGTATAATTATACTTACAGATACACATATATATAATATATATACATGTGTATGTATGATGTATATATGTATGTATGTATTTATTTATTTATAAACACACATAAAAAACATATTTTATAAATGTATTTAAAGGTAATCTTATAAATATATATTAATATACAAACAAATGTATGAATAAAAAAACATGACTAAATATATATATAAATAAATAGATATAAATATATATTAATATATGAATATATATATATATATTAATATAACTATATATATTAATATAAATATATATTAATATAAGAATAAATATGACTATATATATATATATAAATAGATATATCATTAAATAGAGAAGAAAACAAGATGTATGAGTGGTAAATATGCAGGCACGCAAGGGAGAGGTATCGGGTTTGATTCCAAGCAGAGGTAGGGGTGCACGGGTGGGTGCAGGGGGGTTAGCACTGTTAAAAGGTGAGAGGATGTGTGTTTAGCGCTGTTAAAGGGGTGGCATCGGCGTGTGTGGGTGGGGATTCCTAGTGATTTTTTAAGGGGGTTCAAGCTCTATTGAAAGGGAGGCCTTCGATTTACAGCATTTTTTAAATTTTTGTGGGCTTTTATCAGTGCTTAATTTTAGTGCTGATAAAAGCCAAAAAAAAATTAAAAAAATGCCGTAAATCGGTGCTTTTTTAGCATTGATAAAAGGGACCCCTTTTAATAGTGCCTCAATTATCAGATCTTTTTTAGCACTGATAATGGTTTTTTTAGTGCTGATAAAAGGGACCCCTTTTAATAGCACCTTGATTATCAGTGCTTTTTTAGCACTGATAAAGGATTTTTTTTTGGGCTGATAAAACCCTTTTTTGTACTAGTGATTCATGCATGAACAAATGATAAGAACCATCAAAGCTAATATGAAAAATATCACCATATCTCTTATTGAAGTTCAAGAGAATATAAAGTCTCAAGTCTCTGTGAATAGTCCCAGGAAACCCAGGACTTCTTCACCTCAGGTGATAGGAAATCGGTTGAAAGTACAAGAGGTTGAATCAGATGGAAATTGGCAACAAACCACGTCATGGAGATGGGGATGTCATCTAAAATCTCATGGTAGAGGACGTGGTCGTGCCTACTGGGCTACTGCATGAGGGTGTGGCTGCTCTACAAGCTAGAAATACTACAAAACAAGGTTTTATCAACACTAAAAAATTCTTTTATCAGTGCTAAAAATGTGCTAATAATTGAGGTGCTATTAAAAGGGGGTCCCTTTTATCGGGGCTAAAAAAGAACTGATAAAGACCCATTTTATCAGCGCAAAAAAAAGTGCTGATAAAAGGGGTCTTTTATCAATGTTTAAAAAGTTATGATAAAAGGGTCCTTTATCAGCACTTTTTTAAAAGTGCTGATAAAAGTTAAGAAAAATTAAAAAAAATCTGCAAATCAAAGGGGGTTTAACAGTGTTTGACCCCCCTTGAACATCGCTATTGAAGCACATTTCCTACACGCCCTACCACCCCTACATGCCCCAGCCCCACCCCTAACCCTTTAACAACGCTAGCACCCCCCCCCCCCTTCACCAATCCACCCCACCCCTAACCCTTTAACAACGCTAGCACCCCCCCTTCACCAATCCACGCATGCCCCTACCTCCTCTTGGATTCGAACTCGAGACCTCTCCCCAGTGCGCCTAGACCCTTTACCACTCCTCCATGTTGCTTTGCTCTCCATTTAATGATATATCTATTTAGTTATATATATATATATAGTTATATTTATTCGTATATTAATATATATTTATATTAACATATATATATAGTTATATTAATATATATATACATATATAGTTATATTTATATATTTATATATTCGTATATTTATATATTCGTATATTTATATATTCATATATTTATATAGTCGTATATTTATATACTTGTATATTTTTATACCCGTATATTTATATACCCATATATTTATATACCTGTATATTTATATACACGTATATTTATATACTCGTATATTTATATACCCGTATATTTATATACCCGTATATTTATATACCCGTCTATTTATATACCCATGTATTTATATACTCGTATATTTATATACCTGTATATTTATATACCCGTATATTTATATACCCGTATATTTATATACCCGTATATTTATATTGTCATATATTTATATACCTGTATATTTATATAGTCGTATATTCGTATACTCATATATTCGTATAGTCGTATATTCGTATATTCGTATATTCGTATATTCGTATATTCGTATATTTGTATATTCGTATATTCGTATATTCGTATATTCATATATTCGTATATTCTTATATTCGTATATTCGTATATTCATATATTCGTATATTCATATATTCGTATATTCGTATATTCATATATTCGTATATTCATATATTCGTATATTTATATATTCCTATATTTATATATTCATATATTTATATATTCGTATATTTATATATTCGTATATTTATATATTCATATATTTATATATGTATATATTTATTCATATATTAATATATATTTATATATATATGTTTATATATATTTAGTAATATTTTTTTATTCGTATATTTATTTATATATTAATATATATTTATAAGATCAGTTTTAAATACATTTATAAAATATATATTTTTTGTAAATAAATAAATACATATATACAACACACACACACACACATATTATTATATCTATAAGTATTATTATACATATTTATATATATTCACAAATATTATATATTGATGTATATACATATGTTTTGAATATATAGATAATATATATCAGTTTGTTAATATAGACACACAGAAATACACACACACACACACACATTATATAGGTATATAAATATTCATATATTTGTATGTTAAATAAAATGGATATTTGTTTTTTATTTAGATTAGGTATATATATTGAGAAATATAATTTATATGTAAATATGTTAAATTATTTATTTAAAAAATTAAAATTTTATGTGTGAATATATAAAAAAGTATGTATATATTGTTATATATTTGATTATAAATAATAGTACATTGTGAAAAATTATAAAATCTCAAATCCATAATATCAATATAAATGTAATCCCTCATAATAAATTCATTCCCACTAAAAAATGGTAAAAAGACCCCTGAAATGGGGCTGAAATTTCATCAAATGTTAAAAAAAATTGGTATCCCAACTAAAAACTCGGTTTTGGAGGCTTTATGGGATTTTTACCTCAAAAAACGCAACAGAATGTTTCTTTATGTCGCCAACACATAGTTCTCATTGTAGGCTTTGATTTCATATGTTGTAGAGCTCAAACGGACACTTGGGTCAAAAGTTATGATCGTTTGAAGTTCGAGTTATGTTTTCAACTTATTTTCAATCTTTTATTGATTTTTTGATTTTTTGTATCTTCAAATTTTTATTAAATAATTATTACTTGATGATAATTAGACAATTATTAATTAATAATATTTTTTAAAATATTTTATAATCTATTTTCACTACATAACTTATATATTAAGTGAAAATGTCTATTTATACTTATCTAAAACATATTTAAAAAATATATATTGTATTTATATCAATATAAATATATTTATATATTTATATATCAATATATTATTTTTAATGAAATATATATAAATGTTAAATATACCCTTTATTAGCACTAGTAAAAAAAGCACTGATAAAGACCACCCTTTATCAACGCTACTAATAAAGCGCTGATAAAAGGGGTCCTTTAACAATGCTAAAAAGTGCTGATAAAAAAATGGACGTGTCTAATTTTATCAATACTAAAAAGAAAAGGATTCTCACACTATCACAAATCGACACAAGGGATACATCTTCTTTTATCAATGCTAAATAGAAATCACTGATAAAAGTCTCACTTTTATCGTTGTTAGCTAAAAACGCTGATAAAGGTTATCTTTATAACCACTATTCTTAGCACTGATAAAAGTTTTTAAAAAATAATATTATTAATATATATATAATTATTTTATTTATATTAAAAAATAATGTTTTCTTATGTACATTAATTAAAAAATGCATGTTAATATTTAATATAAATATGATATATTAATATATATATTTTAATAATTCAAATATATATATATATAATATTTTAAATATATATATATATATTTATTTAAATATTTATAATATTATAATATTTTTAAAAAAAATAATAAATATATTTATTGTATTTATAAATATATATATATATATATATATAAATACTTTTAAAATATATTTATTTATAATTATAATTATAAATATATATATTTTTTTAAATAAATATTTGTATCCAATGAATTGAGTCAATAAATAAATATATATACATATACATATATCTTAAGCGATAATTAAGATATTCATGAACATGTTTATGTTTATATATTGATATGCGTGAGTATAATTGACACTAGCTATGATTATAAGTTTATTTGTGGACATGATTAGGTTGCTATATATGTTCTAAATGTTAGATTACCTATTTTTATAATGACGCATGCATATGTTTTGTATTTATGACTCATGAAATATTTATATATGTGTATCTATAAGTATAATTATACATATTTACATATATTCACCAATATCATATATTAATATGTATATACATATGTTTAGAATATATAGATAATATATATCAGTTTGTTAATACAGAAACACACAAATACACACACACACACACACATTATATAGGTAAAATAAATATTCATATATTTTTATTTTAAATAAACTGGTTATTAGTTTTTTATTTAGATAATGCTTATATATTGAGAAATATATATTATATATAAATCTGTTTAATAATTTATTTATAAAATTAAAAAACAATTGCATCCATATATAAAAAAATATGTATATATTTTGATATATTGGATTATAAATAATAGTACATTGTGAAAAATGATAAAATTCTGAATCCATGATATCAATATGAATGAAATCCCTCGGAATAAATTAATTCCTCACTGAAAAAGGGCAAAAAGACCCCCTAAAACAAGGTTGAAATTCCATCGAATGTTAAAAAAATTGGGTATCCTGATTAAAAACTCAATTTTGGATGCCTTCTGTTCCTTTTTTGGCCTTGAAATGCGATAGAAGGTTTCCTTCTATCTCCATCGCATATAGATTTTTGGAGGCTTCAATTTGATATGTGGTAGAGCTCAAACGGACACCCAGATCAAAAGTTGTGGTCGTTTGAAGTTTGAGTCACATTTTCATCTTATTTTAGATCTTTTATTGATTTTTTGATTTTTTGTATCTTCAAAATTTTATTAAATGATCATTACTCGATGATAATTAGAAAATTAATAATTAATAATATTTTTTAAAATATTTTATAAACTGTTTTCACTACATATCATATTTATTAAGTGAAAATGTCTATTTATACTTATCTAAAACATATTTAAAAAATACGTATTATATTTCTATCAATATAAATATATTTATATATCAATATATTATTTTTAATGAAATATATTTTTTTTTGAAATATTCCCTTTATTAGCGCTAGTAAAAAAGTGCTAATAAAGACCCCCTATCAGTGCTACTAAAAAAGCACTGATAAAGGGGGCCCCTTTAACAATGCTAAAAAAGAATTGATAAATAGAAAGGGATGTGTCTTATTTTATCACGTCTTCAAAGGATGTGTGAACCTCGTTCACACATCTCTCCGCACCGAAGATGCGTGAACGGGGTTCACGCATCTCTGAACCCATTTTAAAAAATAGTTGAAACCTTATCCCTTTTATATAATTTTTTTTCAAAACCCCATTTTAAAAAACCCTAGAAGGAGGGGATGGGAGACAGGGAATCTGGACTAGGGTGCACCATGTGATCCCACGTGAGGAGGAATATTTTGGTGGAGTGTGCGTCGGCGATCTGGTGATCGAAGTTGCATCCCACCACCAGCCCCTCGCATTTCAGCACTGTCACCTGCACCGAAAGAACGACATGCTTCTTCTTCAGGACCAGCTTCCCCTTCATGCTCTCATCGGGAATATAGAAGTTCAGGTTCCACAGATCCGTGTCCGTGGGGGAGATGGTGAAGTCGGCACCTCGGTTTTTTCATAGGATCTTCAGTTCTCCCACGGGATATTAAACATGTTTTCCTTGGTCTATGATTACCTCACTATTGGAATGGCGGCAGGAAGAAGTCTTCTTTACATGTGTGAATCTGAATACATGGCTGGCACCTGGCCCCTACTCTATAGAATTTTCTTTATCTCTATTTTCTATTTGGTTTGGTGTGTGGTTTTTAATGGTATAAATATGTATGTTGTGTGTTTTATTTCATTAGAATAGAGAATAAATAAAAGTGTTTGTTCCTACTATAGTTTTTATTCTCATGAAGTTTTCATGATCACCTCCAGTGATCTGAGTATGTTTTATCTGCCCTTGATCCTCCATCAATGATATCATAAAAAGGTTAGAAGTTGAGATCTAGGTTTTAGGTGCATCGTCTACTTGTGTGAGAGGTTTGTGGAACCTCCTATTCAGTTGCAACCGGGGGACTTGTAGTTGGATGATCCAACCAGAAAATGAATAGTTTGTTTCATTTATCCTTCTATTTGTTTTTATTACCTATCTTTTGAGATTGTAAAAAAATGGGAAAGGTGTTATTTTATTCCCATGTTACCTCCTCTCTCTACTCTGGTCAAAAGTGGAATCACCTTTTCCTTTTTCCAAACCAAGACTCCATCCTTTCACCCCTAACACTCAAAAAAAATCCTTTATTTTTTCCCATCCACGTGTTCCCTCAAGCCTCACCATCCATATACAAAAAAAACAATCCCTTATCCAATCCTCCACACTATCACCCTCTTTAACAAAAAAACTTTCCCTTCATTCGTATTACACAAAAATAGTGTCCAATTTCAAAAATAATTGTTGCAATCTACAATTCAAAAAAATATATCAATCCGAACCTCTGATATATATATAACAATTTTCATCTCTGAAAAAAAAAATCAATCCTTCCAGATATTTTCATTTGTTATTTTTCCCATCATTCAAAAAATAATTTTTCATCAGGATGAATGCATCTACACAAGTTGTAATCCCGAACCTGAAAAAGAGAAATTATGATAATTGGTGCATCCAAATGCGTGCTCTCCTTGGCACTCATGATGTCATGAACATCGTGGAAGACGGATACACTGAACTGAAATCCAGAAAAGTAGAGGCTTCTCTACCAGATGTTCAAAAAACTACTCTTCAGGAGGAACGAAAGTAGGATTATAAGAAGAAATCATACATTTATCAAGGCCTTGACAAAGCTACTTTCAAATTAATCGCTTCATCAAAATCATCAAAGTAGATATGTGATACTCTTCTCAAAGCATTCTAAGGTGCTAAAAAGTGAATCAGATTCGTCTTTAATCTATGTGAGGTGAGTTCGAATCCCTATTTATGAAAATTTTTGAAACTATGGCCGAGTATCATACTCGTGTAATGGTTTTAGTGAACCAACTGAGAAGAAATGGAGAAGATTTTGCTGACATGAGGGTATGTGAAAAAATTTTGTGATCCCTTGATCCAAAATTTTATTACATAGTCGTTTCCTTAGAAGAAACAAAGGACCTAGAGATGATCTCTATTGAAGAACTTGGGGGGTCTCTTCAAGCCCATGAATTGAAGGTGAACTGTCAGAATGATACCAATGGAGTGGAACATGCCCTGTAATCAAATTTGTATCTCAACAACTCTGAAAATAAGTAAGGTGGGACATCTCAAAGAAATCTAGTTAGGGGATTCCATGGACAAAAATTTGATCCAAGAAGAGGAGGACAATGAGGACATGGTGGAATAAGTCTAGCTCGAGGAGGCCGTGAGTATCAAAACTATACTCCATGAGAATGAGGATGAGGAAGAAGAGAAGGATTCAATAATCTCCAACTGGACAAAATAAACATTCAATTCTATAATTTTAAAAAATATGGACATTATAGAAATAAATGTTGGTACAAGAAACCCATGGATAATGACACTGAGGAGGCACATATCATCGAAGCATAAGATCCTTTTGAAAAGTACCATGTGTTGATAACACAAACATAGACACAAAATCAAGGTATGTGGTATCTTGACTCTGGAGATAGAAACCACATGATAGGGCACAAACACTTGTATACAATCTAGGATGAGTGGGTTTGAGGATAGATTTCATTTGGGGATCTCTATGTAGTATTTTTTCTATAGAAGAGGAGATATTCTGATTAAGAAAAAAGATGACAATCATGCTTTCATCTATGATTTCTATTATGTACCTGATATGAAGACCAACATCTTGAGTGTCAGGAAGTTAGTGGAAAAAGGCATTCACATAATCCTTCAAAATAAACAAATGTTGATTTTCTATGATAAAGGATGGTTGATCACAAAAGTACTGATGGTGAAGAACTGCACATTTCCACTTATGATCCAACCAGATGTACCATGGTGTTTGACGATGGCACGTGATGATAAAGATTGGATATGGAATCTCAGTTTTGGGAATTTAAACTTTGAAATTTTAATATTATTAGGAATAAAGAAGTTGTTGAATGGGATTCCAATCATTCGACACCTGAATCAAATATGTGAAATCTATGTTCTAAGAAAACTGCATAGAAACAGCTTTGCAACGAAGGCCAACTGGAAAGTTACAGCGCCACTGGAGCTAGTTCACACTGATGTGTGTGTTCCATTGAATCAAAAATAATATGGACAAAGGAGGTATTTTATGACATATATTGATGATTATAGCATAAAAACATGGATATATTTTTCCAAGATGAAGTCATAAGTGTTTGGAATCTTCAAATAATTTAAGGTGCTTGTGGAAAATCAAAGCAAGCATCGCATACAAAATTTGTGATCTGATCTAGGTGGGGAGTACACCTCTGATGTTTTTAAAGATTACCTCAAGAATAATGTAATTCAAAACTAGATAACACCAAATTATACACCCCAAATCAATAGAGTAGCCGAGAGGAAAAAACACACCGTTCTCAACATGGAGAGAAGCATGTTGAAAGACAAAGGAGTGCCCATGACATTCTGGGCTGAAGTGGCTTTGTGTGCAGTGTATCTACTCAATAGATGACCAAAAAAATCTCAAAGAAAAAATTCCACATGAAGCCTGGAGTACTCACAAGCCAAGTGTGAGTCATCTTAGATTTTTTGGTTCTATTTCCTATTTCAGTATCCCATAGGAAAAACGAACTAAACTCGAGGACAAAGGAATGAAGTGTGTACTTATGGGATAAGAAGATTGAGCAATGGGATATTGTTTGCATAATCCCATGACCAAGATGATTATATTCAGAAGGTATGCTATCTTTGACAAAAAGGAGACATAGAAGTGGAATCAGAATGATGATTCCAGAGAGGTAAGACTCACTCTAGAATATGAAGAAATATTTGAAGAAGTACCATTGGAGGAACGAATAATTGAAGAAACACTGACTCCATCATCACATACTCTGACATCTGAAGACATTGAACAAGAACTCTCTCATATATGTACTCAAAACATTTGAAACCTTGCAGATATATATTAGAGAACAAAACCAATGGAGGAGTAAGTAAATTTGTATTGTCTCTCAATGATTTTCAATCTAGTTAACTTCGAGGAAGCTAAAAATGATGTCATGTGAAAGAAAGTGGTAGATGAAGAAATTAATTCCATCGAAACCATCGACGGCTATAATAAAAGGGAAGGCTTTGACTTTGGTGAATTCATTACACCGGTTGGAAAAACACCCAGATATGATGAAAAATCATGGGTCGCAAGGAAAACATGTTTAAGGGGGGATGTTGGATATTGAACAGGTTTTCCTTGGTATGTTCCTACCTCATTGTTGGAATAGAGGCAGGATGAAGTCTTCTTTACATGTGTGGATTGGAAAAAATGGGTGGAACCTACTCTAAAAGATTTTCTTTATCTCTATTTTCTATTTGGTTTGGTGTGTGGTTTGTAATGCTATAAATATGTATGTTTTGTGTTGTATTTCATCATAATAGAGAAGAAATAAAATCTTGTGTTCCTGTTGTTGTTTTTATTCTTGTGAAGTTATCAAGATCACCTCAAGTGATATGCATATGTTTTCACTGCCATTGATCCTCCATCAGTTGGTCACCGCCTCACCCACAAATGCATAGTATGTCACCAGAGCCTCTGTGGTGGAATTTTGAAGAATGCAGACAGCTCCCACCAGATTGGATGGTGTGTTTCCACCAACATTCTTATAACAGAAGAATACACCAATGTACAATGGGGGAGGAGCCGTTCGAGGTTTGATAGTGGTGGCCAATGCTCTAACAAAGGCCACACTACTGCCACCAATTCTCTCCACCGCACAGTCACTATGAACTCGACATCTGCTTTTATTTAGGCCACTACACCCATCGTATAAGAATGCGTTGGAGCTCCCGGATGGTTGTTTCAAGACCGTCTAAACAACTTTATTTGTATTTTATTATTTTTATGGAAACATTTTCTACCTTATCGATCATATTACATAGGTCTATCATTACACGCAAAAATGTATATAGAATGTGAATTTTAAAACTATTTCTCAAAATACTGTTTTTGGGAACCTTATTACAAAAGTATACAAGCTATTTGAAATATTGACCAATTTAAAATGTGTCTGAGGAAGGCACTGTGTTACAAAATCATTCGCCTAGAAATAATTTTAATAGGGTGATGTTTCAAACAACACCCCACCTCTATTTTTTTTGTTATGTTTTGTTTATATTTTTTCAAAGTCATCTACTTGAAATGTAATTACGTTTCAAGTAGAACCTTATAAAATATAAACTATAAGAGGAATAAAACTTAGATCTTGGATTAAACATATAATAAATAGTTGAAAAAATATATAACAAGCCAAAAATATTTTACGCGACATAAATATTATTGATTTAAAACATAACATCTACACTTCAAAAAATTTACATACATAAAATATAGTATAAATAAAATAAATATAAAATTTAAAACATCGACTATTAAAATAATAATTAATTAAAAATAAAAGGAATTTCAAAAAAATAATAAAGAAAAAAAATTTAATTTACAAAAAAAATGTTTACTGTAAAAATAATTTATAAGTAAAAATGTTATGTTTTGAAACAAAAATATTTTATGTCATTGAAATTATTTTTTATCAAAAAAAATTATGATTTTTTTTATTTTCAACAATTTATTATATGTTTAATCTATGTTTTAGGTTTCATTTATATTGGTGTTATAGTTTATATTTTATAGGCTTCCAAATTCTCTTACTTGAAACATTATTACGTTTCAAGTAAGTGAATTTGGAAGCCTATAAAATATAAACTATAAGACCAATCTAAATGAAACGTAAAACGTGAATTAAAAAATAATATATTGTTGAAAATAATTTTTTTATTAAATATAACAAATAAAAAATAATTTACATGATACAAACCTTTTTGATTAAAAACATTACATTTACACTTCAAAAAATTTAGGCGCGTAAAATATAGTATAGATAAAATCTATATGAAATTTAAAACATTGACTGTGAAAATAAAAATTAATTTAAAATAAAGGGAATGTCAAAAAAATAATAAATAATAGTTATAAATATGTTATTATTGTTAAATATTATGAATTAAATTTTTAATAAATAATAATTATATTTTAAAATATTTATAAGAATTAAAAAAATAATTATGAATAATGATGTAAATAATATTATTCTTAATGTAACTAATAAATAAATTAATAATATAATTTAAAATAAATATCAATTAAAATTTTAATATAGAAAATATAATTGTTCATAATAATGTTAGTATTAACAATTTTTAATAGAATTATTAGTCATTTAAAATAACCATAACAGTAATATAATTAATATTTTACTAATAAACAAATAAATAAATAATAATCTTAAATATTATATATAGTCTAATTATTTCTGTATTTAATAATACTAAATAATAATATAATTAATAATGTTATTAATTAAAAATAATCATTAAGTTGAAATGATTATACGCGCATAATTATTATTTTATAATAATAATATTTAATGATAATATGATTGTAATTTATTTGACTATAAAAAGAAAATATTAATTATTTTAATAAATAAAAAATAATTTTTATATTTAATAATAATATTTTTATTAGGTTTATTTTTATATTTTTTATATTTAATAATAATATTATTGTTATTTTATTTATATTATTTTAGTTATATACATCATTATTATTATTGTCTTTATTATTATTTATTGAAAATGTGTTATATATATATATATATTTATATAAACAAAACATAACAAAAAAATAGAGGGGAGGGTGCTATTTGAAAAAATTACCTCTTAAAACTCTCTCTGAGGAAGGCCCTATCTGAGACACGGCCTTCTTCAGAACTTGTCTGAAGAAGGCGTTGTCTCAGACACCGCCTTCCTCAGAGACGTTTTAAAGAGGTCGTTGTTTCAAACAATGCTGGACCTTCTACTCGGTTCCCCTCCAGTTCATCGTTACATTCAAAATATGTTTCCCAAAAACCAAATTTTGGGAAATTATTTTAAAATTTATTTTATATCAGTATTTCTCCCCAAACATGGTTTTTTTTCTTTTACACGACAACATACGAGGGTTTTTTAAATAAAACTAAAAATAATTTTTGATTTTTTTTTAAAATTAAATAAATTTGAAATTCATTAACGGAATCAACACCTTTTAGGGCATCAATGTCTTCCCCCTACACTCTTATAAAACCTACCCACCTCCCTTCTAATGAAAAAAAACTCTCTCAAAACCTCCCTTATTTTGGATTCCTCTCTCTAAATTTATCCCAGTTTTTTCTCCATTTCTGTGACTCTTTTGGTAACTATACATGAGTATAAAATTTTTGAAGGTTCATTTAAAGTTATATTTTCTAATTTATTTTAATTTTTTCATTTATTTAGTTGTTTTGATTAGTTTAATTATTATATTTAATTAGTTTTTTGTTTAATTAGATGTAAATTTTAAATAACAGTTAAATAATAGTTAAATAATAATTAACTAATAAATAACTAACAATATAAAACTAATTCGTTAACAATTAACTCCTTTTTAATTGTTAAACAAATATTAACTAATATTCTTTAAATAATGATTAGATATTAATAAAAAAATAACAAACTGATGATTAACTAATAATTATCTACTTATTAACTATTAATTAATATTCATTAACCAATTATTAAATAATAGTTAACTAATAATTAAATATAAAATATTTTCCTAAATTTGACTAAAATATGATCACACCTACAACTGAGCTTCCTGGATTTGTCGATGATAGATTTGGTTCAATGGAAAAAACATTATATGTTGGAAGATATTTTTCAAGCAAAGATTCCATGAAAATTATACTAAAACAATTTTTGTTGAGTCAAAAGTCTCTTTTTGAATTTTCCATTCCTTTTGTTTTGGAAATCACAGACTCTTTCTTAAAATAATTAATTAACTAATTCTTTCATGTCCAAAGTATTTTAATTATTTTGAAGAAACTATATACGTTTTACCATACTTAGAAATAGTTTTAAAGTATTCATGAATATAAACCTACCTTATTCATTACAATTGTCGTAATGAGTATGGATCAGATAATGATCATATTCACCTTTATCAAATCTGATTAAAGACTTTCTATCTTATTTTCATACTGAAAAAAGTTTTATAATCATACTTGACATCAGAACTGATAGCATCAGAATCGTACTCATAAAGAAAATCGTAATGACATTCTGTAAGGAAATCCATAGGATTTATCCATATTTAAATTCTGAATACAGAAAAACACATTATATCGTAATGGAATACATTTTACACTATAAATAGTGTTCATCAAAATTTTGTCACGCTTTCAGTTATAATATAGCTGTTGAAGTACCAGGTGTATAGGTCCTTGTATATCTCAGTGAAAATATGACCATTGGAGGATCAAGATGACCATTAGAGGAGTTGCCTATAAATACCTGGTCATTTGAAGAGGGCAAGAAGAAGTTCTAGACACATGTAGAGACACTTTGCTGCTTTTGCTACAGTTCGAGAGCTCTAAAGCTTACAAGTGTGAACAACTTGTTCTTTGTACCTATAACCTTATTAAGTTCATTTTTGTATTTTTTTTGTGCGTATGATTGTGATTATGATCGAGGGATTTTGAGAATAGGAAGATAGAGGATCTGATCACCTTATTGACTGAGGGCATGTGGGGAGAGAAATATAGAGACATTCATCATATCGAGGTATCGCTGGGATAGCGAGATGTACCAATCATCATATCGAGGGATTTCCTTAGTAATAGAGAGACATACTTTCTTGTAAGTATAAAACAAGGGACCTTTATCCTAGGTTATTGGATACCCTTCTCTTTAGGATAAAATAATTATATTCTTTTGAAATACTTTTTTTATTACAAGTTTTTCATTTCTGGTGCAATTGTAATAAAAAGTGAATTATTTTATATTCATCTTTATATTTGTATCTCATTTATCATAATAGATTTGATTACCATAAATCTACTCTGATTAAAATTTTATACACTTTAATATATAATCATTACTTTTATATTACTCTGATTTATCATAATTGTTGTGATTACAATTATTTTGTGAATACTATGATAGATCATTTTTATATATGAATATGATTAATTTTTTAATATGATTCCACCACATACTAAATAATATTCTATACATTGTAAAGATATAATCATTATATTTTTATAGGTAACCCGCATATCAAAATCTATCTGATTACAATATTTTTATCATCAGTTATGAGGGCCGAGTCCGATCAATATTTTAATACTAAAGAGGTATTGTGAATACAATTAGTTTAACCTTGTTAAACTAAATTTCTTTTAAGGTTAAAAATGAAGGTTTTTAAACTTACAATTTAGCACCCCCCCCCTTATATTTACATCTACATATACATTTCGATCCAACAATTTCATATTCATAGACATTGTAGATATTTAGTTCATGAGTCAAACTGGATAAAATACTTTATATAGTGTGACAAATATGGCGAAAAATGTAGATTTCATTTGAGGGAGATTCCTGAATTTGTCTTGGAGGGTGCAAGATTTTTAATATTGATGCATCTCATACTTATGTACAGCCAAACCTGACACAAGATAATACATCATTGGAACCTGAATTCATATAATCTTTTATTATCAAGATTATCAGGACCTTCCAAGATGTGCCTATAGCCCTTGTGCAGAAGATGATACAAAAAAATTTGGTTATAAGATTTCTTATAGAAAGGCATGGAGGGAAAAACAGAAGGAAATTGTCAAGGTGTGTGATGATTGAGATGACTCTTATCATGTGTTTCCATAATTTATATCAAATTGATGAAAAACAATGAACTTGTATTCTTCCTTGATTCAAACGAACATTTGTCTCAAGATAACCCAATTGATTCTTCTCATGTTAAATTGTGTCAGTTGTTCTGGGCATTCATTCCATGTATTGATGAATTTAATTGTTGAAAAAAGTTTATACAAATTGAAGGAACATTTATATATGATAAGTAAACTAGTTCATTTCTAATTACAATAACCTAATATGGTAACTGTACACCTCTCCCACTTGTATTTGACATAAAGAGAAGGAAAATTATGAAAATTGGAGTTGGTTTTTGACATTTATTAACAAAAATTTCAATCGCATTCAGTGTGTACATTTTATATATTTTTTTCATTAGGTGAATAATGAGGCAATTAGTGTAGGCCTGGTTATATAGAGATACCCAAATATACATCATCGATACTGCATTATATATATTTCTAATAATGTGCGAATGACTTTTCATGATGAAGCTACAAATAAGGCCATCAAAAAACCTGATATACAATCTATTTCTTCTTTTTTACCATCCCAACATAATGATAATATTAATTTATATGTAATATGATCACTTTCGTGTAACATATGAGCCAGATCAATGAATATTTGACCAGTGATTGGAAGGAATTCATAGGGTTAATCAGGGAGTGTATGACTATATAATGCGGATTCCAAAATGGAAATAGACATTGATATTCAAGGGGTAGAGTTATAGTCACATGACCATAAACATTGTGGAGTGCATCAATGAAATCTTCAAGGGGATTCACAAGTAACCTATAACTGACCTAGTTTAGGAGACATTTTATCATTGTGTAAAGTACTTTATAGAAAGTGGAAGATAGACTAATGACAATATAACACCCCAACCCAAAGTACTAGGTCCGATCCGGGGGTGTCACACGACCACATGCATGCCTCCCTGTATGCAAGAGGTTTCTGGCTAAATACAAGGGCCTATGGAACTATAAGGGGAGACTATTATCTTCATACCATGTGAAGATCAGAGTATATAAATAGAGTAATAATAATAATCTATAAATAATAAATAAAAAAATAACCATTAAAGTTTTAACATGTACAAATGCAACCCATGTAGTTATAGTATAAAATGAAAGATAAAAAACCCAAAACTAAAAAAAGGATCCAAAGTAAATTAAGATAGAAAAAAAAAGAATCAACTATATACATATGATTCAAACTCTATCTAGAAACATTTGCATCCTCCTATCCACCTGCTCAACCATCCACCATAGGGCCCTTTTGGTTTATCAGATCCTTGAGCATAAAATCTAAAAGCGAACTGAAATGCCTGAGTAGGGTGCGAGTTCAAGACCTAGTAGAACACAAAAAACAACCCTTAACATTAGTGAATAACATATAAAAGTGAATTCCACGAAATTAAATAGGGTACATATATCAAAAAGATATCACACAAGCCTAAAACATGTGTTGGGTCCTCAAAGACTGACTCTACCAGCTTCAGCTCAATGCTAGATAAAACACCAATAATCATTTTGAAACATCCCCCTAGAGAAAGAGATAGTCCCAAACATGGTTAACACATCCCTTATTTAAGGGATATTATAATGCATGCTGACCTCATTCATAACACATCCCTATCAGGGGATAGTCCACTAGGCCCGACCAAAATGATCAACTGTAGAAGATAACAGAATAGAACATATGATACAAGATGAAAATGACAAATCAAACATCACATCAATTCAATCAGTATCATCATCAGAAAAATATTTATTCAAGGGAAAAAATCACAATCCAAGGCTACACACACACGTCCTGTGGTCAAACATCAGACATAGGTTTCTTAGGGTTACACATGCTTGCCAAATATCATGGAAATAACCCGTATAAGACATGAAATAAAGTTAAGGTCTTTATACCTCAAGTGAAATAATGAAAATAAAGTAAAGGGTCACTATCCAAGATGAAATTCAACACTAGATCCAAATAATATCTACTACTGAAAACGGTCTTGGTCCAAGCGTTGTTCAGAAGCCAAATCCTTGATCCCGGATGTTGATTCTATCAATGATCATAAAAACACTCATTAGATCATACCAAACCCTTTATATATAACCAAAACATGGAAGACTAAATTGATTTTGATCACGAATAAGATGATATAATTGGTCAAGATCGAAGAAGAAATTACGAGATTCGATGAGAATGATTGAACAAGAATTCAGGTATCGAAGAGAGGTGTTAGAAGGGGAGAGAAGAGACAAAAATATTTTGGAGAGAGTTTAGGGTTCAAAAAAGTATAAAGGGATATGTATGCTAAAATATAAAGGCATCAGGTCATTAAAACTACTAGAACTTTCTACATTCGCAACATGAATCAAGGATCCATGTCATGAATTCTTGAGAAAACTGATACACTGAAAAACACATTGCCTCAATTTAAAATCCCCAAAACCCCATTCACACTATGAATTTGGATTTCATGTTATGAATTTGTCTCACATCCTTAGGAAAAATATTCATGAGGTTCATCCTAGAAGACATTCATATCATAAATTTCCATTCACAACATGAATTTATCCTATATCCAATTTCCATCCTTTAGTTTTTTCCTTCTCTGAACACCCCTAACATGGATTAACTCATTTAATTACACCCTTCAGGATGTGAAAAACTTGAAAATATGCATACCTTGAGATTTAGGATGTTAAAAATCTCCTCCTCCAATGAATTATCATCCTCATAAAGTGAACCCAGAGGTCTGCTTAAATAATTTGGGCCACTACACCTGAATATTTGCCTCCCTCTCCCACATCTCTTCTTGAAAACACCCATTCTTACACATGAAATAAAAATGAGGAATGATATTTCCTCACATAATATTCTCACTTTGGTCTACTGTCTGAATAGTTTGATCCACATAATATGAATTCAGTGCTAGCGCAACATCCTCGTAGTCGAGCACAAGCACAGTATTGGGCTTGTACTTCTAAAAATGGGACACATGGAATATAATGTGCATAACTTGATACCTCGGAAAAAAGTATAAATAATAGGACACCATCTCTATATGTTCTATGATCTCTAATAACTCGATGTACCATTGTGCCAACATCACTTTCCTCCTGAGGCATCTAGGCCCCAACTGAGGGGACACCCATAAGAAAACATTATCACCCACTCTAAAATACAAGGGTTGTCTACTTCGGTTGGCCTAAGAATTATTCTTATTCTGAACTATAACCAAACTTTTCCAAATAAAATGCACCTTCTCATAGGTATCTTATATAATAATTGGCCCAAAAAATAAATACTCGCCTACCTCATTCCAACAGAGAGGTGAATGATAATTCCACCCATACAGATCTTCAAATAGAGGCATCCAAATCGAAGACCGAAAGATTTTATTGTAGGAAAAATCCACCATATCCAAGTGATCCTCCCAAGCATATCAAAAATCTATAATACATGCTCTAAGAGTATCCTCTAAATTCTAGATCAATATTTCTGAATTCCCATCATTCTGATGATGAAAGGACGCACTCAGCTTCAATAGGGTACCCATCACATTATGAAAAATATTCCAAAAAACACAAGGTGAACCAGGTGTATCTATAATATAATACACTTAAAGGCACTCCGTAAATACACATGATCTCTCTAAAATAGATATTTCCTAGATCATCCAATGAGTTCATCATCTATATTGGTATAAAATGATCCACCTTAGTCAACTGATCCACTACCACCCAAAGTTTTTCTTTAACTCTTAGGATCTTGGTAAACCCTATCATGAAGATCATGGTTGCCACATCCAACTTCCATACAGACATTGTAAGTGGATAGAGTGATCCTCTAGGTCTCTAATTTTCATTCTTAACTCTATGAAAAGTTTAAAAATTAGAGATAAAACCATAAATATCTCCCTTCATGTCGAGCCACTGAAACTACCTCTTGATATCATGATACAACTTGGTCGACCACGAGTGAACTTCCCACTATGAATCATGATAGGCTCTTATAAAATTCTCTCTCATAGAAGATGAAACCATCACCCCACCATGAACTTGGATCACTCCATGTTTATCCAAATCCCAACCTAAAAAAGAACTACATACTGCCAACCTCTCACACATTTCACCACACTCTAGATCAAGCTTATAAATGTACTTACCTCATTCTAACAATGAGGATGTGATCACTTAGGGTGTAAAAACCACTACCCCTAGATCTTAAGATATGCCCACCTACCAGTATACTAATAAACTCATGAGATTCCATCCAACTTATAACATTTTTTAACCCACTTCTTGTGTTTTTATACTCAGTGCATCTAAAACTACATAGCCTTTTGAGGAAGAATATTCCATCTTGAGGTTAAATGTTTGAGGTAATATACCCAATGAATGTGATGAAGATTCAGGTCACACTGGGAGAATATGTACTGTAGACTCTTGTAGTTTGTATATAGTATAAATATCTTCTTGAAGAGAGCTTCAAGACTGGATAAACAACTTTATTTTTACTATATTATTTTAATGGATCCATTTTCTACCTTCTTGATCATATGACATAGGTCTGTCATCACCCTTGATTCATAGACAAGTTTTTTGTATTATAGGACAACAAAAGGGTTTTTTTAAGTTTTTTTAAATGAAATAAGTATTGGTTTATTTTTAAAAAAAATAAATAAATATTAAATTCATTTTGGGAATCAACGGATTTGCCTCAAATCGATGATATAGAAAATACATCGATATCCTCAACACCTTTGACCTTCTATAAGGTGAAAGACCTTACAAAGGATAAAGATGTTGAGAGAATCAATTCTTTATGCCTCCACTCCTATAAAACCCACCCTACTTCATTCTCATGAAAAAAATATCTCTCTCTAAACCTCCACCATTTTTACCTCTCTCTCTTTAAATTTATCTTAGTTTTTTTCTCCATTCCACATGACTCTTTTGGTAGCCTTAAATGAGTATAAAATTTGTGACTTTTCATTTAAAGATATTTTTTCTAATATGTTTTTATGTTTTTATTTATTTAGTTGTTTCGTTGTTGTTTTTTTTTTAATTATTTTATTTAATTAATTTTTTAGTTAATTAGATGTGATTTGTAAATAGTAGTCAAATAATAGTTAACTAATAATTAACTAATAAGTAAATAAAAATATAAAAATATTTAATTAACAATTAAATCCTTATTAATTATTAAATAAATATTAACTAATATTATTTAACCAACGATTAAATGTTAATAAAAAATAATGAACTAATGATTGAATAATAATTAACTAATAATTGAATATATATTAAATATTTATTAATATTTATTAACCGATTATTAAATATTAGTTAACTAATAATTAATTGTAACATGTTTTCCTAAATTTGACCGGAATATTACCACCCCTACAACTGAGTTTCGTGGAGTTGTAGAGGATATATTTTGTTCAATGGACAAAAAACAATACATTAGAATAGATTTTATAAGAAAATATTACATGAAAAGTATACTAAAACAATTTCATATTGAGAAAAACTATTGATATTTAGTTCATGAGTCAAACTAGAAAAAACACATCACACGGTGTGAAAAATATGGTGATGATTTTAGATTTTATGTGAGGGTTATTCTTGAAATTTCTCTTGGAGGGAAGATGATTTCTAATATTGTGGCATCTTATACTTGTATTTAGCCAAACCTAACACAAGATAATACATCATTGGATGTTGAATTTGTATCATCCATTATTGTCGAGATGAACATGAACTTCCAAGATATGACTGTAGCCCTTGTGAAGGAGTGGATACACCAAAATTTTAGTTATAAGATTTCTTATGGAAAGGCATGAAGGGAGAAACATAAGGTAATTGTCAAGGTGTATGGAGATTGAGAATAATATTATCAGGTGTTACTATAATTCCTATCAATTTTAGGAAAAACCCAACTTTTATTTCACCTAGATATGAATGAACATGTTTCTCAAGATAACCTAGTTGATCTTTCTCATGTTAAATTTCATTGGTTTTTCTTGGCATTAATTCTATGTAATTTTTCATTTAATTTTTGTAAATCATTTATAAAGATTGAAAAAATGTTTCTATATGAAAAGTAAATTGGTGTATTAAAGATTGAGGAAACCTAAGATGGTAAATACACACATTTTATAATTTCATTTTCTATATGGTTGAGGAAAATTATGAATCTTGGAATTAGTTTTTGACAAGTGTTGGTAAACATTTCGCCCGAATTCAGGGTGTATGATTGATATCCAATTTTCATGTGGTGATCAATGAGGAAAAAATTGAAGATCATGTTACATGGAGATCCCCAAATGAACATCATCAATATAATATTATAGACATTTCCAATAATGTGCAAAAGAATTTTCATAATGAAGATATTAAGAAGGCCATAAAAATTCTTAGTATAAAATTGGTTTCTTCTTTTTTACAATTTCAACATAATGATAATATTAATTTATATGTAATGTGATCACTTTCTTATAGCATATAATCCAGATCAACAAATATTTGAGAAGCGATTGGAAGGAATTCATAGGGAAAATCATGGAGTGTATGGCTATATGAAAAAAATTACAAAACATAAATGTATATTGATATACAATGGGAGGAACAGGTACAAACACATGACCACAAACATTATGGAGTGCATCAATGGTGTCTTTAAGGGGATTTGAAAGTTTCATATAACTGGCCTAGTTTGAGAGACATTTTATCACTGTGTAAATTACTTTATAAAAATATGAAGATAGACCGCTGATAGGATTCATTGGGGGCTATGGTATGGATATCACTTTCATCAAGAGATTGGTAGGAATATTTATGAAGCTTCTGATTTTCAATTGAGAATGTTAAACTAAGAAGAAAGTTAATTCAAATTGAAAGAGTGTTAGGACCACATAATAGGTATCAGTGGTCGAGTGTTTGTGGTATTACTGGACAAAAGGAATTATGACTTTGGAAACTTCTAGGCATTGTGTTTTGCATGCGGGAACGCTATTGAGGCATGTACCTACGTGAAAATATCATGGGAAAAATATGTTGATCCAATTTACCATATTAACACCATTAATGACTACTATAATTCACCATGGATTAATATTGGGTATTTTTTATATTTACCAATTGATTGAGTCCAAAATGAATGTAGTGCAACCCCACAGGTCAAGGTTGCTGGCTCCAGGGGTGTCATGATGTGACATATGGGTGTCACGCTGTGACACCTATTTAACTATCCCACATCAAAGATTGGAGGGGTGTTGTTCGTGGTATATATTCCCTATCCATCCCCATCCCCAAAAAAAGTCCTTTTTAGAGAGCTATGGTTAGTGAGCCACCCTAGTGGGTAGTGAGCCCTGTTAAAGAACAAAACCAGGAGAGAGTGACCCAAAGTGGAAAATATTATGATGGAGGGTACTTCAACCCCAATTTATATCCTAAAATTGGTAAAATATGAGGTTTAAAACCTCTGATTCATAGTTAAACCACTAAGGGAGATTTGTGGATTCCTAAATGAATGTAGTGCAACCCTATGGGTCAATTTTATTGGCTATAGGGGTGTCATAGTGTGAAATATGGGTGTCATGTCATGGAACATATTTACGTATCCCACATTAGAGACCATAAGGGTATTTTCCATGATATATAATCTTTATACACCCCCCATGGCAAGGTCTTTTCAAAGGGGTATGGGCAGTGATCCACCCTGGTGGTAAGTGAGCCTTGCTGAAGAAAAAAACCATGAGGGAGTGACCCAAAGCAGAAAATATTGTGATGGAGGGTTTTGAAATCCCAATATAGTTCCTAAACCAATTATTTAAGATAAACCCATATTGATACATGAAATTAATAGGTTTCATCTATGAGGTAGACTAAAGTCCATCAAGATTCAGAATGAGATGTACTTGTCTAAAAAACAAGGCCAGAGTCTGAGGTGCAACATATGTCATAGGGAAGGTCATATCAGGAAGTGATTCCCTGACATTGCTAAAACTAGTTCTCATTTTCATCCATGATTATGTACTTCATTAAAATAATGTAATTTACTGATTCTTTAAAAATTGGGTTAGGGTCGGTCCTCATGTTGGACTTTTTGGTGGTTTTATAAAAGTTTTAATGAATGAAAATCAAATTTATGAAAATATATTACATATGAATTTGAAAATGGACCTTCTGAAAATACTCAATCAACTATAGTGGTTGTTCAAGTATACTAAACACGTTCATTCCAAAATTTCTATTAATTATTAAAAATATTCTAATTCTGATAATTGTGATGATCTAATTAAGCATGTAAAGTGTTTAAAAGGACTCATGAATAAGATCGATGTAAAATGATGAAATTGAGTTTTCAAGAATAATGTAGATGTAATTATGTACAATACACTCTAGGATAAATAAATATCAATCCATGTTATCAAATTAAGAAAGAGAAAATGGTGTTAATATAACTATTATATCCTATATTCTACCAATCATAACATTATTCTAACCATAACATTATATTTACATTTTACACTTACTAAATATTTATTTCATTTTTATGTATAGAGATGGAGAATATTACTCTACTCACTGAGAAATATAGACATGTTTCACATGAGGTGTTAGTGGTTCACGAGGTTTGATTAGTTAGGGTGCATAGGGAAACCATTATCATCACATTCATCCTCCAACTACAATTATACATTACCTAAGATGTGCTAGATTTTATGGATTCACTATATCTAATTACACATTTGTTGATCATCACATCATTGATTCCCTCACTAAAATATGGGAACCCGATATTCATATATTCTAATTTCTTGAGGGAGAGATGAACAACACCCCCAAGAGGATGTGGTAGTTATGCTCGATATTCTTATCTAGGGTTATATAGTTATAGAGACCACTCGTAGAGACTATCCTGATCTTGTACAATGATTTCTAGGCCTAAAAATTGTGGGAGATGATAAAGATACATATGAAAGTTCTCTATATATGATATGACTTAAGACACACTTCACACATTTATTTGCTGATGCTTATGAGTAGAATTTCATGTATCACACCCATGAATATATCTTGTGGTTCATTGGAGGGACAATGTGCACTAATCACTCAATTATGCATGTCTATATGATGTATTTGGGGCTACTTGAGGACTTTGATTAGGCTAGGAAATACATCTAGGAATCTGTGTGCTTAGAATACACAAACAGAGCATTATGCACTACATGATGATCAGATCACGTTGGTCTTGGGAAATCTTTCATCCTTAATCATATGTGGGCATGGGGGTACATCACTCCCATATCCCCTATTATTATTTTTCAGAAGATTTATATGGATGTAATGCATGATGCTTCATGTGGACACTGGTATGGTCTCTCATATTTATTATTCTCTAATGTTAATATGAGTTATTTAGTTAATTTATTATTATTTATCACTTTATATGTTATAAATTATAGGTGGAGTTAGGAAAATCATTTCATTAGGACATTAAGACATAATGTGGGTGCATATTATATCATGTTGTCCAGTTTACTACCTAACGATGTATGTATATACATTCTTCAGTTTACTAATCAATTTCATAATATTATCATTTTTGGAAATTAGTAACATAATATTTTAACAAATTACACCTATCATTTCATATTTCATGATTTCCATAATAAGGTATATTAAACCAGCTTACTGCACACTACAACACTAGTCTTGAAAATTCCAGGGTTGTAGTGCCTCTCATACACTTTCATATTATTGAGTGGCATCGACCTGATATAGTTATGTGTCAATTTGGATGGTTTCATAATATTCCATTCTCACCCAAATAAATAGTAATGCTTAATTACCTAATGTTTATAAGGATTAAGGATGTCGACTGGAGATGGAGGCATGCATCATTTGTCAACATTTGGGATAGACACGCATCATTTCGTATCAATGGAATTCCTACAATGCAATATCATCTATCACAAAAGCTCGACTATGAACCATGGTTTATACTGAAGTCTATATTGTATATTACACCAGATGGAACAGGGAATCGAGATCTGGTAATTAAATAACTTTACAATAGTTTGTTTTCATTACATTTTTTTTTGTTTAGTTTGAATCTCTTTACAACATACTATACTAGAGTATATTATCCATGTGCTAGACCCCAAGGAGGGTGAGGTATTTAGTCAGGAAACATTCCATACTATAGAGTGGGACATGTTTCCATAATATAATGTTCTAAATAATAATATATTTGATCGTCTAACTCAGGGAGAGGAGGTTCATGCTCAAGAACCTTCTCAAAAAATTTATGATGTTGACAAGCCATGATGACAAAGACATAAACCGTGTCGAGCTACAAATAAGGCCTCACATGTTCCATAGGAAGATGTAACACATCCAGAAGATGAGCCTCAGTCGATTGTAAATTTGTGACAGCATCCATGGGATCCATCTATGTTTGAAACATATCTACATTTTTTCCTGATATAGAAGATCTGAGCTCGTATTAAGAGTCATTTCCTATGCCTTCATCCTTTATGACCGATCCTTCACAGGGAAAATGAATCCCTCATCATATTTCAGCTCATTCCACTTACATAGTGAGAGAAGGATCTGGAACACATCTTAACATCCTGATGACACCTCCTTATGATGATTTATAGATAGAGCAACAAATAGTTGAGGTTTCTATACCCGAGGAAGATCCCCCTCCAGCTCATCAGACTCCACCACATCATAGAGGCCAACAATCTAGATACGGGCATTCCATTCACACTCCAGGTTATGGGATGAGACCTCATCATAGAAATTGATGAAAAATAATTATGCTCATTGATTTATATGTTTTATATTGGATTAAATTATTTGATATTACATTGAGTGCTCTATATTATTGATAATGTTCAAATCATTATACAAACATTAGTCAACTAATTAAATTTCATAAATATATTTCAAAAAAATGAACCTCTATAAAATATTGAAATTATAATTAATAGTATTAATTATAATGAATATACTTACCTTTTTACTATAAATTTTTAACCAATCCATTTATTTATAAAAAATTCCAATACATACGAATAAAATTACTTTGCTTATTTTGAAATTATTTTTTTTAAATAATTTTTAAGTAATAGTTATTAATTAATAATAATTAAGAATAATTAGTAATTAATTTAATATAATTTATTTTAATAAATAAATCATTAACAAGTAGTAAATAAATGAAACTAGTTAATAATAACATAATTAATAATATTTATTATGTATTTATAATAAGTATTAATGAATTTTAACTTTTCAATAATAATAAATAAAAACTGTTAATTATCTCATAATATTTATTAATAAATAGTTATTATTTATTCTATAATTAAAAAAATGTTTTAATTATTTATTAAGTGATAATTTTTAATAATAATTATAATAAATTACTATTTAATTATTTATAATTCACGGAAATAAGTTAAAAATAATAAGTTACTCATAATTATTATAATATAAATTTACTATTATAAATATTAATTTTTAAAATTCATCATTAATTACTATAAAAACATAAAGAAATTATTAACATTAGTTATATTTAAATTATTATTAATATTTATTTCTAAATAATTATTTATTGTGGTATATATATATATATTGAAAAATGAAAATCTAATTATTATTTATTACAATTTATTTATTTACTTATTATCAATTCTAAACCATAATTACTAATTACTAATAATTATTTCAATATAATTAATTCATGAAAAATCAATTTATCTTTTTTAATTTGATTTAAACTAAAGGCATGAGGGGATCTCACGCCTTCTTCAAAAAATTTGTAAGAAGGAAATGAGTCCCATCTCATCTTTGAATTGCCTTAGCATATGCCAAAGGTACGAGAGGATTCCATGGATTTGTGACTTTTAATTTTTTTTAAACCTATACTTATTTTCATATTTTTTTGAATAACCTAGAAAAAACCCACAACTGACATATTTCATTGGATACCCTTATAAAGAAACAATTTTAACTCATTGTAATAAAAATATATCCTTTGGATTCATAAATCATGTTCGTAGTGGATTAACAAAGGTGGCCATAATATGAACAATTTTGACACAAAATCCTTATTAAATGATATTAACATCACATTTCCCATGTTTGATGGATTTTGAAGGGAATTGATATAACAAAAAAGTATTTTATGAAATATCAATTAAATCAACCTTCATGATTTGTTAAAGTGTGTTTCCTTAAATACGTTCAGTCAATCTCACTAGTATATAATGAATAAAAACAAACAATATTTTTACAAGGTCAACCATCAATGTCAGAGTTAGTCTTTGGTGGGATATAGATTATGAATATCACACATATTAACTAATATCATAAAACAATAACAATAATATGTCATCCATGAATTCCATATAATACATGACTATTTAAACATGCACCCAAAAAGTTTTTGCTTTCTCGGATTCCCATACATGATAAGGTTGGGAAAAAAATCACCCCAAACCTTCCATCAACTTGAACCAAACCACCACTGACCTTGAGAGAGTGCATAGATACTAAAGGGTTAATGAATCACACTAAAGGTTTCATTTTTCCATTAGGGAATGGTATAACCTTTGGTAATAAAATAGGTTAATGCAAAATTCTATTAAAACCTCTAATAACCCACCCATACATCATATTTTGTTGTGTTCAAAGGTGTTTGATTATGTTTTTTTCAATTCGGTTTTTCAATTAAGGCTTGTTAATAATATAATGGAAAGGAGGTGATTTAGGTAATGAATTAGAATATCCACCCATGAAGAATATGGAGTTGCTTCCATGTGAATTAATAGAAAAGTATAATAAAAAAAGGTCCTTGGAATTGATAGATGGATATATTCCTTGGGTGAGATAGATGTGAGGTGCTGAATACTAAATCTGGTGTGGGAAAACTTTTACACATATGAATTAAAATTCTAAAATAGGTTCAAAGTACTTGGGAAAATCTAGCTAAATATAGAAAATTCATCCGTGGAGTTTATAATATATCAGCTGATGTGACAAAAATTTAAACACTCTTGGATAAAGGTTGATGTGAATAAAGATGGCTCAAAAAATGATTAAAGAAGATATGCACCTGATATGTCAGAAGAGTTCACAAGAATATTCTAATAATTATAATTTTTTATTCAACACCTTATAACAATACTGGAAAGATATTGGAATAATTTTAATAATTCACATAATTATTTAAAGGTGTTCCAAGATTATTTTAGGAGGCTTGGAAAATCCCAAGATAAATCTAATGTTTATTTGAAGTCATCTACAAAAATATTTAATTTTTGAGTTTACTAAAAAATGGTTATGTCCAAAACATAAGCCTTTTCATACTAGATCATATGACTTCATTGAGAATTTATGTCTTCAGGTTTTGAACATAATACTTTGAGGTGATCGTAAGACTTTTAGTTTTATCATATGACTCTGTTTGGTTGTAATAATTTATCGAACATAAGATTTCATTGTATGGATTCCCAACCAATCGTATGACATGAGAGTTTTCATAAAATTGACAAAGGCGTGATTACAAGACTTCCCCCATAGTACAAGTCTTTGAAATATCGAGCAAATGAATTCAGTTTCTAACTTGAAGACTATATGACTTTAAATTTATATGTTGTAGAGTCACCCACATATTTGAGTAAAAGTCCTCATCATAGGACTTTTAGATCATAAATATAACACCCCAAACAATCTATGGTATGCTTCTATTAAATACATTCTATTCATAGCCTATATTTCATAAAGCATTGTGTTCCTTTTAAACAACACTTAGTTATTTAGGAGATAGTCAAAACCAATCCATTAAACATAAATTTTTCACTTCTATGTTTTGAATTTTGAAAAACAGTCATTTAGAGTTGTGACCAGTAAGTCATTTGGAGTCTGATAGAACCAACTTGATTTTTTGATGAATAGTAACATACCCTTATGAATAGTAATATGAATAGTAATATGACCCTTATAAATAGTAAATAATGATAATATTTTATTTTCTTAAGGTAATAAGATAATGAGATCTTAATTAATCTTTCAATGTGATATATAACTAATTATACCTTTAAAATTGTTATTTTTCGAATTAACTATAATTTTATTTAAAAATTAAATTTAAAATACTTATAAAATTATTTTCAAAAAATGGAGTTCATTTTTGAATTATAAATATTGAAAAATGTTTATGGTAAATTTTTTGGATTTTTCTAAAATACATGAATTTTTAATGAATAGTAAAAATACAGTTTTGAGTTTTTAGTAGTTTAATGACATCATAATGATATAATAATTAAATATAAAAGTATGTCCAACTTGTGTATAGTAACTTATGACATGAGGTGTACCAAGTGGCTAAAACCATGGTCAAATACCATGGGAAAGCCCATGGTTTGGAAAAAACCACTAATGAGGTGTCCCTCTAAAACTATTAAAAAACTACCTCTCTTTTTCTATAAATACCCACTCATACATTAGTTTTCTTTCATTACAAATCCATAATACTCGAATATCTGGTGGTTTTACCTCTCTATGAGTCCTCCCAAGGTGTCCTTAATCTCCCATGGTCTCATCCTTCAAGATCTAGGAGTTACTCTACAAGGTAAGGGAATCCTTCATTCTCTTCTTTTAGTTGACACTTCTTTTATGTTATCTATTTGAATTTCCATTCTCATATGTTGGGGTTTGATTTTATTTATTATTCTTAATTTACTTTTGATTTAAATATTATGAGATACCCTTTTGTTCTAATAATTTCATTTTATGAAATTTTAAGCGACGTCGTTAGGTTTCCGGATTTTCATAAGGGATCTCTCAACTTTTCTTTTATTTTCAAGTTCATCTCTTTTCTTTTTCTCTCCTCACCTAGTCTGTCCAAATGACCATGATAAACTCCAGTATCATCTATATACTGGAATTATATCATCTTAATTGAATAACCATCATCAATATTCTTACTCTCCCCTTTTTATTTTTATAAACAAAATCAACATCCATGAGGTTCCAATTTATAACCTTTGTGGACGGTGAAGTTTTGTTCTTCACTTTATCCTTCATTACTGGTCATAAAACCATTTTAATGGTTGAACCAGATCAAAATTTATGTATTTCATATCATTAATTTTCTGGAATATTTACACACTCATAATATGAAATAATGATATAGAACAAGTTCATTATGAACAAAACGGCCAAGTTAATCCAAATATTTGTAATAAACTTTTAACTAATGAATCATCATCATGGTATATAACCCAAAATAATTATAAGATAATTTATATATATTTAATGTCACTAATAATATATATTAACAATTCTGGATATTTAACCACATTTCAAATGAACTTCCATTCATTAATTCAAGTAAACGAATCATGAAAACCAAGGAAGAAAATGATTCCAAAACAATAAAATTGAACCTCTTAAACCCATAAAAATGGACATTAATAAACATAATAAGGTTATAATAAACCAATTAAATGTATAGGAGGTTTTTTAATTATTAATTAATGAAGATAAATTTTATTATTCAGGTCATTAAGACAAATGAAGAACACACTCGAGCATAAGGTAAGGGGTTTCTCATCTCACTTTCATTTCTATGAGATTTTCATTGTTCGCCACTTATTTCTTGTATGTGGTATATGTGTACTTCTATTTGATATATAATAACATTATTATATTTATATTCATGTTATTCAATTAATCATTTGAGGGTTATTATGTTCTGGTCATATGATTCGACCGATTACATTGTGGTAAGAGACTTTGTCTCAACTACTATTTTGTTGTGACTAACTTTGTATGGTGCACCTAATAATCCTTTTGTGGTGTACCTAATACCCATTTGAGATCACTTTTCTTTTTAAATTGTATTTATATTAAATATAAATAATCTCATATCATGGATATGTTTTTTTTCTAAACTGCATACCATTTTACATGCAGTGTTTATTTGGAAAGTTATTTTAATTATGGAAATATTGATGAATATGTATACTCTACTCTATACAGATATTTAAAAGGCATATTTATCTTGTATTAAATAAATGTATAAATAATTATTTGGACATTAAGTGGAGTGTGGGTCCTGATATAGCCCCTCAATGCATCAGTAGGTCTCATGAGACAAATCAATTGGTGACAAACCCTTTGAGTTTGTTTCCAAAAATCAGACGGGTTTCTACCCACAGAACTAAACCATTTTTAACGGTACTATGGTTTCATGTGCTAGATACATGAAGTCCAATTAATAAGAATTCTATTTATTCATTATCTGTTATTACTATCCATGAGGTTTTCACTATGACAAAATCTATGGATGCAGTTTCATTCTCAGTTTACTAATGGCGTGAGTTTTTCAATTATTCACCATGCCATATTGATTATGTAAAATTGTTTAAAATTCAGTTATTATTGATTTATGCTTACACTATTTGTAACCCTTACTTATTGTTTGAGCTCACCCCTTTCATTGTTTACTTTCAAAATGTGACAAAGAGGAGGTCATTTATTGAGTTCTTGTGGATGCAGCTTTTAGTTTTCGTTATGTATTGTATTTTGTAAACTTTTCCAATATAATTTGAGTAACATCTATATATCTAGTTTCTTAAAGACTACTAATCTGATCATTCCTTCGGGATTTTTATTGCTTCTAAACCTTCCAATATAACAAGTAGTGCACCAGATCCATTCTAGAGGGGTCGGGGTGTTACAGTTGGTTTCAGAAGAAGTTTAGTAGAAAACTTAGAAATTAGAGTAGGAAATGTATAGTAGGGAACAAATACCTAAGGTAGTATTTGAGGATAAATGTAAAAAATATCCTAGTATTTTGGTAAGTAATAGATAATGTGAATCCTTCTAGAAAATACATCCATGTCTGGATACGAACAGGTAGAGGTGGCTCTGGCACAGATGTACCTAGGAGTGAAAGCTATGACAAGGAGTTTTGGGCTTGACCCAGGGTATCCTGGCACACGAAAATGGGCCTTGCTTCACTCTTGGTTATGACACTCTCGAGGGATATGCTTATGATAATTCATATTTTCTTTACAATCCATTATGAAGGATTGAAATGTAAATTATTCCTCAAAGAAACCATTTTTCTGATTATGGGATTAGCCATGTGTAGGATCTCAATTTATGTTAAGTATTTTTCTAAGTTAATATTATAAATTATGATTCATACCATAATCTAGTGTGTTCCATTATTTCGAAATGGCGTCTAATGGAAGGAGGGTAATCAATACTCGTGGGAAAGGTAGGGATCTGCCCACTGAGAAAGTCAACACGGTCAATGTTGGAGTAGATCAGATCATAACCATATTG
This sequence comes from Viscum album, assembly GCA_963277665.1. Lineage (NCBI taxonomy): Eukaryota > Viridiplantae > Streptophyta > Magnoliopsida > Santalales > Viscaceae > Viscum > Viscum album. The sequence continues at coordinate 433,253,190 of OY728141.1, read as the reverse complement.
GGACAACTTACTCAAGTTGTAATGAATAATCATTCCACACCTGTGTTGGATCATTTCATGCAAAAGAAGCCCCCATATTTCAACGAGACTACTAATCCAGTGGTTACTGAGCAATGGATCAAGTCCCTTGAAAAGATATTCATGGAATTAAGATGCAATGAAAATGAAAAGGTGGTATTGTTGGTATACTTTCTCAAGGGTGATGCTAATCAATGGTGGTCCTTGATTCAAAATACCACAGAGGAAGAAAAAATATAAGATATGGAATGGAGGAATTTTAAGTAAATATTCTTTGAAAAAATATTTCCCTCGTGGGCAACGAACTGAAATGAAGAGAAAATTCCTTGGCTTAAATAAAAGAGAAGAAAACAATTTTGTAGAGTATGAGGCTACCTTCACAAGGCTATCCAGGTATGACATAGATTACATATGTGACTTGGAAGATAAGATTGATCATTTCTTTGCAGGTCTTAAGCCAAGTCTTCTAAGGGCACTGGCATCTCAAAAAAATTTCATCATATGATGAAATTGTATCAAGTGACATCAAAACGGAGAAAGAATTTTCTAGATCAAACTAAGATAACCAAGGGAAAGGAAAGCACAAAAGAAGAACAAGGGAATGAATAATTTACCATTATGTGAGAACTGTGGAAAGAATCATCTCGGGAAATGCTTGAAAGGCATGGGATTCTGCTATAAGTGTAGAGAAAATGGTCATCAATCTCGTGAATGCAGGGGGAGGAAACAATTTGATGATGTTCAATGCTACAATTGTAGAGAGATGGGACACTATGAAAATGAGTGTCCTAAGTGCCAAGGAAACATGACTCAAAAAAAGACAAGAGAACAATGGAGAGATTATGCGATTACAACCGCAGAAGTTGAAGATTCTAATGGTGCGGTGGCAAGTACTTTAATTGTTTCCTCAAACTTAGCCAACACTTTATTTTATTTTTGATAATTACATTCATTTATATATTTCCATTTTTCCATGAAAATTAGACATGTCCAATTTGATTTAATAAAGGAGTTATTAGTCAAAACTCCTAGGGGATTCATCATTGCAACAAAGGCATTTCAACTAGTCCCCATCCAAACACCAAAATGTGTTTTAGTTTCTAACCTTATCATCATACCAATGACTGAATTTGATATAATTCTTGGTATGTATTGGATGTCAAATTATGATGTGAATATTTATTGCAAGAAAAAGGATGTTACAATTTTTGAAAATGGTGTAGAATCTCTTATCTTTAGAGCGGAGACCTCGCCATCTGATTCTTACCTATAACCACCCCCAATATCTCTATTGAATGCAATTCTTGGAGAGGAAGAGAACCCAATATCTATGGGTGAGGAAATAAATATTCAAATTGAAGATGTATGTATAGTGCAACAGTACGTTGATGTATTTCTAGAGGATTTACCTGGAAATCCTCCAAAGTGGTAAGTTGAGTTCTTTATAGATTTAATTCCTGGTGAAAGACCTGTATCAAATACTCCCTATAGAATGGCCACTGTGGAGTTAGTGGAGCTAAAGAAACAACTATAGGAGTTGAGTGACAAAGGATTTATTCAACCTAGTTTTTCTCCTTGGGGAGCCCCAGTCTTTTTTTTCAAGAAGAAAGATGGATCCATGAGGCTATGCATTGATTACATAGAAATAAATGATATTACAATAAAGAATAAGTATCCTCTGCCTTGTATTAATGATTTATTTGATCAACTTCATGGAGCTCAATACTTTTCAAAGATTAACCTTTGATTCAGTTATCATCAGCTGCATGTGAGGAAGGAAGATATTCCTAAGATAGAATTTCGAACCAGGTATGTGCATTATGAGTTTATAGTGATGCCTTTTGGATAGACAAATGAACCCTCTATTTTCATGTATTTAATGAATAGATTTTTCAATGAATATCTTGATAACTGTTTTTTGGTATTCATCGATGATATCATTGTATACTCAAAAATCTAGGAAGACCATGAGAATCACATGAGGATTATTCTGAGAACTCTTAGACGAAATAAATAATATGGGAAGTTTAGAAAGTGCGAATTCTAGCTTCAATAATTTTATTTTCTAAGCCATATTGTCTCTAAGGATGGAATCCTAGTTGATCCTGTAAAGACAAAGGCAATCCAAGAATGGTCCATGCCAACAAACATAACTGAGGTATGTAGTTTTATTGGCTTAGCAAGTTACTATTGGTATTTTGTTCAGAATTTTGCCCAACTGGATAACCCGCGAACCAAGCTCACACATAAAGGGGTTAAGTTTGTATGGACGGGAGAATTAGTAGAATGCTTTGAGGAATTGAAAAGAATATTGGTCAATGATATAATTTTGACTCTTCCATATGGAAGTGATGGAGTTTTAATATATAGCGACGCATCAAAGAATGGGTTGGGTTGCGTCCTTATGAAAAATGGTAAAGTTATTGATTATGCATCAAGGTAGTTGAAGAATCATCATCAAAATTATCCAACACATGATCTGGAGTTAACAACTATAATCTTTGCTCTGAAAATATGGAGACATTATCTTTATGGTGTAAATGTGAGATATACACAGATCACAAGAATTTGAAATACATTTTTACACAAAAATAACTCAACATGAGGTAAAGGAGATGGCTTGAGTTACTCAAAGATTATGATTGTTCAATACACTACCACCTAGGAAAGGCAAATAAGGTGGAAGATGCATTAAGCAGGAAGGATCATGGACTTCTGACTCAAATGAGGATTGAGAGAGATCCTATATTCATGGATCTACTAAAGAAGGATATGGGAATTGTTAAGGAAGGGGAAACATCTTTACTATTTCAAATGATTGCTAAACCATCTATAATAGAGAAGATAAAAATCTATCAATCTGATGATGAAAATCTACACAAGAAAATTATTGTTATTAAGGATGGTAGATTGGAATACTTTATTTATGAGGAAGGAGTTCTGAAGTTTGGGAGGAGGTTATGCATTCCATCAGTACCTGAGCTAAAAAGGGAACTATTATATGATGCTCATAGCTCAAATTTCTCTATACACCCAGGTAGTACAAAGATGTATAGAGATCTGAAGGAATATTTTTGGTGGGATAATATGAAGTGGGAAATTGTGGACTACGTGTCAAGGTGTCTAGTTTGTCAACAAGTGAAGGCATAGAGACAACATCTTATAGGAGTGATGCAACCTATACCTATTCCTATATGGAAGTAGGATAAAATTACGATGGATTTTGTCACTGGACTACAGAGGACACCTAGAAGGAATGATGCAATATGGTTAATTGTTGATCATCTCACAAAATCAACACATTTTCTTCCAATAAGAGAATATTTACCACTTGATTGCCTGGAAAGACTTTATATTAATGAAGTTGTAAGACTTCATGGTGCACCTCTATCGATTGTATCCGATCGAGATCATCAGTTTACATCAAAATTCTATAAAATTCTCCAGAAGTCTTTGAATAATAAGCTTCGTATGAGTACTTCTTATCACCCCCAAACTGACGGACAGTCTGAAAGGGATATTCAAACTCTAGAATACATACTGAGGTCATGATCTCTTGACTTCCAAGGTATGTCAGATCAATACTTGTCTTTGGTGGAATTTTCATACAACAATAGTTTTCATTCTAGTATTCAAATGGCCCCATATAAATAATTATATGAAAAGAGATGTTGAACTCTAACTTTTTGGGATGAAGTTGGTGAGAGGAAACTTATAGGACCAGAACTTATTGAAGAGACCATGACAAAGGTAAAGATAATTCAATCCCATATTAAAGCATCCCAAAGTAGGAAAAAGAGTTATACTGACAACTGGAGAAAGGATTTGGAATTCCAGGTGGGAGATCATGTCTTTCTGAAATTATCTCCATGGAAGGGTGTCTTAAGGTTTAGTAAGAAAAGGAAACTGAACCCCAGGTATATCGGACCATTTTAAATTCTGGAAAGAATCAGAGTAGTAGCTTACAATTTAGAAATGCCACCAAATCTCTCCAAAGTCCATGATTTTTTCCATATGTCATTATTGAAGAAATACATGCCAGACCCAACTCATGTACTCACCTATGAAGAAATTGAACTGGAACCTAATTTTTCATACTGTTAAAAGCCTATTGGGATTCTTGACACAAGGGAGAAGGTATTGAGAAATCGGACAACTCGTCTAGTAAAAGTTATTTGGAGAAACCAAAGTATAAAGGAAGCAACATGGGAACCAGAGGATTTCATGAAGAAGAACCACCCACATCTTTTTGGTGGGCTTTATACATAAACTTTTGAGGACAAAATTTCCAAAAGAGGCAAAAAAACACCCCAAACATTTTATGGTATTCTTCTATTAAATAAATTCTATTCATAGCCTATATTTCATAAAGAATTGTGTTCCTTTGAAACAACACTTGGTTATGTAGGAGATAGTCAAAACCAAGCCATTAAACATAAAATTTTCACTTCTATGTTTTGAATTTCAAAAAACAGTCATCTAGAGTTGTGACCAGTAAGTCATTTGGAGTCTAATAGAACCAACTTGATTTTTTATGAATAGTAACATACCCTTATGAATAGTAATATGACCCTAATAAATTGTAAATAATGATAATATTTTATTTTCTTAAGGTAATAAGATAATGAGATCTTAATTAATTTTTCAATGTGATATAGAACTAATTATACCTTTAAAATTGTTATTTTTCAAATTAACTATGATTTTATTTAAAAATTAAATTAAAAATACTTAGAAAATTATTTTCAAAAAAATGGAGTTCATTTTTTAATTTTACACGTTGAAAAATGGTTATGGTGAATTTTTAGTATTTTTCTAAAATACATGAATTTTTCATGAATAGTAAAAATATAGTTTTGAGTTTTCGGTAGTTTAATGACATGTTCGGTAGTTTAATGACATAATAATGATCTAATAATTAAATATAAAAGTATGGCAGACTTTTGTACAGTAAATTATGACATGAGGTGTCCCAAGTGTCTAAAACCATGGGAAAATACCATGGGCAAGCCCATGGTTTGGCAAAAACCACTAATGAGGTGTCCCTCTGAAATTATTACAAAACTGCATCTCTTTTTCTATAAATACCCACTCATCCATTCGTTTTATTTCATTAAAAATACCTTATACTCGAAGATCTGGTGGTTTTACCTCTCTAGGATTCCTCCCAAGGTGTCCTTAAGCTCCCAAGGTCCTATCCTTCAAGATCTAGGAGTTACTCTACAAGGTAAGGGAATCCTTCCTTCTCTTCTTTTAGTCAACACTACTTTTATATTATCTATTTGAATTTCCATTATCATATGTTGGGGTTTTATTTTATGTATTCTTATTACTATCCTTTTTATTTTAATATGATGAGATACCCTTTTTTTATCATCATTTTATTTTATGAAATTTTAAGCGACGTCGTTAGGCTGCCGAATTTTCATAAGGGATCTCTCAACTTTTCATTTATTTTCAAGTTCATCTCTTTTATTTTTCTCTCATCACCCCCTATATCCAAATGACCATGATAAACTCCATTATCATCTATATACTGGAATTATATCATGTGAATGGAATAACCATCATCAATATTCTTACTCCCCCTTTTTATTTTTATAAACAAAATCAATGTCCATGAGGTTCCAATTTATAACCTTTGTGGACGACGAAGTTTTTTTCTTCACTTTATCCTTCATTACTGGTCATGAAACCATTTTAATGGTTGAACCAGATAATAATATATTTATTTCATCTCATTAATGTTCTAGAATATTTACACACTCATAATATGAAATAATGATACAAAACAAGTTCATTATGAACAAAACGGCCAAGTTAATCCAAATATTTGTAATAAACTTTTAACTAATGAATCATCATCGTGGTATATAACCCAAAATAATTATAAGATAATTTATATATCTTTAATGTCACTAATAATATATATTAAAAATTTTGTATATTTAACCACATTTCAAATCAACTGCCATTCATTAATACAAGTAAACGAATCATGAAAACCAAGGAAGAAAATGCTTCCAAAACAATAAAATTGAACCTATTAAACCCATAAAAAGAGACATGAATAAACCTAATAAGGTTATAATAAACCAATTACATGTATAAGAGGTTATATAATTATTAATTAATGAAGCAAAATTTTATTATTCATGTTATTAAAACAAATTAAGAACACACTCGAGCATAAGGTAAGGAGTTTCTCATCTCACTTTCATTTCTGTGATATTTTCATTGTTTGCCACTTATTTATTGTATGTGGTATATGTGTACTAACATTTGATATATAATAACATGATTCTAGTTATATTCATGTTATTAAGTGATTCATTTGAGGGTTATTATGTTCTAGTCATATGATTCAACCGATTACATTGTGGTAAGAGACTTTGTCTCAACTATTATTTCGTTGTGACTAACTTTGCATGGTGCACCTTATAATCCTTATGTGGTGTACCTACTGCCCATTTGATATCACTTTTCTTTTGAAATTATATTTATATTAAATATCCATAATTTCATATCATGGATATGTTTGTTGTCTAAACCGTATACAATTTTACATACGGTGTTTATTTAGAAAGTTATTTTAATAATGGAAATATTGATGAATCTATATACTCTACTCTATATAGATATTGAAAAGGAATATTGATATTGTATTGAATCAATGTATAAAGAATTATTTGGACATGAAGTGGCGGCTGGGGCCCACTATAGCCCCTTGATGCATCGGTAGGTCTCATGAGACAAATCGGTTGGTGACAAACCCTTCGAGTTTATTTCCAAAAATCAGATGGGTTTCTACCCACAGAACTAAACCATTTTTAACATTTTTATGGTTTCATGTGCCAGATACATGGTGTCTAATTAATAATCATTATCTTTATTCATTATCAGTTATTACTATTCATTAGGTTTTCACTATGAAAAATCCTATGGATGCATTTTCATTCTCAGTTTACTAATGGTGTGAGTTTTTCAATTATTCACCATGCCATATTGATTATGTAAAATTGTTTACAATTCAATTATTATTGATTTATGCATTCTCTATTTGTAACCCTTAATAAGCATTTGAGATCACCCCTTTCATTTTTTACTTTCAACAGGTGACAAATAGAAGATCATTTATTGAGTTCTTGTAGATGCAGCTTTTAGTTTTGGTTATGTATTGTATTTTGTAAACTTTTACAATATAATTTGAGTAACGTCTATGTATCTAGTTCCTTAAAGACTACTAAAATGATCGTTCCTTCAGGATTTTCATTCTTTCCAACCATGCCAATATAACAAGTAGTGCACCGGCTCCATTCTAGAGGGGTCGGGGTGTTATAATAAACCATTGAAGTTTCCAGTATAAGACTTCAACAAATGAAAAATAGGAGTTTTAAAAATTTAATAAGATGAAAAAAGATCATTTGATATGATGTAAGAGCTATTATACAATGACTCAAACATCAAAAACACTTGAAAATTGTGTTTAATTCAAGAGAGAAATAATTAGAGGAGCTTATGTTCATCTATAGAATGGGAAGATCAAATAAAAATACTGTAGGGAGATTCCATAAATTTTAAATTATAAGGAAATAAAAATATGATGATGATGATGATGATGTTATTATTTTGTGATCAATACATCATGAAGCTTATTCAATCCATGATCTAAGCTTGTTTTGAGGAATATCGATGGAGGAGTTCCACTGCATGTATTCTTTATTGAATAAAATTTGGTTTTCAAGAATAATACAGGATAAGTTCCACCAAATCTTTCTCATTCATAATATCGTAAGTCATTTATGATGTGAGCTAATTGAGAAAAAAATAATAGAGTTGAGTTGCTTCTATTTTTACAGAATCAAACATATTTCTTTGTTATTTTCATGAGAATCTCTCATTCTACTAGAGTGAGTTCCATGATGAAGATATTTTTTATATACTTCTATATAGATGTGAAGAATATTAATGCAGAATCAATGTAGATATTTTGTGTGGATGAATAAAAATAAGTCGATCCTAGAGAAGAATAAATAAATATTATATTTGAATAGGTTTCAAAGTAAATAGATGCAATAAATGAATATTATTATTGGAATAATATTTTATTTGAAGTAGATACACTAAATAATCCATTAGAACCCAAATAATAGTATTTCATAATGATTAATTATTATAGGTGATTGATTTTTTCAATATGAATTCTATTAATAGAATACTGAAAATTAAATGTGATTTTAATTCTGCCACCTATTCATGTGAGAATCACTAATCTATAGGACAACATATATGAATCTTCCTTGTGTACATACATAAAATATGATTTTGAACCAGTGATGATGGTTATACAATATTTCATAGAAAATAAAGAAGAAGAAAATTGCTCAAATAATGAGAATAAATATGTAACTGAAACTTATATCAAGGAAGTTGAATAAAAGTGAACTAAGCCTGTGAACCTTACTGGATCTCAAAAATGGTAATAATAAATAAGTTAATTGATGAATCATTTAAGGAACATAGAACAAGTTTCATAATCTATGTGTGAATAAATTAAGAAATTTGAATATTCTTTGGATTAATGAAGTGTATTATGATTGTGTGTAGAGTTATCCCTGGATAGACCATGATGTACTTTACAAAAAAGAAGAGCTAAAATGAACTTATGGGATATGAGTATAACAAAACTATTAAAGGGATCCCTATCTTCTTGTGTAATATATTGGACTATCACCTATATAATATGGTAAAACCGCCTATGTAATATGGTGTGATTGGTTTCAAGATGATACATGATCAAATACACTTATAATTGGTGATTTGATCTTAGTCAATAATCCATGACTTGAACATACCAAGAATGAAAATGAGTAAGATTTCTAAGAGGGTAATAACCTTATAAAAATACTTGTGTAACTTTACTTTCAGTATTTTCATTGTATTAGGTGTATTCTAGGTCAAACTATAAGATGATCCATGTGTTTTAAACATCATCATAGGTTTAATTCTAAAGGGTTTTAAAATATTTAATGAAAGATTTGGGATTTGAAAAAATTGATCCACACTTGTTTCAATCCCCTCTCAGGTGTGTCTGCACTATCCATTAGAATTCTATAATTGGTATTATTGAAAAGGTTTTATCTGATTATATCTTTTGAATTGTTACTATTTGTATCAATGTAAATAGTAACTTTTATAGGTATTGAGAATTTCTACTTGTTGTTATATCTGATATATATGAAGTGTAGATTTCATATGGTTAAAGAAGATCCATAAATGGAGATCTATGATTCCATCCTTATCATAAATAAAGTATAAATGTATATAGATACCATTGAAAATAGAAAAAAGAAATAGGATGAGAAGATGATAAAATTATTAAGAAAGAAATATAAAACACCATTAGTTGAAGGTAGTCAGAATGATGAGGAATTATTAAATAAATATGATTATTATTATTCCTATAGTAAAATAAGTTTGTGTTGTGATAATGATTGCATTGAATCTACTAAAGGCCTCTATATTGAGGTCAAGTATTATATCGATAATGTACTAGTTGAGGTAGTAACCTATATATTCATATTCATTTAAGGGACTGATTGATGAAAATACATATCTAAAATAAAAATATGATGTAATGGAATAAACATTAATAAAAAATTAGTTCCTATAACATTCTCATTGAAATGGTAAAATCTAAGGAAGAAACTACCTCATTTTATAATGAAATAATATCTCAAGATAAAGACAAAATATAAATAGATTTATGTGATAAATATGTTTTTAATAATGTTGTGAAGGAAGTAATCCAAGAATTGTAGAGACTATATCAAGTGTTTATGAAGGTCAAGAATTCAAAGTTGGAATCCAAAACAAAAAGAGTGAAGGATATTGAAACTTCATTATAATAATTAAGCAATATGCATGATGATAAAGTTTGGAATTTGAATAGTTAGTGAGAGGATATACTTAACTCAACTATGATTAAGAATAATACAATTATTTTAACATGTCTAGATCTAGTGGTAAAACTGAAGAATTTTTAAGTGACACAACTATAATTTTTCCAATTATATGAGAAAAGAATAGTTTTAACATAGAACTCTTCTTAGTGTATAGTTTTAAAAGGTGCTCTAAATAGTGTAAAGAAGATATGAAGATCATATGAACAATAATCCACATCTAGATCATACAAAAAGGTATCCCAAAACTCTAAAAATTTAGTTCAATTTGAATCTTTTTTTGGAAGTGCAGAACAAAAGATAAATTATGTACATATGTGTAAGGATAAAAATGATGATAAACCCACAAATATTCCAAGGGTATAGGTGAAAATGTTAATTAATATCTTCCTATAAAATGATCCCAAAAAGTTTTAATTCCATCCTAAATATAGAAATCATGAAAATTTGGATAGATTATATGCATAGGAAAACAATCTAGACTAATTTGGAGATGTTGACCTTGCTATATATTTAGGTATAGGGATATAAATTTCTTGATAGTATATCAATATGTTAAAATTAGAGAAGTCCTAAATCAAGGTGGGGGGAGGTGAATAAAATATACATCTTGTTGGTTTGAAGAATACAACATTGATGAATAATAATCTATCTAAAGGGAACATATTTGAATCACTAAGAGACTTTTATGATCTATGAAACATAGGTGGTCATTGTTATTATGAATTATGGTAAAATAATTCCAAGTATCATAGATTTACTAAAGTTAAAAGATAAACATAATAGGTTTAGAAGTAGTTAAAGTAAGGAAGTGAGTCTTCCTTGGGTTTTAAATCTGTAAAGAGAAAGACAACCAAGTGGGAAATAAATAAGGATGACTAATATTCTCAACCCATAGGGAATAAGTGCTTCAATTGTGGTAAAATAAGACATACCATGGAATATTTTAGGATGAACATGAATTTTAAAGTAAATGGGAGAATGATAAATCCAAGAAGAAAATCTATACAAGAGATAGATTCTTGTATTGGATTAGTGGTTCATACTCCTTATGAATAAGTAGAGAAGTTTCCTAATAAGGGAAAGGCAAATTCTAAAAAAAGAGGTGTATGGAAGGTGTAAGAGTGATGGTCATGGTGTTTTCAAATGTATGACCTTTCTACCTAATAAGAATACTTAATGAAATATAAAGGAAAAGAACCTATGATATCAAGTTCTAAAAATATCAATGAAAAGAAGGAACCCACACCCAAGGACAAGCATTATCATGTGCCCAAAATATTGTCTAACCATATGGATAGATTAGTTAGAGTCAGATAAAAAGCTTTATAAATACGAAAAGAAATATTCTAATTCATTTTCTCAAGTAAATAAGTCCAATCCAGCTAAGAAGAAATGTGAAAAGGACAAGAATACCATTATTATTATTAAAGTTCAAATTTGGAACGATAAATATAGTTTAATCATGAATATTTATAAAAAAATTAGACCTATAATAAAAAGATTTTTATTATTGAGAAATCCATCTCAGCCCTATTGCTTAAATTGAGGAGATTTAGAATATTCACCTTATTCCTAAGTCAGAAATATTTTTGTTCCAATGATGTAAATTTAAGGTGATGAAGGATGGAGAGTATCCCTTGAGGGGAGCTCTAAAAAGAGAATATACTACCAGAGTTTTGTAATATTTTTCTTGATTCTAGAAATCTAATCACCCCTTTAAAATATGAAGGATGAGGTATGATTTTCACTATATTATATATTTTTTACATGTATATGTTAATTTTATCAAGGGGTTGATTGTCTAACCAAATGGGGAAGGACTTGAAGTTTAATGTTTTTGATATACATGTTCAGGTGAGTGTAGGTTTCCATGTTTTCTTGAATATCTATATGTATAGCCCCAAAATTAAGAAAGTTAGAAACTGGTATCACTTATTGTAAAAATATATAAAATCATGTTATATAAACTTATCACTCTTATTTTAAATAAAGTTTTATCTCACATAGATTTAGAGTTTATTTTTTTATGACAAATTACTAGAAGAAATGTGACGTGAAGCTTAAATTTTAGTTTATGCTATGCTGGTATAATGTTCTTACAATCAATTGAAATTGGTGACCAATTATTCTTGCATAATTACTCTCTCATGGTATCAATGGATTTTAAAATTCAATTAGTATCAAGAAATCATATGGAATGAATTTGAGTTTATTAAATTTAAAATAAGTTGTTGTCAAAATCCTACTAGATTGAAATCATAAAAGGTATGGAAACTTGAAGAAGAAAATTCCCTTATACTTCAAGTTGTATCAAATATTAAAGTGGTGAAGAAAATAAAACATTAACCCTACTTTTTTAATATATATTAGAAAAAATTTCCCCCTTTCATTATTATCAATTAGGGCTAGAGAATATACATTAAAACTTGAAGCTAATTTGGAATTGGAATTGATAGCAAACAAAAGGGGGGAGTATTTTATGTTCAAATGTGTTTGATTGTAGTTATTTTCAATTAGGGATGTAAATTAAGTATTTTCAATGTAATAATTAAAAGGAAAGGATTCAGGTGATGAATTAGAATAGCCACCCATGAAGGAGATGGATTTTCTACCATGTGAATTAATGGAAAAGTATAAGACAAAAGGTCCTGATATAGCCCCTCGATGCATCGATAGGTCTCATGAGACAAACTAGAATGGGTTTTTACCCATTATGTGTGGTGTCTTAGTTGAGACATTTATAGTGTGTTTATGATGTCCAAAATTATACATTCCCTCATTATGAATCTAGTAATTGATAGTCCATGTGATTATTCGACTAATAGAATATCCATGGTTATGCTTTATTATGGAATTATTTAATTGGATTTTATTCCTACCATATTATTCTCAAGATTATGTTTTAATGGAATTTGTGCTTTTAGTTATTCACCATGCCTTATTATTTATTTTTCTTCTATATTACTTACCCTTACTGAGCATCTGAGCTCACCCATTCCTTATGTTTTGTTTTTCCCTAGGATGAAAAGATGAATATTATGAATGAATTTTAGGGATAATCTAGGAGTTATTAATATTTCCAATGGAATTTATATATTTTATTTCCTTTAAAAATTTAATGTAAAACTTATGTTTGTATTTTGTTTTCCGAAACTACTAAACTATTTAGTCCTTCGGGATACGACTTTATTGTTTATTATGCCAATGTAATGAATTAAGGCACCAGCTTTAGGAAACTGGGGTTGGGTTCTTTACATTCAGATTGTTTTTACATTTTATTAAAACTATTCATAAGTTATTTTTGATGCTTAAGAATCAACTTCACCTTAATAGGACACACGGTGTGACCACTATAAGTCTAAGTGTGTCTTTTTATTTAAAATTGACATTAATTTTAGTAAAAAGAACACATGAAATACTAAAATCCAAGAAAATACATTTATATTTCTTTGATACTTTAGGAAAAAATCCATAAATAATTTTTGATGTGTAGGAATCAACCACACCTCAATATGATGCACAGTGTGACCAGTATAATTCCAAGTGTGTCTATTTATTTAAAATTGACATTAATTTTAGTAAAAAGAACAATTCTGAAAATAAATAAAATGTATTTTTATTATTTTTATACTTTAGAAAAATGATTTATAAGTCATTTTTGATGTTTAGGAATCAACCGCACCTCAATTGGATGAATAGTGTGATCACTATAACTTTAAGTGTGTCTTTGAATTTAAAATTGACAGTAATTTTAGTAAAAAGAACAAGTGATATACTAAAATCCAAGAAAATAAATTCATATTGTTTTGATACTTTAGGAAAATGATCCACAAATTATTTTTTATGTGTAGTAATAAACCACATCTCAATATGATGCAAAATGTGACCGGTATAATTTCAAGTGTGTCTATTTATTTAAAATTGACATTAATTTTAGTAAAAAGAACAAGTGACATACTAAAAACTGAGAAAATTCATTTGGATTATTTTTATACTTTAATAAAATTATACATGAGTCATTTTTGACATGTATAAATCAACCACACCTCAATCGGATTTATGGTGTGACCGGTGTGACTAAAAGTGTCTGTTAGCAGTTTAAAATTGACATTTTTGTTCAAAATGTGTCACTCACTGAAAACCAATAAAATTCACTCTGATTTTATTGATAATTTAGTAAAGTGATTCATAATTAATTGTTGACATGTATGAAGAATTCTCACATCAAAATAACACACAATGAGACCGGTATGACTCAAAATGCATGTTTCTAGTTTGAAATGACATTTTAGTTAAAAAACACTACTGGCATACTGAAAACAAAGAAAACTAATTAAAATTGTTTTCATACTTTTTACAAATGATCTAAAAGTTATTTTTGATTTTTAGGAATCATCATCACCTCAATATGATGCACGTTGTGAATGGTATAACTGGAATTGTCTCTTTTATTTAAAATTTTTATTAATTTTTGTAAAAAGAACAAGTGACATAATGAAAATGGAGAAAACACATTTGGATTGTTTTGATAATTTTGGTTAATGATCCATGAGTCATTTTGTGACATGTAATAGTCAACCATACCTCAATACAATGCATGGTGTGACCACTATGACTCCAAGTGTGTCTTTTTATTTAAAATTGACATTAATTTAAGTAAAAAAGAAAAGGTTACATATGAAAACTGAGAAAACACATTCAGATTGCTTTAATACTTTAGGAAAATTATCCATGAGTCATTTTTGATGTCTAGGAATCAATTACACCTCAATATGATGGATGGTGTGACCGGTATGACTAAAAGTGTCTGTTGTTAGTTTAAAATTGACATTTTAGTTCAAAACATGTCACTCACTAAAAACCAAGAAAACGCGCTCTAATTGTCTTGATAGTTTTAGACAGAGATTCATAAGTCATTTTTGATGTGTATTAAGAAATATCATGTCAAACTGATGCACAATGCGACCGATATGACTCAAAATGCATGTTTCCATTTTGAAATAACATTTTAGTAAAAAAACAAAACTAGCATATTGAAAATCAAGAAAATTCACTCTGATTGTCTTGATACTTTTGAAAAATTATCCATCATTAATTTGTGATAGGTAGGAATTAGTCGTACCTCAATCTGATGCATAGTGTGTTCGGTATAACACTAAATGTGTCATTATTTAAAAGTGACATTAATTTTAGTAAAATAACAAGTAACATACGCAAAACTAAGAAAAAACATTTAGATTATTTTGATATTTTAGTAAAAAGATCCATAACTCATTTGTAATGTGTAAGAATAAACTCCACCTCAATATGACGCACAGTGTAACTGGTATAACTCTAAATGTTTCTTTTTTATTAAAAATTGAAATTTTATTAATGTATTTTTTTTATTAATGTTTAATTTATTTCTTTATAGTATTACTAACATAATATTTGTTTTCTTATATAGGAAAAATATTTTTCTCAGGTAGAGATGATTTTTTCGGAAACTAATACCATGGGAAGACATTTTTGAGAGGGTATCATGGGAGTCAAAATATGAATCATTAATTTTTTTAAATGTTTGTTGGATAATTGTAAATTTAGTTACATAAAACATTATTTGAAATGTATATAGCAGTGTTTTTATTATATATACCATGGGTGGAATTTTTTGTATTCATGATTTTAATTAAATGTATATAACATTGTTTGAAATGATAGGTTTTTTTCTAGGTGTGATTTTATATTAAAAACACACTTGCAACAAGATATGCCTTTATCAATGCTATTTTGAGTGTTGATAAAGGCCCCCTTTTTAAGCGCTGCAATTAACAGAGCTTTTTTAGCATTGTTAAAAGTCTTTTTGCACACTGTAAAAGGGAATATCTGTAGTAGTGATTGGGATGTATATTTATTATACTATTTAAATTAGGAATAAAAATAAAATACCCATAAAGTCACAACGGCCATAGAAAAATATATTGCATGTGGAACAAAAAAATGAATATTTATATCACAGTCAACCCCAAATAATTAGCAGTCAACAACATTAGCACATATGATCCCTTCTCCTCAATGATATCTGTCAGTGTCTTGGAAAAATGAAAGTAAACCATCCAGTGACCATCTTGTTTCAGGCCTGACATCAGCATCATGTACCCAATTCCCCCTCCCCGTTGTATGTGGTACGAACCCATCATTGCTCTTACCCACCCAAAGTCCACCACCTTCATTGGAAACCATTTCCCCGACGACACCACCAAAAATGGACCCTCCTTCCCATAGTTGTATATCTTTTCCTCCCATGGATTCATCTGCTAGGCCTCCACCCAATCTATGATTCCCCGAAGGTGCTCCTTCATCGCATTGCCTTCTCGAAACCCACACACCATTGTCACGAACTCTTCCAATGCCTAAAACTTCAGGGTAGCCACAACCCACTTCCCCTACACACTCTTATCAGGATTATAGAAGTTCATGTTCCATATAATAAGTGTGCGGTAGTGGGTGTGGATTCGACTGCAAGCATACGGTGGTCATGAATGCAAGCGTGCGACGGTGTGGATTCGACTTCCACATCTTCCACTCCCCTTTCAGAACCCATCTATTATAAAAGTTATTGGTGATAGTATCAGTTGTTTTCTTTGGATTGATGATCATACTCTTTGCATGAATCAACTTGTCTTTTCTCACTTATGTGTCGATATGGGCTTATCAGAGCCTCTCCCGAAACATATTTGTCTCTAGGTGGAAGGTATGTCTAGTTTTTGGAACAACGTTCATTATGAGGAAACCTTTGGATTTTTTCCTCTTTTCTATCGACAGGGCCACTGGACATCTTTTTTCTCTCAATGTGGGAGGAGAGGTCTCAATGGATCAACGGCTCAGACAACTGACCCCCTTTCCCCCATGGTCCCAACGGTTTATGGAACACCTCCATCTGGTGGCAAGATGAGTTCATGTCCGGGTGGTCATTACTCCCCCCAGGTGTCCAACAGGATACAACCATGTCAAGATCTAACAAACCCCCCTTATCTTCTGGTCTACTAGGTTTGACTGTTCTTGATCCTCCCTTTGTTCTAAAGGCATTGAGTGGTGATAATAAAAGTAAGGGTAAGGCTCTTATTTTAGGGGGTGATGGACCTTCCTATGCCAATTTTTTACATAGTGTGGTGTCTAAACCTACCACCAAAGGGAATTTCACTACTGTTTCCGGTTCAACTAGGGAAATTTCTATATCCATTTTCACTTTGCCTCTCTTCACATCGACCGGTGGCATAGGGGCTCATGCTGAATCGGATGCACCTGTGGTTGTGCATAATTAGCTTGACTCCCTTGGGGACGACACTCATCCAATTATAAAGCAAAAAATTTGAGTAAAATCAAGAGATTTTTCCAACCTTGGTGTTTTCTCGAAGGTCTTCGGTGGGTAGGAGGTGGCAGATAGGTTGGGTAGGATGCACACATGCTCCTTTTTCCGTCAATATAGTCTTGTGCCTGAGGATTCAGATCTCGACTCTGAGAGGGAGCAGGATTTTTATGAAGGTACGTATGAGGATGATTTTTCGGTGTAACATCCATTGGTTTCTCACTTTTTCCTTAAAAGTTTTTTTATAATAAAAAAGTTAATTTTCAGTCAGTCTTTTAATACTGAGTTTTCCGAAACCCTAAGTGAGGATCTTTTACATCAAATTTATAATTAATTTATTTTATATTAGAAGAAATGAATACCTAGGCTTAGGATCTTTCTTTGATGTGAATTCTTATTGTCTAAAAAGGACCTTTCAGATTTCATTCATTGTGTTGTGAGGATCTAAGGATAGAATACCGCTAGTGGTGATCCACATGTACTCCTTTTATCTCCAAGAAAATCCAATCAATTTTGAGTGATGTCATGGAGAATCGATTGTCTTAAGTTGTTTGTGTTGATCACCCATCCTTTGATCTTGAAGTAATATCTCTTATGTTTCTCATTATTGTGAGGGATATTGAAGGAGGATTCGTGAGGGAATTCATTATGCACAATAATTCTCTATTTTCAATTACACCCCCACACAATAGACATAACATCAATTTGTACAGTTAGGGTTTATAGTAAAATATTATTTAATTTCATATTGTCCCTTAAAAAATATTATAACCTTTAATAAACCCCATTCCATATATTATTATTATTATTATTATTATTTTTTGGCATGCACCAACTTGTGCAATAAAAATTATTATTTAACCATCTTGTTAATTAATATTTGTCACCAGACATGGTATTGGTCCATTCAAACTCCTTTAAAATTTATTGAAATCCCAAATAAATATTTATTTAAATATTTCATTCATAAATAAACATTCTCAATTGATAAAAAATTAATAAAATTATCACTCGATCTTGAGAATAATATTTATTTAATTAATTAAATTAAAATAGAATTTAATCTTGATTATTAAGAATGCTTAGTGTGTGACCCTCTAGGATTCTTTCTCATTGGAATTAGGTAGACTAGTCTAAAGTCTAATATTATTATCTAGAAACAGGTCAAGGAACCCAAGATAAATAACTTGATGTCTCAATGATGAAACCACATATGAACGCACATTGTGTAATATAATCCCTTTATCACAATATCTCATCAAGAAAGTTTCATATTTGTGTCACCAACCTATATGATTGATACATTTATCTTTGACTATCTAAAATAAACATTTCATTGCACCATGGAAATGGAATTCAATGTGATGGTTCTATTCCAATCAAAGGATTTAGATATCAATGTCCACAAAATTTTAAGGGAAAAATACTTCCTCAACTTATCCATTAATGACATTTCAATTGCGTTGCACCCAACGTACCCTACCTCATCATGAGAATATGTCATCATGGTTTTAATTATAAGATATAATTGCATGAGTCGTGAAATATATTAATGATAATATTAAGTTCTAAAGACCATTACACATACTCACAGATAGGAATATCTAATGACACCAAAACATGCAGAATTCCTATTGGTGGGTCTGTTCTCATAAACTCTTGTCTTAGATATTAACAAGTTCATACTTAATGAGAAGAAGTCTCATATATTTATGATTACTCACAATTTCCAGTCTATGTACTATGTTTCCCATCATAGTATGTTATCCAACCACAGAACGTTATTTAATAATATCATCATAGAACTTCAGGGTTCTCATCAAAATGAGAAAATGATATGAACTTATTAGTGTGATGTATACTCTAGGATATTATAACATTAGAGTTGTGCATAAAAATGAAAAATATATAATAATATGTTTTATTAATATTCAATATATCGAATATACTTGTAATCAAAATAAAAAAAATTTCGTCCTATGACACCAACTCCAACAAACTCTCACTTGGACTAGAGCTAACTACCTACATCTTTTAGTCCCCTAGACCTCAAATGATAATAATTTTTCTACCGAGTTAAGACTTTAGTCAAGGGGTCCTCTACATTGTCTTTTGTGGAATCACTACTCACTACAACTTCACCTCTATAAGAAAAATCCAATAAGATATCATACTTATGATGTATTTACTTCATCCACTAATGTGACCTTGGATCTTTTGTGAGATCTACCACTATAATATTATTACATTAGAGTGTGATGGAATTTTTACTATTAGGTACTTTATTAAGATCTTGGATTAATTTTTTCATCCATACTAATTCTTTAGATTCATCAAAAGTCACAATATACTCAGAATCTACTTAGAATCTGTAGCCATGGCCTTTTTTTAGCTCTTCCATCTCACAACACCTCCATTCAAAGTGAAGATGTATCTAATTTATAAATTCATGTCATCTTGGTCAATTTGAAAACTAAAATCTGCATATCATATGATGACTAGTTCCTTATATCCTCTGTAAACCAAGAACATATCCTTAGTATGCCTCAGATACTGAAGGATAGTCTTGACTACCATCCAATGTTGGTCACCTAGGTTATATTGATATCTTCCTACCACACTTAATGTATAGGTGACATCTATCCTAGTACATAACATAACATACATGAATGACCCAATATTCATTGCATATAGAATTCTTACCATTCTATTTCTTTAATCAAGTGTTTGAGAACACATTATCCTAGAAAGATGAATACCATGTGACACTGGAAAAAAATACCCTATCTGATTGTTCCACACTGAATCTGTTTAGTATCTTATCAATATATGTATGTTGACTTAGGCCAAGAAACCTTTCAGATCTATCATGAGGGATATTGATCCCAATAATATATGTTGTCTTTCCCAAGTCCTTTATATCGAATCATTTATTCAACCACACCTTAATAGAATTTAAGACAGGTATTTTGTTTCCAATGAGTAATATGTCATCAAAATATACTATTAAGAAAACAAATAAACTCCCACTAAACCATTTTTAAAAACAATGATCACACTCATTCTTTATGAAACCAAATTCTATTATAGATTCATCAAAATGAATGTTTCTTGACCCAGTTCCTTACTTTCAACCTTAAATGGATTTTTCAATTTGAAATTTTTTTTTTCATTCTTTGGAGTCACAAACCCTTCAGGTTATTTCATATTGACATCTTTATAAAGGTTCCCATTAAGTAATGATATTTTGATATCCATTTTAAAAATCTCATAGTCATGGTAATCCACAATGGAAATTATAATTCTAATGGATTTCAACATTGAAACTGGTGAAAAGGTTTCATCATAGTCAATTCATTGATGCCATTTAAACCATTTTGTAACTATTAATTACTTATAGGTACTAACTTTTCCTTAAATTTACAATTTCTTATTGAATACCCATTGTAAACCAATGATATTTATATCCACTAGAGGATCTACCAAAATATAGTCTTGGTTTTGGTGCATGGAATCCATTTCAGAATTCATGGCTTCTTTCCACATGGAAACATTTATGCCGCTTAATGCATCCTTTTAGGTTATAGGATCATTATTATCAACTAATAATGAGTCACCATCCTTGATGAATATAAATAAATAACATTCTAGTCATATAACTACTCTTTCACTCCTACATAGTACTTGTGTCTCTGGAATAATTTCTTCTTCCATGGAGCTTTGGGGAATCTGTTCTTGTGCCAACTCTTGTATATCTCAAGCCTAAACTTCATCAAAGTCTATCTCACTCATACTATCTATTTTATAAATTTTATCCCACTCAAGGAATACGTAATTTCTTTCCACTATCACCTTTTTTGTATGAGGGTTCATATAGGTAATATCCCCTTATTTCTTTGGGATATCCTATAAAGGTACACTTTTTTGTCTTGGGGTGCAAGTTTATTACTTGAAGAGGCCTTAACAAATTATTTTCAACCCCACACATGTAAGTATGACAAAACAGGTTTATTTCTATTCCATAAATGATATGGTATATCATCTTCTGATTTAGTTGGTACTTGGTTTAGTATTTCTACTTCTATTTGTAATGTGTATCCCTAAAGGAATAATGGAAGACTCACACGAATAATCATTGATCTCACCATGTCCAATAAGGTGTTGTTCATCCTTTCACTTACATTGTTCCACTAAGGAGTATAAGGATGAGTGAGTTGATATAGGATCCCAAACTCCTGTAATTAATCAGTGAAATATTGATTAAGATATTATCCACCACAGTCTAAGTAGAGTTTCATAATCTTATTACCAAGGTGGTTCCTCAAATTAATTATTTCATTCCTTGAATTTATCAAAATAATCTGACTTATACTTCATTAAGTAGACATATCCATATCTACTAAAATCATTAGTAAAAGTTATGATGTATGAGTACCCACCCCTTGCCTCAATAGGAAATGGTCCACACACTTAAGTATGAATGAATTCAAGAATTTCATTAGCCCTTTAACCTTTCCCAATAAATGTATATTTTTTAATTTTTCCTTATAAACACGTGTGACATACACCAAGTTTTTTTTAGTTAAAAATAATCTAAATATCCATCTTGACGTAATTTAGTCCAGAATATTTTTTCTACATGACCTAAGCAGTGATGTTAAAAATTTTTGGGGTATGATTAATGTGAAATAACTTCGTTATCGATTTACATTACTTGGTTTGTGTAATCCAACACATAAATAATGTTATTTAAATGTTACTTACCATAGAAATTTTATATTTATAAAATATGCAACATTTATTCCTAAATTTAAAAATAAATCCATCCGTATTAATTTTGGATATAGAAATATTGTTTTTAGTAACAAATGGAACATAAAAACAATACTTCAAAACTAAGATCATTCCAATCGACAATGTGAGGTATCAATCCTCGATAGCTACAACATCAGGTTTATCTTTGTTGGATGATCGTAGATCTACTTCCCTTTGGTCAATATTTTTTAATCTACATGGTTCTTATATTTGATTATATATATTGGAATAAAAATATGTATCTAAAACCCAATTTATAGAAACTGATATATTGCACTCAATAAAAAACTTTCTTAAATCCTCCTCTTGATTCTTTGGATGGGTGTAGTTTTTCTTCCAATGGACTTTATTTTCATATTTTAAATAGACAACATCATATTCCCTTGATTTCCCATTGATATTAATCTTCTTTAAAGGGTGTGGAGAAGCTTTATAATTATAGATCTTTTCTTTCCATTTTTGTTTGTTCACCAGAAGTATCGAAGGATTTTCAAGATTTATCTCCTTATATACTTGGAGAAGAAGAGTGAGAAGATCTGGAGAATAATTTTCAATGTTTTTTATATTAATATTTTAAAAAAATGGATATACTCTGAGTGAATGATTATAGAATAATATTGGTTCCAAGATCTTTAGGGAGTTTAAACCCTAGAAGCTCTAGGTGATCAATGTACCCAATGAGATTGACTGCATGAGGCCCAGTTGGGGCACCCTCTCCAAGATTTATCTGAAAGAGAACCTTTGAAATATCAAACCATTATTGTCTAGATCTATCTTGATAAATACTATGGAGGTGATCAATCATTCTACACACATCCATATTTTTGTGATACTTCATGAGTTTACTATAAATAGATGAAAGCATCAAACATTGAACGTGGGACACATTGATCAAATGTTTTTTGTAGAAAAATAATTCTTCATCACTCATATCCTTACCAAGAGGATAATAAATTTAGGATTATAGCATGTAATATTTAAATTCATGGCATAGCACAACCCGTATGTGTCTAAAACATTCTTGGAAGTTACTGCTAGTCAAACGGTTGGATTTCTCTGATATTGGTCATAGAGATAATGTGGATAAAGATATTTCTATTTTATTCTACAATTAAAGAGAATATCATTATTAATTTTTCTTGATTATAAATGATGTGATAATTAATAAATTAATTGATTTTTATTAAATCTACCACTATTTTATCAAGTCCTAATCTCCCTCACCATTGAACTTGGAATGTCAAATTTCTAGGACATTCTAGTGGAAAGGATCCATATTCCCCTTCACATAAACCCAACTAGGGTTGTTAAATATACTTGAAGGTATTTAGGTAGGAAGTTATTTTTCATTGTGGGATTGAAGCTCCTTGATCTATTTAGTGGACTCCCCCATCCTGAAATCTAACTTGGATTTCCTCAACACTTTCCTCTGAGTTACATCAAGTCTAGTGAGGGATACTTCTCTTGATGTAAGATGGTTAAGTAAACCCATAACCTTCATAATTATATGTTAAAAGTAAGTTTCACAACAAGGGTTGGTCAAAAACTTAGTTCTAAGGATTTCATTCCTAATCAAGTAATGGAAGGCCAAGTCTGACTTAATATTTAATTGATGGATTTTAATTTATTATGCTTAAATTTTATCTTGTTTTATACTTTACATGTCTTTTAAATATTAAGTATATGTTACTTAATTAAGTAACCATGTTGGAAAAAACGTTTATGCCTAATCCATTTATTTAAATTTTGTCTTCTCAAGTTAATTAATTCATTTATGTGATCACTGTCTTGAATCCATAAAAATTAAATAATGCATAGAAAAAAAAATTAATAAAATGAAATTTTCATGATATTTATCTAATGGTTTATTTAATGAGTGGACATTAAATCAACATATGACTAAGGGGAATAACTCCTATTATCGGTCTTGGCATGATTACAACATTTTACATGTCCACCTATGTAACACCTGGGTTGGCATTATTATGATTTCTTCTCGAACCGCCTCCAAGCGCATTGGGTAACTCCATTAATTAAAAGTATTTATAACTCACATGCATGTGAGAGGAACCAAAGGATTGGGTAATGTGTAATTACATAAATATCCTTTTCATGAAGGTCCTACATAATAATGGAGGGTGATATGACTTGCAAGAAATTATATTTAATTTAATAATAAATAATTGCAAACCCATGTAATAAATTAAATTAAATAAATTCCAACACATACACTGCTCTTGGTATATCTTACCAACGATCATACATGAAATTTATACAGAAAAGTAAATGTATAATGTTCATTTCTTTATTTGTTCTTTATTATTAAGATAAATGTTCTTGCATTAATTAATTAATTCCCTTTCATCTTAATGACCATCTGAATCCTCTTGGTGATAACTATCATAAAGGCATTAATAAAAAATAAATAGTAGAACCAATAGTTGCAGATTTATTACAATAAATTATTTTAGAATTTAAATTTCTCTAAAACCCTTATTAAATTTCCAAATTCTTAAAGTTCCAATCAAAGAAATAAGGTTTTAATGCTTAAATTTTCAATTTAATGTAATTTAATTCTTTATCGACCCAAAATTTTATCAATGGAATTATTCACTTCTTATAATTATCTTATATGGTATAAAACACATACATAGCATGCATATCCAAATAAAAACTTTATTCTCATAAATGAATAATGAAATAAGTGTATTAGAAATTAAGAAACCTATACCAATGAAATAGTAACACCTTTGGAATAGTAACATGACCTTTAGGAATAGTAATTTAGCCAATAGGATAGTAACCTCATCTATGAAAGTATAAATAAAATTTAGGGATCTTATAAATTACAATATGATATAATTTTATTATAGTATAAGTACATAAATATTTTAAAAATCAATAATTAAGTGTTGGTATTTTTATAAAACGTAAATGTTTATTTATAATTTTATAATTAAGATAGTTATTTAAAATAAATTTTATTTTCATAAAATAGATTAATAAATTAACATTTTTTTGTCTTATTATTATACAATAATTTTATAAGACCTTAATTAATTTTTCAAATTGTTATAAAATTAGTTATAATTTTAAAATCGGTATTTTCCAAGTAAATGATGATTTTAATTAAAATTTAAATTTATCATATTTAGAAAAATATTTTTATAAAATGGTGTTCATTTTTTGAATTCTATACATCAAAAAATGGTTAAGGTGAATTTTTGGGATTTTTCTAAAATACTTGAATTTCTTGGTGAATAATAAAATATAATAATTTATGATAAAAGCTAAATACATGAATTATAGTGTCATAGATTATTTATGGATAATTTAATCCCAAAATATATAAATATTCTTCATTATTTTAATATATGTAGTGATAATTCTAAAACTATTCATAGTCTTGAGCCAAAAAATAAAATAATGAATAAAATAATGAGAAAACACCCATCTTCTCCCCTATAAATATCACCCCTCACCGCATGTTCTCCTCGCACCTTCCAAGACTTTAATCTTGTCCAATTTCTACCCAATACTCTTCCCAAGACCCTACCCAATGTCCAAGATCCCTTGTTCTCATCAAAAGACCAAACCCTTTACCCTAAGGAGGTTCTCAAGGAGGAGAAATTTAAGAGGTAAAATCCTCTTTCTTTTTCTTTTAATTTCTTTTCAATTTATTTTATTTTATTATCCTATACTCACCTAAACTTACCCAGGTGGCATGATAACTTCAGTATATTTAATATTCTATAATTTTATTATGTTAATGGAATAATTCATCTTCAGATCTCTTCCTCTTTCCTTTTATTCTAAAAATGAAATTATCGTCAGTGGTGTGTCGATTTACCACCACCATGGATGATGCATTATCAATTTTATTTTACCACCTTAAATGATGGTCATAAAACCATTAAAAATTTTTAAATAAATTGTAAAATGTTTTTTATAACACTTTTTATGTTTTTTAACTACCATATATACATAATATTAAAAAATAAATTGGAACTAGTTTGTGTTGATAAAAAAACTGCCAAATTAATCGAAATGATTATCATTAACATTTTATCTAATGATTCATATTTATACCATATAACCTAATTATATATAATATCATTTAATCTTATATAATTACATTAATAACACATAATTTCAATTCAAGATAATTGACCTCATTTTTCACAAACTTTCATACTTGTATACAAACAAACCAATCATGAAAACCAAGGAAACGAATAGTCATTAAGGATAGAATTGAACTATAAAACTCATATAAAAGGCCATAAATGAACTTAATAAAACTATAATGAATCTAATTATTTTATAAAATGTTTTTAATTTATTAATTAACAAATTTAATTTGATTATCCAGGATATTAAAGTGAAGAAATCACTCGGATATAAAGTAAGAGGATTCTCAAACCCCACTCTCTTTCTTTGAGTTTTCCCTCTTTCACTCCATTTTCAATATGTATGTTCCTTTAATGTTCCTTAAATATAATTTTTTTCATTTATTTTTCTTTTCTATGATATACATGCTTCCAATTTGGTTTTATGACAAATTTAATGATTTTTACAAAATAACTCTTCTTTCTAAAAAAACATACCTTTTACTTGAGATTGTTTCTTCTTCACTCAAGATTGATGATTCTTATACCAAGTATTTTATCCCCATTTCTTTTGGGAACCCCAAATTTTATCCACGAATGTATACTTTGTGAAAATAAACCCAATTACTTCCATGGGTTATTTGATGTCCAAGATTGATATACATTCTATGTAGCATGCATGATTGTTTAAATGTTATGATGTGATGAGTGCACCTAGAATTATATAGCGCATGTAAATGTTATGATGTGACGGATGCACCTGAAATTATATATCACTCCAATAAATTGGTTAATGTGATGTATCTCATGAGATAAAGTGAAATATGTGTGAACATGATGCTAGCTTTGTTAAAAACTATATGTAGTGGTTAACCACCAAGACATGATGTTTCATTTTCATGTATTTCCACATTCCATGCCTTTATCTAATACTTCATATCATTATTATGATTATGATCCTTTGATCATGTTATGATTATTATTATTCTACTCACCCATGTTATATTGATTCATTTTCTTATCTATTCTCTTACTGGACTTTTAGATCACCCCTTTATTTGATATATATCCTTAGGTGATTACTTATACCAATGAGAAAATGAAGGCCGCTAAGAATCTAGAGAATAAGGAATTAAATAAATGTTTATGTTCTATTATGTAAAAGTTACATATGGTCCTAATTTTCCCAAGACACTAAACCTTTGGATCTTGGTTTTCTAGCTCTATTATGTTTTTATCTTAAAAATAATGTAATAGATATGTAAGAAAAAGTAGGGTCATTATAAATTCTTCCAGTATTTGGGAGACTATACAACATGCACTATCTTGCTACATGTTACGTACCTCTGTTACCGTGTATCTATGTCACACGCCTAGGACTTCGGCGTGTTGAATTAACCAGAGTACACAGTGTGTACATGTTTGCTACACGTCGTGTATCCTCTTTCTGTGTGCTTGAGATACTCATCCAGATCTTCAGTGTGTATCTGAGTGAGATCACACAATGTGTATAGGGTAATGAGACTAAATGGTGTGTGCCTCCAGCTACACAATGTGTATCTCTAATTTCGTTTATCCAGATAACTCTTTGTGTATCTAAAACATGGGTGTTGATGAACTACATGATATTTACACTGCATACACATCATGTATATCATAAAAGTTCCAGGTTTTTAGTCTCACATGGTTTGACCGTGTATTATGACCACACAAATTGCACGATTTAGACCGTTAATCTATACGAACTACATGGCGTGGACACCGTACACACACTATGTAATCCAAAAACCATGTGTCAGGTTGGCCGGTCAACACAGAATGTACATATCATGTAGTAACTACATAGCATGTTGTGTATCTCGTAACATGGCTAGGTGTAGCGTACTAGGGTACATAGTGTGTACTCCAACTACACGTCATGTAACCCTATCTTACCAGCAATAAATTGGCAGTTCTCAATGACATCTATGGTTGTTCTTTATCTATTCTTAAAACTTTAAGAAAATGAAAATCTGAATGAACAAGATTAATATGTTGATAACATGTTGATTCAAAATAGATTAAATAATGAATACTATGAAGTGAAAATTCAACCACGATTGTGGATGTATCAATAATAAAATAAATAATTATAAATTTAAACATGACCACTCTAATACCACTTTTTGGTTACATTTGCAGTGGAAGCATGTGGTGGTAAGAGATATATTAAAATTTACATTAATACTAAGTTTCCTGAAACCTTAAGGAGGGTCTTTCATGTCAAATTTATAATTAATTTATTTAATTTCAGAAAGAAAAAACATGGGATAAGGATATTTCTTCTATGTGAATGTTGATCATCCAAAAATACCCTTTTAGATTTCGTTCATTGTGTTTTTAGGTTCCAAGGATAGAATCCCTATAGCAGTGATCCACACATGCTCCTTTGATCTCCAAGCAGTGCTAATCGATCTCTAGGTGCTAGTGCGGTGAATCGATTTTCTTTCGTTGTTTGTGTTAATCACGCATCCTTTAGTCTTGAAGGAGTCTCTATTTCATTTCTCATTCTTAAGAGGGATAAAGAAGAAGATATAGAGAGAGAATTCATTGTGTGCAACAATTCTTTATTTTTTATTGTAGCCACACACAATAGATATAATCGTCTATTTATATAGGCCTAAGGGTTTATGTTAAAATATTATCTAATTACATGTCATCTCTTAAACAATATTATAACCTTTAATAAACCCTATACCCCATAATAATAATATTATCATTATTTTGTGGAACACAGCAAATTACACAATAAAAAATATTATTCAACCGACTGGTTAATTAATATTTTTCACCGGACATGATCTTGGTAGCATTTATTAATCCCCCAAATAAATATTTAATTTCAATATTTCGATCATTAATAAACATTTTTTATCAATAAAATATGAATAAAATTACCCCCCAATCTTGAGAATAATATTTATTCAATTAATTAAATCTAAATAGAATTTAATTGAGATCATCGAAAACACTTAGTGTGTAACCCTCTAGGATTATTTCTCATTGGAATTAGACATTATTTCCTAAAGTCTAAGATTACTATCTAATAATGGGTCAATGCACTCAATAGAAAGAACTTAATGTCGCTATAACAAAAACAACATATGAAATATCACTATAAAATATAATACCTTTATCACAATATCTCAATCAAGAAGGCTACAAATCCATGTCACCAACATATATGCTCGATACGTCTTTCATTGACTATCTAAAATAAACACTTTGTTACACCATGGCCATGGAATTTAATGTGAAATCAACATTCAAATCAAAGAGATGAGATATAAAGTTACATAAAGATGGAATGAGGAAAATTTTACTCAAATTATCCATTGATTTCATGTAAATCATAGTGCACTTAATATATCATACCTCACCAAGAGTAATTGTCATCATGGTTTTTGTCAGCAAATCTAAGTGCATGAGTCATGACATGCATTAATGATAATCTTAAAGTCTAAAAACCATTACACGGAACATGAGCCTCATCCTAGTTGGTGAGGTCTCTCTAAGTGCATCTACGAGACCCAGGTTCAAATCCAGGCAGAGGCATAATTTCGAGGGCACTGTAGCAGATACTGTGGCAGCCCTATGGCAGCACTGTAGCAGCACTGTGCGGGTATTGTAGTAGGTCATGTTCGGTACTATAGAAGTCTAAACTATTCACCTTGGGCCACTAGTTTGGGATTGGAGTCCTTAAGACCTTCAGGCCACCTAGTCCTTTGGGTCAGTAAGGATTTCGGGTCACCTCAAGGCCTTCAGGACACCACAATCCCTTCAAGGCCACCTGATATGCAAATGCACAAACAGATTCTACAAGGAACCAGCTCCAGAGGAGGATTCAAGACCAGGGCGCATTCACCAGAGTAGGGATAACATATTTGGAAGAATGAGAGGGTATGGAATTGTCATCGGTATCAGGCCTGTGCATCTCTACACAGGAAAACTAGTCGAACAGTCATGCAAAGGTGAAGAGTTGATCACAATGCAGATGCTGGGGAGGGGCGATTTCAAGCAGTCATAGTCTGTATAATTTCCTTAAGACCTACGGGTCCTGTAATTTCTTCAAGCCTACGGGCAATGTAATATCTAATCCTACAGGCTTTGTAAGGGTTCCACTTCATTCCTTGAAAGGGGGGTTATCAAAAATCAATAAAAAAGAAGGCCTTCAGGTCATTTAGGTAAGAACCATTACACACGGTCATAGATAAGAATATCCGATGAAATCAAAACATTCAGTATTCTTACCGGCAGGTCTGTTATTATAATATCCCATCTTAGAGATTATCAAGTATGAACTTCATGAGAAGAAGGCTCCACTACTACAAATATGGCATTTATCAGTGTTAGAAAAGGGCATTAACAACACTAGAAAAACGTTGTTAATCGAGGCGAAGATAGGGGTCCCTTTTAACATATATATATTTATATTAATATATATATATGTATATATATATGTGATTATATTAATATATATATATATATTTATTTATTTATTTATATTAATATATATATATTTAGTTATATTAATATATATATATATAGTTATATTAATATATATATATATTTATTTATTTATTTAGTTATATTAATATATTTATATATAAACATATATATATTTAGTTATATTAATATATATATATATATATATATATTTGTATATTAATATATATATATATATCCGTATATATATTTATTTATATTAATATATATATATATATATATATATATATATATTAATATATGTATATTTAGTTATATCAATATATATATCCATATATTAATATATATATATTAATATATATATATTAACATATACAAATTAGTATATATATATATATCTGTATATTAATATATATTTATATCTATTTATATATATATTTTTAGTTATAATTTTTTATCCATATATTTATTTGTATATTAATATATATTTATAAGATTAGTTTTAAATACATTTATAAAATATGTTTTCTTATGTGTGTTTATAAATAAATAAATACATACATACATACATATATACAACACAGACACACACACACACACACACACACATATATACATGAATAAATACATATATATATATATATGTGTGTGTGTGTATCTGAAAAGCCATAGAATGTTAAAACGACCATATCTTCTAATCCAGAAGTCAGTTTCAAATCCACAACCAGTTGAATAAAAGAAAATAAAAGAATATTTGATATGATATGTAGTACAGGGTGAGAGGACATCCAGATCATAATTTATATTTGAATGTTAAAAACTTTGGATATCTGAACTAAAAACTCAGTTTTAGAGGCCTTATGGGCCTTTTTTGGACTTGAAAAATGTGATTGAAGGTTCTCTTAAATCACTAGTGCGTAGAGCTATTCGTAGGCTTCAATTTGATATGTTGTAGAGCTCAAACGGACACCCGGATCAAAAGTTATGGTTGTTTGAAGTTTGAGTTACATTTCAACTTATTTTAGATATTTTATTAATTTCTTTCTTTCTTTTTGTCTTTAAAATGATATTAAATGATTATTAGTCAATGATAATTAGAAAATTATTAATTAAAAATATTTTTTAAAATATTTTATAAGCTTCTTTTCCTAAATATCTTATACATTAATTTTAGATTTCTATTTATCCTTATCTAAAACATATTTAAAATATATATATTATATTTATATCAATATAAATATATTTATATATCAATATATTATTTTTTATGATTTTTTTTCAAAATATACACTTTACCAGTGCTTGGAAAAAGCGCTGATAAAGGGGGTGACTTTATCAGCGCTAAAAAAGTGCTGATAAAGGCACCCCCTTCATCAGCGCTTTTTTTAGCACTGTTAAAGGGTGGTGCTGCGGAAACCCAGTTTTGTGGTAGTTCTCATCTTCTTATGAGTACTCACATCTGACAGTCTATGTACTGTGTGTCTCATCATAGTATTTTATCCAATCATAGAACATTATTTAAGAATATCATCATAGCACATTAAGGGTTTCATTATAAAGGGGAACTTCTATGACCTTATCAATAAAAAGTATAGTCTAGGACATTATCACATGAGAGTCATGCAGAAAAATGAACAATATGTAATAATATATTTTATTAATATTCAACATATCGAATATAGATGTAATCAAAGTTCAAACAGTTGATCCTAGGACACTAACTCCAACAGTAGTCACATAGCAAGTATTTTATTATTTTAAGGGATTGGTTGGGTAATATGTCACCATACACTTATATGGAAACTCTGTATAAATGGATGCGAACACCTTAAATAATCAACCAATGTCACAATCGAGGTAAACAACTAATCATCCACATCCAATCATGAAAATGACATGAAAACCATATGTGTCTAATATAATGCATGAACATACCCTCTCTTATCATACTAGGTCAAGAGATAAAATCCCATAAATCAATAACCTAAAAATAAAATGCATCACACAAGGTGAAATCAGATCAACTGTAAAAATGAACAACATGAATTGTAATCCCATCCTTGGAGACATGGTCTTCCCTCGTACGTGGGGTAGCCAGTCCCAAGTATAAGATCTATACCATGTCCTGCCAACATCATATCTCCTTTATAGCTTTCCCCAAAATAGTAAAACAAAATAGAAGGGTCCTATATCAATTTATAATGTCTTGCTGCCTCAGACTAGTATTCAGTTTTGGGATCAGAAAAATGTTGTAATGCATTAGACACACCTCCTCGTAAGCCAAAGATTGATGACTAACATCATGGATCTAAGGTGGTTCAGTGGGGAGACTATACCCATATATCAGAGGGAAAAAAATGGAAAAATAACAACAACATACACATCTAGATAAGTAAAGAAAATGGAACAACATCCTTGAAAGTGCTGAAAATAATCATGATAAACCATTCTATAATGAAATGCATCATGTATAATGTCAAGTAGGAATGCAACAAAACCTGAATAACTGAAAGATAAAATTGGGAAAAACTCTGACAAACAGTTTTGAGTCTTAGACCAAAACTTACTCCCATGCTCCATCCTGGTAGCCCAAACAATCACCAAGCATCAGGACTTTTCCCTTATATAGTCTTGTAAACATATTGTGTCTGCTTGGGTACTCAAGTGTCATGGTGGCCTAAGCAGGGTGTGAGTACAACTCAGTAAGGAACTACCAATGACGCCCCTAAAAATAACCAATCCAATAACAGTGTATGCAGAAGTTCTCCAGCTAAACAATTACAAATACAACCATTAAAACTTTTAAATCTAAATGCATAAAATAAACATTGAACCTAGGCTCTGTGATGACACATAGGAATGGTACATACCTACATCAGCCAGTGTCGGGTTGTCTCTGAGCACATCATGATGACAATACCAACCCATCTCCCATCGAGGGTAATATACCCATCCTCGGTCAAACAATCGGCACCCAAGGGTAATATACCCAACCCGGGGGGTCCAACATGTCCACCTGGGGACTGAATTC
The DNA here is from genome assembly GCA_963277665.1 of Viscum album. Taxonomy (NCBI): domain Eukaryota; kingdom Viridiplantae; phylum Streptophyta; class Magnoliopsida; order Santalales; family Viscaceae; genus Viscum; species Viscum album. The sequence goes on along the minus strand of OY728141.1, from coordinate 433,219,419 downwards.
CCCCTGAGTTTAATGAAAAACCAAAATCTACCAAGGGGCCAAATTCACATCAGGTTTAACGAGCAAAACCAAGACCACTCGGGGGTCGAATTCACATAGAGTTTAATGATCAAAACCAAGAGAAACTTCCTTTAAAACAAAACCATCCCAATGGGCGTTTACCATTCCGCATAGAACGAACCATCAACAATATAACCATTTCCATCAAAACTAAGCTTGTCATTTTATGTTACAAAAATGGTTCTTAGTCCATCACACCATTTCACTATTACATTTCAAGACCATCTTTCATTTTCATTTCCAAATTCCTTTTCGGATAACACTTCTGAATAACATTTCAAAAAGATACCAATTCAAAGTGTCATTTCACATTTTTTATTTCAAAACCGAAAATTTTACTTGCTACCAAGGCCCCCACTTGGGATCGCCTTTAATTTTTCAAACGACATATTAAGGGGGAATTTAAACCATGGTGAAGCTATTCTTAAAACATTTAGCTTAAACAAGGTTGATGCACAGCCAAGTCGACACGACCGCACAGCGCACCACTATGATTATGGAGAGACTATGGGTTAATTTAAAGGGACCACTTATCTCGTGCGAAGTCTCTTTTCTTAAATAGATAGTGTGGAAAGTTGCTGCCCGAGCTCATCCAAGACCAACGACCAACACTCAGACCACCTGCGGACCTATCTCGCATCCAAGCAACCAACTTAATTAATTATAATCAAATTATAATTAATAAAAAACATGCAACTAATTAACCAATTTAACTTACTTAGACATGAATGGAAAATCACTAATCGGGTGCTCCCACTGCATCGAAGGCAATACCATTGATCCTCTAGAGGTACATGCCATGCTCTCGAGAAAAAACCAATCCAAATCCCTATCAACTTGAACCAAAACCATAAGCAAAACCACTTAATTAAACTCAATACCCTTCAAAAACTCACACAGTGATATACCTCCATCAAAGAGACGGGCAACAATGTGCTCCATTAGATAGGTTGCACTGAAGCCCCTTCATCCCAATACAATTCCACCATGTTTTTGGTGGAATTGTTACTCAAATCCGTAATCGAAAGATTAAAAAATTAGAGAGAGATGAGGTGGAGAGGAAGGGAGACCACCGTAAAGAGAAACTTACCAATATTTGCCAAGAAGTGGTGCCAAAATCACCCAAAGAGGAAGGGGGAACCAAGAGAAGAGAGGGGAGAGCCCCCCCCCCCCCCGGTCCACATGAGTTGAAACCAAAGATAAACAAGGGGCTGGCTCTCTAAAAACCCGAGGGGCAAAATTGTAATTCTGCACCTTAAAAGCCCGGTAGAGGCCACTGGTTGGTCGATGGACGCCTAAAGGCTAGTAGGCCCACGAGCTCGACAATTCGACCTACCTCAAACCGTCATACGACCCCAAAACCTCTTCCAAAAACATTCTCTTGAGGTGTGCCAACCTTCAAAATACTCCTTCGAACCTTGGTTCTTTAAATGACTTGTCTACTGAATAAAAGTTCAAAGTCTGCCAGGGAATTCCAACTTGTCCATACACATGGGGGTATTATAGTTTCTAGGTTAAGTGTAACGACCCGAATTTTTTTAAATAAATATTGTTTCCTAATTTTATGTGTTATTTTATTTTATTTTTATACTCAACAAAAATGTTTCATTTGATAACATGAGTATAATTAAAATGAGACTATTGGGTTTTGACTGTTATTTGACCACTGGTCAATATAACCACTGGAAACTAAACGTTTTGACTATTGTATCTAAATACAAGCAATCTTGGTTAATTAATATAGAAAGAAGATTTGATGGCCTCACCCAGTAGTCTTGGACCGATCGAAGCCCATCTAACAGAACTTGGGAAGGAGGTAGCACCACTGGGCTTTGCTTTGGACCAAACCCAAGCTGAACTTCATCGTATAAAGCTAGAATGGGATCACCTTCGTGAGAAGTTCAAACTGATAGAAATTACTACTCGTGCGATGTTGGTCGAGCCTCCCTCGGATTCTCTCACCTTAGCACACCTTACACTTAGGTCCTATGCTGGTGTGATAAGGGGCTATGTAAGGATACTGTAACTGTCTTGTGTAATCCTTTGTTTTAAATAAAAATTTCGATTTCTTTTATGAATATTCAAATGACCGGATAAATATAGTATGCATATTTTTGATGAATTTTAGAAAAAGGATATTTTAAATATGTTTATGTAAACCCTAAATAATTAAAAATGTGTAATGATTTTCAAAAAATGGTCTTCTACAATTATGTTCAGTACGAAATTTAGAGTCTAATAAGATCAACTTGATTTTTGATGAATAGTAAATTATGAATAGTGATTTTATGATTAGAATTAATAATGTGTCCAAATGGATTAGTAATCTCACTTAAAGAAAGTATTAAAATAATCTAGGCACTTTGATTAAGTAATGTGATTCAATAAAATGGTTAAAAAACGGTTTCATAAATTATTATTCAAGTATTAGTTTTTTTCAGATGAATAGTGTTTTTTTTAATTAAAATTTTAATTAAAAATATTTACAAAATTATTTTTATAAAATGGACTTCATTTTTGAACTTAAAGCATCGATATTATGTTAAGGTAATTTTTGGGGATTTTTCTGAAAAAAATAAATTTTCGATGAATAGTGTTTTTAATTAAAAATTAAATTAAAAATATTTAGAAAATTATTTTTATAAAATGGATTTTATTTTTGAAATCAGAGCATTGATATTTGGTTAAGGTGAAATTTTGGGACTATTCTGAGAAAATTGAATTTTCGATGAATAGTGAAAAAATAGTTTTTAAGTTACGGGTGTTTAATGACATCATTAAATGATGTATTAAGTATATATTCAATATGGTCGAATTATGAATAGTAAGATAAGGTATGATGTGTCCCAAGTGGCCAATACCATGGGCAAATACCATGGGCAAGCCCATGGTTTTGCCAAAACCACTAGTGAGGTGTCCCTTGGCCATTAATGCCTTGTCCCCTCACTTTCCCTATAAATACCAAGCCATCCTCTCATCCATTCGACTCCCCACTCTCCCCCAACGAAGTTATGGTCTCCTTACCTCCCAAGGAGTCCTCCCAAGGTTCCCCCAAGCCCTCAAGGTCCAAACCTTTGAGTTTTAAGAGTTACGTTTTAAGGTAAGGGATCCGACCTCTCTCTTTAATTTCAAATAATCTCTTTTATGTCATTCCTTTTATGCTCCATGTTCATATGTTGGAGGATGTTCTTTTATACTCCTCTTAATGCCCTTTTTATGTTCATATAATGATAGATCCCCTCTTACTCTCATTATTTCGTTTTATGATGTTTTAAGTGGCGCCGTTAGGCTGCCGAAATTTTTGTAATGGATTCTTTCTCCCTTCTCATTTTTCAAGATCTATTTTCATGCAAAGTATTTCAAGTTCCATTTTATTATGTTGGGGTATGATATCTAAATTTATCATACTGATCTTTTATGATCATATGATGAGATACCCCATTTTATCTCTTCAATTCAATATTTTGAAGTTTTAAGTGGCGTCGTTAGGCTGCCGAATTTTTAAGTGGGTCTTCACCCTTCTCGTTTTGAAGTTCTACTTTCATGTCAATTATTTCACGTCCCTTTTTTTATGTTGGGGTATGATCTCTATATCTATCATACTGGACTCTTATGTTCATATGATGAGAGACCCCATTTTATCTCTTCAATTCAGTATTTTGAAGTTTTAAGTGGCGCCGTTAGGCTGCCGAATTTTTAAGTGGTTCTTCACCCTTCTCGTTTTGAAGTTCTACTTTCATGTCAATTCTTTCAAGTTCCTTTTTGTTATGTTGGGGTATGATCTCTATATCTATCATATTGTACTCTTATTTTCATATGATGAGAGACTCCATTTGATCTCTTCAATTCAGTATTTTGAAGTTTTAAGTGGCGCCGTTAGGCTGCTGAATTTTTAAGTGGTTCTTCACCCTTCTCGTTTTGAAGTTCTACTTTCATGTCAATTCTTTCAAGTTACTTTTTGTTATTTTGGGGTATGATCTATATATCTATCATACTGGACTCTTATTTTCATATGATGAGAGACTCCATTTGATCTCTTCAATTCAGTATTTTGAAGTTTTAAGTGGCGTCGTTAGGCTACCGAATTTTTAAGTGGTTCTTCACCCTTCTCGTTTTGAAGTTCTACTTTCATGTCAATTCTTTCAAGTTCCTTTTTTTTATGTTGGGGTATGATCTCTATATATATCATACTGGAATCTTATGTTCATATGATTAGAGAACCCATTTGATCTCTTCAATTCAGTATTTTGAAGTTTTAAGTGGCGTCGTTAGGCTGCCGAATTTTTTTTGGGGATTCTTTCACCCTTCTCATTCTTTTCAAAGTTCTACTTTCATGTCAAGTCTTTCAAGTTCCTTTTTAATTATGTTGGGGCATTATCTCTATATCTATCATACTGAACTCTTATGTTCACATGATGAGAGACCCTATTTGATCTTTTCAAACCATTTTGTTTGAAGTTTAAGTAACGTCGTTAGGCTGCCAAACTTTCATAAGAGAAATCTAATTTTTGTCTTCCTTCCATGTTTTTCATTTCAAATGGTATGTCCTTGAAATTTCATTACCATGATCATGTATCCTTCTTATTATGTCCATCTACTGTTTTATGGGTCATTTATGAATGTTTGACCCATTTTCCCTCTCTTTTTAATGTCTTTTAAAACCTCGTAACATAGCCGTTATGCTGCAGAATATCTATCTCAAAATGTCTCTCTCTTTTTCTAAAGTTATTTTATATTATTAAGTAAATACTCAAAGCTCTTTCTTCTAAATGGGTATTCACATATATACCAAAATGTTCTATTTTAAATTCTGGGATTTACATACTTGAGACCCACCTTCCTTTTCTGTGGGTTTTAAAGTGACGTAAAGATCATGTCTTTAAAGAAGTTTTTAAAACGTTGTGATTATGAAATGAAACCCATTTATTTTATACTATATGGGTTATTTATGAAATTTTTGATGATGATATATGTGGATCACATGATAATAAAGGAAAATTTAAGGGTGCGCCCTGATAGTGCTCCAATGCATTGGGTAATGATGTAACCACTAGAGATTACAATTTTCACGATACCTTGGTGAATAACCTTGGTAATTTTCAAATGACACCTTGGGGATGGACCTTGGTGATATGTTCATGATTTTCTATGTTAAATGATGTAGCCACATCTTTAAGTTATGAAAAAGTTTTATTTTTATTATGATATGCCTCATGATTTCATTTTCATGCCTTAAAGTTCTTTTCATGACTTTATTGATGTATCTCAAGTTCATATATAAAATGTTTCACTTGTTTCCCTTGCTGGGAATTCTGCTAACCCTTTCTTTTGATGTATGTCCCCAGGTTATGAGATGCAGTAATGAGCCTAGGGTGAACTTGAGGAGAAGCCTTTCAAGTGTTTAAGAAGAATGTTTTTTTTTTGTTTCATGTTTTATGTTCCTTGTTTCCAAGACACTAAACCTTAAAGATCCCCAGTTCTGTGTAATGGAATGAAAGTTATGTTATAAAAAGACGGGATCATATAGTTGGTATCAAAGGATGGTTTAGTTATTTGTGGAAATTAGGATATGAAAACTCTAGGAAGAACCCTATAGAAAAGTTTAAATATAGGAAATCTTCCTGGTATTTTGGTGAGTATTGAGTAAGGGGTTGCCAAGAAAATACATCCATGTCTGGATACGAGCAGGTAGAGGTGGCTCTGACACAGATGTACATAGGGGTAAAACCCGAAAACACCTCTTTGAGCTAGACTCGAACGGGAACTGGTACACGACAACGGGCCTTGCTGCACTCTTGGTTACGACACTCCCGGGGGATATGCTTTGGTAAATTCATAAGCTTGGTATGAAACATTGTTAAAGGAACAAAGATAAAATAAAATAAAGATTCACATAAGAATATATGATCATGGATAACCTAGATGGGAACCTAGGGGATCACAAGTTAGGGTATAATTTTATTCTACAAGTTATCCTTATATGCTTTAAGTTCCTTTTCATGATTATTGGTTAAGTATTTAAGCCTCTAATTATACTTTCTCTTCTTAGTTAATGGTGGGAAATGGAATAACGTGTCCCAACAACCAATGTGATAGGAAATGTGACAATTTCCGTATTAATATGACAGATATGATTAGGGGATTAAAAGATGATTATTATTTTGGAAGACGTTCACTATTTTGGGGACCCTATATGATCGAGGTAAATAGATTACTATTGTATTTTCATTGAGGAGTAAGGTTGACTTATATTTTGAAGAATTGATGAATTTAAGGTGGAATTATAGTAATTTAGGTTACTTATGGGAATGATTAACCTATCTTGGGTAAAATATGTTTAGGTTAGATACTTTGGTTATAAGATGTTAGGATTGGTTGATGTTGTCTGGAGATGAACAATGAAGTTGTTTTGGAAGACTATGTTATCAAATCCTTCTTGTATTTGGGTTTCAATCTTAGTTTGGTTTATTTTGAGGAATTTTAAGGACCGTTATTTATGGAATGGTCTATGATGAACTTTGGGTAGTGCTGTGGAACTTTGGAGATTTAAAAGTAGTTTCCATTCCTATGGGATTATTTCTTTTAAAAGAGTTGTTTTACCTTAACCTTTCTGCTTTTGGGATAATGTTTAAAGATAGAAGAAATAGATAGTTAATCTTTTGTAGATTATGTGATTCTCTAGAAGATGATTCTTGTGCTTTTATGAGACCAAGTGTTTTTGAAGTCTCATCATTTGGAGAAAAGATTAGTGTTGGTAGGGACTTATTAAAGGATGAAACTCTACTTGAAGGTAGTTATATTTTCTTATGTTTTTGTTCTATGTAGTAAATGAATTCCTCAAAATTATGAAAAGAAACGTAAAACAAAAATGTTGTTGGTTTACGTTTCCTACTAGGTAATCAAAGACCGTTTACACACATCATAAGTTTGGGATTTTCTTATGGTTAACTTTCTCCTAATAATGTTCTCTATCACTCTCCCTCAGAACTTGACCCTTGGTTTTCTCCTCCATGTACATGTTTTCCTACATGGAATCCTAGTGTGGGTTAACTCGGGTGACCATTGTACTTCCCTTTCTTTCTTTTAAAGTAATTGTTTTACTGACTCCTTTTCCGATGTGGGACTTTCAATGAAATTTCAAAACCCAATTTTAAAAAAATTGCGAGGACGCAATTTCTTAAGGGGGAAAGATTGTAACGACCCGAATTTTTTTAAATAAATATTGTTTCCTAATTTTATGTGTTATTTTATTTTATTTTTATACTCAACAAAAATGTTTCATTTGATAACATGATTATAATTAAAATGAGACTGTTGGGTTTTGACTGTTATTTGACCATTGGTCAATATGACCGCTGGAAACTAAATGTTTTGGCTATTGTCTCTAAATACAAGCAATCTTGGTTAATTAATATAGAAAAAAGATTCGATGGCCTCACCCAGTAGTCTTGGACCGATCGAAGCCCATCTAACAAAACTTGGGAAGGAGGTAGCACCACTGGGCTTTGCTTTGGACCAAACCCAAGATGAACTTCATCGTATAAAGCTAGAATGGGATCACCTTCGCGAGAAGTTCAAACTGATAGAAATTACTACTTGTGCGATGTTGGCCGAGCCTCCCTCGGATTCTCTCACCTTAGCACACCTTACACTTAGGTCCTATGCTGGTGTGATAAGGGGCTATGTAAGGAGACTGTAACTGTCTTGTGTAATCCTTTGTTTTAAAAAAAAAATTTGATTTCTTTTATGAATATTCAAATAACCGGATAAATATAGTATGCATATTTTTGATGAATTTTAGAAAAAGGATATTTTAAATATGTTTATGTAAACCCTAAATAATTAAAAATGTGTAATGATTTTCAGAAAATGGTCTTCAACAATTATGTTCAGTACGAAATTTAGAGTCTAATAAGATCAACTTGATTTTTGATGAATCGTAAATTATGAATAGTGATTTTATGATTAGAATTAATAATGTGTCCAAATGGATTAGTAATCTCACTTAAAGAAAGTATTAAAATAATCTAGGCACTTTGATTAAGTAATGTGATTCAATAAAATGGTTAAATAACGGTTTCATAAATTATTATTCAAGTATTAGTTTTTTTCAAATGAATAGTGTTTTTTTTAATTAAAATTTTAATTAAAAATATTTATAAAATTATTTTTATAAAATGGACTTCATTTTTTAACTCAGAGCATCGATATTATGTTAAGGTAATTTTTGGGGATTTTTCTGAAAAAAATAAATTTTCGATGAATAGTGTTTTTAATTAAAAATTTAATTAAAAATATATAGAAAATTATTTTTATAAAATGGATTTCATTTTTGAAATCAGAGCATTGATATTTGGTTAAGGTGAAATTTTGGGACTATTCTGAGAAAATTGATTTTTCGATGAATAGTGAAAAATAGTTTTTAAGTTACGGGTGTTTAATGACATCATTAAATGATGTATTAACTATATATTCAATATGGTCGAATTATTAATAGTAAGATAAGGTATGAGGTGTCCCAAGTGGCCAATACCATGGGAAAATACCATGGTCAAGCCCATGGTTTTGCCAAAACCACTAGTGAGGTGTCTCTTGGCCATTAATGCCTTGTCCCCTCACTTCCCCTATAAATACCAAGACATCCTCTCATCCATTCGACTCCCCACTCTCCCCCAACAAAGTTCTGGTCTCCTTACCTCCCAAAGAGTCCTCCAAAAATTCCCCCAAGCCCTCAAGGTCCAAACCTTTGAGTTTTAAGAGTTACGTTTTAAGGTAAGGGATCCGACCTCTCTCTTTAATTTCAAGTAATCTCTTTTATGTCATTCCTTTTATGCTCCATGTTCATATGTTGGAGGATGTTCTTTTATACTCCTCTTACTTCCCTTTTTATGATCATATAATGATATATCCCCTCTTACTCTCATTATTTCGTTTTATGAAGTTTTAAGTGGCGCCGTTAGGCTGCCGAAATTTTTGTAATGGATTCTTTCTCCCTTCTCATTTTTCAAGATCTATTTTCATGCAAAATATTTCAAGTTCCATTTTATTATGTTGGGGTATGATCTCTAAATTTATCATACTGATATTTTATTATCATATGATGAGAGACCCTATTTTATCTCTTCAATTCAATATTTTGAAGTTTTAAGTGGCGCTGTTAGGCTGCCGAATTTTTAAGTGGGTCTTCACCCTTCTCGTTTTGAAGTTCTACTTTAATGTCAATTATTTCAAGTCCCTTTTTTTATGTTGGGGTATGATATCTATATCTATCATACTAGACTTTTATGTTCATATGATGAGAGACCCCATTTTATCTCTTCAATTCAGTATTTTGAAGTTTTAAGTGGCGCCGTTAGGCTGCCGAATTTTTAAGTGGTTCTTCACCCTTCTCGTTTTGAAGTTCTACTTTCATGTCAATTCTTTCAAGTTCCTTTTTGTTATGTAGGGGTATGATCTCTATATCTATCATACTGGACTCTTATGTTCATATGAGGAGAGAATCCATTTGATCTCTTCAATTCAGTATTTTGAAGTTTTAAGTGGCGCCGTTAGGCTGCCGAATTTTTAAGTGGTTCTTCACCCTTCTCGTTTTGAAGTTCTACTTTCATGTCAATTCTTTCAAGTTCCTTTTTGTTATGTTGGGGTATGATCTCTATATCTATCATACTGGACTCTTATGTTCATATGATGAGAGACTCCATTTGATCTCTTCAATTCCGTATTTTGAAGTTTTAAGTGGCGCCGTTAGGCTACCAAATTTTTAAGTGGTTCTTCACCCTTCTCGTTTTGAAGTTCTACTTTCATGTCAATTCTTTCAAGTTCCTTTTTGTTATGTTGGGGTATGATCTCTATATCTATCATACTGGAATCTTATGTTCATATTATTAGAGACCCCATTTGATCTATTCAATTCAGTATTTTGAAGTTTTAAGTGGCGTCGTTAGGCTGCCGAATTTGTTTTGGGGATTCTTTCACCCTTCTCATTATTTTCAAAGTTCTACTTTCATGTCAAGTCTTTCAAGTTCCTTTTTAATTATGTTGGGGAATTATCTCTATATCTATCATACTGAACTCTTATGTTCACATGATGAGAGACCCTATTTGATCTTTTCAAACCATTTTGTTTGAAGTTTAAGTAACGCCGTTAGGCTGCCAAACTTTCATAAGAGAAATCTAATTTTTGTCTTCCTTCCATGTTTTTCATTTCAAATGGTATGTCCTTGAAATTTCATTACCATGATCATGTATCCTTCTTATTCTGTCCATCTACTGTTTTATGGGTCATTTATGAATGTTTGACCCATTTTCCCTCTCTTTTTAATGTCTTCTAAAACCTCGTAACATAGCCGTTATGCTGCAGAATATCCGTCTCAAAATGTCTCTCTCTTTTTCTAAAGTTCTTTTATATTATTAAGTAAATACTCAAAGCTCTTTCTTCTAAATGGGTATTCACATATATACCAAAATGTTCTATTTTAAATTCTGGGATTTACATACATGAGACCCACCTTCCTTTTCTGTGGGTTTTAAAGTGACGTAAAGATCATGTCTTTAAAGCAGTTTTTAAAACGTTGTGATTATGAAATGAAACCCATTTATTTTATGCTATATGGGTTATTTATGAAATTTTTGATGATGATATATGTGGCTCACATGATAATAAAGGAAAATTTAAGGGTGCGCCCTGATAGCGCTCCAATGCATTGGGTAATGATGTAACCACTAGAGATTACAATTTTGACAATACCTTGGTGAATAACCTTGGTAATTTTCAAATAACTCCTTGGGGATGGACCTTGGTGATATGTTCATGATTGTCTATGTTAAATGATGTATCCACATCTTCAAGTTATGAAAAAAATTTATTTTTATTATGATATGCCTCATGATTTCATTTTCATGCCTTATAGTTCTTTTCATGACTTTATTGATGTATCTCAAGTTCATATATAAAATGTTTCACTTGTTTCCCTTGCTGGGTATTCTGCTAACCCTTTCTTTTGATATATGTCCCCAGGTTATGAGATGCAGTAATGAGACTAGGGTGAACTTGAGGAGAATCCTTTCAAGTGTTTAAGAAGAATGTTTTTTTTTTGTTTCATGTTTTATGTTCCTTGTTTCCAAGACACTAAACCTTAAAGATCCTCAGTTCTGTGTAATGGAATGAAAGTTATGTTATAAAAATATGGGATGCTATATTAAGACGTCACATACTTATGATATGACTTCTTGGTGCTAGTTGTCAGCCTTTGAACTATTGGAGTCGAGTTTAGGGTGACACGCTCTTTTTACACCCGTGAGTTGAGTCATGTCATCATATCATAAATTATTATTTTTTATTAATAATATTGTTAATTATTAATTATATTATTAATTATTAATGTTTTTTTTATTAATTAATTATATTAATCAATTATTAACTATATTACTAATTATATTACTGGATAATAATTATAATAGTAAATTATGAATCATATTATTATTTATGAATCATATTATTATTTATATTTATCATATTCATATTTGTTAGTTCTATTATTAATCCTATGATTATTCTATGCCTTAAAGTGAAACCCAAATCTCACGATGGAAATCCTCAAAAGGATGTCAAATATCCTTCCCCTGTAAATGAGTGACTTGTATGAAGTTTTAAGTTATATTTTCGGATTAATTTATTTCATGTAATTGTGAATGAAATAACATGAGGGATCATTGGATTTAGGTAAAAGAGTGAAATGATTGTATTGATAAATAGGTTAGTCATAAACCCAAAGAAGTAAACAAAAACATGTGGGTTATTTAGGAAAAATAAATGTGATAAAAACAGTAATATATATATATATAATTGGAGTGTATGTTTTTATACTATTTAAATGTGAGTTATTTATTATACTATTTAAATTAGGAAGACAAAGAAAAACTCACACACAACGCCCATCAAGTCGCAACGACCATAAAAAAGAAAAAAAAGGAAAAAAAAGAATACGTGTGGACCAAAAAAACAAAAGATGAAAGACCAGCCCCCCGCATTTCAGCACCGTCACCTGCACCGAAAGAACGCCATGCTCCTTCTTCGGGACCACATTCCCCACCACGCTCTCATCGGGATTATAGAAGTTCAGGTGCCGCAGCTTCGCGTCCGCGGCGGCTATGGAGAAGTCGGCGCCTCGGTGGTTGTAGAGGAGCTCCGGTTCCCCAACGGGGTTGGTCACCACCTCCCCCGCAAACGCGTAGTACGTCACCAGAGCATGCGCCAGTGCATTTCTATAGAACGGGAATTTTAAAACTATTTCTCAAAATGAAATAGTATAAATAAAATCAATATGAAATTTAAAACATTGACTGTTCAAATAAAAATAAAAGGAATATCAAAAAAATAATAAACAAAAAAATTAATTTACACAAAAAAAGTTTGGTGTAAAAATAAATTGTAAGTACAAATGTTATGTTTTGAAACAACAATATTTTATGTCAATGAAATTATTTGTCTTCAACATTTTTTATGATTTTTTAATTATTTTCAATTACTTATTATATGTTTAATCCGTGTTTCAAGTTTCATTTAGATTAGTCTTATACTTTATATTTTATAGGCTTTCAAATTCTCCTACTTAAACATTATTACGTTTCAAGTAGTTGACTTTGGAAACCTATAAAATATAAACTATAAGACTAATCCAAATGAAACTTAAAATGAAGGTTAAACATATAATAAATTGTTGAAAATAAAAAATTTAATAAATATAACAAATAAAAAATAATTTACATGACACTAACTTTATTGATTAAAAACATTACATTTACACTTCAAAAAATTTATTTGCATAAAATATATTATAAATAAAATCTATATGAAATTTAAAACATTGACTGTGCAAATAAAAATTAATTGAAAATAAAAGTAATATCAATAAATAAATAGATAATAGTTTATAATTATGTTATTATTATTAAATATTATGAATTACATTTTTAATAAATAATAATTATATTTTAAAATATTTAGAATAATTACAACAATAATTATGAATAAGGATGTAAATAATATAATTCTTAATTAAACTAATAAATTAGTTAATAATATAATGTAAAATAACTATTAATTAAAATTTTAATATTGAAAATATAATTGTTCCTAATAATGTTATTATTAACGATTTTTATAGAATTATTAATCATTTATAATAACCATAACAGTAATATAATTTATATTTTAATAATAAAAAACAAACAAATAATAATCTTAAATATTATATATAGTCTAATTATTTATGTATTTAATAATACTAAATAATAATATAATTAATAATGTTATTAATTATAAATAATCATTAAGTCAAAATGATTATATGTGCATAATTATTATTTAATAATAACAATATTTAATGATAATATTATTGTAATTTATTTGACCATAAAAACAATATTAATTATTTTAATAAATAAAAAATATTTTTTTAACTAATAACAATTAAATAATAGTTAACTAATAATTAACCAATAAGTAACTAACAATATACAACTAATTAATTAATAATTAACTCTATTTTAACTATTAAATAAATATTAACTAAAAGGCTTTAACTAATGATTAAATATTAATAAACAAATAACAAACAATGATTAACTGATGATTAACTAATTATTAACTAATTGTTAACTATTAATTAATATTCATTAATCGATTATTAAATATTAGTTAACTAATAATTAAATATGACACATTTTCTTGAATTCGACTGAAATATGATCACACCTATAGATGAGCTTCACAGAGTTGTAGAAGATAGATTTGGTTCAATGGACAATACACTATATGTTGGAAGAGATTTTCCAAGCAAAGATTCCATGAAAAGTATACTAAAACAATTTCTCTTGAGTCAAAGGTCTCTTTTTGACTTTTCCATTGTTTTTGTTTTAGAAATCACAAACTATTTTTTAAAATAATTAATTAACTGATTATTTCATGTCCAAAGTATTTTAATTGTTTTTGAAGAAAACATATAGGTTTTACCATACTTCGAAATAGTTTTAAATTATTCATGAATATAAACCCACCTTATTCATTACAATTATCACAATGAGTATGGATCTAATAATGATCGGATTTACCTTTATTAAATCAGATTTAAAGACTTTCTATCTTGTTTTTGTACAGACAAAAGTTTTATAACCGGACTTGACATCAGAACTGATACTATCATAATCATACTCATAAAGAAAATCATAATCATATTCTATAAGAAAAACCATCGGATTTATCCTTATTTAAATTCTGAATACGGAAAAACACATTATATCATAATGGAATACATTTTACACTACAAATGGTGTTAATCAAAATAATGTTGTCCATTAATTTATAATATGAGCGTTGAAGTACCAGGCGTCTAGGTCCTTGTGAAAATCTCAGAGAAAATATGACTGTTGGAGGATCAAGATGACCGTTGAAGGAGTTTCCTATAAATACCCGGTCATTTGAAGAGAGAAAGAAGTGCTAGACACATGTAGAGACAATCTACTGATTTTTCTGTTATTCGAGAGCTTTGAAGCTTAAAAGTGTGAACAACTTGTTCTTTGTACTTGTAATCTTCTTAAGTTTATTTTTGTATTTGCTTTGTGCATCCAATTGTGATTACGATAGAGGGATTTCGAGAATAGGAAGACAGAGAAGTTGATCCCCTTATTGATCTAGGGATTTTGGGGATAGAAAGATAGAGACGATTATCTTATCGAGGGCTCATGGGGATAACGAGATAGACTGATCATCATATTGAGGGATTTCCATGGTAAAGGAAAGACATACTTTCTTGTAAGTATAAAACAAGGGACCTTTATCATAGGTTATTGGATACCCTTCTCTTTGGGTTGAAAGAATTATATTCTCTTGTAATACTTGTTTTATTACAAGTTTTTCATTTCCGCTACAATTGTAATAGAAGGTGAATTATTTTATATTCATCTTTCTATTTGTATCTCATTTATTATAATAGCTTTGATACATTTACTCTGATTACGATTCTATATGATTTAAAATAGAATCGTTACTTTAATATTACTATGATTTATCGTAACCACTGTGATTACAATTCTTTTTTGAATACTCTGATACATTGTTTTCATCTATGAATATGATTAATTTGTGAATACATTTCCACCACATACTAAATATGACTTTATACACTGTAAACATAGAATCTATTTGGACCTGTGACCTACATATCAAAATCTACCTGATTATGATATTCTTATCATCAGACTCGAGGGACAAGTCCAATCATTGTTTGAATACTAAAAAGGTATTGTGAATAATATTAGTTTAACCTCGTTAAACTAAGTTTCTTTTAAGGTTACAAATGAAATTTTTTAAACTTATAATTCACTCCCTCTTGGTCCAAGTGTTCTGTAGAATCCAAATCCTTGAACCAGATTTCGATTCTATCAATGATCATAAAAACCCCCATTAGATCATGACAAAACCCTTATATATGACCAAAACATCAAAGACCTAATTGATTTTGATCATGGAGAAGAGGATATAACTGATCAATATCAAAGAAGAAATACCAGATTGGATGCGAACAATCAAATGGGCGTTCGGGAATTGAAGAGAGGAGTTAGAAGCGGAGAGAAGAGCCGAAAATATTTTGGAGAGAGTTGAGGGTTCAAAGAAGTAGAAATAGAGATGTATGAGAAAGTATAAATACACCAGGTCATTAAAACTATTGTAACTAGCTACATTCATGACATGAATCAAGGATGTATGTCATTAATTCTCAAGAAAATCGATATGACAAAAAAATGCATCACCTCGGTTTAAAATCCCCCAAACCCCATTAACATTGTGAATGTATGAGATGTTATGAATGTGTTTCAAATCCTCAAAAATATATTCATAGGGTTCATCCTATAAGACATTCTCATCATGAATGTCCATTCATAACATGAATTTATCTTGAATCCAATTTACAGCCTTGAGTCATTTCCTTCTCCAAACACCCCTAACATAAATTAACTCATTTAATTACACCCTTAAGTATGAAAAAAACTTGAAAATATTTGTACCTTGAGATTTAGTATGTTACAAATCTCCCCCTCTAATAAATTCTCATCCCCATGAAGTGACTCCAGAGGTCTGCTCGAACAATTTAGGCAACTACACCTAAATATTTTCCTCTCGCTCCCATGTCTCTTCTTGAAAACACCCATGTTGATACATGAAAAAAACAAGAGGAATGATATTTCCTCACATCATGTTTTCACTTTGGTATACTATCTGAATAGTTCACTCCAAAAAATATGCATCTGTTGCCAGTGTAACATCCTCGCAGTCGAGCACATGCACATGATTGGGCTTGTTCTTCAAAAAGTGGGACACATGGAAAACATTGTGCATACCTTGATACCTTAAAGGATGGTACAAATAATAGAAACCCACCTCTGTACGCTCTATGATCTCTAACAACTTGATGTACCATAGTGACAACTTCCCTTTCCTCCTGAGGCATCTATGCCCAAACTGAGGGGACACCCGTAAGAAAACATTATCACCCACTATGAAATCCAAGGGGTTTCTACTTCGGTTGGCATAAGAATGATGCATATTCTGACCTGTAACCAAACATTTCCAAATCAACCACACATTCTTGAAGGTCTCTTATACAATACTTGGACCAACAACTAAAGTCTCACCTGCCTCATTATATAAGATAGGTGAATGATAAGTCCACCCATATAGATCCTCAAATGGAGCCATCTAAATCTAAGAATAAAATCTTTTATTGTAGGAGAAATACACCAGAGCCAAGTGATCATCCTAATGACATCAAAAATCCAAAATACATGCTTGAAGAGTATCCTATAATGTCTGGATTAATCTTTCTGACTACCCATTGCCTTATGTAAAATATTCCAAATAAAACAAGGTGAACCGGGTATATCTACCATATTATACACTTAAAGTCACTCCGTAAAGAGACATGATATCTATAACCTAGAGCTTTCCTAGATTATCCACTAATTTCATCTCCTGAATTGGTATAAAATGATCCACATTTGTCAACTGATCCACTACCACCAAAACTATGTCCTTAACTCTCGGGGTCCTGGGAAACCATATCATGAAGCTCATGGTTGCCTCATCCCACTTCCATATAGACACTCAAAGTTGATGGAGTGACCCTCCATGTCTCTAATGTTCATCCTTGACTCTCTGAAATGTTAGAAAATGAGAGATAAAACCATGCATATCTCCCTTCATGTAGAGTCACCAGAACCGCTGCTTGACATCATGATACAACTTGGTCTACCCCGAGTGCACTTCCCACTATGAAGCATGAGAGGATCTTATCAAATCCTCTCTTATGGAAGATGGATCCATCAAACTACCATGAACTAGGAGCACTCCATGTCTATCCAAATCCTAGCCTAAAATAAAACTACCTACTACCAACCTATCACACATTTCTCCACACTCTGGATCAAGCTTATAAATGGCCTTAAATCATTCTACCAATGAGGATGTGATAAATAAGGTTGTAAAAACCATTTCCCCTAGATCATCAAATATTCCCACCTTCCAGTATGCTAAAAAATCCATGATATTCCATCCATCTTCTGAAATTTTTTAACTTACTTCTTGAATTTTTATACTCAGTGCATCTGCAACTACATAGCCTTTTGGGGGAGAATATACCATATTGAAGTTAAATGCTTGAAAAATACTCTACCCAATGACTCTGATGAAGATTCATGTCACACTACGAGAAGATTTACTACAAAATCTTGTGGTCTGTATATAGTATAAATCTCTCCTTGAAGACAGCTGCAAGACTGGAAAAATAACATTATTTTTATTGTATTATTTTGAGGGAAACATTTTCTACCTTCTTGATCATATGACATAGGTCTTCCATCAACCTTGATACATAGACAAGATTTTTTTGTATTATAGGAAAACATAAGGGGTTTTTTAAGTTTTTTTTTAAATGAAAATTAGTATTAGTTTTTTTTAAATTAAATAAATATGAAATTAATTTAGGGAATCAACATCTTTTCCTCAGATCAATGACATATAAAATACATTTATTCCCTCAAAAAAATTCACCTTTTATTAGGAAGAATAAATTAGAAAGGATAAATATGTTGGGGGAGTCAATGCCTAATGCCTTACTCCCATAAAACCCATCCTACTCTCTTATTAGGAAAAAAATATCTCTCTAAACCTCCCCTATTTTTCCTCTCTCTCTCTCTCTAAATTTATCTCAGTTTTTTTCTCCATTCCACATTACTCTTTTGGTATCCTTACATAAGTATAAAATTTGTGAAGCTTTATTTAAAGGTATTTTTTCTAATTTATTTTACTATTTTTATTTATTTAGTTGTTTAATTGTTTAGTTTATTTTAATTATTTTATTTACTTAATTTTTTAGTTAATTATATTTAATTTGTAAATGATAGTAAATTAATAGTTAAATAATAATTAACCAATAAGTAAATAACAATATACAACTATTTAATTAAAAATCAATTCCTTATTAAATATTAACTAATATTCTTTAAACAATGATTAAATTTTAATAAAAAAAATGAACTAATGATTAATTGATGAATAAATAATAATTAAATATATATTAACTATTAATTAATATTCATTAACCAATTTTTAAATATTATTTAACTAATGATTAAATAATAATTAATTGTAACATGTTTTTCTAAATTTGATAAGAATACTATCAAACCTGAAAATGAGTTTCTTAGAGTTGTAGAGGATATATTTTGTTCAATGGAAAAAAACTTATATGTTAGAATACATTTTATAAGAAAATATTCCATGAAAATTATACAAAAATGATTTCATATTGAGAGACACTATAGGTATTTAGTTCATGAGTCAAACTGGAAAAAACACATCACATGGTGTGAAAAATATGGTGATGATTGTAGATTTCATTTGAGGGTGATTCAAGACATTTATCTTGGAGGGAAGATGATTTCTAAATTTGAGGCATCTTATACTTGCATGTAGACAAACCTAATACAAGATCATACAACATTGGATGTTGGATTTGTATCATTTATTATTTTTGAGATTAACATGAACTTCCAAGATGTGCTTTCAGCCCTTGTGCATGAGAGGATACAAAAAAATTTTGGTTATAAGATTTATTATGGAAAGGATTTAAGGGAGAAACATAAGGTAATTTTCAAGGTGTATGGAGATTGAGATGAATCTTATCAGGTGTCTCTATAATTACTAAAAATTTGAGGCAAACCAACTAACTTGTATTTCATCTAGATATGAATGAACATGTGTCTCAAGATAACCCAATCGGTCCTTCTCATGTTAAATTTCATTGGTTGTTCTTGGCATTAATTCTATGCATTTCATTTCTGTAAATAGTTTATACAGATTGATGGAATGTTTCAATATGGAAAGTACACTAGTGTATTGTGGATTGAGGAAACCCAATATGGTAAATGTACACCTCTTCCACTTGAAATTTATATATGGATAAGGAAATTATGAATCTTGGAATTGGTTTTTGACATGTATTAGTAAAAATTTCACCCAAATCCATGGTGTATAATTGCTATATAATTTTCATATAGTGATCAATGAGGAAATAATTGAAGATCATGTTATATGGCGATCCTCAAATGCACATCATCAATACTATATTAGACACATTTTCAATAACATGAAAAAGAATTTTCATAATGAAGCTATGAATAAGGCCATAAAAAATCTTGGTGAACAATTGGTTTTTTATTTTTTACCATTTAAACGTAATGATAATATTAATTTATATGTAATATGACCACTTTGTTATACCATATAAGCTAGATCAACAATGATTTGACCAACGATTGGAAGGAATTCATAGGGAAAATCATAGAGTGTATGGATATATGATGAAAATTACAAAACATAAATGGATATAGACATACAATGGGAGGAATAAGTACAAAATCATGACCAAAAACATTGTGGAGTGAATAAATGGTTTCTTTATGAGGATTATCAAGTTAAATATAACTAGAATAGTTTAGGAAAAATTTTATAATTGTGTAAAGTAATTCATAAAAAGATGAAGATACACCACATATAGGATTCATTGGGTGTTATGGTATGGATGACACTTTCAAAAAGAGATTGATAGGAACATTGATGAAACTTATAATTTTTGAGTATGAATGTTCAACTGAGAAGCAAGTAAATTATAAGTGAAAAAGTGTTAGGACCCCATCATAGGTATGAGTGGTCAAATGTTGGTGGTATTACTACACACAATGAATTATGACTATAGAAACTTACAGGAATTGTGGTTTCATGTGGGCACACCATTGTGGAATGTACCTTTTTGAACATATAATATGAACAATATGTTGATCCAATGTACCATATGGACACCATTGATAACTAATTTAATTCACCATGTATTCCTATTGGGTATTTGTTACATTTCTTAATTATTGGAGTTCTAAACGAATGTAGTGCAACCCTACGAGTCAAGTTTGTTGGCTCTAGGGGTGTCACAATGTAACATATGGGTGTCATACTGTGACACATATTTCCTTATCCCACATTAGAGACTAAAAGGGTGTTATAAATGGTATATAATTCATATCCATACCCATCCCCATGAAAAGGAATTTTTAGAGAGGGATGGTTAGTGAGCCACCCTGGTGGGCAGTGATCCCTGCTAAAGAACAAAACCAGGAGGGAGTGACCCAAAGAGAAAAATATTGTGATGAAGGGTCGTGAATCCCCAATGTAGATCCTAAAATTAGTATAGTAAGATTTAGGAAACCTCTGATTCAAAGGTAAATCACTGAGGGTGATATTTTGGGATTCCTAAATGAATGCAATGTAGCCCTATGAGTCTAGGTTGCTTGCTACAGGGGTGTCACGGTGTGATATATGGGTGTCAGTTTGTGACACATATTTACCTGTCCCACATCAGAGACTGGAGGGTTATTGGTCTTGATATATAATCCCCATACACCCCACATGACAAGGCCTTTTATAGGGGTATAGGTGGTGAGCCACCCTAGTGGGAAGTGAGCCTTGATGAAGAACAAAACCATGAGGGAGTGACCCAAAGAGGACAATATTGTGATGGAGGTTCCTACAACACAAATATAGATCCTACACCAATTATTGAAGATAAAACCATATTGATACATTACATCAATATTTTTCATCCATAAGGTAGACTGAAGTCCAAAAATATTCATAATGAGATATATTGGTCTTAAAAGTAAGGCAAGAGTTTGAGGTGAAACATATGTCATAGGGAAGGTCATATCAAGAAGCGATTCCCTAACATTGCTAAAACTAGTTCTCATTTTAATCCATGATGATGTACTACATGAAAATAATGTAATGTTATGAGTATTTAAAAATTGGATTAGTTTTGGACCCCGAGTTGGCCTTTTGGGTGGTTTTATAAATGTTTTATTGATTAAAAATCAACCTTTTGAAAATATATTACATATGAATTTGAAAATCAACCTTTTGAAAATACTCAATCAATTGAATTGATAGTTCAAGTATAATAAACATGTTCCTTCCAAAATTTCTAGTAATTGTTTAAAATATTCTAATTCTGATAATATTGATGATCTAAGTAAGAATGTAAAGTGTTTAAAAGGACTCATGAATAAGATCAATGGAAAATATTGAAACTAACTTTTCAAGAACAATGTAGATGTAATTATATACAATAAAATCTACGATAAACAAATATAAAACCATGTTGTAAAATTAAGAAAGATAAAATGGTTTTAACATAACTATTATATCCTACATTTTACCAATCATAACATTCTTCAAACCATAACATTATATTTAAATTTTACACTTACTTAATATTTATTTCATTTTTATGCATAGAGATGGAGGATATTACTCTACTCACTGAGAAGCATAGATATGTTTCACATGAGGTGTTAGTGGTTCATGAGGTTTGATTAGTTAGGGTGCATAGGGAACACCATTATCATCACATTACACCTCCAGCTGTTATTATACATTACCTAAGAGATGATAGATTTTATGGAGTCACTATATCTAATTATACATTATTGATCATCACCTCATTGATGACCTCACCAAGAGATGGGAACCTGAGATTCACATATTCCAATTACATGTGGTAGATATGACCATCACCCTAGAGGATGTGGTAGTTATGTTCGGTCTTCATATATAGAGTTCTACAGTAATAGAGATCACTCGTAGAGACTATCATGTGCTTTTACAATTATTTAAAGTCCTAAAAATCATGGGAGATGATAATGCTACATATGAAAGTTATCTATCTATTAATTGACTTAACATGCACTGCAAACATTTATTTACTAACACTAATGATTAAATTTTCACGTGTCACACCCATGCATATATCTTGTAGATCATTGGAGGGAGAATGTGCACTGATCACTCAATTATAGATGTCTATATGATGTATTTGGAGATACTTGAGGACTTAGATTAGGCTAGGAAATATATCCAAGCATCTGCATGCTTGGAATATACAAACAAAGCATTATGCACTACCTGACGATAAGATCACATTGATCTTTGGGCATCTGTCATCCTCATCTAGATGTAGGCATGGGGGCACATCCCTCCCTTATCCTCTATTATTATTGGTTAGAAGATTTATATAGATGTAATGTATGATGCTTCACATGGGCACTGGTATGATCACTCATATTTATTGTTTTCTAATGCTAATATGATTTATTTTACTTAATTTCTTATTATTTATCAGTTTATATATTATACATTATAGGTAGATTTAGGAACATTATTTACCAAGACATTGAGACACAATTTGGGTTCATACTATATCATGTTGGATAGTATACTACCTAATGGTGTAAGTATGTAAATTATTCTATTTTCCAATGAATTTCATAATATTATCATTTTTGGAAATTATTAACATAATATTTTAAAAAATTCCACCTGTCATTTCAAATTTCACAATTTCCATAATGAGGTATATTAGACCAGATTACTGCACACTACACCACTAGGCTTGACAATTCCAGGGTTATAGTGCCTCTCAAACACTTTCATATTATTGAGTGGCACTAAAATGATAGAGTTATGTGTCAATTTGGATGGGATAAACATATTCCATTCTCACCCATATAGCTAATAGTGCTTCATTCCCTAAAGTTTATAGGGATGAAGGATGTTAAATGGAGATGGAAACATGCATAGTTTGTCAACATCTGGGATAGATGTGCATCATTTCATATCCATGACATTCCTAAATCCTCCCCTTGATTCTTTGGCTAGGTGTATTTTTTCTTCCAATGGACTTTATTTCCATATTTGAAATAGGCAACATCATATTCCATTTCTTTCCCTTTGATCTTCCTCTTCTTTAAAGGGCGTGGAGAATCTTTAGAATTATAGATCTTTTCTTTCCATTTTTTTGTTCACCATAAGTACCGAAGGATTTTCAAGCTTTATCTCCTTGTCTACTTAGAGAAGAAGAGTGATAAGATCTAGAAGATAATTTTCAATGTTGTTCATATTAATATTTAAAAAAATGGAGATACTCTGAGGGAATAATTCTAGAATAATATTGGTGCCCAGATATTCAGGGAGTTTAAACCCTAGAAGCTCTAGGTGCTCAATGTATTCAATGAGTTTGACTACATGAGGCCCAGCTGGGGAACCCTCTCCAAGATTGATCTGAAAGGGCACATTTGAAATATCAAACCATTCTTGTCTAGCCATCTCTTGATAAAGACCATGGAGGTGATCAAGCATGCTTCACATATCCATATTTTCACGATACTTCATGAGTTTACTATACATGGATGAAAGCATCAAATATTGAACGTAGACCACATTGATAAAATGTTTTTGTAGACAAATAACTCTTCATCACTCATATCCTTAGCAGGAGGATCATACATTGAGGATTATAGCATGTAAGATTTCCATTCATGGTATAGAACAACCCGGATGTGTCTAAAACATTTCTGGAAGTTAATTCTAGTCAGGCGGTTGGATTTCTACGATATTGGTCGTAGAGATAATATGGATGAAGAGATTTCCATTTTATTCTACAATTAAATATAAGATCATTATTATTTTTTCTTGATTATAAATGATGTGAGAATTAATAAATTAATTGATTTTTATTAAATCTACCACTATTTTATCAAGTCCTAATTTCCCTCACCATTGAACTTAGAATGTCAAATTTCTAGAAAATTCTAGTGGAAAGGATCCATATTCCCCTTCACATAAACCCAAATAGGTATGTTAAATATACTTTAAGGTATTTATGTAGGAATTTATTTTCCACTGTGGGCTTGTAGTTCCTTGATCTGTTTAGTGGACTCCCCCATCCATAAATCTAACATGGATTTCCTCAACACTTGCCTCTGAGTTACATCATGTCTAGTGAGGGATACTTCTCTTGATGTAAGATGGTTAAGTAAACCCATAAAATTCATAATTCTATGTTAAAAGTAAGTTTCACAACAAGGGTTGATCAAAAACTTAGTTCTAAGTATTTTATTCCTAATCAAGTAATGGAAGGCGAATTCTAACATAATATTTAATTGATGGATTTTAATTTATTATGCATATATTTTATCTTGTTTTATAATTTACATGTGTTGTAAATATTAAGTATATGTTACTTAATTAAGTAACCATGTTGGAAAAAAACATTTATGCCTAATCCATTTATTTAAATTTTGTCTTCCTACATTAATTCATTCATTTATGTGATCACTTTCTTAAATCCATAAAAATTAAATAATTCATAAAAAAAATTAATTAATCAAATGAAATGTTCATGATCTTTATCTAATGGTTGATTTAATGAGTGGACATTAAATCAACCTATTACCAAGGGGAATAACTCCTATTACCAGTCTTTTCATGATTACAACATTTTACATGTCCACCTATATAACACCTGGGTTGGCATCATTATTATTTCATCTTGATCCACCTCTAAACGCATTGGGTAAATCCATTAATTAAAAGTATTTATAACTCACATGCATGTGAGAGGAACCAAAGTATTGGGTATTGTGGAATTATATAAATATTCTTTTCATAAAGGTCCTATATAATAATAGAGGGTGGGATGACTTGTAGGATATTATATTTAATTTAATAATAAATAATTGCAAACCCATATAATAAATTAAATCAAATAAATTCCAACACATACACTGCTCTTGGTCTAGCTCATCAAAGACCATACATTAAATTTATACACAAAATTAAATGTATAATGTTCATTTATTTATATGTTCTTTATTATTAAGATAAACATACTTGCATTAATTAATTAATTAATTAATTTCCTTTCATTTTAATGACCATATGAATCCTCTTGGTGATAACTATCATAAAGGAATTAATAGAAAATAAATGGTAGAACCAAACTTTTATCAATGGAATTATTCTCTTCTTATAATTATCTTATATGGTATAAAACACATACATATCATAGAGATCCCAATAAAAACTTTATTCTCATAAATGAAGAATGAAATAATTGATATTAGAAATTAAGAAACCTATACCAATGAAATAGTAACTTGACCTTTGGAATAGTAACACGACCTTTAGGAATAGTAATTTAGCCAGTAGGATAGTAACCTCATCTATAAAAGTATAAATAAAATTTAGTGATCTTATAAATTACAATATGATATAATTTCATCATAGTATAAGTAAATAAATATTTTAAAAATCAATAATTAAGTGTTGGTATTTTTATAAAACATAAATGTTTATTTATAATTTTATAATTAATATAATTATTTAAAAGAAATTTTATTTTCATAAAATAGATTCATAAATTAACATTTTTTTCTTATTATTATAAGATAATTTTATAAGACCTTAATTAATTTTTCACAGTGTTATAAAATCAGTTATAATTTTAAAATTAGTATTTTCCAAGTAAATGATAATTTTAATTAAAAATTAAATTTATCATATTTAGAAAATTAGTTTCAAAAAATGGTTTTAATTTTTGAATTATATACATAA
Source organism: Viscum album (assembly GCA_963277665.1). NCBI lineage: Eukaryota > Viridiplantae > Streptophyta > Magnoliopsida > Santalales > Viscaceae > Viscum > Viscum album. The sequence goes on along the minus strand of OY728141.1, from coordinate 433,193,303 downwards.
AAAAATCGTTAAGATGAATTTTTGGGATTTTTCTAAAATACTAGAATTTTTTGGCAAATAGTAAAATACAATAATTTATGATAAAAGCTAAATACATAAATTATAGAGTCGTAGATGATTTGTGGATAATTTAATCCCAGAATATAGAAATATAATTAATTATTTTAATATATGTAGTGATAATTCTCTAACTATTCATAGTCTTAAGCTAAAAAATAAAATAATGGATAAAATAATGAGAAAACACCCATCTTCTCCCCTATAAATACCACCCCTCACCACCTATTCACCTCGCACCTTCCAAGCCTTGAATCTTGTACAATTTCTATCCAATAATATTCCAAATCCCCTCCCCCATGTCCAGGATCCCTTTGTCTCATCAAAAGACCAAACCCTTTACCCTAAGGAGGTTCTTAAAGAGGAGAAATTTAAGAGGTAAAATCCTCTTTCTTTTTCTTTTAATTTCTTTTCAATTTCATTTATTTTATTATACTATCCTCACCTCCAATTATCCAAGTGGAATGATAAATTTAGTATATTTAATATAATATAATTTTATAATGTTAATGTAATAATTAATCTTCAAATCTCTTCCCCTTTACTTTTATTCTAAAAATTAAATTATCGTCACTGGTGTGTCGATTTACCGCCACCATGGATGATGCATTGTAATTTTTCTTTTACCACCTTAAAGGATGGTCATAAAACAATTATAATTTTTTAAATAGATTATAAAATTTTTTTTATAACACTTTTTATTTTTTTAAACTATCATATATACATAATATTAAAAAATAAAATGGAACTCGTTTGTGTTGATAAAAAACCGCCAAATTAATCTAAATGATTATCATTAACATTTTATCTAATGATTCATATTCATACCATATAACCTAATGATATATAATATCATTTAATATTATATAATTAAATTAATAACACACAATTTCAATTTAAGATAATTGACCTCATTTTTCACAAACTTCCATACTTGTATACAAACGAACCAATCCTGAAAACCAAGGAAACGAACAGTCCTGAACGATAGAATTGAACTCTACAACTCATATAAAAGGAAATTAATGAACTTAATAAAACTATAATGAATCAAATTATCATATAAAATGTTTTTAATTTATTAATTAATGAATTTAATTTGATTATCTAGGATATTAAAGTGAAGAAAGCACTCAGATATAAAGTAAGAGGATTCTCGAACCCCACTCTCTTTCTTTGGGTTTTCCCTCTTTCACTCCATTTTCAATATGGATTTTCCTTTAATGTTCCTTAAATATAATTTCTTTTTTCCTTACCTCTTCTTTTCTGGGATATACATGCTTCTGATTTGGTTTTATGACAAATGTAATGATTTTTCCAAAAGAACTCTTCTTTCTAAAAAACACACCTTTTACTTGAGATTGTTTCTTCTTCACTCAAGATCGATGATTCTTATACCAAGTATGTTATCCCCCTTTCTTTTGGGAACCCCAAATTTTATCCATGAATGTATACTTTGTGAAAATAAACTCATTCCCTTCCATGAGTTATTTGATGTCCAAGATTGATATACATTCTATGTGGCATGCAAGATTATGTAAATGTTATGATATGATGAGTGTGCCTGGAATTATATAGCGCGTGTAAATGTTATGATGTGATGGGTGCACCTGAAATTATATAGCACTCTGATACATTGGTTAATGTGACGTATCTCATGAGATAAAGTGAAATATGTGTGAACATGATGCTAGCTTGGTTCACAACTATGTGTGGTGGTTAACCACCAAGACGTGATGTTTCATTTTTATGTATTTCCACATTCCATGCCTTTATCTAATACTTCATATCATGATTATGATGATGATCCTGTGATCATGTTATGATGATGATTATTCTGCTCACCCATGTTATATTGATTCATGTTCTTATCTATTCTCTTACTGGACTTTTAGATCACCCCTTTATTTGATATATATCCTCAAGTGACTACTTGTACCAATGAGAAAAAGATTGCCACTAAGAAGCTAGAGAAGAAGGGATTAAATAAATGTTTATATTCTATTATGTAAAAGTTACATATGGTCCTAATTTTCCCAAGACACTAAACCTTTGGATCTTGGTTTTATAGCGCTATTATGTTTTTATCTTTAAAATGATGTAATAGCTATGTAAGAAAAAGTAGGATCATTATAAATTCTGCCAGTATTTGGGAGACTACTCAACATGCACTATCTTTCTACACGTTGCGTACCTCTGTTACCATGTATCTAGGTCACACGCCTAGGGATTCAGCATGTTGACTCAGCCAGACTACATTGTGTGTACATGTCTGCTACACATCGTGTATCCTCTTTCTGTGTGCTCGAGATACTCATTCAGGTCATCAGCATGTATCTGAGCGAGATCACACAACGTGTATAGGGGAAAGAGACTAAATGGTGTGTGCCTCCAGCTACACATCGTGTATCTCTAATTTCGTTTATCCAGATAACTTGTCGTGTATCTCAGACATGGGTGTTGATAAACTACATGATATTTACACTCCAAACACCTCATGTATATCATAAAAGTTCCAAGTTTTCAGTCTCACATGGTTTGACCGTGTATTATGACAACACAGATTTCACTATTTAGACCGTTAACATGTACGAACTACATAGCGTGTACACCGTATACACAATGTTTAATCCAAAAACTGTGTGTCAGGATGGTCGGTCAACACATAATGTACATCACATGTAATAACTACATAGCATGTTGTGTATCTTGCGACATGGCTAGGTGTAGCATACATGGGTACATGACGTGTACTCCAACTACACGTCGTGCACTACGGGAAAAAGGGCTTTTTGCGACGGAGGTAACGACCCGTCGCAAATAACCAACTATTTGCAACGGGATTTCGTCTCCCGTCGCAAATAGTTTGGCGCGGATAGTGCGCCAAACCGCATGAAGGTTATTTGCGGCGGTGGGATCCCACCGTCTCAAATAGTTAAGTATTTGCGACGGGCCCCGTCGCAAATAACCGGCAGCGGTTTATATCTTTTTGCGACGGGACACCTTTTGCGACGGGGCCCGTTGCAAATAACTGGCGGCGGTTTATAGCCTTTTGCGATGGGATGTCGTCCCGTCGCAAAAGGTGTGTCGGTAGGGACTATTTGCGACGGGTCCAGTCGCAAATAACCTTTTAACCGCCGACAATAATTAATGTGGACGTAGGTATTTGTGACGGGTCTCGTCGCAAAAGAAACTATTTGCGACGAGATACCCGTCGCAAAAACTCCTGTCGCAAATAATCTAACATATATATACCCCCATCCGTTTTCCTCTCATTCCTCTCAAATTTTAGATCATGTTTCTCTCTAAACTCTGATTTTAGAGAGATAATTTTTCTAAGTTAATTTTTTTGTTCACGAAGAAGTTTTGAAGCTGTCTGCGTCAATAGAAAATCAGTCTTAAAGGTATTTATGTTTTTTTAATTTATTATTGATTTCATTTTTTATGTTAATTTTTTTATTGTTGATTAGTTGTAATTAAATTAAATTTATATTGTTTTGTCATTAATATTTATTTGTACTAATAAATTGAAATTTTTAGTATTAATTTTTAATAATTATTAGTAATTATTAATTATTAATGATAACTAGTAATGTATATAATTAATTTGTAGTAATTAATAATAATTGGTAATAAGTAGTAATAAATAGTAATAATTAGGAATAATTAGTAATAATTAGGAATAATTAGGAATAAATATTAATAATTAGTAATAATTAGCAATAATTAGGAATAATTAGCAATAATTAGTAATAATTAGCAATAATTAGTAATAAATAGCAATAAACAACAATAATTAGTAATAGTTAGTAATAAATTGTAATAATTAGTAATAAATTGTAATAATTAGTAATAAATACTAATAATTACTAATAATTACTAATAAATACTAATAATTAGCAATAAATACAAATAATTAGGAATAATTAGCAGTAATTAGAAATAATTAGCAATAATTAGAAATAAATAGCAATAATTAGCAATAATTAGAAATAATTAGAAATAATTAGCAATAATTAGGAATAATTAGCAATAATTAGAAATAATTAGAAATAATTAGAAATAATTAGCAATAAATAGCAATAAATAGTAATAAATAGCAATAAATAGTAATAAATAGGAATAATTAGTAATAATTAGGAATAATTAATAATAATTAGGAATAATTAATAATAATTAGTAATAAATTGTAATAGTTAGTAATAAATTGTAATAATTAGTAATAAATACTAATAATTAATAATAAATACTAATAAATACTAATAATTAGCAATAATTAGGAATAATTAGCAATAAATAGAAATAAATAGCAATAAATAGAAATAAATAGAAATAATTAGCAATAATTAGGAATAAATAGAAATAATTAGCAATAAATAGAAATAAATAGAAATAAATAGAAATAATTAGCAATAAATAGCAATAATTAGTAATAAATAGAAATAATATTAATAAATAGGAATAATTAGTAATAATTAGGAATAATTAGTAATAATTAGGAATAATTACAAATAATTAGGAATAAATACTTATAATTAGTAATACTTACTAATAATTTGTAATAATTAGCAATAATTAGGAATAATTAGAAATAATTAGGAATAATTAGCAATAATTAGTAATAATTAGCAATAATTAGTAATAATTAGCAATAATTAGCAATAATTCGTAATAATTAGTAATAAATTGTAATAATTAGTAATAAGTTGTAATAATTAGTAATAAATTGTAATAATTAGTAATAAATTGTAATAATTAGTAATAAATTGTAATGATTAGTAATAAATTGTAATAATTAGTAATAAACACTAATAATTAGAAATAACTACGAATAATTAGTTATAAATACTAATAATTAGTAATAAATTAGCAATAATTAGTATTAAATACTAATAATTAGTAATAAATACTAATAATTAGTAATAAATACTAATAATTAGTAATAAATTAGCAATAATTAGCAATAATTAGTAATAAATAGCATTAATTATTAATAAAAAGTAATAAATATTAATAAATAGGAATAATTAGTAATAATTAGGAATAATTAGTAATAATTAGGAATAATTAGTAATAATTAGGAATAATTAGTAATAAATATTAATAATTAGTAATAATTAGGAATAAATACTAATAATTAGTAATATTTAGCAATAATTAGTAACATTTAGCAATAATTAGGAATAATTAGCAATAATTAGGAATAATTAGCAATAATTAGTAATAATTAGCTATAATTAGTAATAATTACTAATAAATACTAATAATTACTAATAATTACTAATAAATACTAATAATTAGGAATAATTAGGAATAATCTGCAATAATTAGGAATAATTAGCAATAATTATCAATAATTAGCAATAATTAGCAATAATTAGCAATAATTAGCAATAAATAGGAATAAATTGTAATAATTAGGAATAATTAGGAATAATTAGGAATAATTAGAACTAATTAGAAATAATTAGAAATAAATAGCAATAATTAGGAATAATTAGCAATAATTAGGAATAATTAGTAATAAATAGGAATAAATTGTAATAATTAGTAATAATTAATAATAATTAGTAATAATTAGTAATAATTAGTCATAATTAGTCATAATTAGTCATAATTAGTCATAATTAGTCATAATTAGTCATAATTATTCATAATTAGTCATAATTAGTCATAATTAGTAATAATTAGTAATAATTAGATACAATTTTCCTTTCTTGGTTGATCACCTTACAAGTAGCGTTGCAATAGGACAACTCAAGTCATGACCTTCTCATCTATAAGAATTATCTCACATAACTCTTTACATAGACCATTCTTCCTTGAAAATTTAAGGAAAAGATACTGACGTCCCCTCAAATTTTTAAGGAAGAATGATCTATGTAAAGGGAGCGAGATGATTCTTAAAGACGAGAACGACATTACTTTTGTCGTCCTATTGCAACACTACTTGTGAGGTGATCAACCATGTAAGGACAAATATAGATTTTACATTGGACATGGCTGACACAAACTTTTTATTGTGCATGACCTGACAATTGGAGACCCTTTAAGATTTCAACATGTTAAGAATAGAGTAAAGCCTATTGTGAATATTGATAATTTTAATATTTTATAAATTTTTTATTATTTTAATAATATTACTATTGTTTTTTCATAAATATTGATAATATATTTTTTTATTAGTTATAATTAGATATAATTAGTAATTAGTAAACGAAAACTGCTTGGATAATGAAGGGAAAATTTGTAATCATATCCACAATGATGATTACCAAATTTCCTTTCATTATTCAAGCAGTTTTCATTTTGCTAAGTATTTCTAAGTATTGCTAAATTAGTAATAATTAGCAATAAATAGTAATAAATGGTAATAATTAGTTAGGAACTGTTAGAAATAAATTTTAATAAATTCCAAGAACCTGGCACAATTTCTAGTGGATTGACGACACTCCTTTTGCTCGATGACTTTTCTCCTTTCAACTCTCACCAACTCAAAAAAATATGAAAAATGTGCTGCTACATAGGAATATTAAATCTCGTATACACGAGATTGGATATGCATTCGTAGGATCATATTTTTTATAATGTTTTCAGGCGGTGACAGTTGGAAGAAGACGATTCATCGATGAAAAGGGGGCTCTTTTGTCCGAAAGCTCATTTACTTGCATCTTTCTCACACTGAAATCACAATAAAGAATCTGGTCGGAGATATGTATATTCATTCTCATGCATACGAGAATGAATATGCGTACCTCCGACCAGATTCTTCATTGAGATTTTAGTGTGAGAAATATGCAAGTAAATGAGCCGTCAGACAAAAGAGTAGCCATCAATCCACTGGAAATTGTGTCGCCTTTAATTAATGGTAATTATTAAGAAGTAGTAGTAATTATTTATCTTCTTTTTTTTTATAGTGTTTTTATAATTTCAAATTATTCAAAAACAGTGATGATTTTATATTTTGTAGAAAAATATGGAACAAGGAAGTTGACATCAGTCACTATTAGATGATCACGCTTAGATAAATCAGCACATAAATCCAAATGGTTCAGGTTTAAATCCTATATATATTAAGGGTGTTGAAGCTTTCTTAGAATTTTCATCATCAAAACCAGAATATGTTTCAGAAGGCACAATTAAGTTTCCTTGTAAAAAATGTGCTCTGAGAACGTTTGACACATTTGACAAGGTTGGGGGACATCTCTTGCGATTTGGTTTTCAACCAGATTATGTTTTTTCGTATCAACATGGGGAACGTAGTTCTAGAGAAGATACTAATAACTTGATTTTGGATCCATCATAGTCCCAAAATTTAGTACATGATGTTGTAGGTCCATCTATTCAACAAACTGAAACTCACAATGATATTGATTTAACTCCTGAGTTGGCACCATCCGAATTTTATGAGTTGTTGAGGTATGTTGAGGATGCATTATATCCTGGTTGCAAGATAAGAAAATTAGAAGTGGTTGAAAAATTTATGGCTATTAAATCAGATAATTCAATGTCAAACAATTGTTTTGATCAGATATTTTCTTTGGTTAAAACACTATTACCTAAAAGAAATGTGTTTCCTGCAAATTACTATGAGAGAAAGAGGTTGGTTAATAATCTAGGTCTTAGTTATCAGAAGATTCATGCATGTGAAAATGATTGCATCTTATATTCTGGTGAAAATGATTCGTTGGATAGTTGTCCGATATGTGGACAATCGAGGTATAAAGAATCTCAACCAGGGAAGTCTGGATCGATTCCTGTAAAATAGTTGAGATATTTCCCCCTTACACCCAGGCTGAAACGTTTATTTATGTTTCATAACACAGCGTCAATGATGTCATGGAACAAAACCAATATTTCAACCGGTAAAAGCTTGAATCATCCATCTGATGGTGATTCATGGAAACATTTTGATTGTCTGCATCCGTCTTTTTCTTTAGAAGCCTGAAACATGCGATTGGGTATTTCTACTAATGGTTTCTATCCATTTGGTTCTTATGGTAGTCAGTATTCATGTTGGCCTGTCTTTATAACTCCGTACAATCTACCTCTATAGATATTGATGAAGGAGACCTATATCTTTTTGACCTTATTAATCTCAGGACATCTGAAAAATAATATTGATGTTTATTTGAAACTATTGATTGATGAGTTAAATGCATTGTGGAGTAATGGTGTTAGTACATATGATGTTCCTGAGAAACAAAATTTCACATTAAAAGATGCATTGATGTGGATGATTAGTGACTTTCCAACATATGACATGTTATCTGGTTGGAGTACACATGATCCGAAATCATGTCCTTACTGTATGAAAGACAACAAAGCTTTTATGCTCATCAATGGAAAAAAACCTTGCTATTTTGACTGTCATCGCAGATTTCTTCCAACCGATCATCCTTTTCGAAGGAAAAAATCTCATTTCAGAAAAGACACAATTGAAAGGGATGAACCTCCAAAAATGATCTCAGGTACAAAGTTAAAATCAGTTGTATTTTTATTACCTCCCATCACATTTGGGGAAACAGTAAACCAACAGAAAATTCATGGCTTTGGGAAAGAACGTAATTGGATAAAATGAAGAATTTTTGGGGATCTCCCATATTGGTCTGATTTGTTGGTCCGCCACATGTTGGATGTCATGCACATTGAGAAGAACTGCTTTGATAATTTATTTCATACAGTTTTGGATACACCAGGTAAGACAAAAGATACTATAAAAGTACGATTAGATCTTGCCCAAATTTGCAGGAGACCAGAACTTGAACTATTTGAAAATGTTAGATCACAGAGGTTAATGAAGCCAAAAGCAGCTTATACACTATCCAAAGAGATTCATTTATTATTTTTTCAGTGGATTTCAAATTTGAGACTTCTAGATGGTTGTGCTTCCAATTTGGGAATACGTGTTAAGAATGGTCATATTACTGGATTAAAAAGTCATGATTATCATGTTATAATGGAAAGACTTATGTTGATTAGATTCAGAGGTTTTTTGAATTCTATGATTTGGGATTCGATAGCGGACATATCATATTTTTTTCGAGACATTTGTGCAGCGAAAACTGACTACGATGCGCTAAGCAAACTGGAAGAAGATGTTGCTGTAATTATATGTAAGCTGGAAAAAATCTTTCCACCTGCTTTCTTTGACTCAATGGAACATCTGATATTACATTTTCGACATGAAGTTAAATGTAGAGGTCCAGTATAGTTTCGATGGATATACCCATTCAAGAGATGCATGCAGAAATTGAAGAAAAAAGTATGTAACAAAGCATCAGTTGAAGGCTCAATTGCTGAAGCTTTTTTGCAAGAGGAAATTTCTTTTTTCTTCTCTCACTATTTTGAATCTGAATATCCCTCAAAACAAAACCGCATGGGATAGAACGAGGTAAATGTTAATTATGAAATGGACAATCATTTACCAGTTTTTAATCAACCAAATCTTGGCTTCAGTGGAGTTCAAGAACGATAGCTTTCAGATGATGAACATCACAGAGCTCATACATACGTTCTGCTCAACTGTGAAGAAATGACAGCATTTGTACTGTGAGTTCTTCTATCAATTATTCTATAATTTCTGTTATAGTATGTAAACTTATTTTATTTGTAGGTTATATGATAATCATATCAAGAAACAAGTTCCACAAATTATAGCAGCTGCTTTTGAAGAACACAGATAAAAAAAAATTATCAATGGTTTCAAAAGCTGGTAACATAAATTATTAATGGTTTAATATCAATTCAGTTTACTATTTATTATATTGATAATTGTTTTACAAATTTTTAGGTGTCTCAACATGCTGATAAAATTGATAAGCGACTGTGTATATTGAGTAATCCACCATCCAAAATGGTTAAATCTTATAATGCATATGTGGTGAATGGTTTTCGATTTCATACATGTGCATATAGGGAATAAAAAAACAATGAACATTGAAGTTTTTTTGAGAGGATCGCACCATAGAGAAACTGAAGTTGACTTTTACGGCATTCTGGATGAAGTTATTAAGATATGTTATCTTGGAAAAAATTACATAATGATGTTTAAATGTTAGTGGTTGGATACTAAGAGAGGCTTGCGTGTTCATCCGACTCATGGAATCATCGATATTAAATATAAAAGTCTTCTTGTAGTAAATGAACCATTTTTTACTAGCTCAACAGGCATATCAAATTTATTATGCAAAGTACTGTGCTACTTCAAGAGACCTGGGTGATTGGTGGAGCATAATAAAAATGAAATCTCGGGAAAATCAATTTACTCAAACTGAATGTGGTTCTACTGAAGTGGAAGAAATTGAAATTTTTCAAGAGACTACTCAAAATCCATCTTTTTCACAAAGAAACATGAATATCGATGAGGACACCCCGCAATTAAGGGTCCATGGTGATGAAGATGTTAATGATGTTATAAATGAAATTGAAATGACAAGGGATGATGAAAGTGAAACTCATATGGATATTGATGATGTCCAGGAGGAATATGAAGACATTGACATCGTTAGATATGAAGATGATGATGAAGGTAAACATTGGCATAGTTAAATGTTGGTTATGATCATAACTAATATATATATATATATATATATAATAGTTTTTTTCAACTATCTGCTAACAACAATCATTTTGTGCTTCAGATGGACTCCGATCTATTGTGTGACTTAGAGGAGGCTGAGCTACCTTTGGATGAGGGGGATGTGGGATCATCTGACCCTCAGCCTACTGGTGGTTCAGGAGGTACGTGGAGGGGGCGCAGTCTTGCGCGACTGATGATTCCTGACCCTATCTCCGAGTGACGTCCACATCTTGGCTTCGATCCATGCACACAGAGGTACGGTAACCTGTATATTTTAGTTAGATTTCATTAATTTATTTATATATATACTAATTATTTTATTATTTATTCTTTTTTCACAGTTTTGCGCATTTAGCTGTTGGACAGGGGAGCGCTACCTTGCGCAATTATTTTTCTCAGCCATGGACCACATGAGAACAGATTCTCGTTGATGTGTAGCTCGACATGTACAATCATTGGCTGGTACGTAAATAAATAATATTTATTTTGAACTTTATTTTATTAATAACTTGATATTATAAATTATTTGTAGGGTTTATGGTATCCCATCGATGATATCATGTGTAACAATATCTATGCTGCATGGGAGGTGGCTATGTGTGAGCGTTTGTGTCAGTTTTTGCACAATTTGAGAAAGACGACCATTAAGAAAGCAGGAACGACGGTATTTGATGAGTCGTGTAAAGCCCACCGACCAGAGTACATTTCATCTCAGGTTTGGGATGGATTATGTGCACACTAGTTGGGTGGTGGATTTTAGAGGAGGTCTTCATTGGGTCGGCAGAACCGAGGGAGACAGGAGGTGACGCATCGAGCTGGTAGTCGTACATTCAGTACGCATAGAGAGCATCTGGTAAGTATTTTTTTTAAATATTTTATATAACTTCAAATATAAACAGTTTATTTTATATTCATATAGGCAGTCGAGCATCCCGATATTACAGAGTATGATGTTTATCGGAGGATGTACAGTGATCCAGCCACCGGAGAGATTAGAGGTGATCGCCAGCGTCAGATTGTGGTTAGTCTTATTTTTTTCAGTTTGAAAATTAACTGCATATAATATTTTCACAATTTTAATTTCAAATTAGAATTGAAGGAGTCATATGAGGCTGTGACTTCTTAGACACAGGCTGAGGGTCAGGACGATGCAACTGATCAGACCAGTGCCCACCATTTCAACGAGGCGGCATGAATGCAGGCGACTCAGTATGGCTTTGAGAAGGGCCGAATAGTTGGTATCGACTCTCATGTGACTCCTTGTACTTATTATGGTACTGTTGCGATATTGGCGTCCAACTCAAGAGGATCTCGTGGAGATGCATCATATTCTAGCTCACAATATCGGGAGTAGTTCCGAGCTCATAATGGCCTTATAGAGAGTTTGCAGAAGCAACAAGAAGAGATACATCAGCAGCAGCAACACGAGTGCATCGATGGCAGCAGCAGCATCACGAGCAGATGAAGTACATGCGTCGTCTGACTCGTAGTTTAGGGATGAAGTTTCCTCCACCAGCTCCTCCAGAAGACGACCTCCAATGATTTTTTTATGTCAAAAACATTTGAATTTAAATTTGTTGTAATATGAACTATTTACAGTTTTTGTCTTATATCGGTGCGATTATTACATAATTTAATTTTTAATATTTTATGATTTGTTTTTGTGAATATTGGGAATTTTAATATTTTTTATTTATTTTTATTATTTTAATAATATTAATATTATTGTTTCATTAATCATAATTTTATTAAATATATTTTTTTAGTATTATATTTTTTAATATTTTTTTATTTTACTAATAATAATAATAATAATAATTTATGATTTTTTAATATTATTTTGTGAATATTGAGAATTTTAATGTATTTTTATTTTAATTATTTTAATAATATTAAAATTAATTTTTCAATAATCATAATTTTATTAAATTTATTTTTTTTTAATTTATTTATTATTTGCGACAGGTTTCCGTCGCAAATAGTCTAAATAATTTTTTTTAAAAGTATTTGCGACGGGATTACGGGTCCGTCGTAAAAAAGTTTATATTTATAAAGTATATAATCAGAGACTTATTTGCGACGGGGAAGTAGCCCGTCGCAAATAATATTTTTTGCGACGCCGTTTTCCGCAACAGGCTATTTGCCACGGGATCCCGTCGCAAATAGCCCATCGCAAATATCTAGAATTCTAGTAGTGGTGTAACCCTATCTTATCAGTAATAAATTGGAAATTCTCAATGACATCTATGGTTGTTCTTTATCTATTCTCAAACCTTTAAGAAAATGAAAAATTTAACGAACAAGATTAATATGTTGATAACATGTTGATTTAAAATAGATTAAATAATGAATACTATGAAGTGAAAATTCAACCACGATTGCGTATGTATCAATAATCAAATAAATAATTATAAATTCAAACATGACAACTCTAATACCACTTTTTGGTTTCATTTGCAGTGGAAGCATGTGGTGGTGGGAGATATATTAAAATTTACATTAATACTAAGTTTCTCGAAACCTTAAGGAGGATCTTGCATGTCAAATTTATAATTAATTTATTTAATTTTAGAAAAAACAAATACCTAGGCTAAGGATATTTCTTCTATGTGAATGTTGATCATCCAAAAATATCCTTTCGAATTTTGTTCATTGTGTTTTGAGGTTCCAAGGATAGAATTCCTATAGCAGTGATCCACACGCGCTCCTTTGATCTCCAAGCAATACTAATCGATCTCCAGGTGCTAGTGCAGTGAATCTATTTTCTTTCGTTTTTTGTGTTAATTGCTCATCCTTTAGTCTTGAAGGAGTCTCTCTTTCATTTCTCATTCTTAAGAGGGAGAGAGAAGGATAATTAGAGAGTGAATTCATTGTGCGCAACAATTTTTTATTTTTGATTGTAGCCACACACACAATAGACATAACCGTCTATTTATAGAGGTCGGGTTTATGTTAAAATATTATCTAATTACATGTTAGCTCTTAAACAATATTATAACCTTTAATAAACTCTATGACCCATAATAATAATATTATCTTTATTTTGTGGCGTGCACCAAATTACACAATAAAAAATATTATTCAACTGACTTGTTAATTAATATTTTTCACCAGACACGGTCTTGGTAGCATTTATTTAACCCCCAAATAAATATTTAATTTCAATATTTTGTTCATTAATAAACATTTTTTATCGATAAAACATAAATAAAATTACCCCTCGGTCTTGAGAATAATATTTATTCAATTAATTAAATCTAAATAGAATTTAATTGAGATCATTGAAAACACTTAGTGTGTGACCCTCTATGATTATTTCCCGTTGGAATTAGACATGATTTCCTAAGGTCTAAGATTACTATCTAATAATGGGTCAATGTACTCAATAGAAAGAACTTAATGTCGCTACGATAAAAACCACATATGAATTCTCATTATGTAATATAATCCCTTTATCACAATATCTCATCAAGCAGGCTGCACATCCATGTCACCAACATATATGTTCGATACGTCTTTCATTGACTAACTGAAATAAACACTTTGTTACCCCATGACCATGGAATTTAATGTGAAAGTTATATTCAAATAAAAGGGATTAGATATCAACTTCCATAAATATGGAAGGTAAAATCTTTCCAACTTATCCATTGATGTCATGTCAATCATGGTGCACCTAACATATCATACCTCGCCAAGAGCATATGTCATCATGGTTTTTGTTAGTAAATCTAAGTTCATGAGTCATGACATGCATTAATGATAATTTTAAAGTCTAAGAACCACTACACATGGTCATAGATAAGAATATATCTGATGATATCAAAACATTCATAATTCTTACCGGCGGGTCTGTTCTTATAATCTCCCGTCTTGGAGATTACCAAGTATGAACTTCATGAGAAGAAGACCCATCTGCTTATGAGTACTCACACCTAACAGTCTATGTACCATGTGTCTCATCATAGTATGTTATCCAATCATAGAACATTATTTAAGAATATCATCATAGCACATCAAGGTTCTCATTATAAAGGGGAACTTCTATGACCTTATCAATGAAAAGTATAGTCTAGGACATTATTACATTAGAGTCATGCAGAAAAATGAACAATATGTAATAAGATATTTTATTAAATATTTAACATATCGAATATACATGTAATCAAAGTACAAACAGTTGATCCTAGGACACTAACTCCAACAATAGTCACATAACAAGTATTTTATTCCTTCAAGGGATTGGTTAGGTAATATGTCACCGTACACTTATATGGAAACTCTGTATAAATGGTTGTGAACCAAAACCATAAGCAAAACCACTTAATTAAACTCCATGCCCTTCAAAAACTCTCACGGTGACATACCTCCATCAAAGAGACGGGCAACAACGTGTTGGCGTTGTCTCAGGATGTCCATTAGCTAGGTTGCACTGAAGCCCCATCATCCCAAGACAATTCCACCATGTTTTCGGTGGAATTGTTACTCTTGAAAGATTCAAAAATTAGAGCGAGATGAGATGGAGAGGAAGGGAGACCACCGTAAAGAGAAACTTACCAAGATTTGCCAAGAACTGGTGCCAAAATCACCCAGAGGAAGGGGAACCAAGAGAAGAGAGGGGAGAGCCCCCCTGGTCCGCATGAGCTGAAACCAAAGATAAACAAGGGGCTGGCTCTCTAAAAACCTGAGGGGCATAATTGTAATTCTGCACCATAAAAGCCCCACTGGGAAGTCAGTGGAGGCCACTGGTTGGCCGATGGACGCCTAAAGGCTAGCAGACCCATGAGCTCGGCCATCCGACCTTCCTCAAACTGTCATACGACCCCAAAACCTCTTCCAAAAACATTCTCTTGAGGTGTGCCAACCTTCAAAATACTCCTTCGAACCTTGGTTCTTTAAATGACTTGTCTACTGAATAAAAGTTCAAATTCCCCCAGGGAATTCCAACTTGTCCATACACATTGGGTATTATAGTTGATAGGTTAAGACGTCGCATACTTATGATATGACTTTTTGGTGTTAGTTGTCGGCCTTTGATCTATTGGAGTCGAGTTTAGGGTGACACACTCTTCTTACAGCGCACAGGTGGGGTCCTTGTGAGTTGCGTCATGTCATCATATCATAAATTATTATTTGTTATTAATAATATTGTTAATTATTAATTATATTATTAATTATTAATGTTGTTTTTTATTAATTAATTATATTAATCAATTATTAACTATATTATTAATTATATTACTGGTTGATAATTATAATAGTAAATTATTAATCATATTATTATTTATGAATCATATTTTTATTTATATTTATCATATTCATATTTATATTATGAAGCCCAAATCTCGCGATGGAAATCCTCAAAAGGATGTCAAATATCCTTCCCCTGTAAATGAGTGACTTGTATGAAGTTTTAAGTTATATTTTCGGATTAATTTATTTCATGTAATTGTGAATGAAATAACATGAGGGATCGTTGGATTTAGGTAAAAGAGTGAAATGATTGTATTGATAAATAGGTTAGTCATAAACCCAAAAAAGTAAACAAAAACATGTGGGTTATTTAGGAAAAATAAATGTGATAAAAACAGTAATATATATAGATATAATTGGAGTGTATGTTTTTATACTATTTAAATGTGAGTTATTTATTATACTATTTAAATTAGGAATACAAAGAAAAACTCACACAACACCCATCAAGACGGAACGACCATAAAAAAGAAAAAAAAAAGGAAAAAAAAAAAAGAATACGTGTGGACCAAAAAAACAAAAGATGAAAGACCAGCCCCCCGCATTTCAGCACCGTCACCTGCACCGAAAGAACGCCATGCTCCTTCTTCGGGACCACCTTCCCCACCACGCTCTCATCGGGATTATAGAAGTTCAGGTGCCGCAGCTCCGCGTCCGCGGCGGCGATGGCGAAGTCGGCGCCTCGGTGGTTGCAGAGGAGCTCCGGTTCCCCGACGGGGTTGGTCACCACCTCCCCCGCAAACGCGTAGTACGTCACCAGAGCCTGCGCCAGTGCATTTCGAAGAACGCGGACGGCTCCCACCGCGCCGGATGGTGTGCCGCCGCCGCCGTTCTTGTAACAGAAGAATACGCCGACGTCCAGCGGGGGGAGGAGCCGGTCGAGGTTTGACAGCGGCAGCCGATGCTCTTGAGGGCAGCGCCGCCGCCACCAATTCTCTCCGCCGCACAGTCACCGTGAACCCGGCGTCGGCTTCTCTTCCGGCCACCACACCCATCGTATAAGAATGCGTTGCCCGCGACGGTCGAAATTTATGGAGCTCCCTGATGGCAGCTGCTTGACCGGCGAAACAACTTTATTTGTATTTTATTAATTTGACCGAAACATTTTCTACCTTCTCGATCATATTGCAGTGGTCTGTCATCACACGCAAAAATGTCTACAGAACGTGAATTTTAAAACTATTTCTCAAAATACTGTTTTTGGGAATCTTATTACAAAAGTGTCCAAGGGGTTTGAAACATTGACCAATTTAAAATGTGTCTTCATTGTGTTACACAATCGTTTTTAAGAGGGCGATGTTTCAAACAACACACTCACCTCATTTTTTTTGTTATGTTATGTTTATAGATTTTCAAAATCACCAATTTAAAATGTAATTATGTTTGAAGTAAGAAATGTATAAAATATAAACTATACAACCAATCTAAATGAAACTTGAAATATCAATTAAACATATAAGAAATAGTTGAAAATAAAAAAATTAATAAATATAATAAGCCAAAAACAGTTAACACAACACAAACATTATTAATTTAAAACATAACATCTACATTTCAAAAAAATTATACGCATAAAATATAGTATAAATAAAATCAATATGAAATTCAAAACGTCGATTGTTCAAATAAAAATAAAAGGAATATCAAAAAAATAATAAACAAAAAGAAATTAATTTACACAAAAAAAGTTTGGTGTAAAAATAAATTATAAGTACAAATGTTATGTTTTGAAACAACAATATTTTATGTCATTGAAATTATTTGTCATTAACATTTTTTATGATTTTTTTTTATTTTCAACTACTTCTTATATGTTTAATCCATGTTTTAAATTTCATCTCAATTAGTCTTATATTTTATATTTTATAGGTTTTCAAATTCTCCTACTTGAAACCTTGTTACGTTTCAAGTAGGTGACTTTGAAAACCTATAAAATATAAATTATAAGACTAATCCAAATGAAACTTAAAACGCAGATTAATCATATAATAAATTGTCGAAAATAAAAATTTAATAAATATAAAAAATAAAAAATAATTTAGATGACACTAACTTTATTGATTAAAAACATTACATTTACACTTCAAAAAATTTATTCGCATAAAATATAGTATAAATAAAATCTATATGAAATTTAAAACATTGACTGTGCAAATAAAAATTAATTGAAAATAAAAGGAATGTCAATAAATAAATAGATAATAGTTTATAATTATGTTATTATTATTAAATATTATGAATTGAATTTTTAATAAATAATAATTATATTTTAAAATATTTAGAAGAATTACAACAATAATTATGAATAAGGTTGTAAATAATATAATTCTTAATTAAACTAATAAATTAGTTAATAATATAATATAAAATAACTATTAATTAAAATTTTAATATTGAAAATATAATTGTTCCTAATAATGTTATTATTAACGATTTTTTATAGAATTATTAATCATTTATAATAACCATAACATTAATATAATTTATATTTTAATAATAAACAAAGAAACAAATAATAATCTTAAATATTATATATAGTCTAATTATTTATGTATTTAATAATACTAAATAATAATATAATTAATAATGTCATTAATTATAAATAATCATTAAGTCGAAATGATTATATGTGCATAATTATTATTTAATAATAATAATATTTAATGATAATATTATTGTAATTTATTTGACTATAAAAAGAAAATATTAATTATTTTAATAAATAAAAAATATTTTTTAACTAATAACAATTAAATAATAGTTAAGTAATAATTAACCAATAAGTAACTAACAATATACAACTAATTAATTAATAATTAACTCTGTTTTAACTCTTAAATAAATATTAACTAATAGTCTTTAACTAATGATTAAATATTAATAAACAAATAACAAACTAATGATTAACTGATGATTAACTAACAATTAACTACTTATTAACTATTAATTAATATTCATTAATCGATTATTAAATATTAGTTAACTAATAATTAAATATGACACATTTGCTTGAATTCGTCTGAAATATGATCACACCTACAGATGAGCTTCCTAGAGTTGTAGATGATAGATTTGGTTCAATGGACAAAACACTATATGCTGGAAGAGATTTTCCAAGCAAAGATTCCATGAAAAGTATACTAAAACAATTTCTCTTGAGTCAAAGGTCTCTTTTTGACTTTTCCATTGTTTTTGTTTTAGAAATCACAAACTCTTTTTTAAAATTATTAATTAACTGATTCTTTCATGTCCAAAGTATTTTAATTGTTTTTGAAGAAAACATATAGGTTTTACCATACTTCGAAATAGTTTTAAAGTATTCATGAATATAAACCTACCTTATTCATTACGATTATCATAATGAGTATGGATCTAATAATGATCAGATTCACCTTTATTAAATCAGATTTAAAGACTTTCTATCTTGTTTTCATACAGACAAAAGTTTTATAACCGAAATTGACATCAGAACTGATAGTATCATAATCATACTCATAAAGAAAATCATAATGATATTCTGTAAGTAAATCCATCAGATTTATCCTTATTTAAATCCTGAATACGGAAAAAAAACATTATATCATAATGGAATACATTTTACACTACAAATGGTGTTAATAAAAATAATGTTGTGCATTCAGTTATAATATGACCATTGAAGTACCAGGTGTCCAAGTCCTTGCGAAAATCTTAGAGAAAATATGACCATTGGAGGATCAATATGACCGTTGAAGGAGTTGCCTATAAATACCCGATCCTTTGAAGAGAGCGAGAAGAAGTTCTAGACACATGTAGAGACAATCTACTGATTTTTCTACTGCTCGAGAGCTCTGAAGCTTACAAGTGTGAACAAATTCTTCTTTGTACTTGTAACCTTCTTAAGTTCGTTTTTTTTATTTTCTTTGTGCATCCAATTGTGATTATGATCAAAGGATTCCGAGAATAAGAAGACAAAGAAGTCGATCCCCTTATTGATTTAGGGCTTGTGGGGATAGAAAGACAAAGACAATTATCTTACCGAGGGCTCATGGGGATAACGAGATAGACTGATCATCATATTGAGGGATTTCCCTGGTAAGGGAAAGACAAACTATCTTGTAAGTATAAAACAAGGGGCCTTTATCATAGGTTATTGGATATCCTTCTCTTTGGGTTGAAAGAATTATATTCTTTTGTAATACTTGTTTTATTACATGTTTTTCATTTCCGCTACAATTGTAATAGAAGGTGAATTATTTTATATTCATATTTCTATTTGTATCTCATTTATCGTAATAGCTTTGATACATTTACTCTGATTACGATTCTATATGATTTAAAATAGAATCATTACTTTAATATTACTATGATTTATCGTAACCATTGTGATTACGATTCTTTTGTGAATACCCTGATAGATCATTTTCATATATGAATACGATTAATTTGTGAATACATTTCCACCACATACTAAATATGACTCTATACACTAAAAAGATAGGATCTATTTGGACCTATGACCTGCATATCAAAATCTACCTAATTACGATATTCTTATCATCAGACTCAAGGGACGAGTCCGATCACTATTTGAATACTAAAGAGGTATTGTGAATACGATTAGTTTAACCTTGTTAAACTAAGTTTCTTTTAAGGTTACAAATGAAACTTTTTAAACTTATAACTCACCCCTCTTGTTGCTTTCCATCTACATATACATTTCGATCCAAAAATTTCATATTCAAACATTATAGATATTTAGTTCAGGAGTCAAATTGTAAAAAATATTTTACATGGTGTGACAAATACGGTGACGATTGTAGATTTCATTTGAGGATGATTTTTGAATTTATATTGGAGGGTGGAGGATTTTTAATATTGATGCATCTCATACTTCTGTGCAGCCAAACCTGACACAAGATATTACATCATTGGATGTTAAATTTGTATAATCTGTTATTATCAAAATGATCAGGACCTTACAAGATGTGCCTATAGCCATTATGCAGGAGAGTATACAACAAACTTTTGGTTACAATATTTCTTAGGAAAAGACATGGAGGAAAAAATAAAAGGTAATTGTCAAGGTGTACAATGATTGAGATGACACTTATCAGGTGTTGGCATAATTTATATCAATTTTTGGAAAAAATGAACTTGTATTCTGCCTTGATACAAATGAACATGTGTCTCAAGATAACCCAATTGTTCCTTCTCATGTTAAATTGTGTCAATTGTTATAGGCATTCATTTTATGTATTTCTGCATTTTGTTGTTGCAAACTGTTTATACAGATTGAAGGAACATTTTTATATGACAAGTACACTAGCGTATTTTTGATTAAGACAACCTATGATGGTAACTGTACACCTATTACACTTGTATTTGACATATAGAGAAGGAAAATTATAAAAATTGGAGTTTTTTTTGGCATTTATTAACAAACATTTCAATCGTATTCAGTGTGTATATTTGATATCTGATTTTCATTAGGTGATTGATGAGAAAATTAGTGCAGACCCGGTTACATGGAGATCCCCAAATGTACATCATCAATACTGTATTAGATACATTGTCAACAATGTGTGGATGAATTTTCATGATAAATATATAAATAAGGCCATTACAAAGTCTGGTTATACAATCTGTTTCTTCTTTTTTACCATGCCAACATAATGATAATATTAATTTATATATAATATGATCACTTTTATGTAACATATGAGCTAGATCAATGAATATCTGAGCAACAATTAGAAGGAATTCATAGGGTTAATTAGGGAGTGTTTGACTACAAGATGCAAATTAAAAAATGGAAATATGCATTGATATTCAATGGGGGGAAGAGGTACAAACACATGACCATAAACATTATGAAGTGCATCAATTACATCTTCAAGGGGATTCACAAGCAACCTATAACTGGTCTAGTTCAGGATACATTTTATCATTGTGTAAAGTACTTCATAGAAAGAGGAAGACAAAATATTGAAAATGTAACACCCCAACCCAAACCACCAGGTCCAAGATGAGGGTGTCACATGACCTCATGCATGCCTCCCTGTATGAAAGAGATTGCTGACTAATGATGAGGGCCTACAGAACTGTATGGGTAGAATATTCCCTTCATACCATGTGAACATCAGAGTATATAAATAGAGTGATAACAATAATCTATAAATAATAAATAAAACAATATTCATTAAAATTTAAACATGTACAAATATAACCCATGTAAAAATAGTATAAAAAGAAAGATGAAAAACCTAAAACTAATAAAAAGGATCCAAAGTACGTTAAGATAGAAAGAAAGAAAAAACTACAGACATCCAGTCTAAAATCCATCTAGAAACATCCACATCCTCCTATCCACCTCCTTAACCATCCACCACAGGGCCCTTTCAGTTCATTAGATCCCTGAGTATGAAATCTACAAGCGCACCAAAATGAATGAGTAGGGTGTGAGTACAAGACCTAGTATAAACCACCAACGACCCTTAAAATTAGTAAATAACATATACAAGTGCATTACATGAAATTAAACAAGGTACAAATATCAAAAAAATATATCACACAAGTCCAAAACATATATTGGGTCCTCAAAGACCGACTCTACCTTCTTCATCTCCAAGCCAGATGGAACATCAGTTGTCTTCCTGACACATACCATAGAGAAATAGATAGTCCCCAACATTGATGAAACATCCCTTATTCAAGGAATACTATAATGCATGCTGACCTCATTCTTAACACGTCCCTATCAGAGGATAGTCCACTAGGCCCGACCAACACACTCAATTGTAGAAGATAAAAGAACAGAACATACAATATAATATGAAAATGAAAAATAAAACATCACATAAATTAAAACAGTATCATCATTAGAACAATCTATATGAAAGGAAAAAAGTACAAGTGAAGGATACGAACACACCTCACGTGTTCAAACACCATACATTGGTTTCTTAGGGCTACACATGCTTGCCAAGAATCATGGAAATAACCCATATAAGAAATGAACGAATGTTAAGGGTTTCCTACCTCAAGTGAAATAATGAAAATAAAGGAAAGGGTCACTATCCAAGCTCAAATGAACCACTATATCCAAATAAGATCTGCTACCAACAACGGTCTTGGTCCAAGTGTTGTGTAGAATCCAAATCCTTGAACCAGATGTCGATTCTATCAATGATCATAAAAACCCTCATTAGATCATGCCAAAACCCTTATATATGACCAAAACATCAAATACCTAATTGATTTTTATCATGTATAAGAGGATATAATTGATCAATATCAAAGAAGAATTACCAGATTGGATGCGAGCAATCGAATGTGCGTCCAGGAATTGAAGAGAGGAGTTAGAAGGGGAGAGAAGAGCCCAAAATATTTTGGGGAGAGTTGAGGGTTAAAAGAAGTAGAAATGGAGATGTATGAGAAAATATAAATACACTGGGGCATTAAAACTATTGTAACTAGATACATTCATGACATGAATCAAGGATTTATGTCATGAATTCTCATGAAAATCGATATGGCAAAAAATGAATCACCTTGGTTTAAAATCCATCAAACCCCATTCACATTGTGAATTTGGATTTCATGTTATGAATGCATTTCACATCCTCAAAAAATATATTTAGAGGGTTCATCCTATAATACATTCTCATCATGAATGTCCATTCATAACATGAATTTATCCTGTAGCCAATTTACAACCTTGAGTCGTTTTCTTCTCTAAACACCCATAACATGAATTAACTCATTTAATTACAACCTTAAGGATGAAAAAAATTTGAAAATATGCATACCTTGAGATTTATGATGTTACAAATCCATCCCTCTAATAAATTCTCATCCTCATGAAGTGACCCCAGAGGTCTGCTCGAACAATTTAGGCCACTGCACCTGAATATTTTCCTCCCGCTCCCATGTCTCTTCTTGAAAACACCCATGTTGCCACATGAAAAAAACAAGAGGAATGATATTTCCTCACATCATATTTTCACTTTGGTATACTATTTGAATAGTTCACTCCACAAAATATGCATCTGGTGCTAGTGTAACATCCTCGCAGTCGAGCACATGCATAAGATTTGGCTTGTTCTTCAAAAAATGGGACACATGGAATACATTGTGCATACCTTGATACCTTAAGGTAAGGTACAAATAATAGGAAACCATCTCTGTACGCTCTATGATCTTTAACAACTTGATGTTCCATAGTGACAACTTCCATTTCCTCCTGAGGCATCTAGGCCCAAACTGATGGGACACCCGTAAGAAAACATTATCACCCACTATGAAATACAAGGGTTTTCTACTTCGGTTGGCATAAGAATGATGCTTATTTTAACCTGTAACCAAACATTTATAAATAAACTGCACATTCTTGAAGGTCTATTATAAAATAATTGGACCAAAAACTAAAGACTCACCTTCCTCATTCTATAAGATAGGTGAATGATAAGTCCACCCATATAGATCCTCAAATGGAGCCATCTAAATCGAAGAATAAAATATTTTATTGTAGGAGAAATACACCAGAGCCAAGTGATCATCCCAATAACATCCAAAATCTAAAATACACGCTGAAAGAGTATCCTATAAAGTCTGTATTAATCTTTCTAACTACCCATCGGTCTGAGGATGAAAGGATGTACTCAAATTTAATAAGGTACCCATTGCCTTATGTAAAACATTCCAAAGAACTCAAGGTGACCCGGGTGTATCTACCATATACTACACTTAAAGGCACTCCGTCAAGCCACACAATATCTATAACATAGATATTTCCTATATTTTTCACTAAGTTCATCTCCTGAATTGGTATAAAATGAGCCACATTAGTCAACCGATCCACTACCACCCAAAATACGTCCTTAACTCTCAGGGTCCTGGGAAACCATATCATGAAGCTCATGGTTTCCTCATCCCACTTCCATACAGACACTCAAAGTTGATGGAGTGACCCTCTAGGTCTCTAATGTTCATCCATGACTCTCTGAAAAGCTAGACAATGAGAGATAAAACCATATATCTCTCTCTTCATGTCGATTCAACAGAACCACTGCTTGATATCATGATACAACTTGGTCTACCCTGAGTACACTTCACACTATGAAGCATGAGAGGATCTTATCAAATCCTCTCTTATAGAAGATGAATCCATCAAACTACCATGAACTAGGAGCACTCCATGTCTATCCAAATCCTAACCTAAAACAAAACTACCTACTGCCAACCTCTCACACATTTCCCCACACTCTGGATCAAGCTTATAAATGGCCTTAGATCATTCTACCAATGGGGATGTGATCAATAAGGGTGTAAAAACAATTGCCCCTAGATCCTCAAATATGCCCACCTTTCAGTATTCTAATAAATCCATGAGATTCCATCCATCTTCTAACATTTTTTGACCTACTTCTTGAATTTTTATGCTCAGCGCATATGCAACTACATAGCCTTTTAGGGGAGAATATACTATCTTGAAGTTAAATGCTTGAAAATACTCTACCCAATGACTCTAATGAAGATTCATGTCACACTGGGAGAAGATGTACTACAGACTATTGTGGTCTGTATATAGTATAAATCTCTCCTTGAAGACAGCTGTAAGACTGAAAAAATAACATTATATTTATTATATTATTTTGAGGGAAGTATTTTCTACCTTCTTGATCATATGACATAGGTCTTCCATCACCCTTGATACATAGACAAGATTTTTTTTATATTATATGACAACATAAGGGGAGTTTTTTTTAAGTTTTTTAAAAATGAAAATTAGTATTAGTTTAATTTTTTTTGAAAATTAAACAAATATGAAATTCATTTAGAGAATCAATGTATTTTCCTTAGATCAATGAAATATAAAATGCATTGATGCCCTCAACACCTTTCACCTTCTATTAGGAAAAAGAACTTACAAAGGATAAATATGTTGGAGGCATCAATGCCTAATGCCTCACTCCCATAAAACCCATCCTACTCTCTTATTAGGGAAACAAATCTCTCTCTCTAAACCTCCCCTATTTCCCCCCCTCTCTCTAAATTTATCTCAGTTTTTTCTCCATTCCACATTACTCTTTTGGTAGCCTTACATGAGTATAAAATTTGTGAAGCTTTATTTAAAAGTATTTTTTCTAATTTATTTTATTATTTTTATTTATTTAGTTATTTAGTTGTTTAGTTTATTTTAATTATTTTATTTACTTAATTTTTTAGTTAATTATATTTAATTTTTAAATAATAGTAAAATAATAGTTAATTAATAATTAACCAATAAGTAAATAACAATATACAACTATTTAATTAAAAATCAACTCCTTATTAACTGTTAAATAAATATTAACAAATATTCTTTAAACAATGATTAAATTTTAATAAAAAAAATAATGAACTAATGATTAATTTATGATTAAATAATAATTAAATAATAATTAACTATATATTAACTATTAATTAATATTCATTAACCAATTGTTAAATATAAGTTAACTAATGATTAACTAATAATTAACTGTAACATGTTTTCCTGAATTTGAATGGAATACTGTCAAACCTAAAAATGAGTTTCTTAGAGTTGTAGAGGATATATTTTGTTCAATGGAAAAAAACTTATATGTTAGAATAGATTTTATAAGAAAATATTCCATGAAAAGTATACAGAAACGATTTCATATTGAGAGACACTATAGGTATTTAGTTCATGAGTCAAACTAGAAAAAACACATCACACGGTGTAAAAAATATGGCGATGATTGTAGATTTCATTTGAGGGTGATTCCATACATTTATCTTGGAGGGAAGATTATTTCTAAGTTTGAGGCATCTCATACTTGTGTGTAGACAAACCTAACACAAGATCATACAACATTGGATGTTGGATTTGTATCATTTATTATTGTCGAGATTAACATGAACTTCCAAGATGTGCTTGCAGCCCTTATGCATGAGAGGATACAATTTTTTTTGGTTATAATATTTATTATGGAAAGTCTTGAAGGGAGAAACATAAGGTAATTGTCAAGGTTTATAGAGACTGAGATGAATCTTATCAGGTGTTTCTATAATTCCTATCAATTTGAGGCAAACCAACCAACTTTTATTTCATCTAGATATGAATGAACATGTGTCTCAAGATAACCCAACTGATCCTTCCATTGTTAAATTTCATTGGTTGTTCTTGGAATTAATTCTATGCATTTATGCATTTCATTTCTGTAAATAGTTTATACAGATTGATGCAATGTTTCTATATGGAAAGTACACTGGTGTATTGTGGATTAAGGAAACCCAAGATGGTAACTGTGAACCTATTCCACTTAAAATTTATATATGGATAAGGAAATTATGAATCTTGGAATTGGTTTTTGATATGTATTAGAAAACATTTCACCCACATCCAGAGTGTGTGTTTGATATCTAATTTCCATATAGTGACCAATGAGGAAATCATTAAAGATCATGTTATATGGAGATCCCCAAATTCACTTCATCAATACTATATTCTACACATTTCAAATAACATGAAAAAGAATTTTCATAATGAAGCTATGAATAAGGCCATAAAAAATCTTGGTATACAATTGGTTTCTTATTTTTTACCATTTCAACGTAATGATAATATTAATTTATATGTAATATGATCACTTTGTTATACCATATAATCCATATCAACAAAAATTTGACCAACGATTGGAAGGAATTCATAGGGAAAATCATGGAGTGTATGGATATATGATGAAAATTACAAAATATAAATGGATATAGACACACAATGGGAGGAATAGGAACAAAAACATGACCAAAAACATTGTGGAGTGCATCAATGGTTTCTTTAAGAGGCTTCTCAAGTTACATATAACTAGACTCGTTTAGGAAACATTTTATAATTTTGTAAAGTAATTCATAGAAAGATGAAGATACACCACATATAGGATTCATTGGGGGCTGTGGTATGGATGTCACTTTCAGCAAGAGATTGATAGGAACATTGATGAAACTAATAATTTTTGAGTGCGAATGTTCAACTGAGAAGCAAGTAAATTATAAGTGAAAGAGTGTTAGGAACCAATCATAGGTATGAGTGGTTAAATGTTGGTGGTATTACTGCACACAAGGAATTATGACTATGGAAACTTACATGCATTGTGGTTTCCATGCGGGCACACCATTGTGGAATGTACCTTTGTGAACATCTCATATGAAAAATATATTGATCCAATGTAACACATGGACACCATTGATAACTAATTTAATTCACCATGTATTCCTATTGGGTATTTTTTACATTTCTTAATTGTTGGAGTCCTAAATGAATGTAGTGCAACCCCACGGGTCAAGGTTGCTGGCTCTAGGGGTGTCACAATGTAACATATGGGTGTCACACTGTGAAACCTATTTCCCTATACCATATTAGAGACTATAGGGCTGTTAGATATGGTATATAATTCATAGCCATAATCATTCCCATGAAAAGTCCTTTTTAGTGAGGGATGGTTAGTGAGCCACCCTGGTGGGCAGGGAGGGAGTGACCCAAAGAGGAAAATATTGTGATGAAGGGTCTTGCAGCCCCAATGTAGATCCTAAAATTAGTATAGTAAGAGGTAGGAAACCTCAGATTCATAGTTAAATCATTAAGGGTGAGATTTTTGGATTCCTAAATGAATGTAGTGCAGCCCTATGGGTCAAGGTTGTTGGCTACAAGGGTGTCATGGTGTGACATATGAGTGTCAGGTCATGACACATATTTACCTATCCCACACCAGATACTGGAGGGTTATTGGTCTTGATATATAATCCCCATACACCCCCCATGAAAATGTCTTTTTATAGGGGTATAGGTGATGAGCCACCCTAGTGGGAAGTGAGCCTTTTTGGAGAACAAAACCATGAGGGAGTGACCCAAAGCGGACAATATTTTGATGAAGGTTCATACAACCCAAATATAGATCCTACACCAATTATTGAAGATAAAACCATATTGATACATGACATAAATAGGTTTCATATATAAGGTAAACCGAAGTCCAAAAAGATTCATAATGAGATAGATTGGTCTTAAAAATAAGGCATGAGTCTGAGGTGCAACATATGTCACAGGGAAGGTCATATCAGGAAGCGATGCCCTAACATTGCTAAAACTAGTTCTCATTTTAATACATGATGATGTACTGCATGAAAATAATGTAATGTCCTGAGTATTTAAAAATTGGATTAGGTTTAGACCTCGATTTGGCCTTTTGGGTGGTTTTATAAATGTTTTATTGATTAAAAATTAACCTTTTGAAAATATATTACATATGAATTTGAAAATAAACCTTCTGAAAATACTAAGTCAATCGAATTGATGGTTCAAGTATAATAAACACGTTCCTTCCAAAATTTCTAATAATTTTTTAAAATATTCTAATTCTGATAATAGTGACGATCTATATAAGAATGTAAAGTGTTTAAAAGGACTCATGAATAAGATCAATGGAAAATGTTGAAACTAACTTTTCAAGACCAATTTAGATGTAATTATATACAATAAAATCTATGATAAACAAATATCAACCCATGTTGTAAAATTAATAAAGATAAGATGGTTTTAACATAAATATTATATCCTACATTCTAACAATCATAACATTCTTCAAACCATAACATTATATTTAAATTTTACACTTACTTAATATTTATTTCATTTTTATGCATAGAGATGGAGGATATTACTCTACTCACTGAGCAACATAGACATGTTTCACATGAGGTATTAGTGGTTCATGAGGTTTGATGAGTTAGTGTGCATAGGGAACACCATTATCATCACATTCCACCTCCAGCTGCTATTATACATTACCTATGACATGCTAGATTTTATAGAGTCACTATATCTAATTATACATTTTTGATCATCACCTCCTTAATGACCTCACCAAGATATGGGAACCTGAGATTCACATATTCCAATCGCGTGAGGGAGATATGACCATCACCCTAGAGGATGTGGTAGTTATGCTTGGTCTTCCTATCTAGGGTTCTACAGTAATAGAGATCACTCGTAGAGACTATAATGTGCATGTACAATGATTTCAAGTCCTACAAATCATGGGAGATGATAATGCATGAAAGTTATCTATATATGAGTTGAGTTAACATGTAATGCACACATTTATTTACTAACACTGATGATTAGACTATCACGTGTCACACCCATGCATATATCTTGTAGATCATTAGAGGGAGAATGTGCACTGATCACTCAAGTATGGATGTCCATATGATGTATTTGGAGATACTTGAGGACTTTGATTAGGATATAAAATATATCCAAGCATCTGCATGCTTGGAATATACAAACAGAGCATTATGCACTGCATGATGATCATATCACATTGATCTTTAGGCATCTATCATCCTCATTCAGATGTAGGCATGGGGGCTCATCCCTCCCTTATCCCCTATTATTGTTGGTCAGAATATTTATATCGATGTAATGTATGATGCTTCACGTGGGCACTGGTATGATCACTCATATTTATTATTTTGTAATTATAATATGAGCTATTTTACTTAATTTCCTATTATTTATCAATTTATATATTATACATTATAGGTGGAGTTAGGAACATCATTTACCAAGACATTGAGACACAATTTGGGTGCATACTATATCATGTTGGATAGTCTACTACCTAATGATGTAAGTATGTACATTCTTCTATTTTCCAATCAATTTAATAATATTATCATTTTTGGAAATTAGTAACATAATATTTTAACAAATTCGAACTGTCATTTCAGATTTCATGATTTCTATAATGAGGTATATTATACCAAATTACTGCAAACTACACCACTAGGCTTGATGATTTTTGGGTTATAGTGCCTCTCAAACACTATCATATTATTGAGTGGCACCAAAATGATAGAGTTATGTGTCAATTTGGATGGGTTTAACATATTCCATTCTTACCCATATAGCTTGCAGTGCTTCATTCCCTAAAATTTACAGGGATGAAGGATTGTAAATGGAGATGGAAACATGCATAGTTTGTCAACATCTGGGATAAATGTGCATCATTTCATATCCATGACATTCCTACAATGCAATATCATCTATCACAATAGCTTGAAGATACACCATGGTATGGACTGAAGTCTATACTATATATTACACCACATGGAAGAGGGATTTAGGATCTGGTAAGCCAATAAATTTACATTAGTTTGTTTTCAGTACATTTTTTTGGTTTAGTTTGAATCTCTTTACAATATACTCAACTAGAGTATATTATCCACATGTTAGATCCCAAGGAGGGTGAGATATTTGGTTAGGAAACATACCATACTATAGCATGGGACATGATTCCATCATATCATGTTCTACACAATATTATATTTGATCGTCCACCTCAGGGAGAGGAGGTTTCTACTCAGGAACCTTATCAAATATTTTACGATGTTGATGGTCCATGATGAAAAAGACATAGACCATGTCAAGTTGCATGTAAGGCCTCACCTATTCCATAAGAAGAGGCAACCCATCCATAAGATGAGTCTCAATCGATTTTTGATATTTACTAGTATCCATGGGATCTATATATGTTGGAAACATATTTACATTTATTCCTGATATAAAATATCTGAGCTCATATTTGGAGTCATTTCCCATTCCTTTATCCTTTATGATCGATATTTCATAGGGAATATGAACCCCTCATCAAATTTCTGGTCCTTCCACTTACACAGTGAGAGAAGGATCAAAAAACCATCTCAACATCCTGATGAAACCTCCTTCTGATGGTTTATAGATAGATAAATAGACAGTCGAAGTTCTTATACATGAGGAAGATCCCCCTCCAGCTCATCAGACTCCACCACATCACATAGGTCAACGATCTTGATACAGGAATTTCATTCACACTCCGGGATATGGGATGAGACCTCATCATAGACATTGATGAAAAATAATTGTACTCATTGATTTATATGTTTTCTATTGTCTTAAATTAATTTATATTACATTGAGTGCACTATATTATTGATAATGCTCAAATTATTATAAAAACATTATTTAACTAATTAAATGCTATAAATATATTTCAAAAAAAAAATCACCTCTATAAAATATTGAAATTATAATTAATAGTACTAATTTTAATGTATATACTTCCATTTTTACTATAAATTTTTAACCAATCCATTTATTTATAATTTTTTTTGAATACAATCGAATAAAATTACTTTACTTTTATAATTACGGTAATTATTTTGAAATTAATTTTTTAAAATAACACATAAGTAATAGTTATTAATTAATAATAATTAATAATAATTAGTAATTAATTAAATATAATTAATTATAATAAATTAATCATTAATAAGTAGTAAATAAATGAAACTAGTTAATAATAACATCATTAACAATATTTATTATGTATTTATAATAAGTATTAATGAATTTTCACTATTCAGTAATAATAAATAAAAATTATTAATTATCTAATAATATTTATTAATAAATAGTTATTATTTAAGCTATAATTAACAAAAATTTATTAATTATTTATTAAGTGATAATTATTAATAATATTTATAAAAAATTACTATTTAATTATTTATAATTCGGGGAAATAAGTTATAAATAATTAGTTAATCATATTTATTAAAATAAAAAATTACTATTAATACATATAATTTTTAAATTCATCATTAATTACTATAAAAACATAAAACAATTATTAACATTAGTTATTTTTGAATTAATATTAATATTTATTTATAAATAATTATTTATCATGGTATATATATATTAAAAAATAAAAAACCAATAATTATTTATTAAAATTTATTTTTTTACTTATAATTAATTATAAATCATAATTATTAATTACTAATAATTATTTCAATATAATTAATTTATGACAAAGAAATTTATTTTTTTATTTTGATTTAAACTGAAGGCGTGAGGGGCTCTCACACATTCTTCAAAAATTTCTGTAATAAGGAAATGAAGACTCTCATTCCTTTGGATTCCCTTAACATATGCCAAAGGTGAAAGAGGATTCAATGGATTTGTGGATTTTAATTTTTTTAAACCTATACTTATTTTCATATTTTTTTGAATAACTAAGAAAAAACCCACAACTGACATATTCATTGGAGACCCTTATGAAGAAATAATTTAAACTCAATGTGATCAAAATACATCTCTATGGATTCATAAATCATTTTCGTAGTGGATTAACAAAGGTGTCCATAATATGAACAATTTCAACACAAAATACTTATTAAATGATATTAACATCACATTTCCCATGTTTGGTGGATTTGGAGGGAATCATTATAATAAAAATTATTTTATCAAATGTCATTTAAATCAACCTTCACAATTTTTTAGTGTGTTTCTCTAAATACGTTTAGTCAATCTCACTAGTATATAATGAATAATTTTTTTTTTACAAGGTGAAATATCAATGTCATAGTTAGTATTTGGTGGGATATGGATTATGAATATCACACATATTAACTAATATAGTAAAACAATAACAATAATTTTCCATTCATGAATTCCCTATAACACCTGATTATTTATACATGCTACCAACAAGTTTTTGCTTTCTTAGATTCCAATCCAAGTTAAGGTTGGGACAAAAAATCACCCCAAACCTTCCATCGACCTGAACCAAACCACCATTGACCTTGAGAGAGTACACATATCCCAAAGTGTTAATGAATCACACTAAAGGTTTTATTTTTTCTATTAGGGAATGGTCTACCCTTTGGTAATAAAACATGTTAATGAAAAATTCTATCAAAACTTGAAATAACCCACTCATAATTAAGATTTTGTTGTGTTCAAAGGTTCTTGATTGTGTTTTTTTCAATTAGGGTTTTCAATTAAGGCTTTTTAATGATATAATGCACAGAAGATGATTTAGGTGATGAATTATAATATCCACCTATGAAAGATATGGAGTTTCTTCCATGTGGGTTAATGGAAACGTATAAGACAAAAGGTCCTTGGAATAGCTAGATGGATAGATTCCTTAGGTGAGATAGATGTGAGGTGCTGAATAATGAATCTAGAACGGGAAAACTTTTACACCTATGAATTAAAATTCTAAAATAGGTTCAAAGTACTTAGGAAAATCTAGCCAAATCTAGAAAATTCATCCTTGGAGTTTATTATATATCAGCCGATGTGATATTAATTTAAACACTCTTGGATAAAATATGATGGGAATAAATATGGATCAAAAATATATTAAAGAAGATATGCACCTGATATGATAGAGGAGTTCAAAATAATAGTCTAATAATGAATATTTTTTATACTAAAACACCTTAGAACTATGCTGGAAAGATATTGGAATAATTTTAATAATCCTTATAATTATTTAAAGGTGTTCATAGATGATTTGAGGAGGTTGGGAAAATCCTAGGAGAAATTTAAATTTTATTTGAAGTCATCTACATAAATATATAATTTTTGAGTTTACTAAAAATGGTTATGTCTTGAACATATGACTTTTCATACTAGATCATATGACTTCATTGTGAACATATGTCTTCAGGTGTTGAACATAAGACTTTGAGGTGATTATAAGACTTTGAGTTTTATTATATGACTCTCTTTGGTTGTAAATTTTTTTCTAATATAAGATTTCATTTTATGGATTCATATCCAATCATATAAAGTTGAAGTTTTCAAAAAATTGACAAAGGAATGATGAAAAGACTTCAAACATAGTATAAGTATTTGGAATACCGAGCATTTTGTTAGAGTTGGTGTCCTAGAAACAATAGTTTGTACTTTGATTACATGAATATTTGATGTATTAGATATTAAATTAAAATTCTTATTTCATATTTTTCATTGTTCTACATGAATTTAATGTAATAATATCCTAGAGTGTTTTTCACATTGATAAGATCATATTAGTTCCCCGCTATGATGAGAACCTTGAAGTTATATGACAATATTATTAAAATGGTTCTACAGTTGGATAACATAATATGATGAGACATAAAGTATATGGATCTTCAATTGCGAGTACTCATAATAAGATGATACTTCTTCTTATGAAGTTTATACTTGGCAATCTTCAAGATGCGAGATTATGAGAACATACCCACCAGTAGGAATTCCACATGTTTTGGTTTCATTGGACATTCCTATCTATGAGCATGTGTAATGGTCCTTAGACTTTAATTTTATCTTTAATGCATGTCACAAATCACACACTTAGATTTTCTGATGAAAAACATCATGCCACATGTTGGTGGGAAGTAGGGTACGTTGGTTGCATCATGAATGACATGTTATTAATGGATAATTCAAGGAAGTATTTGTCCCTTCCATATTTATGGAAGTTGATATCTTGACCCTTTGATTGAAATAGAACCATCTCCCTAAATTCTATGGCCATGGTGTAACTATGAGTTTATTTTATATTGTCAAAGAATGATGTATTGAGCATATAGGTTGATGAAACAATCATGCAACCTGCTTGATGAGATATTATGACAAAGGGATTATATTACATAGTGAGCATTCATATGTGGTTATCATCATTGTGACTTTAAGTTATTTCTCTTGGATGCCTTGACCTATTGTTAGATAGTAATCTTGGACTTTTGGCAAGCCCAACTAATGCCAACGAGAACGAATCCTAGAGGGTCACACACCATGTGTTTTCGTTGGTCTTGATTAAATTCTATTTGAATTTAACTAATGTAATAAATATTTTTCTCAAGACTGAGGAATAATTTTATTCAAGTTATATTGATTTCATAAATTAAAAAAAATATATTCACCAAATCGTGAATAAAATATATATATTTTATTTAATATTTAATAAATATTTATTTACTAGTTTGTGAATAAAATATTTATTTAAGAGAATAAAATATTTATTCAGGTGTTCAATAAATTAAAGAGGAGTTCAAACGGACCAAGACCATATCCGGTGATAAAATAATTATTTACGAGTTAGTAAATATTATTTATCCATTTTATGTAAGTTGGTGCACCACAAAATAATAATAATAATAATATTATTATGTGGAATTGGATTTCATTAATGGTTATAATTATATTTAATGGTTGTTATGAAATTAAATTTTATAACCAAAAATCCCAAATCTATAAATAGATGACTATGTCTATTGTGTAATTCATTCAAAATAAACTCCAAGTTTGGGAATAGAGAATTGTTTCACAAAACAAATTCTCTCTTGACTCCTCCTCCTCTCCCCTTATCAAGAATAAGAAACCCAAGAGAGAGTTTCTTCAATAATAAAGAATGAGTGATCATGAAAGAACAATGAAATACATTCAATTCTCCGTACTAACACTCATAAAATGAGTGACATTGCTCAAAGAGCATTGGAGTACGTGTGGATCACAACTGGAAGAATTCTACCCTTAGATCCTCACAAGCACAACAAAGGCAATATGGAAGGGACATTTTAGATTATAAAAAACCATCAACAAAGAAAGTTCCTAAGCCCATATATTTATTTATTCAGATATTAAATAAATTTATTATAAATTTGACATGAAAGATCCTTTCTCTTGGTTAAGGGAAATTCTTATTTAAAGAAATTTTAATATATCACCTTCTACCACAATTCTTACACTGCACAGAGAACCAAAAAGTGGTATCAAAAGGTGGTTACGTTTAAATTTATAATTATTCATTTGATTGTTGATCTATGTGCAATTTTGGTTAGATTTTAATTTAATGTTATTAATTATTTAATATTATTTGAATTAACATGTTATCGACATATTAATCATGTTCGTTCACTATTTCATTTTCATAGAGATTTAAGAACAAATGAAGAATGGCCAAAGATTCCATATGGAAGTGAAATTTTTTTGGCTGGTAAAGCTAGGTTACATAGTGTATGGCCGGAGCACATGGAGTATAACCATATGCATTGTATCTATATGTGATGAGAAATTTAAAACATGTGGTGATTTTATTGCACACTGCATGTTGACTAGGCCAACCAAAAACATGGAAGGTAGATACAGGGTGTGTAGCTGGCATGTACACACCATTTAGTCTGGCTGAGTTAACACACCAAATCCCCATGCATGTAACTTGGATATATGACAACCGAGGAACATGGTGTTGAACTGGATGTACATGCTATTTAGTCTCCCATTAATGGAAATAACTAAAATTACATTAAACCTAAAATTTTTTAGCATTAAAACCTTATTTTATTGATTGGAACACCTTTGTGTGTTTGAAAATTTAATAATGTTTTAAGGAATTTAAAATGTTCAATTAATTTACTATAATAAATATGTCATTAATGGTTCTTCCATTTATTTTCCATGAATTACAAATTTATGGGTATCTCTAATTAAGTTCGTATGATTGTTAAGATGAAAGGGAATTAATTAATTTATTAATTAATCAATAGAAGAACATTCATCTTAATAATAAATAACGAATAAAGAAATGAATGCCAACTAGTTACTTTTTTCATATTTGTTGCATGTATGACTGATCATGAGGACATATGTATGTGTTGTCATTTATTTAATTAAATTTATTGCATATTTTTTCAATTATTTAACATGAATTTAAAATATAGCCTACAAGTCATCCCTCTCTCCATTATTATATAGGACCTACATGTACAAGTATATTTATGTAATTCCATTTATCCAATCCCTTGGTTCCCCTCACCTTCATGTGAGTAATAAATATTTGTAATTAATGGACCATCCTAAGGGGAATAGAGATGATTCAAGATGTAACTATAATGACTTCAACTCAGTGATACAAAGGTGGACATGTGTAATGTTGTATCTCATTCCAAGTATGACATAAGGAGTTATTTCCCCTAGGAAATAGGTTTATTTAATGTATTATCATTAAATCAACCATTAGAAAAGATCATGTTCAGGTCATTTAATTAATTAATTATTTTTTGTCTAATTGATTAAAATTATATTTGTTGATGAAAGAATGTGATCACATAAATTAATTAATATGAAAATATAGAATTTAAATAAAATTTATTATATGTAAATGTTTTATCCAAACATGGTTAATTAATTAAGTAAACATTCACTTAAATATTAAAAAGACATGTAAAGGATAAAAAAAGATAAAATTTATGCATAATAAAATATAATCCCTCAATCTAATATTAAGACAGACTAAGACTTTCGTTACTTGATTAGGAATAAAACTCAATAGAACTATGTATTTAACCAACCCTTGTTGGGACAATTAATTTTATATGGGGAGTTATTATGAATGTTTCATATTGACTTAACCATTTTAAATCAAGAGGAGTATCCCTTATTAGACTTGATGTAATTTTAAGGATAGTGTTGAGAAGATCCAAGTCAGGATTTCTAGATTGGGGAGTCCACTCAATGAATCAAGGAGTTGTAAGCCCACAGTTGGCAAAGACTTGCCTACCTAAATACCTTCAAAATATCTTGACCAACCCTTGTTGAGGTTATGTGAAGGGGAATATGGATCCTTTCCACTAGAATTTAATAGAAAATAGACATTCCAAGTTCAATGGTAAGGGATATTGGGACTTGATAAAATAGTGGTAGATTTAATAAAATCAATTAATTTATTATTTATCACAAAATTTGTAATCAAGAAAAGTACTAATAATATACTATTTTAATTATAGAATAAAATTATAAGCTCACCATCCAAACTATACCTTCAAGTAATATTGGATAAAGACAATCTTCTCACTAGAAGTAACTTCCAGGAGTGGTTTAGACACCTTCAGGTTTTTCTACACCATGAATGGAAATCTTACGTGCTGGAATCATCAATGCCTGATCTGCCTACTCAAGAGGTGAGTGATAAAGAGTTCACAGTCTATGAAAAACATATGAACAATGCAGTCAACATTCAATGTTTGATGCTTTCATCTATGTCTAGTGAACTCATAAAGTCTCACAAAAACATGGATACATATATCATGATTGAGAACATTCATGGTATTTACCAGGAGAGAGCTAGATAGGAACGATTTGAAATTTCCAAGGTGCTCTTTCAGAGTAAGTTTGGGGAGGGTTCCCTAGACGGTCCTCATGTAGTCAAGATCATTGGCCACATTGAGCGCCTAGAGGTTCTAGGGTTTAAACCCCCTAAAGAACTGGGCATCGATCTCATTATGGAATCACTCCCTCAGAGATTCTCCAGTTTTGTTGTGAATTTTAATATGAAAAACATTAAGAAGTATGTTCTAGATCCTCTTATCCTCCTTCACAAAATAGATAAATACATGAAGCATGAAAATCCTTCTGTCCTTATGTTGAACAAATGGAAAGGGAAAACAAAGAGATTTAATCCAAAATATTCTTTATGCCCTTCCAAGAAGAATAAGATCAAAGGGAGAGCAAGAAAACATGATTCTTTTTGTTTCTCTTGTGGTAAAAAGGGCCACTGGAATAAAAACCACACCCAGCTAAAGAATCAAGGGGAATCTTTAGGTGTGTTTGTTATCGAGTGTAATTTATCTATTTATAAAAATTAGGTATTCGATATAGCTTTTGGTGCTAACATATATATTCAAATATAGTAACGAAGTAGGTTCAGAAAAATTGATTGAGGGGAGGTCGATCTAGGATCATCCAATGAATATAAACTTGCTTCTATAACTATCAGGGACTACCACCTCACATTACCGACCGAAATGATCTTGGTTTTAAAGGGTTTTTATTATGCACCTTTAGTTACCAAAATCATTATTTCTACATCTATACTAGATATTGATGGATTCATTTTCAAATTTGGAAATAAATGTTACTTATTTTATGAAGATAACATTTGTTATAGAAAGACACATTTATATAATGGTTTTTATTTGATGGATTACATGAACCAAGTAATGTCAATCGATAATGAAGTTACTTCACAAGAATCATACCACACCTAACTTTGGAATCACCATCTAGGTTATGTAAATGAAAAATACCTGACAAAATTACATCAAGATGGAAATTTATATTCTTTCAAACTCAAACCACTTGGTGTATGTCACACATGATTACAAGGGAAAGTGACCAAAGCTGCATTTAGTGGGAAAGGTGAAATGGATAAAGAGCTTGTTGAATTAGTTCATACTAATGTGTGTGGACCATTTATTATTGAAGCAATGGGTGGGGACTCATACTTCATAAATTTTACTAATGATTTTAGTAGATATGGATATATTTACTTAATGAGGTATAAGTTGTATTATTTTTATAAATTCACGGAATAAAATAATGATGTTGAGAAATATCTTGGTAGGAAGGTTAAGAAACTCTGCTCAGACCATGGTGGAGAATATATTAATCAAGACTTCATTGATTACTTACGAGAGTTTGGGATCATATCCTATCTCACTCATCCTTACATGCCTCAGTGTAATGGTGTAAGAGAAATGAGGAACCACACCTTGTTGGACATGGTGATATAAATGATGATTCATGCAAGTATTCCATTATCCCTTTGGGGATATGCATTACAAACAGTGACACACATAGTAATACAAGTACAAAATAAATCGATAAATGGTATTCCATACGAATTTTGGAGTGAAAGAAAAATCATGTTATCAAATTTACATGTTTGGGGAAGAGAATCATTTGTTAAGGCCTATTCAGGTGACAAAATTTCACCATAAGGCACAGAGTGTATCGTTATATGATACCCCAAGGAAACAAGGGGATATTACATATAAAACCCCTAAAAAAGGTTATAGTGGAAAGACATGCCATATTCCTTTATAGGGAACACATATTCAAAATAGATAGTGAGAGAGAGATAATATTTGATGAAGTTGATCCTCAAGGTGCACAAGAGTTGGTACAAGATCACATTCCACAAAACCCTGTGGAAGAAAAAACTGTTCCATAGACACAAGTACTATATAGCAGTACAAGAGAGGTTAGAGAACCAGAACAGTATGGTTTTCTAGTTACCAAGGATGGTGACTCATTATTAGTAGATAATAATGATACTCTAACCTATAAAAAAGTAGTAAGTAGAAAATATGTTTCCAAGTGCCAAGAATCCATGAATTATGAAATGGATTCCATGTACCAAAACCAATTTTGGATTTTAATAGATCCTCCAGTGGATGTAAATACCATTGGTTAAAAATGGGTATTAAAAAAGAAAATGGACATGCAAGGCTAAGTAAGTAGCTATAAGGTGTGACTGGTTGCAAAAGGGTTTTAAAAACATCAAGGAATTGAATACAAAAAAACCTTTTCACCATTTAAAATGATGAAATCCATAAGAATTATACTTTCAATTGCAGCTTACAATGACTATGAGATTTAGAAAATGGATGTCAAAACAGCCTTCCTTAATGGTAACCTTTGGGATGATTTCTACATGACACAACCTAATGGGTTTGTGACTCTAAAGGATGCCAATAAGATATACAAGTTGAAAAAATCCATTTATGGATCAAATAAAAAATCCAGGTCATGGAAAATTCATTTTGATGAATCCAGAATTAAATTTGGTTTTATAAAGAATGAATTTAAGCCTTGTGTCTAAAAATGGTTTAGTGGGAAAACAATTGTTTTCTTAATAGTTCATGGTGATGACATATTACTTATTGAAAATGAAATACTAGACTTATAGTTTGTTAAGGTGTGGTTGAATAAATGATTTTCCATAAAATACTTGGGCGAGGAAGCATATATTCTTGGGATCAATATCCACCATGATAGACCCAATAGGTTTCTTAGCCTAAGTCAATGTACATACATTGACAATATACTGAAGAGATTTAGTATGGAACAATACAAGAGGGGATTCTTTCCAGCATCACATGGAATTCATCTTTATAAGAAAATGTGTCCTCAGACCCATGAGGAAAGAAATAGAATGGAAATGATTCCATACACATCAGTAATTGGGTTAGTCATGTATGTTATACTATGTACTAGGCTATATGTCGCCTATGTATTAAGTTAGGTAGGCAGATATCAAGCTGATCCAGGTGACCACCATTGGATGGCAGTCAAGGTTATCCTTAACTATCTAAGGCATACTAAGGATATGTTCCTGGTTTAGAGAGGATATGAGGAACTAGTCATCAGAGGATATGTAAATTCTAGTTTTTAAACTAATCAAGATGACATGAATCCACAAAAATGATACATATTGTTTTTTAATAGAGGTTCGATGAGTTGGAAGAGCTCAAAATAGGCTGTGGTTACAGATTCTATAGTAGAGTCTGAGTATATTGCAGCTTATGAGGTAACTAAATAAGTAGTTTGGATATGAAATTCTATCCAAGAGCTTGATGTGGTACCTATAAATAAATATCCCATCACACTCTATTGTGATAATACTACAACAGTGACTCTCACAAAAGAGCTAAGGTTACATCAGTGGATAAAGCACATACTTCAAAAGTATCATCTTTTGAGGGATTTTTCTCAAAGAGGTGTGGTTATAGAGAGTAGTATTTCCATAAAAGAAAACATGACAGACCCCTTGGATAAATCCTTGACTCAGAAGAAACATGATTATCATATGAGGTCTAGCAGACTAAAAGTCGTAGGGAGTTGGCTCTAGTTCATGTGGGAGTTTTTTAGAGTTGGTTTCCTAAAACCAACTATTTTTACTATGATTACATGAATATTTGATGCATTAAACATTAAATTAAACATATTATTACATATTATTCATTTTTCTTCATGACTTTAATGTAATAATGTCCTAGAGTATTTGTTGTATTGATAAGGTCATAGTAGTTTCCCACTATGATGAGAACCTTGAAGAGATATGAAAATATTCTTAATATACCAGGAAAGTTCAGTCAGAGTAATAACCTCTGACCATTTATTAAAAGAAATAAAAAGTGCAGTAAATAAGGAGATGGATGAGGGCGAACATCTTGCCCAAACCCAATGAGAAGTCCCCACCAAACATAGCCAATTACAAACCAAACCATTACACCCAAAACCAAAGACCCATACTGCTGATTCAACACTTCAACCAGCAGTTCATCATCTTCATCAAACAAAAACATCAAAACTTCCAGATTTCAACAGCATATCTTCACTGCAATTACTGCAACCACGACTTCATTCCAGAGATCTTCCCGAAAAAAATCTCGAAAAAGCAAAAACAAATCACGGAAGAGAATCAAATCCGAAATACTGGTCCAACATTCAGCAAGAAAATCAGCGAGATCAGATCACCGAGAGAGCAATTCCACCATCACGCAACACAAATCCAAGAGAACCCGGAGAAGATTCATCCAAAACACACCAACGCAAAATTGCAGTTGACAATAGCATGAAATCCATCACCTCATCCCACTCACGAAGCAACAAAAACCGACGCCGAAGCAAAGACACCGAATTCGAAACCAGGAACAATCTACAGAAACAAAAAAGGAAAACATCACCAGAACTCCGACCGGTAGACCCGCCGAAAATCCGATCACGTCGCCGCCATCCCTGTCGCACGCGAAGACCACGACCCAACATACAGACGGAAAACGCGGCCATAAACACAGGCTATAGAAGCTAGATCTTGGTCGCCGGCTGACAACGTGCTACCATGAGAACCCTAACCGGAGATGAGGGATTAGGGCGAGGAGAGGTCAACAACGTTGCAGCTGAAGAAGGGCGGGACCAAGATGCCGACGCCACCGCAGCCAAGGATCCGCCGCCGCGAAGACACAGAGCACGAGGGAGGAGGCGATGCGTCAACCCTAGACGAAGGAGGTGACGACGAGAGGTGGATTTTCGCGGAGAGCGCCCCTTACGGGCCCATCATCCTCCCAAAAAGAAAATATTCTTAATATAGTTCTATGATTGGATAACATACTATTATGGGACACATAGTATATTACCATTAGGTGTGAGTACTCATAAGAATATGATACTTCTTCTCATGAAGTTCGCACTTGGTAATCTCCAAGACAGGAGATTATGAGAGAAAACCTTCCAGTAGGAATTCCACAAGTTTTGGTGTCATGAGATATTCTTATATGTGAGTGTGTGTAATGGTCCTTAGACTTTAATATTACAATTAATGCATTTCATGACTCATGAACTAAGATTTTCTGATGAGAACCATCATGACATATGTTGGTGAGAAGTAGGGTACGTTGGGTGCATCACAAATGACATGTTATTAATGCATTAGTCAAGGAAAGATTTTCCCCTTCCATTTTTATAGAAGTTGATATCTTAGCCCTTTGATTGAAATATAATCATCTCCATAAATTCCATGGGCATGGTGTAACGACAAGTTTATTTTAAATAGTTAAAGAATGATATATCGAGCATATAGGTTGATGACATAGCCATGAAACCTACTTGTTGAGATACTGTGACAAAGGGATTATATTACATAATGAGTGTTTATATGTGGTCATCATCATTGTGACTTTAAGTTCTTTCTCTTGGGTGACTTAACCTATTGATAGACCATAATCTTGGACTTTAGTAAAGTCCGCCTAATGACAAAGAGAAATAATCATAGAGGATCACCCACTAAGTGTTTCTTTTGGTCTCGATTAAATTCTATTTGAATTTA
This sequence comes from Viscum album, assembly GCA_963277665.1. NCBI lineage: Eukaryota > Viridiplantae > Streptophyta > Magnoliopsida > Santalales > Viscaceae > Viscum > Viscum album. The sequence continues at coordinate 433,148,873 of OY728141.1, read as the reverse complement.
ATTAATGGAATAAATATTATTCTCATTACTAAGGAATAATTTTATTCAAGTTATATTGATCACATAAATTAAATAAATATTTATTCACCAGATTGTGAATAAAAAAATATTTTTTTATTGAATATTTAATAAATATTTATTTTTTAGTTTTTGAATAAAATATTTATTTAAGAGAATAAAATATTTATTTGGGTGTTCAATAAATTAAAGAGGAGTTTGAATGGACCAAGACCATGTCTGGTGATAAAATAATTATTTACGAGTCGGTAAATATTATTTATTCATTTTGCCCATGTTGGAACACAAAAAAAATAATATTATGTGGCATGAGATTTCGTTAATGGCTATGATTATATTTAATGGCTATTATGTAATTAAATTTTGTAACTTAAATATCGTATCTATAAATTGGCAGATTTGTCTATTGTTTAATTCATTTGAAACCAATTCCAAGTTTGGGAGTATAGAATTGTTGGGAACAACTAATTCTATCTCGACTCCTCCTCCTCTCTCCCTCTCAAGAATGAGAAAGCCAAGAGAGAATTTCTTCAATATAGAAGAATGAGTGATCAAGAATGAAAAAATCAAGATATTCGATTAACCATGTTAGCACCCAGAGAACAATTGGTGTTTCTTGGAGACCACTGGGGCATGTGTAGATCATCGCTAGAGGGATTCTACCATTGGATCCTCACAAGCACAATGAAGGAAATATGAAAGGTCCATTTTGGACGATCAAAAATCATCAATGAAGAAAGTTCGTAATCCCATGTATTTATTTCTTTAGATATAAATAAATTAATTATAATTTTTTTTGTGCAAGATCCTTGCTCTTGGTTTCGGGCAAAAATTATTAAAAGAAATTTTAATATATCACCTTCCAATGCAACACTTCTGCTGCACCCAGAACCAACACATATGACTTTAGTGTATGAATCAAAGACTATATGAATTTAAATTCATATGTTTCAAAGTCACACACATAGCTGAGCATAAGTCCTCATCATAGGACTTTAAGATAAAAACCCTTTGAAGTTTCTATCATATGACTTCATCACTTAGAAAAAATTTGGAAGTTAAACAGGATGAAAAATAAGAGTTTTTAAAATTTAATATGATGAAGAAAAATATCATTTGGTATGATGTAATAGATTTTATACAATTAATGAAACATAAAAAATGATTGGAATAGTGTTTGATTCTAGAGATAAATAATGAGAGGAGCTAATCTTCATCTGTAGAATGGGAAGATCAAATAACAATAATGAAGAGAGATTCTAGAATTTTTCAATTACAAGGAAATCAAAATCTGATGATGTTGATTATATTGTTATGTGATCAATACATCATGAATCTTATACAATCCATTATCTGAGCTTGTTTTGAGAAATATTGAAGGAGGAGTTCCACTTCATGTATTCTTTATTGGATAAAATTTTATTTTCACGAATGATACAGGATAAGTTCCATAAAATCATTCTTATTAATCATAGCATAAGTCATTTATGATGTGAGCTGAATGAGAGAAAAAATAAGAGTATCGAGTTGCTTTTGTCTTTACAGAATCAAACATATTTCTTTATTATTTTCATTATAATCTATCATGCTATAATAGTGAGTTCCATGTCGAATATATTATTTATACACTTCCATAAATATGTGAATAATGTTAATGTTGAATCAATGGAGATATTTTGTGTGGATGAATAAGAAGAAGTCGATCCTAGACAATAATAAATAAATATTTTATTTGAACATGTTTTAAAGTAAATAGATGAAATAAATGAATACTATTCTTGGAATAATGTTTTAGTTGAGTGAAAAACACTCAAGATTCCATTGGAACCCAAATCATGGTATTTCATAATGATTCATTATTACTGGTGATTTATTTTTTCAATATGAATTCCATTAATAGAATACTGAAAATGAAATTTTATTTTAATTCCATCACCTATTCATGCGAGAAGAACTAATATCTAGGATAACAAAGATGGATATTCCTTGTGGGTATACATAAAATATGAGGTTGAAATAGTGAGGATAGTTGTACAATAGTTCATAGAAAATCAAGAAGAAAAAGAAGATCTCAAAGAATAAGAATAAGGATGTCACTAAAAATTATAACAAGGAAGATGAAGAAAAGTGAATCGAACCTATTAATCATACTGGATATCAAAAAAGGTAATAATAAATAATCCAAGAAATGAAAAATTTGAGGAACCTAGAACATGTTTTATAATCTGTGTGTGAATAAATGAAGGTAGTTAAAGATTATTTGGATTGAGGAAGTGGATTATCATTGTGGATGTAGAGTCATCCCTAGATAGATCATGGTGTACTTTAGAAGGAGGAAGAGAAAAAAATGAACTTGTAGGATATGAGTATAACCGACCTATTGGATGAAGCCATATCTTCTTGTGTAATATAGTAGACTGTCACCTATATAATATGGTGAAAAAACATATGTAATATGGTGCAATTGGTTTCAAGATGATACCTGATCAAATGCACTTGTAATTGGTGATTTGATCTTAGTAAATATTCGATGACTTGAACATCCCAAGCACGATAAGGAGTAAGATTTAAAAGAGGGGACAAACCTTATAAAAATACTTTTGTAACTTTACTTTTAGTATTTTCATTGTATTATGTGTTTTATAGGTTAAACTATAAGATAATACATATGTTTTAACCATAATCATGGGTTTAATTTAAAAGGGTTTTAAAAGCTTTAATGAAAGATTTGGGATTTGAAAAAATTAGTCCACACTTGTTTCAGTCCCCTCTTAGGCATGTCTGTACTATCCATTAGAATGCTATAATTTGTGTTAGAGAAAAGGTTTCATATGATTGGATCTTTTGAATTATTACTATTCATATCATTATAAAGAGTAACTCTTATAAGTATTGAGAATTTATCCAAGTTGTTATATCTGATATATATGAAGTGTAGATTTCATATGGTTGAAGAAGAGCCATAAATGGATATCTATGATTCCATCCCTTTCAGAACTGAAGTAGAAGTGTATATAGATACTATTGACAATAGTAAAAATAAAGAGGCTAAGAAGATGAGAAAATTATTAAGAAATAAATATGAAACACCATTATCTAAAGGTATTCAGAATTATGAGGAATTATTAAATAAATATGTTTATTATTATTCCTATAGTGAAATAAGTTTATGTTGTGATAATGATTGAATTGAATCTAGTAAAGGAGTCTATATTAAGGTCAAGTATTATATGGATAATGTCCTAATTTAGGTGGTAACCTATATATTCATATTCATTTAAGGGGATTATTGATGAAAATACATAGTTAGAATAATAAGCTGATGTAATGGAAGAAGAATTAATAAAAAAACTATTTCCTATAACATTCTCATTAAACTGGTAAAATCCAAGGAAGAAACTACCTCATTTTATAATGAAATAATCTCTAAAAATAAAGAAAATTTTTAAATAGATTTATGTGATACGTCTGTTTTTAAGAATGTTGTGAAGGAAGTAATCCAAGAATTAGAGAAGCTATATCAAGTGTTTATGATGGTCAATAATGCACAGTTGGAATCCAAAACAAAAAGAGTAAAGGATCTTGAAAATTCATTATAATAATTATTAAATATGCATGATGATAAAGTTAGGAATTTTAATAGTCAATGGTAGGATATAATTAACTCAACTAAAATTAATAATAATACAATTAGTTTAACATGTCTAGATCTGGGGGTAAAAATGAATAATTTTTAAGTGAAACAACCAGAATCTACTGAATCAGTTGAGAAAAGAATAGTTTCCACACAGATCTCTTCATAGTGTATTGTTTCAAAATAAACTATAAATAGTTTTAAGAATATATAAAGATCATGTAGACAATTATCAATATCTATATCATATAACAAGGTATCCCACAACTTGGAAAATTCTGTTCACTTTGAATCTATTTTTTTAGAAGTTCAGGACAAAAGAAAAATTATATACAAATGTGGAAGGATAAAAATACTAATAAACCCACAAATATTATAAGGGTTTAGGTGAAAACGTTTATTAATATATTCCCACAAAAGGATCCAAAAAATTTGGTGTTCCATTATAAAGATAGAAAGCATGAAAATGTGGATAGATTGTATGCACAGGAAATAAATCTAGATTTATTGGGAAACGTTGATCTTATTGGAGATTTAGTTACAAGGATATGAATTTCTAGATAGTATATCAATATGCTAAAATTAGAGAAGTCCTAAATCGAGGTGGGGTGGGGGAGGGAATGGTGAATAAAAGATATATCCTATCAGAGTAAAGAATACCACATTGATGAAGAAGAATCTATCTATGGAGAACATATTTGAATCACTAAGAAAATTCTATAAACTATTAAACATAGGTGGTCATTGTTATTATGAATTATGGTAAAATAATTCTAGGTATCATAGATTTACCTAAGGTAAAATAAAACCACAATAGGTTGATATACAGGTGTAGTAAGGAAGCGAGTCTTGCTTGGGTTCTAAATTGGTAAAGAAAAAGACACCCATGTGGGAAATAAAGAAATATGACTAGGATGCTCAACCCATAGAGAAGAAGTACTTCAATTTTGGTAAAAGAAGATACACCGTGTAATATTATAGGATGAACATGATTTTTAAAGTAAATTGGAGAATGATAAATCCATGAAAAGAATCTATACAAGAGAAATAATCTTGGATTGGAGTAGTGGTTGATACCCCTTGTGAATAAGTAGAGAAGTTTCCCAAGAAGGGAAAGGAAAATTCTAAAAAAGATGTGCATGGAAAGTGGAAGAGTGCTGTTCATGGTGCTTTCAAATATACGAACATTCTTCTTAATAATAATACTTGATGTAATCTAAAGATAAAGCACCTATAATCTCAAGTTATAAAAATATCAATGAAAATAAGGAACCCACACCTAAGAACAAGCATTAGAATGTGACCAAAATATTTTCTAACTACATGGACATATCAGTTAGAGTAGAATAAAAAACTATATAAATATGAAAGGAAATATTATAATCTATTTTATCAAGTCAATAAGTACACTCCATCTAAGAATAAAGGTGAAAAGGATAAGAATACCATGATTTTGATTGAAGTTAAAATTTATAAAGATAAAGATATTTCAATCATGAATATTTATAGACATTTCAAACCTATAATAAAAAGAGTTTTCTTATTGAGAAATCTATCTCATCCCTATTACTTGAATTGAGGAGATTTTGAATATTCACCATATTCCCAAGTCAAAAATATTTTTGTTCCAATGATGGTATTTGAAGGTGATGAAGGAAGGAGAGCATCCCTCGAGGGGGAAATCTAAAAATAGAATATACTACCAGAGTTTTATAATATTTTTCTTGATTCTAGAAATATGGATCAACCCTTCAAAATATGAAGGATGAGATATTATTTTCATTCTATTATCTATTTTTTAAATGTTTATTCTATTTTTATCAAGGGGGTGTAATTATCTAACTCAATGGGGAAGACCTTGACGTTTAATGTTTTTGATATACATGTTCAAGTGATTATAGGTTCCCATGTTTTCTTAAAAATCTGTATGTGTATCCCAAAATTGTTAAAGTTCTAAACTGGTATCACTTTTGGTAAAAATATGATAAATAATGTTTTATAAACTTATCAGACCAATTTTATATAAAGGGTTAGCCCATATAGACTTAGAGTTGATTTTTTGATGACAAATTGCTAGTAGAAATGTGGCACGAAGCCTAAATTTCAGGTGATGCTATGTTGGTATAATGTTCTTATAATCACTTTCAATTAGTGACAAATTATTCTTGAAAAATTTCATATCTCATGGTATCAATGGATGTTAAACTTCAATTGGTATCAATAAATCATATGGAAAGAATATGAGTTTCTTAAATTTAAAAGTTTTTTTTGTCAAAATCCTCCTAGATGGAAATCAGTAGAGGTATGGAAACTTGAAGAAAAAACATCCCTTATACTTTAAGTGGTATAAAATATTAAAGTGTTGAAGAAAATAAAACATGAAACATACTATGTTAATATAGAGAATAATAAATTTTTCCTTTTCATTATTTTCAATTAGGGGTAGATAAGATATATTGAAGCTTAAAGCTAATTTGGAATTGGAATTGATAACAAAATAAAGGGGGAGTCTTTTGTGTTTAAATGTGTTCGATTATAGTTATTTTCATTTAGGGATTTCAATTAAGGATTTTCAATGTAATAATTAGCAGGAAAGGATTCAGGTGATGGATTGAATATCCACCCATAAAGGAGATGGATTTTCTACCATGTGAATTAATGGAAAAGTAGAATAAAAAAGGTATTTTGAATAATTATAAGGATATAGTCATTAGAAGAGATGAATTTGAGGTGTTGATTTCTAAATATATTATTAGAAAGCTTGTATTTCTCTAAATAAAAAGTATAAAATAGGTTCAAAGTACTTAGTAGAAGATAGATAAATATGAAAAACCAATCCATGGAGTTTATAATATATCATCTAATGTGATATGAATTTAAACAATTATGGAATAAGGTTGATGTGAATTGAGATGGATCGTGATTGATTAAATAAGAGCCGCACATGAACTGGTAGAAGAGTTAATAAAAATACTCTAATAATGAGTATTTTATATGCTAAAACACATTAGAACTATGCTTTAAGGAGATTAAAATTATTTTAAAACTTACAATAAGTATTTGAAGGTGTTATGAAATGATTTTAAGAGCATTATAAAATAACTTAAGAAATTTGAATTCTGTTTGAAGTAATCTACTAAAATCTTGAATTTTTAAGTTCACTTAAAAATGGATAATTCTTGAATGTAGGAAATTTTCTACTAGATTGCATGACTTCACTATGAATTTAAGTTTTTAGGTGCTAAATATAATACTTTAAGATGATCGTAAGACTTAAAATTTCATCATATGACTATGTCTGATCGCAATTCTTTTTCAAACATGAAACTTCATCGTATGGCTTCTCCACTATTCATATGACTTTTTAATTTTATGAAAATTTATAATAGAATTATTGTAACCCTTAAAATATAGTGTAATTCATTGTAATACTGAGCGTACATCTTTAGATCATGACCTAAATACTGTATATGAAGAGACCCAATAAGTACATACATACATATATCATCATTTTAGAAGAAAAATTTATATATTATACAATAATTCACACCTTAGAAACATAAAGGTTTAGTGTATTTGAAGACTATATACATAATCAATATATTTCATGAAAGATCATCAAAATATCCCATAAAGTTTTTTCTCTTATAAAACCCTTCTTAAAAATTTATTACTTAATACCTTTCTTCATAACCTAGGGAAAAATGAAAACTTAATTAAGGTTGAGGTCAGATGCTCAGTAATGGTAAACATGGTAGATATAAATCGATGATCTTATACAAGCATAAAATAATCATAAGGTCATGAGAGTATGAACATAACTTATGAATTTCACACTGAACCAGTCATAGATAACAAATCACAAGTCATGGTATAAAACTTTGGCATTTCAAAAGACACAAGTCCTTAGAGTGAGGAATCATCCTTATTTAAGCATGATCCTTGAGAGCATATCATAAGCATACAAGAATTTTATATAAATTATGTCACAATCATAATCATAGAAAATATTTTTATTAGTCAAGGATCACTACCAAGACCATCATCACATAGTGGACCCATAATTGATCGGGTTCACTCCCCAAACTCTTTTCATCTATAGAATGGGTTCAATCAACATACTTTTCATATTATCTCATGAGATATCAATCATACCTAATACATTGGAGTGATTTAACAGGCTAACTAGTCACATAATGAGAACCAAACATATGCATGCAACAAGATTATAAAAACATTCATCAACTCACCATAGAAAAACCAATGGAAATGAAATGAGTTTCATAAATATTTCAACATCTCAAAATCATAATCCATCTAGAGAAAGAACATGGTTGGTATCATTATATCATATACCTAATGGAGCATAATAAACATCAAGGGATGTTGAAATAGATTAAAAATATCTTTAAAATAACATTCAAAACTTTCTTTATAAACATGAGAAAAACATCCTTTTACTTCAATAACATTTTAAATGAGAATTCCCATAATATTGAGAAAAATATTTTATTTGATAATAACCATGAAAACTAGTAAAGGAATCTTCAAATTAAATAATTTCCATGATTATAGGAAAACATTCATGTAGTAAAATTTAAAACAATGATTCCATTAAAACTTTTTATAAAAAGTCATAAAATAACATGTTTGGGTAACATTGTAAAAATAAAGTTTATGAGATTTGAAAATAAAGGAAAATATTTTTCAAAATGAATTTAAATAACAATTACACATTCTTGAAAACATTTGAAAGAAAATAGACATGGAGGAAAAATTTACTGACCAAAGAGGAAATAAGGTTGACATTTCTAAAAAACTTTTTTGACCATTTTAAGTGAAAAAGCGAGGAGATTGAAAGAAGAAAATTAAAACCCTATAAATAAATATAGGAGAAGAAAGTATATGGGGTTTAAGATATAAATAACATATAATTACTCCAAAGGATATTCAAGCATAAACAATCCCTATTAAAAATGAAATTACTACAGAAACCCTTAACTCATGTCCTTACTATCTTCATACACATTCTTAAGAACTAATATAATAAATTTAGTTTTATTATAAATATATACCGAAACCATATTAATACTTATATTAAAATATAAAATTCTCTTATAATTTCCAATTACCCATTTATTAATAATTCTTCCTTAAAATCAACATTTGAGGTTTTAACTATTTCATTTACCATGCATGTTTTTGGTTTGATGGTTTTAGTCATTTCACCCTGTTCACGGTTTCATCATCTCCAAAATCATAATCATGTTATAATTATCATATTTATTCATGATATACACTTTTATAACCATTCATAAAAGGTGGCGATGAATAATTAATTACATCATTTTGTGGATATGGTTGTCCATATGTATACACAAGTAAGGTTTTAATTTTAAAAAACAATAGAAATAAATAAAGGTAAATAATAATATATCTTCCAAAAATCATAATAATATCATAAATATCATATATATTCATTAAATAAATCAACATTACAAGATATTTGTGGTGGATATGAAAAAAAAATCACATAGCTGTGTGGAGGTGGCAGTCAACACATACACATGAACAACATAATCAGTTATCATAGGATGGAAATGAGGTAGAAAATGGTTGCCAAATTAGCATAAAATTATTTTAGTATATTAATTATATTTATATAATTAATTTAATATTGTTATAAAATATTTATATGTGGTTAATGAATAAATAAACTTGAAATTTATCAGTAAAGATAATTACCTCTTCTTTGAGAAACCACCTTTGGATTACACCTTAAACATTCAAAGGTTGGTATTTTGGGGATAAAATAATCTATATAACATGTGTATGGAAGTTAGTAAGATATTTGGGTAGTTTTTTTCCAATATATATGACTCAAAAGGTTTTAAAGAGTGAGGGGAAGAGGACCTCTATTTAAAAGTCAGGGGAGTGACACTCATGTAAATTCTTAAAACAATAAAATATAATAAATTTATATTCAAGTGAAATTGGAACCAAGGAAACTGAAATTAAAATATAATATAATTTTGGATAAAAATATACTGAAAAAATCAAATTCATCCAAGTTTTAGAGATATTTTATTCTTTATCTCTAAGTTCAACCTCCCATTAATCCTTTTAGCCCATATTGTGATGACAAAGGTTTACCATGGTAACTATTAATTATGACAAAAAACAAAATTGAATTTATTTATAAATTTGGAAATTATTATTAAAATATTGAAACCATTTTACTATATTAAAATTTATAAGTGGTAGAAATTCATTTTAAAATAATACCATAAAACAAAAAGAAAACTGTTTTTAGAAAAATACATTTTAAGCATAAAAATAAATTTATTCTCACTCCTTACCTAGTAAAAACCATTAAATTAATATTAAAATATTTTATTGAATATATAATTTACACATTTAATTAAAGTAATTCATAAATAATGATTAATTTAATTTATTGTGATATGAACACATTATTCACATAAAAGTAGTTTTTCAGAAAAACATATCCTTTTACATTCAAATGATTTTATTTTAATTTTAAAAAAATTTATAACCAATGAATTAAATTTATAAATTTGTAAAAAATATGTTTTAATAAGTTTATTACACTTAATTTATTTTTAAATAAAATATATATGACTAATAAATTTATCACAAATAAAATATTTCAAAATAAGTTTTTAGTATCAATAGATTTATTAAGTGATTAAGAAATTATTTTTTATAATTATATTTCATTTAAATAGAATATAATATTATTCATATTATAATTTATATTCATTATTCACATAATTTTAGGGTTATATACTTCATAATCTATTAAACCCCTTTGTTTATTAAACAAAAATATATTCTAAAATCTCGATGTGTTACAATATGAATTTAAATTCATATATTGAAGATTAAATAATAGAATCAAGAATAATTATTCATTTTTGGACTCGGAGAGTATAATAATTTTAAGTATACATTGTATGAATTCATCATTTAATAAAAAAATTTAAGTTCTATTGGATAAAAAATATGAGTTTTCTAGATTTAATCTGATGAAGAACACGATCTTTTGGGATGATAAAATAGTTGTTCAAAAATGATTCACACATCATAAAAATTTGGAATGGTGTGCGATTCAAGTCAAAAAATGATATGATCTGATATTCATCTATGGAATCAAAAGATCAAAGAATAATGATGAAGGGTGTTTCCATAATTTTTTAATTCTAAGGAAACAAAAATTAGATGATGCTAATTTTGTTCTAAATAGATAAAAACATCATGAAGCTTATTTTAAAATCCTGACCCAAAACACTGGGTTCGATCCGGAATTAAAAATGACCTCATGCATGCCTCCCCATACACTAGAGGCTGCTAACTAGCAGTGATGGTCTTGGGTGGAACCATGGGGAGACTATACCCTCAAAAAGTGTGCAAAATAACATAAAATAACCAAATATATAATAATAAATAATAAAAGTGAATAGTTACAAACAACATACCAATGGTTTAAATGTGCAGGGAAGAAAAAAACTCAAAATAAAATAAGAGATACAAATTATGATTTCTCATTTGGCCAATCACATAAAAAATAAAGAAAGGTACAGGATTACAAGGAGTATATGGAACAACTAGCCTCACCTCATCCTAGTATCCCAACTCATAGTGAGGTGTCCCATTATATGATCAACCTAAGCCTCAACCCAACCCATACTTACAATAAGTGAGGGTTTCTCAGGTAACCAAGTTCCATGACCACTCGAGAAGGGTGTGAGTATGGCTCAGTAAGACACAACCAACATGGTCTAGTACCCAACCAGTAATATGCATTTTACATTCATGTGATATGATCAGTAGAAAGTAAATAAGAAATACATAACTATAAAATAAATAATAATATCACCAAGAACACAATAGTTATTAACCATGTACTGAGAGTTAATGATTTTAACAAGCCTCCATGAACCCCAACTGTACCGTACCTTCTTTGGATCCATGTTGGTAAGATAATCACATGACGTCATAAGTGAGCAAGAAAAATCCACCAATATCATAACACATATCTTAGTGGTCTCAACACATCGAGTCGAATCAGGCACCTAGACCATCATATCCTGGCCTCACCACACATCTCCCAGCAGTCTCAAGACATCGAGATAGATCAGCACCCTAGACCATTATACCCTGGCTCCATCACAGTTCAGGCCTCCCAACCATCATACCCTATCAATGCCTTGGGTTAGGACCTCAAGTCGTCATGCCCCTAACACACTACCTCAGGTTTTACCCCCAGACCATCCTGTCCCTACCTTATTATAAGTTCTATCAACATCATAATCACAACCCATGCACACTCCCCTCGAAGGGATACACATCACACAATGGTCCACCTATCCCAAGTTCCAATAACAACCTCTAAGGAAATAGTAACACACATCACATAGTAGATCATACAATGTAGGTATAAAATATCATTATGATAATATAGCAGTAACACAAAATAACATGTGATTACAATCAAACATGTAAACAAGATACTCTAGAAATACTCATGGAATAAGATATCAGAATATGTCTCACAGGCTACACACACACACCCATATACAATCACTATAAATCAGGGTCAATAGGTTATTCCAATATAGGTATCACATCATGAAAAAATCACACATATAAATATCTCTTGAAATATCAACATACATGGTCTCATATGGCTACACATACCACACACATGTGATTTAAGTAACAAACATTGTCTCTCGGTATCTAAGTCTCATATAGCATGAAAAAAACCTCAAGTGTCCATGTAGTCTAAGGTAATCATATGTGATCAAGCCTTGACCATCAGTGGCTGGTATCAAGCCAGTGCACAAGGGTCAACTGGGGCCCTTGGTACATTTTCCAATTATATAAGTCATGATTTATTTAATTAATTAAGACTTAAGACTCATTAATTAATTAATACTTAAGCCTCATTAATTAATTAAGTATTATTATTATTCACAACTCGTTATGAAAATTAGGGTTGTCTACCCAAGGTGGAAAACCTCATACCACATTCCAATAAACATAAATAAACAACAAAGGGTAGAGTACATGGGACCATGTATTTCAAATAGATTCAAATCCAATCCAATCAAATCCCAACAGATTTGTCTGAGTCACCCAAGTCTATTCATACTCCATCAAATAGTATGAGTTCCTATCTCATACCAAATAATTATAATTAATTAATTATAACTAAATTATAATTAATTAAATTATTATGATAACTCATATTTAAGTTGAAGGAATACTAATTGAAAAAATTACTTGAAATTGTTATGTATTTAGAATAATGACTAACCATCCATGGAAGGTCCATTACATGCTTGCGACTTCATTATGGGAAAAATTCCTATTATGTGACATAAATACATAAAATAATTTAATAAACTAAATTAGAACATTTTGAAGAAAGAAACCCAATGATATAATTTCAATTTAATTCCATTCAATTATATACATTCATCAATATGATATATCCTCTTTCCCTACTTATCCACAATTGCTTTATCCTTATAAAAATCATTCAAGTTTCAGTGGAATTGTTATCCGATTTATCTAATCGAAATCAAAACATGATCAATATATAAATTATATTTTAAAGATAATTCAGGAAAATTTAGGGATTAAAAAGGATAAAGCTCACCAATTGGAATTTATCACAATAAAAATATCTTTGATCATAAAAGAAACAAGATTGGAGGAGCTTCTGAAGGATAAAATCGCCAATTCTGACCCAATTATCATAAGGTATTTGGGGGAATGAAAAGTGGGGGTTCTATATATATTATTTCACTTTAAATCATCTGAAAAACTACCTAGATAAATTTCAAAATGTGAAACATGGTTTTAAATCATGATATTTTGGGGAAAAAAAATCCTTTTATGGTCCTGGTTAATATGTATCACAACGTGACACTAAATGTCACGTGATTTCTCCGGAATAACCTCCTAACCCCATTTTTACTTCTTAAAACTACTAAAGACACCCCATAAACCCATATTACATTGTGAATAACCTATTAATTATTTGAATTGGATTCTCCTATAGCTTTCAGTAGTCCCGTTCCCATGGCCACTCCTCCAATGGCCTCCCGTATGACAACCCATAACTTTATTACACATTAATTCACGATTTATTACATAATAGTATAATTAGTACAACTCAGAAGATCAAGAATAATATTTTATTTTGGAATTAGGTACTTATAATATCAACTCTTTACATAGAAAAAACAACATTTTTGAATACTTCCTTAACATGTTTCTAATATTCCACTGCTCATTTAAAACTGCACGAGATAACTTGGGGACATACATAAGAAAGGGGTGAGGTATACAGCTTAGTAAGGGAATAAAAAAAATCATAACATGATGAAATTAAAACATTTTATACAATATTCACTTAAATGGTACATAAAATGGGTTATAATCATAAAAATGAACAATGATCCATGATCTAGCATGATAAAATAACGATAACATGTGAATGTGGCAACAAATTTAAACATGAAATCAGTTAAGAATAATCACTGATACATCATAACATGGTGTAAATATCCCAAAATATATTAGGGTCAATACCTAATCCCATAAATTATGTCTCATGAGACTAAAACATTACCAAATTCATTGGAGTCTTATATAATTCTAGGCACACTAGTCACTTTCATATCATGTACATGCATAAGTGTGCCCCATTAAACATTCAATATAGGATCATTTTTCCTCAAATTTAATCCTAATATTATGGAATATGGGATATATACATTTAATTAATCAATAAATTAATTATATTTACAACTAGGTGAATAACCTTGAGTGAAAATGGGTATGGGTATACACTTTACAAATGTTTGGCGTGGAAAATCCTAGTGACATTTCGGTAGCATAAAGACATTACATATAGATTTATAAAATAGTTTAATGAGAGATAAAGTTGTCTATAATCACTTGGAATTTAAAATTAAATAATTAGGGATATTTAATAACATAATACAATAAGAAAAGTTTGTAATTAAAAGGCACAAGATAAGAAGGGTGCTTGAATAAAAATTTTGCATGGAAAAATCACTAGGTAATTTTCACAGCATAACAGGGGTACATAATGATTCATAGGAGGGATTAATGAGAGTTAAATGGGACTGTAATAACTTTGAAATCATATTTTATGTAATATTTATGTGTTATAACATACTAAAACATGAATAAATTGAAAAAAAAGTCATAACATAAAGGAGGTTCTTGAATAAGGAGGAGAAGGAGAGGATCCATTACCTTGAAGATTTGCTTCCTAAAACTTAAGGGTGGAACCTTAACACCATTACTTCACCTTGTTAGAACTATTTTTTGAAATAAAATGACAATAAATTCATGTATTTTGAAGTTTTAGTGGAGATTAAAGGCTAATGGGTTTTATTTATACTTGAGAAGGAGTGAGTTTTAATGGATTAAATATTGATTATTTTATCATATAAGCCAATGACTTGTGGGTAAATTGAATTACAACCAATTTTATGGATAATTAATGAGTGGAAGAGTGTTTTTGTATGTTAAATTACTTTAAAAAAAGAACCAAACCTTATATCCGACTCAATAAATTTGCAGAATCTAAAAAATGAATTTTATTTCAAAAATCCAATTTTCGGATTAAAAAAATAAAGTATAATTTTTTAAATTTAAATTCATATTTATAAATTAAATTTTATAATTATTAAATAAAATTAATAATAATAATTTTTTTATAAAAAATTTAATCATTTTGAATTAAAAATGATGTTATAAAATCACAGTGCTCGTAAAGCGACAATTTTCACCTTTTCATCAAAAATTAAACTTTGTCAAAAAATTACTAGAAAATCACCCTAATATGATTTTGACATGATGAGACAAAAAAATAAATTTATTTCATCAAAATAATTGTATAATTATTATAATTTTAACTTTTAAATATATAATTCTTTTAATGAAAATTAATTATTTAATGGAAAAATAAACATTCTGACCATTATAAAAATTAATCTGGGCATTGTTAAAATATCTTATCATTTTAAAAGACTTTTATAAGATAATTTCATGGAATAAAATTTTATTTAATGCTACCACATAAAAAATATTTTAATATAATGTGTTTATAGTCTTTGAAAAAAAAATACAATTTTGATTATATCATTAAGTAATCTTAATGAACATTTAAATGCTTCTACTTAACAAACAATAACAATGGAAAAATATTTTATTTAATAATTTTCATAATTACAATCAACTGTATTAGTTGGAAAAAATAAAGTAAAATGATCATATTTCCTTATAAATACACCATAATTCTTACTCTTCATCATTCAATTCGATTCAAATCAATGTTCAATATCATTTCCAAAATGAATATTGTATTACTAACTCTATGTTCCTCTATTATAGTAATGCTCATTGGTGTAGTGATTCAAGGGTATAAATGTGGGATAGATTTTTATATTTCAATTTATTTATACTCTATTTCATTCCCATTGTAATATTTGGTATGATATTGGGTAATGTTTTAGACTGAATGTAACGTTATTTAATAATGAAATAAAGTGTTGATGGTTTTTAGTATTTGTTTTCTATCCCTTTATTATTCTTATTTATACTCATAAATAACAACACATGATGTTAAATGTTCTTAATAAAAAGTTATTCTATGAAATACTATTGTAAAACATTATAAAATTTAAAGAGAGGTAAGAGATCCATTATCTAAAGAAGAACATTTTTCAGGTTATTACATTCTTCCCCATTTAGAAAAATTTCCCTTAAAATTTTCATTTCATACACAAAAAATATGAGGGTATTTCTATTTCATCACCTCCTCTAGTTCCTACATCACTTCCTCAAACTTCTAGTTCCTCTATATCACTTTGACTAAGTTCATTTTCTTATTTCATATAGTTTTGTCTTTATGATCTAATATCTTCAATGGATTCTCTTCGTATGAAAGATAATTTTCCAATGGAAACCCCTATGAATTCAATACATGTGAGGGATCTAGTATATACTTATTTAAGATGGATATGTAGAATAAATCATGTACTTGAGATAGGGTTGGTGGGAGTGATAATCAATAAGTCATGGATCTGACTCGATTGAGAACCTCAAAGGGTCCAATATACCTCAAACTTAACTTAATCTTCTTCCCAAATATCATGAATTTCTTCCATGGATATATGCATAGGAATACCTTATCTATAATATCAAACTCTAAGTCTCATCATTGATTTTCAGCAGGCTCTTCTATCGACTCTGAGTATCCCTGATGTGTTGCTGAATGATCTTTACATTTCCACCATTTCCTCAACTATTTAAGGACCCAAAATTTTGTGTTCACCCACATCATACAAGTATATAGGTGTTATGTATCTCTTCCCATAAAGGTTTTCATTGGGAGCCATTTTTATGCTTGAGTGGAAACTATTATTGTACGATAACTTGACCAAAGTAATATATTGATCCTATCCTCCTTTTAAGTCCATTAAATATGATATCAACTTGTCATAGAGTTTTTGGATAGTCCACTCAGATTGGACATCAGTTTGTGGGTGATAATATTTTCTGAATTTCAACTCCATATTTAGAGCATATTGGAGACTCTTGCATAACTTGAAGGTAAATATTTGATCTTGATCAGATACAATCAATAGTAGTGTTCCATGCAGCCTCACCACTTCTATAATGTAAATCCTTGAAAGTTTATCGAGTGATAAGTCCTATATAATTTCAATGAAGTGAGTAGTATTTATAATAAAATCCACAAAAACCCATATAACATCATTTCCTTTTGATTTTTTTAGAAGACCAGTGACAAAGTCCATGGTGATTTTCCCCATTTCCAAGTAGGTATGAGTAATGGTTGTATCATCCCCTTGTATTTTTTTCCTTTAAACCTTCACTTATTTATATAAAAGAAACCTTGATGTATATTTCATGATATCTTTCTTCATATTGTCCCACCAATAGTTCTCTTGGATATCTTGATACATATTAATTCTCCCTGGGTGGATGGATAAGGTCGAGCTATGTGCATCATCCAACAACTCCTTTAACTCAGAATTTTATGGTATACATAGTCATGACTCAAATCTCACAACTCCTTCATTAATTTTGAAATCCTTAGATTCCCATTTTCTTATATCTTACACCTTTTCCTAAATTTCCAAATCATCTCTTTAATCATCCTTTATCTTATACATAAGGGATGGTTGAATAATCATTTGTGAAAGGATTCATGATTTTCATTCATTTATGATTCCCATGTCCATCCTCTCCAAATTTAAGAAGATCAAATCCTTATCAATTTTCATCAATGATAAAATTTTTGTATCCTTTGTACATATATCATCTACCACTTTATTTGATTAATCAAGATAGTAGTGGATTGAGTAGTCATCGTCCTTGATCAGCTCTAACTATCTTTGCTAATGCATTTTCATCTCTTTCTTATGTGAATATATACTTGAGGATCTTATGATCCATATATATTTCACACTTCTCCCAATAGAGATAATGATTATAGATTTTTATTGTGAATATTAATATAACCAACTCAAGATCATGCATTGGGTAGTTATTTTTATGAAATTTTAATTTCCTTGAGGCATATGCTATCACTTTTTCATTCTAAATTAGTACAAATCCCAAGACCTTCTTCAAATAATCACTATATACCATTAAAGGTTCCACACTTGTGGGTAGTGTAAGTACACATGTAGTGATAAACCTCCTTTTAAACTTCTTGAATATCTATTCATATTCATTATTCCAAACCAACCTTAATCCCTTCTAATTTAGCTTGGTTAGAGGGTTTTAAAATTATGAGAAATTTCTCCCAAATCATTAATAATACACAGATAGTCAAAGGAAACTATAAATATCTATCACATATGTTGGACTCTACTGTAGAGTTCTGTGTTTTTGAACCGGAAAAAAACACAAGGGATTTTGAACTTTTTCATTTACTAGAGGGGTTGAATTTAAAAAAAGATTTAGAATTCAATTCCATGAGTTGGAATGCTTTAATGTGATATTTTTGGACTTGGGTAAAGGCCCTAAAATTTTTCCAGGTGTCTTAGTGAGCTTCAGGATCACTGGAACCAGGAATCAACTTTTTTAAGGACCTATAGAGGGTGCATAGTTTGTCAAAAACCATGTGTCCCACTGTAGGAAACCATGTGGATTTGTTTAAATGGGGCAGTGGAAGTGTGCATAGGCTATGCATAGTTTTCTAAACCATTCACCTATCCCACATAGTGTACTTTTGGAGGAAGTATCCTCTCACTATACACCACACAGTTTTCACACAGTTAACCATTCGGGCCAAACCATGTAGTTGGGTCTATTTTAAGAAATTAAATTAAATTATAAATCGAAAATTAAAAAGAAAATAATTTAAATGGAAATAAAGGGGAAAATAAATGTTTTAATAATAATAATAATAATATTATTATTATTATTGATTTTAGTTTTATGATTTAAAGAACCCAAAAGGGGTTCTCCCTTCCCCCCCCCCCCTTACCCATAATGGCACAACCCCCCCCCCCCCGGTCGAACCCCTTAAGTGCACAATACCCCCTATGGATCTCCCTCATTCATCGATTTCATCCAAAATTTCTTCATATTTCTCCTCTGAACCTCTAAGGTAAGGCCCTCTGCTCCTCCTTCTCTTTATTTATAGCTTCATTTCGGCCTCCCTGCCACCCTTCTTGATTCAGAAGAACACACTAGGTTAGGGTTTGATTTGTATTTTTGTGTTCTTCTAGTTTTAGGGAATGAATAGGCTTCCTTGGGACCCTTGGGTTTGTGTTCCGGCATCCGCTGCTGAAGGCAAGGAAGATGGGTTAGATTTGGATTACCTCCATTATTTTGGGTAAGGTTCTAAACCCACTATCTTATTTTGCACCCCTTTATTTGAGAGTCTTAAGGTGTTTATGAGTCCCTGGTAATAATTGTGTAGTGAGTTGGCCCTTGATGTGTTATTTAGAGTCACTGGAGTCTAAGGTTATTTTCTTATGTATTCATAGGTAGGAATATATATATATTGGTTCCACCATTATATGTGTATTCATCCATGGTAGTGAATATACATGTATGATTCTAGGTGTGCCTATGTATATATATGAAAATGAATATATAGGTGAGTGGAGATGAGTATGTGCATATAATAATACATGTAAGGATACCCTTGCACATGTTCATGGCCTTGAATATGTGCACATAGGGTATAGGTGTCCTTATATGTATGAGAAGTTGAATATACTCAGTGGGGGTAGTAGCATCTTTTAATTAAAAAGCGCCAAGAGACAAAGTGTTAGCTTGGTCTTTTGCTTGAGGTAGGGTCCCTATCCTATACCTTTTATTTAATAACACATTAGTTATCTATTTTATGATTCTTTAATAATTTTAATTGAAATTATGAAATGAAATTCTTAATTGAGATAATTTATTTGTTTGAGAAACAAATTCATGGTTTTATAATAAAACCCCTTCAATGGAGGTGTGCTGTCTTCAAGCTAAAAAGTATAAATTATAATTTTATGATTTCTTGTCATATTTTACTGATAATTACTTATTCCTTGACATTACCTTTTAAATATTAAATGCTTATGACATATCCCCTAATGACATTAGAAAAACAGAGTTTCCCTTTTTAAATGATTAAAGAACCAAGGTACCATCTAAGTGCTTGGCCCAGTTTTTTTCTATTCACACCTCCTAAGTGACCCATGGAGCCTTATAAATACAATTGAAATGTTTTTGTAAATTTAAAGAGTTTAATTAAATGAAATGGTTAATGCATGTTGATTAAACTTCAAATAAATTTATTAATTTTTTTTGAATGTATTTAATGCTATTAAAATCTTGGGTGACACATGGATTCACAAGTAGGAATACCATGGACAGAATCAATGGTTTATCATATTAAAACCTTGTGTGATACATGGATTCCCATGTAGGAATTCCATGGGAGGACTCAATGGTTTGTTATATTAATACCCTAGATGATACATGGATTCCAAATTAGGAATTCCATGGATGTACTCAGTGGTTTATCATATTAACACATGGGGTGATACGTGGATTCCCAAGTAGGAATACAATGGAAAGACTCAATGTTTTATTATATTATTACCCTATATGATACATGTATTCCCAAGTATAAATTACATGGTATTCCTTGGGTCTTGATAACCCCTTGGATCTGGATTTCCTGGACTTTTGTAGTACATGCTCCTAGAACTCTAATCAGTTCCTTTACCGAGTTTCCATCAAAACAATCATGGGACTTGATGAGGATACCTTGGTCTTTGAAGCCTTAGATATAGACCTTTTTGGTCTAACACTTTCATTTTATGGTAATTCTATGATTGTATTGTTACAAAGATACTATATGGGTGCTGGGATTTATGCACCACGTTCCATGATAAGGGTGTTTCTTGGTGGCACACTCACCACCCCGAGAGTTGTAGCATGGCGTCTCTCACTCTATAGAGATGTAGGAAATGTACCCTATAATCCATTTGTTACTATATATATATATACATGGTGACTGATCAGACTCATTCTAGCTATGAGCTGAAGCTGGTATAGCCGTTAGGTGTCCCTTAGGAACCTGGACGAGTGTTTATTTACATATAAAGTTCTATTTATAAAATTATCTATAACCGCACAATATTTAATTTATACTATTCTATCTATATTAGACTATACACAATGGGTATTTTCCTACTAAGATTTTATCTCACAGCCTACCCGAGTACCCTTAGTACCTGAGTTGAATTTATTTTTACAAGATATAGGTTGATTTATGTATTGCTTTTACTTGGGAGTTAAGAGAAAAGGACTGAGCTGGATCTCGGGATTCTCATGGATATCTCCCTTGGGGATTTGTTATCTTTATTTATTTGAGTCCTACATTATTCTATATTGAAAAGCAGGATGTATTGTCTACTTCTTTCATTTTTGTATCATTACCATTTCATGCATTCTTATTTTGTATAAAATAGCATTGGTGATTTTTATTAAATTTTTATTAATTGTCTTCCACTACTTTTCATTGCTTTATTTATTACTTCTTCCACTGTTGACTATTATTTACTCTGTAATACCACTGTGCATCTATGATAAGAGGGTATAGTCTCCCCACTATCACCTCCCAAGACCATCCTTACTAGTTGGTAGCCTCTGGAATATGGGTTACACTGTTGGAACTAGTGTGTGATCACCGAGTCTCCTCTAGTATGAGTCTCCAAGCATAAGGGTTGAGTCAATGATTCAACTAGAATCTCTAAGTCCTTAACAAGATTCATGACAAGAAAATAATAACTAGAACCAATTTCTATCAAAACTATAGCTAATGTGGAAAAGACATAGATCATACCTCATATCATCCTTGTGGCCTCAAGATTATAAACCTCCATAGCCTACAGTTGGCCTTATCCCTACCCACTAGCTCCCTAAGCCTAGCGGGGACCACTTGGGGGTGGTGATGGTAACATGTCAAAATGTCAACCACCTCCTACTACTCTACCAACTACTCTTCCTTTCTTGCCGCCCTATAGACCACCCTACTCATATCCATTTATCTGTCTAGGTATTCCCTCTACTGTCTCCTGACCAGTTGTACGATGGATTGGGAAATCTCATGCCAAAAGGCCCTGACCACTGCACGTGTAACATTATCTATCCCTTAGATGATTTGAGCCACCCTGGGATCCCTGGACCACTTTAACCTAAGTCTTTGTATCCTCTATTAATGCACCTGACTTACTTGGATCCCTATAACTACCATCAGACACCTATTTCCAAGGTCCCAGATACTGAGTTCCCACTACAATCTCCCACTACCAGTGCATGCTCTTCCAAAAAACTCTTCACTAGTAGGGATCACTCAAATACCCCAGCATAGGTAGAAATATTAAGGTAGACCACTAATGACCTGATGTTTTGAATTAATCCCTACTCTAAGGTCTGATCCCTAAAGAACTGGTCTCATACCATGTCTTAGGAGTAGCATGAAAGATCAGTAAACTTTTATGAATACTCCACCCCAGTCATACTTCTTTGATGCAAATGTAGAAGATCCTACATGTATAGTGACAACAACATGACCAGATATAAATACCCTCAGAAGAGACACTCAAAGTATGTCTATTAGGGATCTTTCTTATCATGTGACTGAGTCACCAAGCTCTACCATCACCCCGAAAATCCCTCAAGAAGACTCGGGGAAAGGACTACAATATAGTATGCAAACATCCTCATAAGGAATAAAACATGAGTGAAAACCTCTAGAAAATACTTATCCACCTGGGGGTTTAGCTCACCCCAAAACCCGGGAGGTCGCTACCTATGAAACTCATGAAACACACTCAGCCTGCATGCATCCTCAGCTAGTAATGCTGGTAGTACCTTCTATTCGACGGGTGGTGGTATAGTTAGTAAACCACATAGAGGTGATATCTCTGATACATTCCCTTATATCGATGTCTCATCACTTGGTAGATCATCCTTATGATCATGCAGTTTAATCTTAGATGGATGTCTACATGGATGCATCTTGAAACAAAACAAGATGTACCACATTCAATAGAGTGGTATCAGAGCTGGTCGTTCTAATTTAGGACCATGGGGATATGCAATTGGTTTGGGAAAATAGTGTTAAGTGTTTCAAGTTTAGTTTTTAGGCTGGGGAATCTAGTTTTGGTACGACGACCAATAAATCCATAAACCAGGACTTTAATTACATGCTTTTCGACTCAGTACATGAAAACAATGGATGCAGGAAAAAAATGGTATATAAATCATATAGGAATGGTTGTGTCTTCCATTTCCTTCTTATGTCAGCTCCCCAGATATACTCTATTGACCGTGATACATATTGTTTCATTTCAGGATCCCTCTACATAGCTATCCAACAAAGTTTCCATCGCATGGTCATAAGGATGATCTACCCAATGAAGAGGCATCAGTATAGGGTCTTGTATCGAAGATAGAAGCTCTGGGTGATTTACCATCTATACCAACACCCGTCAAGAAAAACTACTACCATTATTACCAGATAATGATGAGAGAAGGTTGAGTGCATTGCATGTGTTTCAGAGGCATTGAACTCCTAGGTTTTTGGGTGATATATACCCCTAGGTGGTTGAGGACTGGCTAGAGGTAGTCACCTGTGTTTTCTGCCTTGTGAGGACACCTGCCGACCAGATGACTGTACTTTTAGACTGTCTTATTCAAGGATCCATGGGGTGATGGTGGAGCTTAGTGACTCAGTCACATGATGAGACAACTCTCTCCTAGACAGAATTCGAGAGTCTCTTCAGAGATGAGTTCTATCTGACCACATTGAAATTGGTATGCATACAGGAGATTCTTTATTTGTAGCAATGTAATATGACTATAGTGGAGTATTTATAAAATTTTACTAATATTTTTTGATACTCCTTGGACATGGTACGAGAATAGTTCTTCAGGGATCAGACCTTTGAGCAAGGCTTATGTCGGGACATCAGGGCATCAATGGTCTCCCTTATAATTTTATACTTATGTTGGGGTACTTGAGAAAGCCCTTCTAGTGGAGGGTTTTCTAGTAGAAAAGACATTAGTAGTGGGATCTAGTAGTGGGAAAACAGTTGCTGGGACCTTGAAAGAAGGTAACCAATGATATTCATAGGGATCCAAGTAGGCCAGGTGATTCAGGAGGGGATCCTAAGACTCATGGTCAGCTGTGAAGGGATCCCATGGCATCTCGAATCAGCCATGGGACAAACAATGTTACTCATTTGACGGCTATGGACATATGGAATGAGATTTCTTAACCATTTGTACAACTGATTGGGAGATAGTCGAGGGAACTCTTAGATAGAGGCATATATAGGAGAAATGTGGTCCATAGGGAGGCAGGCATGGAAGAGGATCTATAAGAGCAGTATGAGGTGGTCGACATTTTGATATGTTACCACCACCCCAGGTGGTCCCCACCAGGCTCAGGGGGCTGGTGGGTAAGGATGAGGCTATCTATAGGCTATAGAGGCTTATAATTTCTAGGATCCATAAATTATATTAGGTACAATATGTGTCTTTTATAACTTAGATATAGTTTTGATAGACATAAGTTCTAGTCATTCTTTTCTTTCCATGAATTTTGTTTAGGAATCGAATATTTTGGTTGAACCATTGACTCGAACCATATGCTTGGAGACTTCTAATGGAGGATACTTTATGATCACACACTGGTGCTGATAGCATGAATTAAATATTTGAGGTGAGAGTTTTGATTGGGATATCTTGGTAGAAGCGTCGAGGCCTTACAACGTCATTCTTGGTATGGACTGGTTATTCACATTTCATGCTCAGATTGACTATTTTAGGTGAAGAGTGTGGTGTGTCCGCAGTGATGGAACCGATTTTTTTATTTTTTATTAAAAAGGAAAAATAGGAAGCATGGATGGAATCATGCATAGGAGGGTTAATCCGATAACTCATTAGTTGGATAGCCTCACCCTCGGTGTAGTAGATATTATGAGTCCTCAATTTCCTTCAGTGGTGGTGGAGTATGATGATGTCTTTCTTGAAGATGTTCCAGGTTTACTTCCCTGTATAGAGATGAAATTTTTCATTGATCTACACCTCAGGATGACACCGATATCTACACCTACATATCAGATGGATCCCACAGAGCTTCGTGAGTTGAAGATATAGTTGGAGTACTTGCAGAGGAAGGGATTTGTGAGACCCAGTGTTTCATCATGGGAAACCCTAGTTTTGTTTTCCAAGAAGGAATATGGGAGATTTAGGTTATATGCGGATTACCAGTGCTTAAACCCGATGACCATGAATAAAAATTATCCACTATAGAGGATCGATGAACTCTTTGATCAGTTGATAGGAGCACAATGGTTCTTAAATATAGACCTTAGATTAAGCTATCAACATCTATGAGTACGAAATGTGGATATACTGAATAAGGCCTTCATATGTCGTTACAATCACTATGCGTACTTGGTTATTCCGTTTGGCATGAAAAATTCAAAATTAGTGTTCATCGGACTCATGAAATGAATATTTCAGCCTTACTTATACTGGTTCATTGTGGTTTTCATCAATGACATCATCGTGTATTTGGCGTAAGAGTATGTGCATGTGAACACTTGAGGATGGTCCTGGACACACTCTCAGAGAACCAATTTCATAGGAATATCTTGAAGTGATATTTTTGGATTCAAGAGGTCTATTTTCTGGGAAATTTAATCTCAGAGGATAGAGTTATAGTGGATCTAGCGAAGGTTGAGGAAGTGCTTGCTTGGGATCCACCCAAGAGAATTATTGAGGTACAAAGTTTTCTTGGATTAGAAGGGTTATATCAGATGTTTTTACCCAAATTATCTAGAGTGGAAGCACCCTTGACAGCTTTGACATGAAAGGGGGGGACTTTTGTGTGGATATAAAAGTTCCACCAGTGCTTTTAGGAGTCGAGGCATAGGTTGACGAGTGCTCCCATCCTGAAGTTACCGAAGGAAGGCATCGAGTACATGGTGTTTTGTGATGCATTAGGGACTAGGGATGGATGTGTCCTAATATAGGGGAAAGTAGAGATTGCCTATGGTTCATTCCAGTTGATACCATATGAGAATAACTACATTACCCATGATATTGATTTAGTAGCAATAGTCTTCACATTGAAGATGTGGTGACACTACCTGATAGGATAGTGGTTTATCATCTACTCTATTCACAAGAGTCTCAAGTATATATTCTCTCAGAAGGATATGAACATAAGAAGGATGCGATGGCTAGAGTTCCTCCAGGACTATGAATTTGAGATTTTATATACTTCTAGGAAGAGGAACTTGGTAGACAATGCTATCATTAGAAGATCCAGTTCACATTTATTGAACAATACATTAGAGCAGTTGGCCTCATTGCAGATAACCTTTATGTATGGAGATGGAGAAGCTTACCTCCAATTGATGGTCGTCACCCCTCCACTATTATAGTGATTCAAGGAGGTACGTCTTGTATATATTGAATACGAGGACCTAAATGCTCAAATATACATAGGGGAAACTCTTGTTGGATACTCAAAATGTGGGGAGCATGTCATTATTTTCAGAGGATGCATAGTAGTAACAATGACATTGTGGGATGATGTTTTGGGAGAGTTTCATAAATCCCATTTGGAAGTAAATCCAGGTGTGGAGAAGATGTACTAGGACCTCCTACATTAATTTTGGTGGATAGGGATAAATAATGGAGTTGCATAGTTTATTTCTAGATTCCTTTCTTTTCAGTCAGTGACGGTTGAGCACCGGGTTCCAGTGGGTTTAGTTAAACCCCTTGAGGTTCCAGAATGGAAGTGGGATGTGATATTGATAGACTTTGTGATGGTTTTACCACATATTTCTATGGGACATGATTCTATTTGGGTTATCATTTACCGACTCACCAAGTTGGCCCACTTCTTAGCTATCTGAGAGAAGAGTTTAGTAGATTGGTTAAGATGCCTCTACATGTAGGAGATAGTTTGAATCCATGTATTTCCATCGATGATTGTTTCTAATAACGATGCTTTATTTACATATTGGTTGTGTAAGGGATTATATGAGTCATTTGAGACCTAGTTATGCTTGAGCACTGCATTTTACCCCCAGATAGATGGCCAGACTGAGAAGACCATTCAGGTTCTGGAGGACATGCTACAGGCTTGCATGTTAGACTTTGGACATAGTTGGGAGGATAACCTACCACTATTGGAGTTTGCATATAACAATAGTTAACACTAAAACATTGTTATGTAACCATTCAATTATTTGTATGGGTGACCTTGCATGTCACTAATTTTCTAGACTGACCCGGGAGAGTCAGCACTCATGGACCCGGAGTTTGTTCAAGCTACTACAGAGAATGAGAAGATCATCGAGGAACAAATGAAGATTTCACAAAGCCATTAGAAGTTTTATGATTACAGGTGAATAATACATTTGGAGTTAAAGTAAGTATACCATGTGTTTATTTTGGTTTTATCTCAATGAGGATTACAAATATTTTCCCGGGGCGACAAGCTATATCTGAAGTTCATCATCCCTTTCTAGATAATGCGTAGAGTTGGTGAGGTGGTGTACCTATTGGATCTAATAACGTAGTTAGATTAGGTACACAACGTCTTCCATGTGTCACAGTTGTGTAGGTACATTCATGACCCATCACACGTCATCGATTGGGGAGAGATGGAAATCAAGGATGGAGTGACCTTTGTTGAGTACCCAGTGGAGACCGAGGATCGGTAGGAGATGATACTTCATGGGTGATCAATTACTTTAATTCATGTACAATGAGAAGACAAAAATATATAGGAGAGAACATGGGAGCAGGAGGATGATATTTGTTCTCAGTACCCTCATCTGTTTGAGTAGACCTTGTTTTGGCATTTTATGGACTTAAAGCCCTAAGGTGGGGAGAATGTAACATCTCATATTTTTCTATGTATTATTTTTCGATATAATATGGATTGATTTTGAGACTAAGCACTGAGACAATGTGCGATTATGAGGCTCTGTGTGCCCGAAACAAATATTTGAAAAATATTAAAATATTTAATAACACACGAATGTGGTTTTTCTAAAAAAGTGGAATAAGTCTTAAATGGGTTCTCGGATCAAAAATCCGAGGGTACCATTGAGTTTAGAATAGAATCTTTACTCTAGATGTGATTTACCATTAGTCGGCATAGGTCATTTGTGAAAAAGATATCGCATACATAAAAGGAATAAAATAACTTAATAAAAATTATTATTTTTGGAAAATATTTAAAAATATTGTTATGTCAAAATTCCAAGGTTATCCGCATAACCTTGGAATACTTTAGAGAGACGTTGGATGGAGATCTATAGAATACTTACCGATGAACGAAAAAAATCAAGGATCGACAAACAACACTAAAAAAACAACCGTTATTCCTCAAAGATCGATCCAAAATTGAGGTAGGATGTTTTATCTTGTGATTTTAATTATTTTATTAATCTCGAATGAATGTGGATCAATTCAAAGAACAATAATTGATCCATGCATTATTAGTAGATTTCAATTGGATAGATTTGATAAATTCTATTCATTGATTATTGTATCTTTGATTGTTCTTTTATGATAATGAATTGAGGCCGAAAGAAGAATGGCCAAGGTTCATTCCTAAATTTTTTAGTTTATAGATTTACTTGCCTTGTTCTTCACATTATTTGCTGTTGGAACCTCATGGTTCCTAGTTTGAGGTTTTCAAGTGGTTACAAACTCGATTGGGACCCCAAATTTCAGGTGAATTGAAAACCGAGAATGGATCTGTGTATATTTGGACACAAGGAGCCTGGATCTACATTTTTTTTGAATTTTGGGCATCGAAGGAGGTGTGGTAGTCTGTGGAAGGGAACATCGGCTCGTAGTGGTGGTGACCGGTGGCCGTCAGCGGAGCGCGTGTGGGTAGTAGAGCTAAGATCGGCCATGAATGGTGGTGGCAGATGAGACGATGGCGATAGTGGATGTGGCGGTAGAGGCGACATGCACAAAGTAGTGGCAGTGGAAATGGAGCAGACTAGGACAAGTGGGATGGGTTGGGCCAAATGGGTCGAGTCGATGGGTTGGGTCAGGCTAGTGGGTAGGTTCGAACCCAGGTCAAACCCGAGTTAGATCTAGGGGAATTGGGGTGGACACTGATTACAGTTGACCCTGGTGGTTGACTGTGCGATGATGTTGACTATGTAGTGTGGTTGACCACAAGGTGCTCGATAGGCGCGGTCGATCGTGCAGGTAGTTGAAAATGAGGCACACGATGGGTGGAGCTGCCATAGGCACAGTGAACACACAAAGCAAGTGACCATGACAGTCAAAAATGATCTGTAGATAAACCGTGAGTAGTCGACTACAACGTCCGGCCGACGAGGTAGGTGGATCAACTGCAGCGGTCGGTCCACAATCACAATGACCTCTCCAATATTTAAATGGCCATAACTCATAATCTGAGAATCTAATTGACAAGATGTGGTGTTAGGACCATAACATTGAGATAGTCATTTTGAGACCAATGGTGGGTTTTTTAGTTTGGACTAGTATAGGTTGAGTTCATTCCCTTGGTCCTTTCTTCGAGGGTGTAGTGCATCATTAAATCCACATCACTGGATTATAATCCCCTCTAGAGGATGAGTATTTGATAGAGTATGGTATCCCTTAGTGATAATGGAGTGCGATCCTATATCACCCCTAGTGGAGTTTTTGGAATTTGAGTAACCTCTCTAAGAAGGATTTTAATCCTCCATCTAGTGGGCTGCATTGGTAGGGTTTGTGGAATTGTTAGCATATGATCCCCTATGTAGAGGGTTGATACATATTGGGTTCATGGTGTTCCCCAATGGTTCTAGCTGTGATCCCCTCTTTGTATATCATAGTCTTCCTTGAACAATGCATTCTCTTTGGGTGGGGCCCAAATGAACCAGACCTCTTCTTCGAGTGTCTTCGATGATATCATGGCTCTAGGAGTGAGTTCTCCCAGAATGAGAGTTCTTAGAGCATAATTATATAGTTGGTAGTTGGTTATGACCACCTGATGGAATGATGTATCTTTTTAGTATATCAAGTTTCTTTTTCTCTACTTCTTGTATCTGCTATACAGTGTTATATCTTGTATTGAGCTGACTATACTTGCAGCTTTGTTTTTAGTTTTTTTAGGGTGTCCTACTGAGTATGGTTATAATCACTCCTACACGTGCTTTACCCGCACATGTCGTGTCTTGTGAAGATGAGATACCTTTCAACAGAGTCATAGGAGGATGAAGAGAGGGTGGATCATAGCAGGAGATGGGAAGATTGAGGGGTTTTCTGGGATTGAACCTTTGATGTTGTCCTTACCCTTAGAGTAGGTTGGGATCTTTACAGTTTTAGTTTGACTTGTGTAAAAACGCTTTGGGTTGGGATTGTTTTTGGACCTATTTACTTTCCAATAATTTCTCCATCATACTCTTTTGTGGGATCTTAGATGTATGCATGCATTATTTTAGTTTTTTTTACATTTCATCATTGTGTGTCTTGGAGACATGTGTGTGTTTACAAGTACTTTAGGATAATGCCTCCCATTTGTGGAAAATGTATACTCGGTACTAGTCTTCAAAACCTGGCCTATTAGAGGAGGTCTTGGGTTAGTCACGACATGGGACCCTCTGGGATGGGTTCACTTTGTAACATACCAATCCAAATTCTACTAAACGGTGCTCTGAGTTGGTGGGTTATAAGGCCTCAGGAATTCCTCCCTGTATACCAGAGGTTGACGACTAGTGGTGGGGAACTATGGTGTGATAGTGGGGAGACTATTCCCTCATATAACAGCAATCAATGACATAAAATATCTAAGTATCATACAAAATAGAAAGTAAACAGAGTGAGGAAGCAAGAAAAAACTGAAATAGAACATGGTCTCATAATAAATGAAAAATATGTAAAATCCCAAATAGTTATGTCATACACTATAACACTTGTCACCCACTAGTCTAACCATAAAAATATTGGAGTATAAAAGAAACTAAAATTAAAAGTACATGGCTCCACTACTAACTCTGAGCCAGACCACATACTCAGTCTCTAGACACTGTCAAAATACACCAACCTGATTAGAATAACTCACGAGCAACTCTACTTGATCATGAAACTCTGGGCCTTATCCCTATCCACCATGAAACTATGATCAACCAGAAATGTAGACATAATGTATACACATACAACTAGGTGCATGTTCATGGGTGAGAAATAATCTCAGTAGGCCACCCAGACAAGAAACCTATAAAACATGCTACTATAAGTGTATGAAAAAGAAACTACTCAGCCTCATCGAGACACAACTAAAAAGGTAAGTAAAACCCAACGTAAAACCACAGTCAAACCCTAGATCCATAATCCCAGTCAACAGGGAAAGTGAAACCATGGATGTCCATATCTATATATGTGTACATGTATAGTCCCATACCCACACACACACACACAGAGATATATATAAATATAAATATAAATATAAATATGAATGTTCATGAGTATGTGAATCAATAATATGAAACCACATTAGTAGTCAATACATGGGTCCGTAATCCCGATATCCTGGATATCCTATGAAAGGAAATTGACCTGGAAGTCATTCCACTCAAGCCATGTACCATTAAGTAGATATCTGGGTTCGTAATCCCAATCAAAATATACCCGCTTTGTCCAAGGCCAAAAATTTCTCCGAGCAAGCTACATCACCATAGGGGGATACTCGTCCTACACCTTTTTTCACCTATACTATCCTCCAATAACTGAAACATGGATACCATATACCAATGGTCAATCCTGTAAAAGGTCACTGCAACCAACTATGGCCTACGCTGATAAATCATGTGTCAGACTCCAAGGTCTGGATCCAAGGAACTCATCCAAGGCATCCACATCATCCTACACCATGTAATCAAGAATAAAATCCATCATGAACACACCACATATTCAAGTTTCAAACCACAAAGGTCCGAATCCAAGGATATAATCCAAGGCATCCTCGTCGAGTCCCAGGAGTGTCTCACTGAAAAATCGATAAAGGAACTAGTTGGAGTCCTAAGAGCATGCCAACTGAACATGTCCTACACGAGTCCAAGAAAGCTGGATCTAAGGGGTAGTAAGGACCATGGCATCCTATATTATCAGAAACCAAGGAGCATACTCAATCGAAGGTGTCCACTACTTTGTTCAAGATATATGGAGATCCATCCATGGAATCTATAAAACCAACCAACCTATGAGTCCATCCAAGGAATTCCTACAATAGGGAATCCAAGTATCACTCAAGGTGTATAAGTCATCAGTCAAGGAGAACAGAATCAAACTCATCATATATCATGGACTAAGGAGATAATAATCATCCCCAACACATATCACAGGCTAAGGAGATATTAATCATCCCCACTACATATAACTAGCCTATGAGTCCGTCCAAGGAATTCCTACAACAGGGAATCCAAGTATCACTCAAGGTATACAAGTCAAGATGTAAGGATCAACATATGAATACCAGGAAACACCTCTAAAAATAAAAACAATATATATATATATATATATATAACTATATATATATATACATACAGGCTCAACAACCAATTTCTAGGTAGTACCTATGGCTATACCAGTAAATATCAAAAATAACATGACTCAAAAGCCAGATCCTAGGAAATCATGTATGGACATCCCAATAAGAAATATGGATCCCAGGAATAATGTCCGAGCATCCCAAAAGAACGAAATATGCCTCACGTCCAGCTTAATAGCCACCAACTAGGAAGAACCTCTAGTAATAATCACTGCATCAATAATAACCATGTCAAAGATTTGAAAAATTGGGGAGGGTGGCCTGAACGCCTAACCCAACACTCTAGCTATATCCCCAAGGGCATACCAGTTTGGCATAGGTTCTAAGGCGACACTTGAACACCATCTCTACCTAAACCTAATGTAAAACATAGGTCCAATCAAATAATGGTCACCTTCTGGGTCCCTCAAGTCAAACACTGAAAGGCATCCTACTCAAGATCCTAAAAGGTAAACACGAGCAAAGGAATCCTACTCAGGATCCTTAGATATAAAATGTAAAGGAGTAATCCAACATAGGATCCTAAAATGACAAGAAAATAGAGGCATCCTATATGGGATCCTCAAAATGGAACATAGGTAAGGGATCCTACAAGGGACTCCCTAGATCAATATATAAACAAAGGAATCCCTAATGGAATACTTGGTAACCAAAAATAATATACAGGCATCCTATATGGGATCCTCGGTAACAACTATTCTCATGATCTCTCTTTCTAGAAGGAAACATATCACAAGAGAGATTTCTTCAAAGGAAAACCACAAAGGCATCATCCAAATGAGATATACATCATCTCATCTTAGAACAAAATCTCAAACTAGGTTGGTATGAACACCCAACCTATCATTCATGCCAAGTCTCTCTCTCGGGAGACAAGTGAATTTGATTTTTGGAGGAAGAATCTGTCCATATAGATGTAATCTCAAAAACACCCATTAGGAGTCCTCAAATCACTCCATAAGTATAACTATCACTATCTATGTGGAAAACTACTCATAATGGACTAATCCTAGGTCCAATTCCTTATTTGGGGTAAGAAAACATGAAAAAACCACAAAGGGTTGAAAAGGGGTAGTACACGGCGTGTCACCCTTGGTACACAACGTGTAATCCAAACATGCCACATAGGCGTGTACTCCCACTAGCATAGTCATGTAAATTTCCTAGGCACACAACATGTAAGGCAGGTACATGGTGTGTACCCAACACTGGGTACATGCCCATTTACCTTGACTAGATTGGATGTCTACTTGGCCATGCCATGTACTTTTACATGGAATTTTACCCACACATGGTCTATCTGTGTACTCGACATAGTCATGTACACCTATATGGGTTTCCAAGCCCGGGTACTCAGCTACACAACCGAACAACAGTATACGGTGTGTATG
The DNA here is from genome assembly GCA_963277665.1 of Viscum album. Lineage (NCBI taxonomy): Eukaryota > Viridiplantae > Streptophyta > Magnoliopsida > Santalales > Viscaceae > Viscum > Viscum album. The sequence goes on along the minus strand of OY728141.1, from coordinate 433,114,612 downwards.
CCCATGTACACAATGTGTACTCCTTAAACTTCATCTCTCCTAAATGGGAAGAACACACAATGTGTCCCCTAGACTACATGCCATGTTGTCAGGTTTTCCTGAACCGAAAACTCCTAGATCGCCCGAATCCCGCATTTTCATCCCCAAAACAACAGATTTGGACACTAGGGGCCTCAAACAATAATAAGAGATATTTTAACTTTATAAAATACCAAATCTATGGGGGATCTACAATAAAAATAAAAATGGGCCCACCTTTGGGAAGAAACTGCCAAATCTTGGCTCGATTCGACGGTCCATGGTTGCCGCACGTCGATCCAGCACGTCAAGGGCTTCACGACGATACCTCTCTTCCCTTATATCTTGCTATATTTCTTTCTATACCTCTTTTATCTCTTAGTCGAGCAGCATATTAGGATCCATAGTAAAGACATGTGTGAGGAGGAGGAAAAGAGAGAAAAGAAAAAGAAAAGAAAGAAAAGAAGAAAAGAAAAAGAAAAGAAAGAAAAGAAGAAAAGAAAAAGAAAACAAAAGAAAGAGGGTTCCACGATGGCCCCATCACCCAACTTGAGTTTATGCCTCACCTAGGATAAAATCCCCATTCTAAACTCAATGATGTAAATGTAATCTCAATAATACACTCCATTAAAAATATATGGCTGCAAGAACCTATGAAAACAATTTAATATTTAATTTATTAATGATTAAATATCAATTATTCTGCTAAAATTAGAATGGCTTGGAATTCCACCAAACTCCTATACTTGGGTAAACACTCTATTCTGGGACCAACAAAGTGGTAATTTTTTTTATCCAAGATCATCTTCTATGGGAAAAGAACCATTTTACCCATTAATAAGCATCTGACAGCAAAAATTCAAAATTCGGCTCAAAATTGCTGTCTGGAAAGACACGGGTCCTTACAAGGTCCACAACATAAACATTATCATCCCTGAAAATCCTATTGAAAAGACTAGTAGCCATGCTATCAACTCGAGAATATTCAAAACCAAGCTATCTAGACTGTCCAACAACTTGACTCATAGCATAAACAAAAATATCCTACACAGAAGACATTTAACTGCGATCGATCTGGTACTCCCCACCATAGTAATACCCTTATCATCATCTCAAAAGAAACCTATGAGCCCAACGAACCACAAAAAACACCGAAGTTCAAATAAAAAAAGGGTTACGACCCTCTAAAGGCCAATGGTGCACTCCCCACTATATGGATTACCTTACACCACTCCTCGAGCGCAACCTCAATAGGTTCCTCCACCACCAGGGAAGAAAATTTAGAAGGGAAAAGGAGATCAGTGTATGGCCGATATTATCTCAGAAAACTCAAGATGAATCAAGATAGAGAATGATAATATCTAACATGAGTACACTAAGATTCCACTAAGGGGCATATACAGCTACCTCTAAGCCACACCCATATCCTATCAAAACCTAAATAGGATTCAGCCATAGGTCAACCATATTACAGTACCTGATTCATTTCACGATGTCACCTCTATACAATGGAGGGACATTCAAGCAAAACCCTTGGGATACAAGCCCACATAAAGTCTTGACACATTGGTCCTCAGCATGTAACCAACGTGTATCTTTATCACCTGACTTGTACTCTAGTGAGTCATCTATTACAAATCTACACTAACTATGCTACTCGGCACGTCAATCTCATTAAGTTATAAGTTCCCTTGAAACTCCTCTTCAAAATCAATCACCTCACCTATGCCACAATTTATTCCACAACCTCCCATCACCCATTATCATTCCATTAAAGAGAATATACCCATGCTATAACTGTATTGTCAATAGTGTAAACATTGGTCGACTAGGCTAGGCACCCAAAAAATCCTACTCGTTAAAGCTAATCTCAAAAAATAAGCACCCAAGGTGCTTATTTTAAATATGAAGACATAAAAATGCCTATAAAGAAAAACTATAGCACCTACCATGCCTCAATATCAAAATGAGTGTAAAACTAAGCTCAAATCTAAAAATTATTATAGAAAAATAGAGTCCAACCTCTCACATGAAGGTTAATCTTGAACAAAACAGACGTCGACCTACAAGGGTCTGATTCTAAACCAAGGGCCTCTAGATATCCCACCTAGACCAACATAACAAGACTCACAACAGGTTCACAAGGTCTAACCACCAATCCAAAATATCAAAACTTCTCAAATTTATGTAAATATCACAATGAAATATGATTTTCAAAGCTAAAAACATGTCCTACAAGGGAATGATCCTCTACGAGAATCCACAGAAGGAACTGCTCCCTAGAGGTCACAAAACCAACACATAAGATACAATGAATTGACACTAATCGAGAATCCATATATGGTAATAACCCCTTAGAGGTACATCTCACAAGAAAAAAACCCTAAAAAGGGTTCAAAAGAAAGGAATCACATGCCACATCGACCTACTAAGTCATTTCACCTCTCATGCATAAGGACTAAGTCATCATCCTCACAAAAAAATGCCGCAACGTAGATCCACATAACCTTCCATTAGAATGAAATATATATGTATGTAATCCCAAATGAATATTCCTAAATCTTTAGTAAAATCTCACACTAACAGGAATATGAGATGTGAATCCTACATGCCAAATATTATGCATGAGATGCCTCTTGCCTTTTCTGTCCAAGAGTAAAAATTCATCCCTAACCTCTTGCCAATGGAAAAAATCTAGAGATCCATAGTAAATCATAACATCCACACAACATGTTTGTCTCTAAAAGTGAAAATCATATACAACTATAACATCATAGATCAGAACAACAATCCCAAATCTAACAACTAGGTCTTCTTACTGGAACAAGTGTTCTTGACGCACCAGTCCGATATCCATCATAGGTTCTAACACATTCCTAATACCCCTGTCTACCATATCCCAAATAGTAAAGAAAAGAAAAATAAAACATCTGATTATACTTAGTGGTAAGCAGGGTCATGACGTTACAAAGTGGTATTAGATCTAAGGAGTTTTTTATTTCCTTCATCTTATTGTTTTGGTTTGGTATACATAAGACTAATAATGTTCCGATGCTTGGTTAATATCCATGTTTAGGACTAATAAACCCACATATGGGAAATGACCAAGTGGTCAAGGCTGGTATTTTTTTCATGGTGTTTATTATTACAGTTGATGTGAGTTCACCTTGAGTGATTGGATTATTTTTACACTGCTTAATGATTTATATAATTTATGGTATTTTTACCCATGTCCTTATATGAAAAGGACATTTCATTGCATTCAACATACTAGGCACATTGAAATTTACATTCCATTCATAGTTCCATTCCATGTAGATGCATTTTAGTTTTCCTACCGGTTAGAATTGTGTTCCTTGAATGTATTCCATGCCTTTTATTTATTATAATTTCTATTTAGATAGAATATTTCGGTGATATATTTAGAATTATTGAGTGATATTCTATTTTGTTTGACCTATTTAGCATGCTTATGTGTTACTTCTACCAATTTCATGCTAATTTTTTTGTTAATATGAAATTTGTTGGATGAGTTAAATTTATCGGTTGCGATTATGATGTTTTATTGTTTTCAATTGTAAGGTGTATGTGAACCTTATAACTGGGAAAAGGTAACCCGTGTATTCAAACCATTCTAAAAGGCTATGAAAATTAAAATTCCGAATTAAATTGTTTTTAACTAAAGGAATCCAAATGAAAAAATGTAAAGTTTATGGGAGATTTATAGGCAGGTAGGTGGAAACCTATATCCCTAAACTGTTGTTTTTGAGCATGCTAAAATCTGAAATGCAAATTTTTATGATAAATGGGAGCCAATTTTTAATTTATGGAGTGTATGGCCACTTCATGAATTGGGAAATGAAAATCCATATTAAATGTACTGAACATGTTATGTTAGAAATGGTTATAGATGTAAGATATATTTAGTTTTAATCTAAAATGAGTTGGTTAATTCTCAAATTCAGTTGGATGCAAGTAGGTTAGTTGGGAAATGCTTGTATAAGATGACCCGATATGGGTGTTTGAAATTTTAATGAATTGACAAATGGTATTGGGTTGCATTTTTATGATCCGAAGTTGGTTAAAATGGGACCCTTCTAGGTCTTCATATCTGTTAAAAAGGATTTTTTTTTCAAATTTATAATAAAGATGTGATTTCTATGAATGTTTAACATTGAAAATGAAGTTTGAAAAACTTTACTATTTTTACCTTGGGGAATTGGTTAAAAATCAAGTACCTTGAGTTTTTGTTTTATAAAATGGTACTTGATGTTTTTATTAAATCTTTTAATGGTTAAAAATCAAATGTAAATAATGTAAAGGGATTGGAAATGGAACTTTTAGTGGTGTCCTCTATTTGAAACCCTCATGTAAGGGTATGTTTAGGTTCTCCTTAAGTTTCCTTGGAAAGGAAGCGTGATTTCTTTCTATTGGAATTATTTTTCATTTATCAATGGCTAAGATGGTTGGATTTTTAGCCAAGTGACTTTTGTTTTATGTGACCTAGTGTTAAAGTTGACACTTGTTCTTTGTAAGGGGATAGCCCGTGGTAGGTATCACCCTTAGAATTTTGAATTCCTAGCTTGTTCCTTGATATTTATAACATTTGGTACCATTTGGGTGTCATTGTCCCCAATAAGACTTTCATTTTCCAATGACACCCCTATTCAGATGGGTGGTCATGGTTTCTTTGGCCTTTTTATGGGCATGAGTAGTGAGTAATGCTCATTTTCAGTAGGTTATACATGCCTCAGGCATGGTTGGATTCTTCATAGGTTTTTTTACCCTTTCATATTCTTAGTAATGTATGAATCATCATGGTGTCGTCCACGTTAAAGGTTTTATGAGGAAATTTAACTCTAAAATAAATCTTTTGTGGTGTTGAGTACGGTCTTGGGTCATCTCTAAGTAGAGTGACCTGATTGAAAAGGAATCAAGTTATTCCGAATGCTTGGGATGGAGTTTCTAAAGACTCGAGTGTTTTTACATGATGGTCTCATTCGTTTATCTTTCTTGGTATTCTTTGACATACATGAGCATGAATTTTAGGAGCGACACACATACAGTTAAGGTGTTTTTGTATTACTAAGCTTGTGAGCAACTAGTTTATCTTATCATACTTTAACAGCTGGGAAACTCATAATATGGGGAGTGTCATGTAGGTTCTGGAAAATTTGTTCCTTCCAAGTAGAAGGAACATAATCCAAGAGGACCGTTGAAAATTTCCAATTATACTTAAATGCCTTTGGGACTGTTCGAGTTTGTGAATGTCGGCGCTTGCCTGGCAGCCATAATTTGATCTAGTTTGTAGTGTATTTAACCTATAGAAAACAATATTGGTCATGGATTACTTCAGGGGTTAAATCTTGAGTGATCACAAAAAGCCTAATGGGGTAAAGGCTTGTCATCAGTTATAATGACCTGTCAGAAGGTGAAGATGAGTTTCTTCAAAGAATTCGACCAGTTGTGGTTTGACTAATATTCTTTCCGATAGTTGGGTATATTTGACTGGAATATGGGAAAATACTCTTAGTTTATTATTTTTAGTGATGATAATTTACCCTATCTTGACATCATCCTTGATTATATAAGAGTGCGTTGGTCTTATACCGTACTAAATATTTAAGCTATTGAGCTTGTTGGGTGAGTTTTCTTAGTTTTGAATGTTGATGTGTGGTTCTTATCGAGGCTTGAAAATTCATGAGTGATTCCTAGGTTACCAAGTAGGAGTGAATCAATCAAACCTATGGAATCTAGATGTATCTTTTGAATTGAGCCAGCTGTCTAAGCCAGGAATCTTAGAGATAAGTCATCCAAGTGGCTCGACTTGTTCTCTATTCTTTTAGTTCAATGTTTGCGACTATAAGGAACCATTTTAAAGCATATTTACAGGTTAAGGTGAGTGTGGTTTTAAGGGAAGTAGTGTCTTCTGATAAATATTACATGACTAGTATTTGTTAGGTTTATCAGTATTCGACCGTTTATTTTTAATGAAATCATGAAAAGAGTGTAATTAGGACGCTTCGAGGCGTGCTTTGAATGGAAATTCTGATGGTGGAGATACCCTGGTTTGGAATTGGCCCCTTCATTAAGTTAATACCTATGGTGAGGAGCACCATCGGTCAAATGTTTGGTGAGATGATGACATGATCATGTATCTATCTTAACGGGATCTTGTAATCTCCGTTTTAGTGTTCTAGTTGGAAAGAAATCATTGTATTGTGTTGTAATGACTTAAGTGTGGAATGCATAAGAAGTTATTAAAGGTGCGTTGGGCATTAGAAATGCAATGCATCAGTTTGAATGAGACTTCACGAGCCTAGTAGGTTAGGTGATGTTTTTTATATTTCCCAAAGGATTATCAGGGATGATAAGTTATAAGGTGGGGAGATTGTGGAGTATAATGTTTTTGAACTGAACAAAAATCCAAGGGATTTTGAACTTTTAAATTTACTAGACAGGTCGAATTTAAAAACAAGATTTAGAATATAATTCGGTGAGATAGAATGCTTTGATGTGATGTTTTTGGACTTGGGTAAATGACCAAGAAGTTTATAAGGTTCCTCAATGAGTTTCGAGATCACCAAACTCAAGAATAAACTTTTTGAAGGACCTATAGGGGGCTCATGGTTTGCTTGAAACTGTGCAGACCACTGTAGGAAGCTGTGCAAATTTGTTCAAATGGGGTAGTGGTAGTGTGCACGGGTTATGCCCTGTTTGCTAAACCATGAATCTAGCCCACAAAGTGTAATTTTGGAGGCATTAGTCTCACACTATATGTAACACCCCAAGATTCTACAATATTCTTCTCTTTGATTAATACAATAGCTTTCACTGTACGCAGCTCCGAGTTCTAGTACACCCCAACCAATCAAACTAGCAGTTTAAAAAGTAGTTATGAATAATAATACCCAATTTTTGAAATTTTATAAATTTTATTTTTCAAAATTGACTTCATTTTTGGATTTGTAATATCAAAATTATCCTAGGGTTAATTTTTGGTAATTTTCTGATAACTTTCATATTTTGATGAATAGTTAAAAATACTAAATTTTAATTAAAAACAACTTTTTTAATCGAAATAATTTATTGTGTTAAATTATATATTTGAGTGGTTTTAAAGTATAATTATATTATATCTTTATAATTTAATATAATTTAGTTCATTGGATGGAATTTTACATTTAAATTGTACGTAAACACAAGTCAATCTGTTGATAGTTTTAACTTTTTAAAAACCCACTTTTTGGTTTTGACAACATGAATCAATTTTAAATTAATTACTACAAATTCTGTGTTTTTAATTTGGAAAATTTTATTACATATTTTTAATCATAAGGTCCCAATGATTTAAATATGTACCTTTTATTTTTTGGACATTACGAAAAGTAACTTTAGTAATTATTTTATTTACCATGGTTAAAGGGTAAATCTGGTAAATAAGGGTAAAAAATAATATTATAATAATATTAAACTATCATAAAACATGTACTAATCTTATTTTATGATATATTTCTGACCATATTATTCTTTTGGTCTATTTTGGGACACCATAGAGCCACTTGGATGTGAAAATAACATTTTATAAGAATTAATTTAAATTATAGAAAAATATAACATAAACATGTATCTTTCACTAAACAATTTTTATATGAGGTTATATAATTGATATCTTAAACTATAAATATAAAATTATTTCCTACATCTTTATATTTTATTTATAAATTTTATACATAAAATAAATATATTTATTTATGACACAATAATGATGCAGTTTTTTCCTTATTAAAGAAAGAATCAAATAAAAGATATTATAAATACTAAAATAAAAATAATTTAAATTTTTTGATTCCATCCACTTATTTTAAAGGTTAATATGATATTTTAGGTTTTATTAAATGTATTTTTTAGAAGTAATCATGTTGTTATGAATTTTTAAAAAATAAAATACTAAATAGTGTCAAAATTGACAAAAATGAGTTTTTAAAACAAATAATTTTTTATTAAATGATATAATATTCTTAAAAATATAATATTAGGACAAAGAAATCATATAATTTTAGATATTTCATTATGTAACCACTTTATCTTATCTTGACATTTTATAGTAACTATATTAACCATGTAGTATACTAATAAAAGAAGACATGGTAAAAGTTAAACTATTTAACTAAGAGTTAAATCTAAAATATAATGTTAATATAGTGACCTAAACTTGTCTAAAACCTATTGGTTGAGAGTATTTAGACCCATAACCACCTTATACTAAAAATAAATCCATTTTTAGCTATTATAAACCGAAAATTATTTTTATAATAAATTAATATTTCAAGCTCTTCCTAAAGTGCCCCTCACCTCTCTTATAAAAGGGTACTTCCCCTTCTCTCAATCTCATATCTCCAAAGACATTTGGCTCGGAAAAACCCTAATAAAATATTCTCTCAACTACTCTCAATTAATACTACAGGCCTTACATTGATCATAAATCCAAACTAAGGATCCCTTTTGTTCAAATCAAAAGAAAGCACCTGAAGAAGAGGTAATTATTTAATCACCTCTTTCAAAGTTCTTTTTTTCTTCCACTTAATATTTCTTTGTTGTTTCCATAATAAAATAAAAACTCTATTACCTTATACATACTGATATGTTATTATAAATATGGCACAATCATATTCATTATTCTATCCATCCTATGAATAACAAAGTCACCATATGTGCGTATGTACGACTTACCATCTCCACGTCGTGGTGTAGTTTGTTATTCAACACTTCATTATTTGGGTAGGTATAATAATGAGTATAATTGATATAAATAATTAATATAACATTCTAATGATTATTTATATATAATATACCATCCAATTACAAACAATTTCACCATCAATAGAATGATATTGTTGCTCGTGCGTATGTACGACTTACCATCTCCATGATGCGATGAGATTTCATTCTCCATCGTAACCATTTAATAACAATTTTCGTTTAATGATTAAAAATAATGTTGAAGAACTTAATATCATTATTTATATAAATCAAATACATCATATCCATAACAAACATGACTTACGTAACAAAACATATGAAGGAAAATGAATTAGTTAAGACCTGAAACAATGATACTACTAAAATATTATTAATAAAGAAATATTAGAGGATCATATATGATATCATATTTATGTATGTAGTTCTTTTATAATTCAATAAAAATGATTTAAATATTATATATATGGTTAAATTACCCTCTACTAAGGAAAATTACAAGGTAAGGGTTAATTTTACAATCTCTTTATTATCCGAGGTTGTTTATATTTAAGTATCTACTAGGACTTATTTATCATCCACATCCGTGTTTCTTAAAAATGTCTTTCAATTTTTTTTAATATTTCCTATACTATGGGTTAAAGTCATTTATACCCTTGTTTGAATTTTTATAAAATATTTTGAAAGGAATATTTTCTTCATTTTCCAAACAAGTTCATTTATGACCTTTTCGATAAATTAAGGAAAGAATGTTCTTTAACTTATACGGCGAGTGCGGCTATTTCTACCGTCAGAACACCTTAGAAGCTTCCATTATAATATTATAATAATATTTTAAAAATAAATGTTTTATTTTATAATTAATTTAAGTTTAAATGATTTCAAATTAGAAAGATATATTTCTCTCAAATATTTTTGGGATTGATTTCATCTATTTGAACATCTTTTGTCAGATTTTATGTTTAATTGAAGCTTATTTATTATGATACAATATTTCATATTGTATTGATAGTTTTATGATATGTTTGACCGTGGATGTGTTATTTTTATTTCATTCACAGTTTATGGTTAAAGTATTAACATTTTATATGCTAGTTTAATATGCATGTTTATGTTATGTTTCACCTTTTTCATACGAGGAATGCATTGGACGTAGTAAGTGATGGGCATAGCCCATTATAGCCCCTCAATGAATCGGTAGGTCTCATGAGACAAAATAGTTTCTTGGCACAAGTTCTTGATTTTTTTTTATTTTTAGTCTTGGCACGAGGCCTTGACTATGTGGTTATGATGTCCAGAATTATGCATTCCATCATTATGATATTAGATATTGATATTACATGTGATTATTAGACTAGTATAATATCCATGTAAATAATTAAATTGCATATTTTGATTTATATTTTCCATATTATGATGAAGTTTAAGTTTAAAAGGCTTGTGTTTTATTCATATACATTGCCTTAAATTTTTATTCTTATTTATGATAGCTTCCACTATATTGTTATCCTTACCAAGAATCTAAGGTCACCCCTTTCTTATGTTTTATTTTTCCTAGGATGCGAAGAAGTATATTATAACTGACCTTCAGGGATAGGCTAAGGGATATGAGTGTGTTAAAAGGAGACACAATGTTTCTTTTTCATTTCATAATGTAATGTGAAACTTATGTATGTATCTAGTACTTTTAAGGCTACTAAACTGATCGGTCTTTTAGTACTTGATCTCTTCTTATCATGTGAATGTTATGTAATAATGCACCAACTTTGGGTAACTAGGGTTAGGGTGTTACAATTGGTATCTTAGGAATTTTAGTACAAACTGTGGAAACTATATTTATAAAAAAACTATGATTAGAGAACATTACCCTAAGATAGAATTTGAGGATTAGTATAGAAGATCATCCAAAATTTTTGGTAATGTATATATTATGTGGGTTTTCTAGTAAATAAATACCTATATGGATACTAAAAGTGGACATGGTTTTGAAAAAAATGTACCCAAGAGTGAAAACTCTGAAAAGGAGTTTCAAGCTTGACCCGAGGTATCTTGGTACACGAAAATGGGCCTTACTGTGCACTTGGGTTGACACTCCTGGGGGATATTCTTAAGATAATTCACATTTTATTCATAAATCATTAGGAATTATTTATGAGTAAATACTTTCTCAAATATTTTTTTATGATTATGGATTATATGCATAAACTGTTGAATTTATGTTAAGTATTTTACAAGTTCGGAATTATGCACTGCGATTCATAAAGTAATCTAGTGTATGCCATTGTTTAGAAATGGCGCCTAGTGGAAGGAATGGAAACCATATCAACTCACTTAATCCATTTAGGGATTTCCATATAATTCAAGATAATTATAGTGGAGCTGGTGATGAAACTGGTGCTGAACAACTTATAACAATACGGGGAAAACTCACTCTGGTTATGAATAATAACCTTACCCGTATGGAGAACCCTAATCCACAACATAGAGGATCAATTTTAGACCTATTCATTAGGCAAAAAGCACCAAAATTCAATGGGACTAAAAATCCATTTTTAGATAAGCAATGGATAAGTTATTTAGAGAAAATATTTCATGATTTGGGAAGTAGAGGAAGGGAAAAAGTTTTCATGGTAGTTTATCGCCTCTCAGAAGATGTAGATCAATGGTGATCGGTAATTCAAAACACCAAGGAGGATGAAGAAGTGTAAAATATGGAATGGAGGGAGTTTAAAGATATTTTATTAGAAAAATACTTTCCTTGTGAACATTGAGATGATGTGGAAAGGAAATTTCTGAGTCTGAGGAAAAAGGAGGATGTGATTGTTGAAAAGTATGAGGAGAACTTTACAAGGTTAGAAAGGCATGCTACATATTATATACTTAACCCAAGAAGTAATATTGATCAATTACTTTATGGTGCAAAACCATTTCTTCATTGAGCATTAGTCTCACAATACTTCTCATCATACGAAGATATAGTCTCATTGCTATCAAGGGAGAAAAAGAATTCTCTAAGTCTTAGGACTTTAAAGAAAATCAAGAGAATAAAAGATCTTATGAACACTCTGAAAAAAAATAAGGGGAAGAAGGGAAAAGTTGAATTTCTATATTGTAGTAAATGTGGGAAGAAACACCCTGGTACTTACCTGAAGAGAATGTGAGTCTGTTATAAGTGTGGAGAAAAGTCTACGAAGCTCGTGATTGCAAGGGGAAGAAAGAGGCTGTCGATGTTCAATGTTACAATTGTAAAGAAATGGGACATTATGCAAATAAAATATCTCAGCATTAAAGAAACTTACCTCAAAGAAGGACAAGGGGGAAAGTCCAATCTTATGAGATCACAACTACTAAAGTTGAAGTTCCTAATGACATGGTGGCAGGTTCTTTAATCATTTCCTAAAAATTAGCCAATGCTTTATTTGATTCTGGATCAACTCATTCTTTCATATCTTCCCAGTTTTCCAAGAAAATTAGATTTTTCCAATTTGAATTAATAAGGGATTTTTCAGTCAAATATTCTAAGGGAAGTATCATAGCAACAAAGTTTTGTAAATCATTTACCATTATGTTATATAAATGTGCTTTATCTACAGATCTTATTGTTATACCCATGATTGAATTTGATATAATACTCGGTATGGATTGACTTTCGGACCGTGATGCAAAAATTAATTGTAAAAATAAGGAGTTTACAATTTTTGATGATGTTAAGGAAGCCCTTATCTTTAGAGAAAAAACATCACCATCTGATTCTCATATAGATCCACCCCTATTAGCTCTACTAAATTCAATCATTAGGGAGGAAGGGAGTGAAATAAATATGTGTGAGGAAAGGATTGTTCAAATAGAGGACGTACCTATTGTGCAAGAATATGTTGATGTGTTTTTAGAGGATTTACCTGGACATCCTCCAGAAAGAGAAATTGAGTTTTCCATTGAATTAATTCCATGTTCAATGCCCATATCGAAGACCCCTTATAGAATGGCCACTATGGATTTAGTGGAAGTAAAGAAACAACTAGAGGAATCGAGTAATAAAGGATTTATTCACCCTAGTGTTTCTCTATGGGGAGCCCCTGTTCTTTTTTTAGGAAGAAAGATGGATCTATGAGGATATGCATTGACTATAAGGAGATTAATGAAATAATAATAAATAAAAAGTATTCCCTACCTCACATTTATTATTTATTTGATCAACTTCATAGAGCTCAATATTTTTCAAAGATTTCCCTTCAATATGGATACCATCAGTTGTGCGTGAAGAAGGAAGAAATTCTAAAGATAGCATTTCAAACCAGGTATGAGAATTTTGAGTTTACAGTAATGTATTTTGGACTAACTAATGCACCCTCTTTTTTCATAGATATAATGAATAGAGTTTTCAAGTAATATCTTGATGACTTTGTAGTGGTATTTATTGATGATATTTTGGTATACTTCAAAAGCTATGAAGATCATGAAAATCAATTGCACACTATTCTAAAGACTCTTAGAAGGAATTAATTATATGGGAAGCTCTGCAAGTGTGAATTATGGAATTAAGAGATTTATTTTCTTGGCCATATTATCTCTATGTATGGAATCTCTTTTGATCCTTCAAAGACAAGGGAAATCCAAGAATGTCCAACAATGACGAGTATAACTGAGGTATGCGGTTTTATTGGTTTAACAGGTTACTATTGGTGTTTTTTCTAAAATTTTTCCTGATTGGCTAACCTGTTAACCAAGATCACACGTAAAGGGGTTAAATTTGTTTGAAAAAAAGTGTGTGAAGAATGTTTTAAAGAATTAAAGAGAAGACCAGTCAATGATCTTATCTTAAATCTACCATCGGGGAATGATGGGTTTGTTATTTATAGCAATGCTTCAAAGGACTTGGTTGTGTACTTATTCAAAATGATAAATTTATTACCTATACATCACGATAGATAAATATTCATTAAAAAACTATCCTACCCATGATCTTGAATTAGTAGTTGTAATATTTTCTATGAAGATATGGAGACACTATCTCTATGGTGAATAATGTGAGATATATGTTGACTACAAGAGTTTTAAGTATATTTTCTCACAAAAAGAACTCAACATGTGGAAAAGGAAATGGCTTGAACTACTCAAGGATTATGATTGCACAATAAACTACCAATCGGGGAAGGAAAATAAGGCGGTAGATGCTTTGAGAAGAAAGGATCATGGAGTTATGAACAAGATGAGAGTTGAAAGGGATCCTATGTTCAAGGATCTAGTAAAGATGGATATGGGAATAATCATGGAAGTTGAAACATAAATACTTTTTTAAATGGTTTCTAAACCATCTTTACTAGAAAGGATAAAAAGTTCTCGTACTGATGATGATGAGTTTCAAAAGAAAATTAAAGATGTGAATGATGGGAGATTTATTGACTTCATATATGAAGATGGAATTTTAAAATTTGGGAAGAGGCTTTGTGTTCCCGATATACCTTTTCTAAAAAGAAAATTTTTGGATGATTATTATAGCTCCAATTTCTCTATATACCATGGTAGCACTAATATGTATAGATATTTGAAGGAACATTTTTGGTGGGACAACATGAAGTGGGAGATTGATGATTATGTGTCAAGATGTATGGTTTTTTAACAAGTGAAGGCTGGAAGACAACATCCTAGAGGAGTTATGAAACCTCTTCCCATACATGAGTGGAAATGAGATGATATTATGATGGACATTGTCATGGTGCTACCAAAGACTCCTAGAAGGAATGATGCAATATGGGTCATTTTTGATCGTCTTTCCAAGTCAGCAAATTTTCTTGCTATAAGAGAAGATTTAACACTTGAACATTTAGCAAGAATATATATTAATGAAGTTGTAAGACTTCATGGTGTACCCCTATCATTTGTTTTGGATCGCGATCCCCATTTTACATCAATATTCTAGAAAAGTCTTCAGAAATCCTTGGATACTGAACTTTGTTTGAGCACTGCCTACCACCCTCAAACTGATAGACAATCAGAATAGACTATTCAAACCTTATAAGACATGTTATGATCTTTCTCACTTGAATTTCAAGGTATGTGGGATCAGTATTTACCTCTGGTATAATTTTCCTTTGATAATATCATCCATTCAAGTATTCAAATGACACCATATGAAGTGTTATATGGAAAGAGATGTCGCACACCAACTTGTTGGGATGATGTTGGTGAAAGAAAACTCGTAGGCCTAGAACTTTTTGAGGAAACAATGGAAAAGGTGAAGATTATCCAAACCCACATCAAAGCAGCACAAAGTATGAAAAATAGCTATGCTAATAATCGAAGAAAGGATTTAGAATTTCAACTAAGAGATCATGTTTTCTTAAAGGTATCTCTAAGGAAGGGTGTTATAAAATTTGGTAACAAGGGTAAATTAAGTCCTAAGTACATCAGGTCTTTTGAACTTCTAGAATAAATTGGAGTTGTAGCTTACTATTTGGAAATTCCTCCAAGTCTCTCCAAAGTTCATGATGTGTTCCACGTATCACTGTTGAGAAAATACATGCCAGAACCAATGCATGTACTCACCTATGAAGAAATAGAACTGAAACCTGATATATCTTATTATGAAGATCCTGTCAAGATTATTGATACCAGAGAACAAGTGTTGAAAAACTGGATGACTCGTTTGGTAAAAGTTCTTGGAGAAAACATAAAATGGAAGAGACAACATGGGAACCTGAGAAACTTATGATGAAGAACCACCCAAATATTTTTATGGAGTAATATTCTATAAATATTGAGGACAAAATTATTTGAAGGAGGGAAGAATGTAACACCCCAAGCTTCCACGGTATTCTTCTATTTGATTAATATAATAGCTTGCGCTGTACACAACTCTGAGTTCTAGCACATCCTGACCAATCAAACTAGCCGTTTAAAAAGTAGTTATGAATAGTAATACCCACTTTTTGAAATTTTATAATTTTTATTTTTTAAAATGGAATTTTTTTTGGATTTGGAATATCAAAATTATCTTTGGGTGACTTTTTGGTACTTTTCTGATAACTTTCATATTTTTATGAATAGTGAAAAATACTAAAGTTTAATTAAAAAATATTTTTTAATCAAAATAATTTATAGAGTTAAATTATAAATTCAAGTGGTTTTAAATTATAATTATATTATATTTTTATCATTTAATATAATATAGGTCATTTGATGTAATTTCACATTTAAATTTTACATGAACACAAGTCAATCTTTTGATTGTTTTTACTTCTTAAAAACCAGTGTTTTGGTTTTGACAGCGGGAATTATTTTTAAATTAATAACTACAACTTATGTGTTTTGAATTTTGAAAATTGGATTTCATATTTATAATCATAAGGTCCAATTTATGTAAATAGGTACCTTTTATTTTTTGGACATTATGAAAAGTAACTTCAGTAATTATTTTGTTTACCATGGTTAAAGGGTAAAAATGGTAAATAAGGGTAAAAAATAATATTATAATAATAATAAAAAACCCTAACACATGTAATATTATTATTGATTGAGATATTTCCGACCATGGTCTTCCTCAGGTTTATTTTGGGACCCCATGGAGCCACTTGAATGTGAAAATAACATTTTATAAAAATTAATTTATAGTATAGAAAAATATAACATAAACATGTATCTTTCAGTAAAAATTTTTTTATATAAGGTTATATAAATGATAACCTATACTATAAATAATAATTAGAAAGAATTTTTTTTCCTACATCATGATATTTTATTTATAAATTTTATATATAAAATAAAAAAATTTATTTATGACATAATAATGATACAATATTTTCCTTATTAATGAAAGAATAAAATAAATGATATTATAAATATTAAAATAAAAAAAATTTGAACATTTTTATGCCATAAAATAATTTTATAGCTGAATATGACATGTTAGTGTTGATTCAATGTATTTTTTTTGAAGTAATCAAGTTTTTTGACTTAAAAAAAATACTAAATAGTGTTAAAATTGACATAAATGAGTTTTTAAAATAAATACTATTTTATTAAATGAAATAATATTTCTAAAAATATAATATTATGAAAAATATCATATAAAATGTTATATATTTAATTAATGAGCCACTTTAGGTTCACTTGGCATTTTATAGTAACTATATTTACCATGTAGTATAAAAATACAAGAGGACATGGTAAAAGTTAAACTATTTAACTAAGAGTTAAATATAAATGATAAGGTTAATATGGTGACCTAAACATGTCTAAAACCTATTTTCTGAGAGTATTTAGACCCATACCCACATTACCTTTTAAATAAATTTATTTGGATCTATTAAAAACCAAAAATGATTTTATAATAAATTAATATTTCAAGCTCTTCCTAAAGTGCCCCTCACCTCTCTTATAAAATGGTACTTCCCCTTCTCTCAAATTCACACCTCCAAAGCCATTTTTATCGACAAAAACCTGACCAAATATCCTCTCAACTACACTAAATTTATCTTAGAGTCCTTAATTTTATCATAAATTTAACCTAAGTATCCCTTTTTTTCAAATCAAAAGGAAACACCCGAAGAAGAGGTAATTATTTCATCATCTCTTTCAATGTTGTTTTCTTCTTCCACTTACTCTTTATTTGTTGTTTAAATAATAAAATAATAAATCTAGTACCTTATACATACTGATATTTTATTATAAATATGTCACAACCATATTAATTATTCTATCCATCCTATGAATGACAACGTCACCATACGTGCATACGTACAACTTATCGTCTCCACACCGTGATGTAGTTTGTTATTAAACACTTAATTATTTGGATAGGCATAATAATGAGTATAATTGATTTAAATAATAAATATAACATGTTAATTATTCTTTATATATAATATATTGTCCAATTATATAGGATTTAACCATTAATAGAATGATATTGTCACTCGTGTATATGTACGACATACCGTCTCCATGACACAATGTGATTTTGTTCCCCATCATAACCATTCAAGAATAATTTCCATTTGATGATTAATAACAATTTTTAAGAACTTAATATAATTTTGGTTATGAATTAAATACATACTATCCATAACAAACATGACTTACATTACAAAACATAGGAAGGAAAATGAATTAGTTAACACCTGAAACAATGATACTTCTAAAATATTATTAACAAAGAAATATTAGAGGATCCTATATGATATCATATTTATGTATGTAGTTATTTTATAGTTTAATAAAAATTATTTAACTATTATACATGAGGTTAATGTACCCTCGACTAAGGAAAAGTACAAGGTAAGGGTTAATTTTACAATCTCTTTGTTATCCAAGGCTATTTATTTTTAAGTATCTAATAGGACTTCTTTATCATACTAATCCATGTTTATTAACAATGTATTTCAATTTTTTTACTATTTCCTAGACTATGGGTTAAATACATTTATACCCTTGTTTAACTTTTTATAAAATGTTTTGAAAGGAATCTTTCCATCGTTTTCCAAACAAGGTCCTTTATGACCTTTTCTACAAAATAAGGAAAGAATGTTTTTTTAACTTATATGATGGGTGACGATATTTTTTTCCATCATAACACCTTCAAATATTCCATTAAAAACTTATAAGAGTATCTTCAAAATAATTGTTTTCTTTTATAATTACGCTACTTTTAAATTATTTCAAAGTAGAAAGAGATTTTTCTCTCAAATAATTTTTGGATTGATTTCATCTATGTCAACATCTATTGTTGGATTTTATGTTTAATTGAAGATGATTTATTATGATACAATACTCCATATTGTATTGATAGTTTTATTATATGTTTGACTGTGGGTGTGTTATTTTTATTTCATTGACGGTTTATGGTTAAAGTATTAACATTTCTTATGTTAGTTTAATATGAATGTTTATGTTATGTTTCAACATTTTCATATGAGGAATGTATTGGACATAGTAAGTGATGGGCGGGGCCTGATATAGTCCCTCGATGCATCGATAGGTCTCAGGATACAAACTAGTGTCTCGACATAAGGCCTTGACAAAATTTTTATTTGTAGTCTTGGCACGAGGCCTTAACTATGTGGTTATGATGTACGACATTATGGATTCCATCATTATGAGATTAACTATTGATATTACACGTGATTATTCGACTAGTAGAATATCCATGTGAATAAGTAAATGGCATAATTTTATTTATCTTTTCCATATTATGATGAATTTTAAGTTTTAAAGGCCTGTGTTTTAGTCTTATACATTGCCTTAAATGTTTATGCTTATTTATGATAGCTTCCGCTATATTGTTATCCTTAATAAGCATCTGAGCTCACCCCTTTCTTATGTTCTACTTTTCCCAGGATGTAAAGAAGTATATTATGACCGACTTGCAGTGATAGGATAAGGGATATGGGTGTTTTCAAAGGAGACACAATGTTTCTTTTTTCATTTCATAATGTAATGTAAAACTTATGTATGTATCTAGTACTTTCAAGGCTACTAAACTGATCGGTCTTTCAGGGCTTGATCTCTTGTGATCATTCCAATGTTATGTAATAATGCATCGACTCTGGGTAAATAGGTCAGGGAATTACACTATACACAAAATGGTTTGTACACGGTTTGGAAAACCGTGCGGGCCAAACCGTGTTGTTGGGTTTATTTTAAGAAATTAAATTAAATTAAAAATTAAAATGAAAATGATTTAAATGGAAATAAAGGGGAAAATATATGTTTTAATAATAATAATAATAATATTATTATTTATTTTAGTTTTATGTTTTAATGTAACCATAAAGGATTCTCCATTTCTCCTTCCCCTTACCCATGATGGCATGACACCCCTAGCCGAACCCCTTAGGCGTGTGACCCCCCTCTCTGGATCTCCCTTGTCTATTGATTTCTTCCACCATTCCTTATAATTTCTCCTATAAATCTCCAATTTAAGGCCCTCTACTCATCCTTATCTTCATTTCTAGATTCATTTTGGACTCCGCGTCTCCCTACGTGATTCATCCAAACACCCTAGGTTAGGGTTTGATCCGTATTTTTGTGTTCATCTGGTTTTAGGGAATATAGAGGTTCCCTCAGGACCCTTGGGTTTATGTTCCATAATTCTCTGCTAAAGGTGAGGAATATGGGTTCGATTTGGATTGCTACCATCATTTTGGGTAAGGTTCTAAACCTGCTGTCTTGTTTCAGACCCCTTTATATGAGAGTCTTTAGGTGGTTATGAGTCCCTCGTAATTATCATGTAGTATGTTGGCCCTTACAGTGTGATTTAAAGTCTCTAGAGTCTAAGGATATTTTCTCTCATATGCATAGGTAGTTATATATATATATATATGCAGGTTCCTTGGTTATGTGCATATTCATCCACGGTACTGAATATAAATGTATGGGACTAGGTGTGCCTATGTATATATATGAAAATGAAAATATAGGTGAGTGGAGATGAGTATGTGCATATAATAATACATGTAAGGATCCCCTAATACTTGTTCATGTCCATGTAGATTGGTTCATAGGGGATAGTTGTCCTTATATGTATTCTAAGGTGCATATGCTCAGTGGGGGTAGCAACAACTTCTAGTTAGAAAGAGTCAAGAGCCAAAGTGTTGGCTTGGTCTTCTTCTTGAGGTAGGGTCCCTAACCTTACCCTTTTATTTTATAATTCATCAGTTGTCTATTTAATGCTTCTATAATAATTTTAATTGAAATTATGAAATAAACTGCTTAATTGTGATAATTGATTTGTTTGAGAAACAATGTTACAATTTTATAATAAAACCCCACCAATGGAGGCGCACTGTCTTCGAGATAAAAAGTAGTGATTAGACTTTTCTTCTTACTTGGAATGTTGTACTGATAATTCATTATGCCTTGATGTTATGTTTGAAATATTTCATGTTTAAGACATGACCCCTAATGATATTAGAAAAATAGAGCTTCCCTTTTTAAATGATTAAAGAACCAAGGCACTGTCTAAGTGCTTGGCCCTGTTTTTAGATTGGAATTACCCATGTAGGTGATTACCTTTTTCCATTGACACCTTCTAAGTGAAACATAGAGCCTTATAAATATTATTGAAATGTTTTGGTAAATTTAATGAGTTGAATTAAATGAAATGGTTAATGCATGATGACTAACCTTCAAATTAATTTATTAAATTATTTTTCGAATTCTTTGAATTCTATTAAAACCTTGGATGACACATGGATTCCCAAGGAGAGAATCAATGATTTATAATATTAACACCTTGTGTGATACATGGATTCCAAAGTAAGAATTATATTGGTGGACTAAATGGTTTATTATATTAATATAATGGATGATATATGGATTCCCAAGTATGAATTCCATGGACGTACTCAATGGCTTATCATATTAACACCTTGGGTGATACATGAATTTCTAAGTAGAAATACCATTGATCAAATAAATGGTTTATTATATTAATAGAATATATGATAAATATATTCCCAAGTAGGAATTACATGGGATACCTCAGGCCTTGCAACCACCTTGGATCTATCTTGCTTGGACTCATGTAGGAAATATTGGTATACATGCTCTTAGGACTCCAACTAGTGCCTTTACTGAGTTTTCATAGAAACTATAATGGGCCTAGATTAAGATGCATGGTATTATAAACCTTGGATTTGAACCATCATGTTCTAACAATTTCATTATATGGAATGTCCGTGATTGTATTGTTACATACATACTATATGGGAGCTAGGATTTTTGCGCCACTTTTCATGATTAGGGTGTTTCCTGGTGTCCCACTTACTATCTGAAGTGTTTTATCATGACATATATCACTCTATAAGTATATAGGACATGTAACCTATCAATTAGTTGTTACTATATATATATGGTGACTGATCAGACTCATTCCGACTACAAGTTGAAGCAAGTATAACCATCAAGTGTTCCTTAGGAACCTGGATGGGTGTTTATTTACTTATAAAGTTCTATTTATTATATTCTCTATACCGTCACAATATTTAATTTATACTGTGATATCTATATTGGGATAAAACCTTGGGTTCCCACCTAATGAGATTTTATCTCACACTCTACTTGTACACCATTGGTACCCGAGTAGACTTTATTTTTATAGGATATAGGTTGATTGCTATATTTCTTGTACTTGGGAGTTAGAAGTAAATGACTGAGTTGGAGATCAGGATTCTCATAGATATCACCCTTGGGGATTTTATGTATTTATTTATTTGATTCATGTATTGTTCTATATTTAAAAGAATGTTGTATTTCCTACTGATTTCAATTATGTCATGAATTCTTCTGTTATTTAATCTAGCATTGGACACTCTTATTAAATTTTTATTAATTGTCTTCCACTACTTTGCATCGATTTATTTATTAATTTTTCCACTTTTTATTTTTATTTAATCTGTAATACTAATGTTCATCTTTTATAATAGGTTTACAGTCTCCCCACTATCACCTCCCTAGACCCTCACTGCTATTCAACAACCTCTAGCATATGGGGAGACGTGCTTGAGGCATTGTGAGCCACTAGTCCTGATATCAATTTAGTGGTAAGCTGGGTCATGAAATTACATCGACCATCCTTCAATTTCTTCTATCTTTGAAGGGTTCATATATATCCCATTTCTTATTCTAACATTCCCCAACACTGAGACTTCCTTCAACTAGAACTCACATTTACTACACTTTTCATAAGGATTTTGATTTCATAAGGTTTTTAGAATAGTGATCAGATTCTCCTCATGACCCTAATTTATTTTGGATTATATTATAATATCATCTATAAAGACTAAAAAAATTTTGTTTAGGTAATATATAAAGACTTCATTCAGCAATTCCATGAATATTTCTAGAGAATTAGTGAGTCCGAATGCCATTACTATGAACTCATAGTGCCTGTACCTTGTATGAAAAGAAATCATAGGTATATCCTCCTTATTCAACCTTATTTGATATTAATCTGAACAAATATCCACCTTAGTGAAGTATTGGGTTCCACATAATTGATTGAAAAATTAATTAATCCTTATTAGATGATACTTGTTTTTTATCACGATCTTGTTGATCTCATGATAATCAATGAAAAAGTGTACTAACCCATCCTTCTTCTTGATGAAGAAGATTGGTGCACCTCACAGTGAAGCAATTGGGTGTATGAACCCTTTATCTATATTATCCTATATATTTTTCCTCATCTCCTCAAGTTCCATAATATCAATTCTATATGGAGTCTTGTATATTGGTAAAGACCTAAGTATAAGCTCGATTGAAAATTCAACCTCTTATCTAGGAAGAAGACAAAAAAATTATTCAGGAAACACATTAGTATATTCCATCACAATGGCCATATCTTTAAGGATGATATTTTATTTGGTCTCAATAATTTGAGAAAGATACACTTTATTATTTGGAAAAAATATCCATTCTTGTAATGGTGGTAGCAATTAAGATTCATCATCCTCCTTTCACGTGTACAAAATTAGAGGATGATTCATGATATGGAGGATGAATTCGTTCTCATGGAAATTAACGTTGGATATATATAAGGAAATACAATACATAACTGTAATTGCATCAAATTAAATTAAAGGGAGTATCACAAGGTTCACTCAGAATTTATTCCCATGAATTTTGATAGGGGAGGAATTATATACTTGGGATGAAATAATTTCCCCATTTTTCATTTTCATTGAAAACTCTACTTCCATGATTTATGGTAGTGTTTTAATAGTTTAAATAAACTTGTGTGATATGAAAGAATTCATAGAACCAAAATAAAAATGTATGCTCACTGTTTTGGAATTAGTAACTATCATAACAATTTCAATTTTATTTTTAGGATCCACCTTAGCAGTTTTGAAGGCATAATATCTCCCTTTCTTCCTTAGTGGTTGTTGGCATTGATTATCTCCAAAAACTCTCAAATTAGTGTATTAGTTTGAAATGTGACCTTGTTCCTTGAATTTGAAATAATTAATGATAAACCTATGGTTGAATGAAGTATTCCTCTCTTCCATTACATAGATGGCTCTCTACCACTAGAAATTTCTAGTAAGGTTCCTTTCCTTACCACACCTAAATCCTTTCCTCGCCCCCTTAAGTAATTTATATGATTCTTCTTCCCAAAATTTCAATAACTAGGATGTTGGAATTTCATTACATCATTCGATTTCTCCATCACACAACTAGGAATAAACTTCACTTTCTGATTCTTATCCCCATGGAAACCTGGAGATTCACTGACCTCCATTTCGACCATGAGGAAAGATCATAAAATTTTCTCATAGATGTCAAAGTCTCAAATCACTAGGGATTTTTGTAGACTCAACTTCATCCCACCAAATAAGCAGTCAGATTTAAGTTAAGGTTTTATGAAAATTTCAGATGCGTATCGTGAAAGTATCATGAATTTTTCCTCATATGCACTGATGGATTCCATATCATTTTTTCATGAGGGTAATGAAATTCCTCTATATTTTAACTTGGAGTGTGAAATTAAAATATTTTTTGAATTTTTTTTTTCTATAATTCCTTCCACTCCATCACTTCAATATCTTCCTCAGGATTTTTATTTTTCATCAATGTACACCACTGATAAGATCCTCCTTCAATATTATAAAAATTGAGTACAACCTTCTCATATCCGGAGAATTGAAGGATGAATAAGATATTCTGAATTAATTTTATCTATTTTTATATGATTGAGGGAGCAGAAGCCTTTTTCACATAATGGTCTTAATTAAATCTTATTCTTTATTAGGGGGATTTGGGTGTTCATCCTGATTCAGGTTTCAATTGAAAACTTGAGTCAGTTGAGAAATTATCTTCACAAATTTCATGATTCCTTCTCCCATCAGGTTGGTAATCTCATTTGGGCAGTCATCAATTTTGATCTCACAATAGTTTTTGGTCCAATTTCTCCAATTTCTAGCCATTAACTACAATGAAGGGAAAATTAGGGATGATTACCATTAAACTATTGAACACATAAATGGGAAACTATTAAAATTAAAGAAATAACTAATAAATGGAATATATTCCTTAAATTGTAAATTTATAGGATTCAATCTAAGTTATCTATGATATATTTACTAACATAAACACTTATGGGAATTTTTTGATCCCTTAATAATGGTTTGTAATGAGATTTTTAATTTACCCAAGCATATCCCTTGGGAGTTTCAAGCCAGGTGTGTAACAAGGCCCATTGTTTTGCACCAATTCTTGATCGATTCTAGTTTAATACGATGTTTTCTTGGTTGTTACACCTAGGTATATATATTCTAGAGACACATCCACTTGTAGTATTAAGATAGGGATGTATTTCCTTAGAAAACACTTACTCTACAATTTACCAAAATTTAAGGATGTCTTATTATGTACAATATTATCAAAAAATATTTATATAATGTTTTATAATCCTAATTCCAAAAATAACTAGACTTTCCTTTGATACCAACTATGACAACCCATGCCTTTATTACACATTAATTAATGATTTATTAAATAACATCACACTTAGTATAACCTAAAAGATCAAGAAGCCTAGTGTATTTGGGAATTAGGTACATATAATACCAATTTGTTACATGGATAAAATAACATTATTGAAAACCTCATTCACATTATTCTAGTATTCCACTGTTCATTTGAAACTGTACAGGATAACCTGAAGAAATACATAAGAAAGGGGTGAGATACAAAGCCCCGTAAGGAAATAAACAAAGAATAACATGAATAAAGTATAACATGTTAGAAAATATTAACTTATATGGGATATAAAATGGGTGAGAATCTTAAGCAAAAAAAATGATTCATGATATATCATGATAACATAATGAAAATATGGGAATGTGGAAACAAATTTAAACATGACATCATAAACATATGTCAAGGATAAATTCCAAGACATAATAACATGGTAGAAAAATTCCCATAATATATTATGTTAACTCCATAATCCCATACATTAATTCTCATGATATAAAAACATTAACCAATGAATTGTAGTGCTATATAATTTCAGGCTCACCCGTCACTGTCATATCACATACATCCATATGTGTTCCACATGGAACATTCAAAATAGGATAATTTTCATCACATTTAATCTGAAGATTAAGGAATAGGGTTTAAATAAATGTAATTCATAAATAAATTATGTATAGGTAAAAATAGGTGAATTCCCTTGAGTGAAAATTGATACGAGTATACACTTCACAAATGTTTAGCATGGAAAATCGTAGTGACATTTCAGCAGCATAAAAATAGTTCTTAAAGATTCATAAAATGGTTTAATGAGTGATAAATGTGTATCTAATCAATTTTAAGTTAAAATTAAAGTATTAGGAATATGTAATAACATAATATAATATTAAAATCTATAAATTAAAATGCATAAGAAAAGAAGGGTTCTTAAATACAAATTAGGCATAGAAAAATCACAGGGTAATTTCGGCAGCATAACAGGGGTACATAAGGAATCATGTAAGGAATTAATGATATTATGAAGGGTATCTAATCAATTTTACATAATAAGTTCAGTAATTGGGACGTGTTATAACATACCACAACATTAAAAAATGGAAAACAAAAGTCATAACACAAAGGAGGTGCTTAAATAAAGAGGAGAAGGAGAGGATCCCTTACATTGAAGATTCACTCCATAAAAATTGAGGGAGGAACCTTAACACATTTAGGGTACCTTTGAGGGACTAATTGGGAGGTAAAATGACTATAAATTTGTATATTATAAATTTTTATTGGAAAGAAATGGCTAATGGGTGGTATTTATACTTGAGGAGGGATAAATTTTAAAGGATTAAATATTGATTATTTTATCATATAAGTCACCCACCTGTGGGTAAATGGAACCCTAATTAATTTTCAGGATAATTAATTATTGTTATAGTGTGGTTGGATGGTCAAGGACTTCCAAAACTTAAACACACCTTATATCAACGCAATAAATTCATAGAATCAAAAAAATATTTTTTATTTCAAAAATTCATTTTTTGGATTAAAAAAATAAAGTATAAATTTATAAATTAAAATCAATATTTATATATTAATTTTTATAATTATTAAATTTAATCTTGGTTGATAAATTTTTTAAATTTTTTTAATCATGATATCATAATAATGATGTCATAAAATCATAGTGCTCATAAAGCGGTAATTTTCACTTTTTTAACAAAAAAATCAACTTTATCAGAAAATTCATAGAAAATAACCCTAAGATAATTTTGATGTGATGAGTCAAAAAATAAAATTTATTTCATCAAAATAATTCTCTCAGTATGAGAATTTTAACTTTTAAATAAATCATTATTTAATTGAAAATTAATAATTTAATAGAAAAATAAATATTTGGACCATTAATAAAATTACTTAGGGATTAATTAAAATATACTATCATTTAAAAAGAATTTTATATGATTATTTCATGGAATAAAATTTTATTTAGTTCTCCCACATAAAAAATATTTTAATATAATGTGTTTATAGTCTTTGAAAATAATATAATTTTGATTTTATCATTAAATAATATCAATGATCATTTAAATGAATCCACATTACAAACAATAATAATGACCAAATGTTTTATTGACTAATGGTCATAATGCCGATCAACTATATTAGTTGACAAAAATAATGGCCGATGATCATATTTTCATATAAATACACCATCATTCTTACTCTTCATCATTCACTTCGATTCAAATCAAGGTTCAATATCTTTTCTAAAATGAATATTGTATTACTAACTCTCTATTACTCTATTATAGTGATGTTTATGGGTGAAATGATTCTAGGGGATTGAAAAAGCCCGTATTTTTATATTGAACTTTATTTATCCTCCATGCCTTCCCAATGTAATATTTTATACGATACTGGGTGTTGTTTTAGACTTAATGTAACATTCATAAATAAGGAAATAAAGTGTTTATAGTTTATAGTATTTATTTTCTATCCCTTTACTATTCCTAGTTTCACTAGTTCATAAAAACACATGATGTGAAATGTTCTTAAGAAAAATTCCTTCTATGTGCTACTAGTATAAAAAAATATAAAATTTAAAGAGAGGCAATAGATCCATTAATTAAAGAAGAAATATTTTTGTTTCATTACATATAGGACCCCCTGAGTCATCACTCGATCCTTAAACTGCATCCTAAGACTTCATCGTGAAATGTTCAAACTCTCAAAACCTCAAAACGTCATTCTGATTTACCGATTCTCAAAACTTACCATCCAATGAACAAAAGGTTCAAGTTTCCCTAAGAAATTACAACTTGTAACGACATGGGAAATTAAAATCTCCATACCAAAATGCTTTTAGTCCTAGAGAAGTCGTGGTAGCGCACAAACCACATCATCCTATCCTACATGATCATCATTCATAAAGAGTTCTCTATGCCCCATCTCAAAATTCCAACTCACCACCCTAAGGCTATGATCATACATGTAAGTCCATCAAACTCTCACTACACAAAACCCAGGATGAACAATATAAGACATTCTAAAAACCTAATGTCATCTACACGAATAATGGGATGATGCTCTCCGCACCCATCTCTCCCAGTATTTAGAGTTTTATCTATAATACTTTTTCAAAATCTATGGTTTTCCACCATAAGAGTCGATTTAACAAGGCATATTACCAAACCATGGTTCTCCCCTCTATAGGAATCAACTACTGATAATGCCAAACCAGAGATCCACTAACCCACTATCCATATTCCACACAACATTTATATCAGGGTTCTCATCTATCATGTCCAACATCTAGTAAGAATTATTGTTGGAAATTCTTTGACCAACCTTCCATAAAAAATATCTATCATGCCACCAATGTTTCCTCAAAATAAATTCTTACTTATAAATAATAATTTCTAATAATGACCCCACATGTAGGTTTTTGGTTGTTCCATACACCACAAAACCACTTTCCCATTCTTTCTAAGCATTTTTGGACCTAAAGAAATCTTCAAAACTTTTTTAACATGGTTCACCCCCTCGAATCATGCAACAAAATTGGGTTTCACCCCACAAATCATTTCACAAATCATTTCATCACATTATTTACCTCCTGAACAATGTGATGAAACTGTGTTTCACCCCTAAAAACTTGTAAACCCAAAAATATGGTTAAAAGTTGATACCAAAACTTTATTCCTAGCTCTGAGAAAAACCAAAAAGTCTCACAGAACTACGTAACCCAAATAAATAAGACCTTTTCTAAAAGGTCCTAGATAATTTTATCCACCAACATCATTATAGAAACGATGAGATCAATTTCATTCCAACCCACTATATTTAGGTCTACATGGAACACCAGTCAGGACTTTCATAGCTGTCTAGCTAAAAAATTTCTCAACCTAAGAAACTAATGGACACTAAGCCACAGATCTGAAGCCTTAAGCCTCATTAGCATCATTAAATTAGTCCAACATACTTACCATAGTTTGAAATGAACCTGAAAGAATTTTTTTGGTTGGTTTATCCACTACTTTCACTAAACACAAGGATATCAACTATGCATCAATTCACCAAATATCTGACTCCCTATTATTACAAACCAATTTTTTCCTGAGTCCGAAGGCCATATTTGATCTCTATCTGGTACTACATATGAATCAAACATCAAACATTTAATGTGGAACTAGATAGTCTTGGGTCTACTACACATCAGTCTATACAGTTACCTTGATCATCCAATGGTAATTATTACAAATACCATGACCCTTCCCACAATAAAGGTCATTACTATGGGTGTAATTGAGTTGATTCGAGTTGGGTATCTCAATACTTGAGATTGAGATTAGTACTTAAACATGTTGCTCAACCTTAGATCACTGCTCAAATGAGAATCGATTTCTGGGATCGAGATTGATCTTGATCTTGACTTGAAATCGATCATGATACTTGATTAGGCTAAACTCGATTTGATTAGGACACTTTGTTAAAATTATTATTTA
Organism: Viscum album; assembly: GCA_963277665.1. Lineage (NCBI taxonomy): Eukaryota > Viridiplantae > Streptophyta > Magnoliopsida > Santalales > Viscaceae > Viscum > Viscum album. The sequence goes on along the minus strand of OY728141.1, from coordinate 433,084,862 downwards.
AATATATAACTCAAATTTGTGCACAGAATTGAATTTTTACATGAGATCTAAAGCTCAAGCTTCAAATTATATATATATATATATATTGAATAAAAATAAAACATAAAAAACTAATATTCTTGATTAGGCTCATGATCTACTCGATTATGTTGTTAATATACTTGAATTAGGATCAAGTTAGTACTCGAGTAGCTCAAGATCAAGCTTGAATTGAAAAAAACAAGCTGAGTTCAAGTATTTGTCGAGCTAAGCCCGTGTATCTCACGAGTACCTGTGATCATTTATAGCTCTATTCATTAGAAATGTGACCAAATTGATGATCCCCACCATAGGGGTCTCCTTATTTTCTCCTGTAACATAAATATCAGTTTTCATGGTCTATGACTAGTATTCACTGTACATGATGACTAAGTGTGACCGTCCATTCAATTGATTTATAAGAAAAAAACTGCACACTATGTATACATGGATTTCTCAGAACATAGTCCACTATATCCAACAATATATTATTGGTGTGTTTAACATTCTCTAGTGTCCTAGGTATATGTTACAACCCGAGACCTAGATGGGTCTGATCCCCTTATGCAGACTACTACATCAAACCACGACATGTTCACTAATGAAAACCCTGAGTTGACTTCACAATGGTACCCCTATATATTTATGATTCTTTATTCCACTACAAAGACAAATCTGTAGACAATAATCACTTATCCACTAAACCTTATGAGTTTCACACCAAACTTGACAGTTTCTAACAACAAGGGTAACCCTGAACCAAATTTATCAGTGACCTAATATAACTATTCCCTATGAATTTTTCCATAGAACCATGAAAATCCTCAATAGACAGCTCACCAACTTAATTTAAATGATTCAACTGACCCTAGTAATAACCACCCCATTAATTCTCACACTTTAAGTCTATCCCAATAAGGAAAAAAACATCGCTTATTACTAAACAGAGTGATCTCTGCATGAGTCATAAACTCTGAGCCCAGACTAACATTCCCTTATAGCTGTAAAGGTACCACAAGTCACCAGTTCCACAAAAATGAACACTAATAGTGATCCTCTTTGGAAATAGAATCTCCTTGATACTAAGATTCCAAATGAACCACCCATCATACGGGTGTTGGATCAAGATTATTTACATCTTCCTAGGATCAAACCTTCCCTCGACATCCGATGAGAGTTTTATTTTGAACTAATAGGATAGAAACCATTAGATCCTACTGTCAATAAAAAAACATCCAAATGATTTGGAACCGAACCTCATATCACGAGTACTAGAACTTAGGTGATCTATACTTGTAGTTTGCATGAAAACATGAAAGTACTTACTCTAGGACTTCCAATGGTTACTCACATGATAAGAGGTTTTTTTCCTATGAAAACTAACCCTTGGAATTAACCATGACCATTCCTTTACAAGGAATATCTGCACTAAGGCTACTTTCAACCTGTATAAGACAATGATTTACCAGTAACCAGAGTTACATTTAAGGCCTCAAGGTCTTTCAAAAAACCCACATAAGGTTTGAATACATGTTATAACCCACAAAACATCTTCTAAGAAAATATCTAAATACATTCCATGATGGATTCACTATTAGAATAACCACATTTAGAGTCCATAGATATTAAGTTCGGTTAAAAAACATACCACTAGGTGCTATATGGATAACTACACATAGAATATAATTGTAACCTTAATTAACCATACCTATCCATTGGATACTCACAAAAGGTTCTTACTAAGGTAATTAACACTTGATAATGACCTAACAATAACACTACACTTTCTGTGCAAAGTGGGACTACATTACCATCACCGTCATTATCTCCATTACCATAATCACCCAGGTTCACCACACGGTAGTCTCACATGACCATATATTATAATTAGACACACATAAAGGTTAATAAAATCACTCACAAGTATCATATATTCCATGAGAAACCTACATTATGAATATGATGCATGATATTCCTATTAATAGTATAGGAAATATTCAAATAAATATGAAATAAAAAACTCAAAATACATATGCCTTACATGAGGTGAAAAAATATGATAACAACACAAACTAATAATATCAATCCCATTCCCTAATAAACTGCACTTCCCTTGAAACATTTATTTATGACTCACAAATATAAGTTTTGTCACAATCTCTGATACATTCCTATGTCACATATATATAAAATCCAAAAAATAGGAAAAACAAGAAAACCTATTATCTAATATTATTTTGTAACATCCTGACCCAAATCACTAGGTATGATCTGGAATTACACATTAACTCAGAAATACCTTCCCATATGCCAGATACTACCGACTAGTAGTGAGGGTCTTGAGTGGAACCATGGGGAGATTATACTCTCAATCAAAGTGAACAATAACATAAAAATAACCAAACACATAACAATATATAATTAGAGTACATAGATACCAATAACATACCAACAATAATAATGAAAATGAAAACAATAAACTCGAAAGCAATGAAAAGATACAATAGCTGATCGTCCACTAGGATGATCAAATATAAAAATAAATAAAGGTAAAAATGTAAAAGGATGATTTATAACTATAATACTTACCCCATACTAGTATTATAACTCATAGAGAGATGTCTCAATAGATGATCAACCCAAGCCTCAACCTAACCTATCCCTAGAACAAGTGATGGATGCTTGGGTACCCAAGTGCAATGGCTTCCTGAACAGGGTGTGAGTACAAATTAGTAGGACACCACCAATGTAGTACAATACCCAACTAGTAATATAAAATGTATGCACATGTGATAAGATCAATAGAAATTAAAAAACAAATACATAACTCTGCAACATATCAAAACATCACCAATAAAACACAATCGTTATCAACCATGTACCAAGAAGTTGTGTTCCAACCAAGTTTCCATGAATCCTAGACATAAATGATTTGTCTATATGATGTTAAGATAATCATATGATTTCATAAGTGAGTAATAAAAATACTCTACACTCATAACACATTTCTTAGTGGTCTTAACTCATTGAGTTAGATTGAGCCCCTAAACTATCATATCCTAGATCTGTCACACTTCTCCCAACAATGTAAAGGAATTGATTCATATTTTTCCTCCAAGATGATCTTATCCCGACTCCATCACATGTCAATACTCTAGACCATTGTACCTCATCAACGCCTCAGTTCAATCCACCATTCCATCATTCCCCTAACATGTTGCCTCATGTAAGTCCCCTAGACTATCATTCCCCTACCCTATGATCAAGTCCATTATCATTATCATCTCAAGTTTTGCACAATTACCCTTTAAGGGATACACATCAAACGATGGTCCAAATGTCCCAAGTACCAATAAAAACCACTAAGGAAAAGGAAACACACATCATAGGGTAGATCATATAATCCAGACATAACATATTATCATGAGAATATAGTAGCAACACATAACAACATGTGATCATAATGAATAATGGAAACAATATACTCTAGAAATACTCATTGAATCATATATCATAATAGGTCTCACAAGATACACATACAAATCCACATATGATCACTATCAAGAATGGTCAAAAAGTTATTCCAATACAGGTATCACATCATGGTAAAAGAGTGCACATATAAAAAAATCATAGCATATCAACATACATGGTATCATAGGGTCACACATGCCACACACATGTGATCAAAGAATCAAATATGATATCAAAATTTCTAGGTATCATGTAACATAACAATACACCTGAAGGTGTCTATGAAGTATAAGGCACTCATATGTGATCAGGACTTGGCCATCGACAGTCGGTATTAAGCTAGTGCACAAGGATCCGATAGGGCACTTGGCACTTTGTCCAATTACATGATGAATGCTTACTTTAATTAATTAATACTTAAGCCTCATTAATTAATAAATAATAATTATCATTCTTAACTCATTATGAAAATTAGGGTCATTTTCCCAAGGTTGAGAACCTCATACCACAAGCCAATAAATGCACATAAATACCAAAGGGTTGAGTACAAGATACCACCTACTTCAAATTAAGTCAACTCAAAGCCAATAAAAGCCAAATGGATTTTTCTAAGTCTCTCATGTACATTCGACCTTCCTAAAATGACATGAGTTCCTATCTCATGAAAAAATCATTCCAATTAATAAATTTTAACTAAAATATAGTTAGTTAAATAATTATAAGAAGTCACATTAAAGGTGAAGGAATACTAGCCAAAATACTTACCTAAAAACATTGCATTGTTGGAACAAAGACCAACCATCCATGGAAGAGTTTTAACATGATTCCAAATTCATTATGGAAAAAATACCTATCACATAGAAACAAGACATATAACAATTTAATAAATTAAGTTATAAACTTATAAAGAATGAAACCCAATGATGTAACTTCAATGGAAATCACTTCAATGACACATGTTCATAAACATGGGATATCCTCCTACTATACCGATCCAAAGTCTCATCATTCTCAGACAAATCCTTCATGATTTTATGGAATTTAAATTTTATTTCTCTAATAAGAATCAAACCATAATCAATAGATGAGGATATTTAAAAGATAATTTGGGAACATTTTGGAGTCACAAAGGATAAAACTCACCAATAAGAATCCATCACAACAAATGGATCTTTGATTGGAGAATAAATGAGATCAAAGGAGATCCTAGAGGCCAAAACCTCCCATACCCACCCCAATTCTCATAAGGGAGTAGTGGTAATACAAGGTTGGGGTTCTGGATCTACCCCACTGATTTAAATCATCTAAAAAATGGCTCAGGATAAGTTAATGGTGTGAAACATGGTTTCATATCATGATATATTGAAAAAAAAATCCTTTTATGGGGATGGCCAACAAATGTCATGGAATGACACTATATATAGTGGCGTGATTTCTTGAGAATATCCTCATACCCCCATTTTAACATCTTAAAACCACCTAGGACACCCCATAAACTCATTTAAAATCATGAATACCCTATTCATGAAGTGAATAGACTGTTGCTATACCTTTCATCAGTCCTGGGCCCCTGAATACTCCTCCAATAGCCTCATGAACCCCCAAGTCATCACCCGAGCCTTGACCTCCTTCAAAAAAAACCATATAGGAATGTTTATACTCTTTAATAATCATTCAAATTTCCCATTTCTCAAAAAATACCATCTATAAAATAAAGGGTTCAAACATTATTAGGAAATTCCAATACATAATGATGCAGGCTGCTACACTTATTCAAGCTATGATCTATGATATTATCGAGGAATATTAAAGGAGTTATAATGCACACATTATTTGATGAATAAATTGAATTTATTTGGTTTTAAATAATAATTTAGATGATGTTCCATTTAATCTTTCCCATTCATCATAGATTAATTGATTAATGAAGTGATTCAGTCAAGAAGAAGAAAAAAAGAAGAGTGTTGAGCTACTACTATTCATATAGAATGAAACTTAGTTCTGTGATATTTTTATGAAAAGATATCAAAATAAAAGAGTGAGTTCCATGTAATGGATATGGTTGTTATACACTTCTATATAGCTATGAATAATGCTAGCGCAAATTTAGTGGAGGTATTTTTAGTTTAAGAAGAAGATGAAGCTAATCCTGGAGAAGAATAAAATAATATTCTATTTGAATGAGTTTTAAAGTAAAGAGAAATAATAAATGAAGGGTATTATTGGAATAATATTTTATTTTTAATACTTTCACATGATAATTCCTATGAATCTAGATAAAGGTATTTTATAATGTTACTTTATTATAGGCAGATTATTTTTTCAACCTTAATTCCATTAATGAAACACCTAAAATGAAAGGTGCTTTTAATATTGCTACCTATACATTTGAGAAGTTTAGATATTTAGGAGAAGATAAATGAAGTATCAATTCATCCATATATAAAATATTAGGTTAAAAAAGTGAGCATGGTTGTAGAATAAAATATAGAAACCAAGAAGAAAGATAATATCTTGAAGAAGATAATGAAGGAAGCCACTAGAACTTGTAGTGATGGATAAGAAGAATAGTTAATCGAGCCTATGAAACTTTCTAGGTCTCAAAGAAGGTGAAAATAAATATTTGGATAGAAGAGGTGTCTAAAGAGTAGAGATCGAGTTACATGAGCTTGGTGTGAATACCTAAAGGTATTAAAATATTCTATGGATTGAGGATGTGGATCAACACTGTGGGATCATAGAAATCCCTAGACAAATCATGATCTACTTTAGAAGGAGTAAGAGTCGAAGAGAACTCATGGTATATGAGTATAAATAACCTATTGGTGGAATCCATGTTTTCTTGTGTAGTGTAGTGGACCTTCACTTTTCTAATGTGGTGACCATACCTGTATAATATGGTGTAATTTTTTTCAGGATGATACCTAGCCAACTTCACTTGTAATTTTTTATTTGATATTAGTAGAGAATCCATAACTTAGATATCCCAAGAATGATAAGTAGTAGGATTCTAGGTAGGGTATAATCCATGTAAAAATACACGTTCCACTTAACTTTTAGTATTTTCATTACATTAGGTGTTTGATAGTTTAAACTACAAAAAAATAAATCTACTTTAACCAACATTATATTCTCAAGTACAAAGGGTTTTAAAAGGTTTAATGAAATATTCAGTGTTTAGTAAAATATTTTCACACCTAATTCACCCCCCTCTCAATTGTTTCTGGATAGTCCCCTAGGAAGCTGTAGATGTTTCAGAAATTTAAAAATAATCACTATAAGAAAATTGAATTTTAAAAACACATATTTTATGTTGTTAAAAATAATCCAGGACACACACTTGAGTGTCGTATAAATCCATGCTATTAAAATTTATTACCTTTTTTAAAAATACATTATTTTGTGTCATATATTTTTAATGAACACATATATTTTATTTGTAAAAAGATCATAAAAATAAAATAAAATTCTATAACATACATTTTGTATTATTATAACTTTTCCAACAACATTTTTATGTGTTGTGGAAAGTATATAATGTTCAACACACTATTTATTACATCAAATGTTAATCAATATTCACACACATAGTTTACATAATCACACACATTAAGAATTTATTATTTATAAAACATCCAAAACACAATATACATTACAAGTAAAACCAAATCACACATTTTATTAAAATAAATTACAAAGGTTATATGTAACAATCCAACCTAGTTCAACTTTCTATGTTAATTGAGATGATACAACTCAAGACTTGAAGAAAATTTATGATTTCTATGGGCTAGAAAAAGGCACTAAGGATATCAAGACATGAAAGTTAAGGAATTGTTTCACCCTCTCAAACAAATAAAATATATAAATATAATCTTACTAGGAATCTAAGATAAGTTATTCATGTGTTGGATAGTCAAAAAAAGTGAATAAATAGTTTATAAATTTAAATGAAAACAAAAGTTTCATAATAAATAAAAACTCAATATTAATATATATGTATAAATTTATAAACAAAAAGTAATGTGATACATTTCATGACCAAAATCATAGATAAGTGAACCTCCTAGGCCTACGTATGCTAGTCTAAGGGATAGCGACTAATGTTTATGCATCCACACAACCCAAGGAGGCATCAACTCTAAATGAACATTTCATCTCCTATAAAAAACAACATCAACCACACATTCATGGAATGTAAATTGAATTGTAAATATTAAATGAATATATATAAACATATTTATAATATAATATAAATCAATTCAAAAGAAGTCCTTTGGTATAACTCACATATCCTAAATAAACATATATCTAATCTATGAGGAAAAAATGGTGACTGTCATAATGATATATCACTCCAACATTTATCCTTATTAAATATCAATCTCCTATCTCCATGATCACCCAACCCCCACATCAACTGATATGGATATATGTATGGTGAAAAATACACAAGTGTGTATGTATGGGTGGGTAAAATTATACCAAGTATGATCATCTCAAGCTATTAGATAATCCCATAACCATCTAGTTTCTATGCGAATCGAAAAAAATAAAGTACATACAATCCAATGAAACCCAACATCAGTACCAGTCACAACCAATGTACATCCCAAAAAACAACCCATAGATCACTTTTATTTAGCTCAAAAAATAACAAAGTTTCTCAATAAAGAAACAATAAATAAATCTCCCAACCCATCATTAAATTGCCACCTAGTAATTCATCATTGATGTACTAACCTTGAGATATTGGAGGAAGTACACATGTTTACATAACTTAGAACCACTGGATGAAATAAGAAACTCCATCTATGTCTAAATTTCTAAAGGAACTACATATATATAACTGAAGAGAATACACATCTCCAAATATAGAAACATATACATTTCCTTACATTAGAGAAAACATACATCTCTAGGTCCAAAGATATAAAATGGATTACTATATTAAAACATATCTCCATATATAAAACTATACATTATATTCTCCTATTTGATAGAGATATGGGTAGAATAAGAGATAGTATCTGGTGAATTATCATCCTCATCAATCATTGTGATATGGGAGAGAGGGGGTATCACCACTCAGATGAGTTACTATATATCACATTATTATAATTGGGATACTAGAGGAACCAATCTTGTTCACATATCTCATCCATCGTGTTATCATATTGGGCATGATGTCGAAATATCCCATCTCTATTAAACCTCATCTTAGATTTTTTGAAGGAATTACTCATTCCTAAACATCTTATAGAAGTATCCAATCTATCTAATCCTAGAGTGGTGGGTGAGGGTTTGAAGATACACACATATTTTATCTTCTATCCCTACACTTATATATTAGTGAGATAAGGTATAATAACCTTCATCTTACTCAAACCATGATTAGGAGGTGAGTGTAAGAGATCCACCACAATATCTCATCACCATCCATATCCATATATCACAAGCTTCATACATCTCAAGGGTAGTGTGACAACCTAGATATATTATAAATAATATATTAGTTTTATGTTTTATTTATATTATAAATTTATAATTATTCAAGAAATAGTTATTTTATAAATGATTTCATGTCACCAAGAGATGTTATATAATTAGAAACCAATGATACATTTATAATTATTATGTTTACTTTATGATATTTTTTTTATAAAAGTTTAAATATATTTTCTTTTCTGGATTTTATATTTTGAGCTATTTAAATTAATATTAAATTATTAGATATGTTGAAAATGGATATGTAGGTTAGTTATATGAATTCATATTGATATTTTCTTATGATAGTATTATATATAATTTTATCAAGGTATGAAATATGAATATGGTTTTTTATTTGAAAATGAAATAGTTATTATTTAAAATAAATTTTACATCTATATACTATATTATTTTATTAAAAAGAGAAATTTATAAATTTTATAATTAAAATTTGATAAAAAAACTTCATTTTTGGATTCATCATGTCAAAATTATTTTAGGGCGAAATATTAGGACTCATCAATTTTTTTTGTGAATTGTAAAAATACATTTTTTACAAATACAATAACTTTTATAACATCATCATAAAATAAAAATGATTTAAAATTTTATGAAACATTTTTATTGAAAATAATATATTTTTAGGTAATATAATTCATTTAAAAATAATATGTTGAATTTAGAAATCTGTTTTTGAAATTTTGATGTTGAAGTTATATTTTATTCTAATAAAAAACTAGTTTTGGTCCTTTTCATTTAATTAAATATTCAAATGATTAATTTAGATTTTAGCTTGGTTTTAAAGTAAAATATACATCTTTTTTAGTCATAAAATAATAAATGTCATGGAAATCAATTCTATCGATCCTAAATAAGTATAAATTCATTTATATTCTTAGTAATAAATTTAAAAAATGTTTTACTTATATTAAAATTAATTTTTATAAGCTTTATAAATTGAATTCAAAATAATGGATTTTATATTTGAAATTAACATATCAAATTTTTTTAATAAGGCAATTTCTTTTTTAGACATAAAAATTAGTTACTTATATAAAATTTAGTCACCATGGTAAAAGAAAAAACGAGGTAAAGAGTTAAATTAAGGGATAAGATCATGAAATATCACAAAAAATTATCTCTAAATGGTTGTATAAGGGATTTATCGACCTAAAATTATCTTATCCTCACTAATTGTCAATTTTGGATCCACTTTCCTTGAATATGACATTCCTTTTATATTAAGAAATTAGTATTTACAAAAATACCACCCTTTATCTCTTATAAAAGGATCCTATCAACAACCTTTCTCATAAACACATAAAATTAAAATTACCTACTATAATCTACAATATTTTATTTCTTATTAAATCAACCCTATTTTATTTAGATTTTTGTCTCATGAGGAAACCCTAATTCCTTCAAAAACTAAAAATTCCTCCAAGAGAAGATACAATTTATTCTTTTTAATTATTGAATTTTTTGTTTTGATTGTGAATAAACATCAATTAATTGAGAAAGTTCACTAGAAGGAGGAAATTCAGAGAACACTTTGGCCTGATTAGATCAGTGATATCATGATTTAGTGGATGAAAGTGATTTTTTTGGATGTTTTAAACTTCTGATGGTTGCTTAACATGATGGTAATATCCATTAGAAGTTCTCCAGGTGTTACATTCACTAGAATAATTAAGTTTAAGAATTTAAATAAATATCAGTATGAATGATTCTAGAAACATTGTATCATTGTAAATACTATTTGACTATCAGTGATTGGAAATTAGATTAAGTAAATCTAAAGGAGTTGCAGTTGCATAGTGCAATAGATGGGTGACCATGAATGTAAGTAGTTAGTGAAAAAATATGACCGGGTGGGGACCTATATAAAATAAATGTGGGACCAATCTACTGATGGAATGATCTTTAATATGATTTAGTCAATGATATGTCTCAATTTTCACAATGGACCGTAACATCTGTACTTATGAGTAAATGATGAATTGCGATGATTCTCCCCATAGATGTATGAGGAAAGTCTAAACCATGGAAAAACCATGTCGTGTCCTTTCACATGACCTATTTTTTTATTACATTTGATTTTTTAGTGACTTCCAGTGAAAATAATTAAGTTCAACTCAAAGTGGTGATTAAGGTGTGGGAGTCTATTCTTAGTTTTGGTACTTTGACATTGTAAGAATCCTATTTTGGTGATATTTTTCCACCATTATGATCATCCAGTGACTTAATATATGATTTTCAAAGTTATTATGTGATTTTAAAGAAGAGGTATTGAAGAAAATAAAGGTTTTATTATAGGATCAGTGGGTTTCTTGACAAAAACTCAGGTAGCATTATCATCTTGCTCTGACGCTTTTTTGATTCAATAAGAATTATTTTATCGCAAGGGGATTCCATTTGAAGAAAAAATGTCCTGGATTAAAAAAATTCAAAGAAAAGGATTTCAGTTACCAGAGAATTAAAATAGATAAATATATCATCCAAATAGATCAATCAATTCCATTAAATGGTGATAATAAATAAAAAATGGAGAATGATTAATGAGAGAAGTATGATCAAAAGGTGTTAGGTGTTATGAGGAAAACCTTAGCTTGGAATGTTTCTATTAACATTCAGTAGAAGAATAAAACATTATAGTTAAATCTAACCCTTAATTACATGTACAATAATCCAAAAAAACTCAAAAAAGTGTTCTTAATGCGATGAACGTTTAGTATGAGGCTCGTAGAAGGAAAATTTGAACTGAATTATGTTAATTATTTCAACCTAATCAAGATTCATCTTGAGTATGTGATGGTAACATCCGTAGATTATTTTTGAGTGATATTATTGTTTTCATTATTACTAGAATCATGGGAAGAAATGGCAACAACAGTAAGTAAATTTGGGAGAAAAGGAGACTTGATATTCAATTTTTTTTGAAACTTCAATATGAATAAAGATAACCAAAGCAGGGAGATGAAATCACCTTTCATAAATGAATATAGCGTAGAGAGAAGAGGTCACTCACCTCATAAAATAATTTGGAAATGATCAAAAGATAATTAAACGGAGATGAGTAGAGATAAATCTGTCATACCTGGAGTAATGTGTTGGAAATGTGTTAAAATGAGACATCTTAGAAATGATTTCTATGAGCATAAGGTAAATTATAGAAGAAAAAATTCTGGAGGAGTAAGTTTCATTGGATCCACTAAATAATGTAGTGAAAATATACTTATGAGTGTCAAAAATATAATGGATTATTAGATTATAGATTTTAGAGAATATTACCACTCCATTGATGAAAAGGGATGTATAATGAGATATGTGTCTAGAATCATTAAAAGAGTAAATATAGTGAATGCTTATTCTCTTTATATCGTAGGAAAGTAAGATTTCATAGTATAACTGAAGAATGGAAACATTATTATTCTAAAGTAAGTTTTCCATATTCCAGGACTTTATAAGAATTTGATTTCATTTTGTTAGTTGGATGAATCTGAATATAGAATAAACTTTGAAGATGGATTATGGAAAATTACTTTGTAATTTCTTTTCATAACTTGAGTTTTAAAAGATGGCACATTGTTTTTTGAAAATAAGGGCGATGTGAGATACACTTTATATAACTCTAATAATAAAAAAGTCAAATATATGGCACTATCATCTTGGAAAACTCAATGAGAAAGGAATGTAGTCTCTTGCAGAAAAAGTAATTATGAAGTTTGAAAATCCAGACTTCAAAAGTTACAAGTGTTATATAATCAGTAAGCAGAAGAAGGTGAGTTTTAATTTTAATGGAAGAACACAAGAGATATAAAATCTATAAAATGTACATAAATATTCTCAGGGACCTTACCTAGTAAAATATCTTATATTATCACTATAATTTGTGATAATCATTGATGAATTAATAAGGAAAGTATGGATATACTTCCCAAAAAATAAATATGAAGTGTTTGGAGCATTCATGAAATGTAAAAGAATAGTTGAAAGAAAATCTGGATATAAGTTAAAATATAAAAGATAATACAATGAAGTTTAGCACACAAAGTTTCTATGAATTCTTTATATATCGATGCATCAGTCATGATAAAAATGTACCCAAAACACTTGAGAAAAGTGGCATATCTGAACAGATGAATTGAAATTTAATGGAAATGAAATAGATAATGAAGTGAAATTTAGGGGTTTCAAATACCTTTTGGATTGAAGTATTTGGTATTGTAATTTACTTAATTAATTGAATCCTATAGTGATCAACATTTTTTTACATGACTATGACAAAATTTTTAAGATAAATAACATAATAATAGTACATTATAGAATCTGAAGGTTTTTTATCAGGGATAAATTAGGTTCATACATCATGAGTACATAATAATATTTAAACACTATTTAAATCTTTATTCATATCCATCCTAAAATATCCAATTTTATCTTTATTACATTTATTCACCTGAGGTTATACATAAAAGAAAGGGGTGAGCTAAAAGGATAGTAAGGGGAGGAATAACATGGAAGGAATATGAGACATGAATCAATAATACATAGGTGAGCATAATCCTAATCAAAATATCATAAGAATAGGATAATGATCATAATAATGAGGGAATCATTTGAAAAAGGCATAGAATGTGAAATATGTATAATAATGAAACATTATAACATATTGGCCATATACCACACATAAGTTGTGAACAAATATAACATTATATTCATGCATAACATAAGTATAAAAATCATAACATCATAACTATAAAATAGATAATATCAAGTTCCCACATAATAAACATAATCTCATGAATTATATCATATTACCCAATGCATTATAGGGATATATAATTTTTTCCACACTTGTCACATCACAATATTCTCGTAATCATGCATTCCACATGGAAAAGAAACAAATAACAATTGCAGTTATGAAATAAACCCATAAAAATGAATGGGTTTCATAAATATGTCATAATTAATACTTTAAGGAGTAACCTTGGGGGTTTCTAAGTGAATAATAGAGACCATATTTTGGAAAAAAAGATCACTGTACTTTGAGTGAAGAAGATACAACTCAAGAGGAGTTAATGGGGTGTTTAAAAAAATGTTTTAATTTAATTATAAATATTTGAAATTAGGTAGAATCAAGTATATACCTAAAAATAATAGCTAAATAATTGTGGAATAAAATTTTGAATACATTAGAGAAAAATCCATAATAAAAATAAAGAGAAATAGGAGGCAGCACACAAAGTAAATTATGTTTATTTTTTTACTTTCCCTCCTATATAATAAAATTATTTTTATTAAAAAGTGAGAAAAAGTAAATTATATTCATTTTTTTCACTCTTGATCAATTATAATGATTGGATTTTATTTGTTAATTTTATTTGTTAAAGGTGAAATGTTTTGAGATTATATTTTCTTTAAAATATCTCATTTTTCTTCGATTTCATGATATTGTGTTATTTTTATTTATAAATTAATAAGATTAAATATAAAATATTAGAAATTTATATATTTATATAGTTATATGTTATAAATAATTTATTATTACCATACATAATTTAGGAGATAAATTGAGACTTGGCAATGTCCTCTTGCATAGTTTACCGATCGTTAACAGGACATTGTCAAAGGAGGAGGTGCAAGACATCTAACATATAAATATGTTATACATACAATCAATAATGTAGGTAAATATCATTAGTATATTTTTAAAATAAAAATTAATTAATTTTATGAGGTTTATATTAGAAAATATTATATTGGTAGAGAAATACAAGACGAAAACGAAAGGAAAAGATGAAAGAATCTTACCTCATTCTTGGTATTGTTCTTTTTCTGCAGCTATTAAATCCTTGAAATATTGGATTTAGAAGATTATAGAATACCCCTTAGGAGGATAAAGGACTTCATATAGTGTTTTTTATTACATTTTTTTTCTTTTTTAAGTGTAAGAAAAGTGGTTTTACCAAGAATGGAGAGGTTGTATTTATACTTGAGGAGAGAGGTTTTTTTAGGATGAAATATTGAATAAAATATAATTTCCAATGTGAACATTGTAATAGTAATATTTTTGACATTATGAATTATATTTGATTAAAAATATAAGTGTTTAAGACTTTAAAACCCCTAATAAATTGAATTCATTAGTTTATAAAGAAGGAAAGTAGAAAAATAAAAATTTGTATTTTTAATGAAATAATTTATACTTTAGATTTTGGAAAATAATTTTCAAGTTTGGAAAATGAATTTTGGGAATTATTTATCTTATTAATCATGTTTCTGGTTGATACTAAAATTATATAATTGGTCATGTCATTATTACATCATGGATTATGTAATTTGAAACATATTAGTTATGTAAAAATTGTATATTTACTATTCACCTAAAAATTGTTTTTTCCCTAAAAAATCAGCCATAGAAAATTTCGACATATCAATTTTAAAAATGAAATTATTTTTTATTTTTTTAATATATTTAATTTTAATAATTAAAATAAAAATTATTATTTTTATATGAAATATATCACAATACAGTTTATTAAAAAAGTGCTTATAGTTTCTTTGAGTTTTTAATTTTGATATTTATTTTATGGAATTGAAATATTTATATTTTATTAAATTATTTATAGTAAATATTATTTATATGATATTTTACTTTTTTAGGTCAATTCACTATTACAAAATCTATGTTACTATTTCTAACAACTAGATTACTATTCCCAACTATCGTATTTCTATTCGAACAGTCATATTACCATATGTAAAAATATCTTAATTTTTTTATTAATAATCCACCTAAATTACCCTTAAGGGTCAATATTCTTCATTTATAATGTGAGTATTTTATTACTAGTGTTTTGTCTCTTTTTTACAGTGTTGTTCGTGAGTGTGATAATTCAAGGAGATCAACATGATCCACATTTTTTTTGGTTCGAATTGTTTTATATTTTTGTATTTATTATCCCATTATACTAGTTTCAATTTTTATTGATAGATTTATTTTTTAAAAGAAATGATTCTAATTAATGAAATAGTGTTTTGTTGGTTTTTGTTATGTGTTTCTTGTGTTTGGAATATACTATATAACTACTTACGACATACATTTTTTATTCAGAAGAAAAATTCAATATATATAAAAGTTTGTGTTGTGACATTATTATACCCTTTATAAATTTCATACTTTAAATTTAAACTCATTTCCCCAGTTGAGAATAGATGAGGGTACTTATGTTTCATTACCTCCTCAGATTCTCTTGTTGTTTCTTTCAAAATTTTGATTTTTCCAATGCACTTTAATGAGGAAATTCATCTTGTTTCATAGAACTTTATCTCTTTTGTCCAAGATATTTACTGGATACTCCTCAAAGGAGAGTTTATGTTCCAGTTGTAGTACCTTCAGATTCATTACATGTTAGGGATAAAGTATATATTCCCTTAGAAGAGGTATGTGGAACACTTGTTGAACATGAACCATGTTTAGTAGAAGTTCTTTCCTAAATTACATAGATCCCATGTGATCAAGGAACTCAAAGGGCCCATGTTCCTAGGGATGTGATTTCATTTCTTTCCAAACTACACGAATCTCTTACAAGGTAATATTAAAGTTAAGCTCTATCTATAACTTTCAACTCCCCACCTCTTCAAACGATTGTCAGTATAACTCTTTTTTCAACTATGAGAAACTTTAATGTTTTGTTAAATAGATTTATTTTTTTATTATTTCTTGTACAAGCTCATGTCTAAGTAAATTTTGTTCACTAAAATAATCCCAACATTTAGGAGTTTTACATCACTTCCCATATATAGCTTTATATGGGGCCATTTTAAAACTTGAGTGGAAGATATTATTGTATAAGAACTCAACCAATAGAATATGTTGATTATATTCTCCATTAAATTACATGGATTAATATATCAACATGTCCTAAATTTTATAAAAATTCCTTTTAGATTGGCCATCAGTTTGGGGGTGGTTGGCCTTACTAAAGCTAAATTTAGTATTTAGATCATGTTGAAGACTTATTTAGAATCTAGAGGTGAACCTTGGATCATGATCATAAATGATTAAAATTAGTTCCCCATGATCCTTCACTAATTTCATTATATATATATATATTAGAAATTTGTTTATGTAATAAATATTCCTAAATAATGATGATGTGTGCAGTCTTGGTGAGTTGATCTAGCAGAAACCATATCATATTTATTTCTTTATATTTCTATAGGATACTAGTGACAAAGTACTTAGTGATGTTTTTTGGAGATGGTGTTCTAGAACCAACTATTTGTAATTTGGATTACATTTATATCCAAAAAATGAATATTAATTTTAATATCTTATTATCAACGCAATTCTGGATGACACGTAGTGGGGCCTTTTTGAATCCATTGTTCTGAACAATGAGACGAATTGCAGTATTTTTGATACATCTTCAATGGGTGTTTTCTCCAGTAAGGGATATCATCATCTCTTGGGGAGTAATTCTTATTCAGATCTATTGGGTGATCTAATTGGTGTAAGGAAGCTCTGGCCAAGTTTAATTTCCTCATGTGGCATGTAAGGAACCAAGCTCTTGCCATTGAAGACAACATTAAGCGCATAGGCATTTACCTGGTGTCGAGATGTGTTTGCTGCCTGGTTTCTTAGGAAGAAACATCAGCTCACCTCTTTTTTGAAAGTGCATGGGCACGGTTGGTCTGGGAGGCCTTTGGCGCTTTTAACGGGTTTTTGTTCTAGGTATGTAGCAGCAGTGTCCTCCTGAAATCATGGTTCCAGGGTGCTGATACCTTCATCAAAAAAAGACTTGGGTGTATATTCTACCGGACGGGTGCTGGATCATCTGGAAAGCCCGGAATCATGCAAGGTATGAGGGTGTCACCGCATCGCAACTTACGCTCATCTTCAGAACGAAGTCCATGATCATTTATCTCGCTCGTCTTCTCAAGAATGGAGAAGCGGCGGCCTCCCTGAGAGGCATTTTGACGAACAGAGCTCCCCTCCCTAGAGCCCCTCATGGACATTGGGTGCATTGGATACCACCCAGCTTCAGCTTCAAACTCAACACAGACGACTCCTGTGGAATGGGGGTCATACACGGTGGAGGTATCATCAGGGACTACTCTGGTTCTGCAATTATGGAGTTTTAAACTTTTTTTGGTAGCGACAACTCTCTACAGGCAGAGGCGAAAGCTATGCTCACTGGTCTTATTCTCTGCAGTGAGAAGCATATTACCCTCTCAGCCATTGAAACTGATTCCACAGTTATTTAGTGTGCTCTTCAATGCTGTGGTACTACACCCTGGTGCATTGCATATCCTATCCATAAGTGTCACAACCTCATTAACTCCCAGGTGGAGGTTCTTCATACGTGGAGGGAGGGCAACAAAGTTGCCAATTTTCTTACCTCCATGGTCAGCCCTAGTGATAGGCTCTCATACTATTCTAGTCTCATCTCCCTTCCTCCAGAGTGCATGGTTTTTTTTTCATTGGGGATGCAATAGGTCTCCATCATTATATACCCCAATGATCCCTCTCCTTTATGGATTTTTTGTTATCTTTTTCTTTGTTTCCTCCATATACTTTGCTTATGAAATAAAATAAATATATTTGGTGGTGGTGGTAATATCCAAGATGGGGGATTATGAGAACATACTCACTAGTAGGAATTACACATGATTATGTGTCATTGGATATTCCTATCTTTGAATGTGTATAATGGTTCTTAGACTTTAATATTAGTATTAATGAATTTAATGACTCACGCACTTAGATATATTGTAGTAAACCATGATGACAATAGTTAATGGAGAAGTTTGGAACATTGGGTGCATCATGAATAACATGTTATTAATGAATAAGTTGAGGACGGATTTGTCTTTTCCATATTAAGGAAATTTGATATCCTCGACCTTTTATTGAAATAGAAATGTCGTATTAAATTCCATGGTCATGGTGTAACAAAAATTTTATTTCATATAGTCCAAGAAATATTTATTAATCATATAGGTTGATGGAATCAGTGTGTAACTTAGTTTAAGAGATATTATGATAAATGGATCATATTACACATCAAGCTATCATATGTGTTTATCAATGTTGTGATATTAACTTATTTCCTTAGGGTTCCTTAACCCATTACTAGAAAATAATCTTAGACTATAGGCAAGCCAGACCAATGCCAATGAAAAAGAATCCTAGAGGGTCACACATTAAGTGTTTTTATTGGTCTCAATTAAATTCTATTTGAATTTAATTATTGGAATAAATATACTTCTCAAGACCGAGGAATGATTTTATTCAGGATTAATGATCACAAAAATTAATTAAATTTTTATTCTTAAGGTAATTGTTAAATTACATAGATATATAATATTTATTCATATATTTATTGAATGAATAGATATTTAATTTATTTGGATATTTTCAAGACCCCTCCCTCCAAATATACTACTCCTAGGCTAGCAATGATGAAATTGAGATAATAACCCCCGAGTCCTACCTTCAGTAGGCCCTGGGTTGGGGACTAGCACCAAGGGTGTAAAAATCTCATAAAATGGGAGGTATTACCCTTCATAAAGAAAACAAGATTAGGAGAGAGGATGTGTAAACCAAAAATAACTCCATGAATATATATAAGAAAGACAAAAAACCATCTAACAATTCATGTATAAATATAATTGATACAAATAAAAGTATTCAAATTAATTAAAAAAACTAGAGCCATAACACAAAAACTGTCCCAAGGTTTGAGCTAATAACTTCCAACATGGTCCACTTAGTCCTCCTAGAAACCTAAAACAAGTTTTATATATATAGGGTGAGCATAAAATTATACTCAGTAATAAAACCAAAGTCTCTCATGCAATAGTGGAAGGAGAATACTAATTCACCAATGAGAAAACAGAAGAACCAAACAACACCTAACGAGTAGATTAAACATAAACACAAACTCACCAAAGAATGCTCACCAA
The DNA here is from genome assembly GCA_963277665.1 of Viscum album. NCBI lineage: Eukaryota > Viridiplantae > Streptophyta > Magnoliopsida > Santalales > Viscaceae > Viscum > Viscum album. The sequence continues at coordinate 433,064,903 of OY728141.1, read as the reverse complement.
ATAATGCCAGATAATTAATATAATATAATTTAAATTAAATCGATGATGGGGTACCCTAGACCACTTTCCCACTAACTAGACACTCTCACACCCCAACGGAAAACATATTTCCACTCCCACCTCTTCTAAATATATCATATCACATCCCACCAACACACAACAAGGCCTCACAACACATCCCCACCGCACACACCTGGGTATCACAACACATCACATATCATCTTGAAGATACTTGAGAAACCACAATACAACTCATCCTGAGGACACCTAAGAAACCATATCACAACTCATCTTGAAGACCCATGGTATACCATGTCTCATCACATCCTGCCCGAAGAAGCTTTGGCCATCATAGCCTCGAAGTGGCATTAGGGAAGAGCAGGTGGCCAACCATCCATCCTCTCACTAGGATGTTGGGAAAGACACCCCCCGCATGACTATGTGGGTGTTCGACAGATAGTGATCAACATTGGTGGAGTGCATATATAAATCACAGGGAGAATACAAGTATATATATATATATATAGTATCAAACACTCAAGAACAACCTATGGGTTCTCAAACAAACAACCAACTCACAACACCATTACCTTTTTCGCCACCTATAATTTTATATCACCACACATCATGCCAAAAACCTCATTTCACATTTCCAACCAATTCTATTTAATAATCTCAATCATTTAATTATTTATCATATACAACATTTAGTCACACAACCCACCATTTAACTATTCATTAACCATTTTCATCCCATTAACCAAACCAACCCATTCCATTTCAAACATTATTAAACATTCATTTATTACATCACTACTTGGGCATCTAGAAGAAAGAAACCATATATTACAAGAAACCTATCATCCCCAACAAATAAACCTTGCCACCCCAAAAGCACAACCAAACAAACCATCACCCCTACAATCCCGAACTACACATTTCCATCCCACAAACACAACAACACACACCGCAACACATTAAGATCATTTTTTAGATTTACAAAGGGGCTTTTATTACATTCCGCTTTATTTATTTGGGGTGTTATAACACTAGTCAAAATCTCGGGGAAACCATTTTATTATACAATTATATGTGGTTAGCCAATTTCTATTTTAGGGTGATACCAAACAATCAAATCCAAAAAAAATATCACAACAAACATATCCAGTGAAAAAAAGCCCCAAATGACCATAATTTTCAATGGGACATGATGCCAGAACAATCACAATATCAAAATCACATCAAGGATGCAAAAAACATGTGAATCATATCCCTTTACCCTTTAATTTAAATTTAACCAATTATTTATATTTAATTAATCTGGAACAACAATGATTTGTAGGTAAACAAAAGTAAAACCCTCTTATATGATACACAAATAAAGAGAAATGATGGAAATCCCTACCTCAAAGAAGATTTCCAAATCTCTGTGCACCACAGGATGAAAAAGAATGCCCAAAAACCACATCCACTACATGAGGAACCAAAAATCAAAATACACCATGCACAAAGACCATAAAAATGAAACTCAACACACACCCCAAACCAAAATGACATTACTGCAATGAATCCCCAAGATAAGAACATAAGAAAAAAGATGATAATGAGAAGAGAACTCATAATGGATCGAATACGGGAAGCTGGGAATTAATACCTATAAAAAGTAATATCGAAAGCTTAAGGAATTCATCACTGGATCATTCAGAATGAGAGAGGGAGGTGCTACCGTAGGGTTTGAGAAATAACCCAAGTGACCGAAACATCTAAAAATGTACAACATCTGGTAATTACATGATGTTTAATCCCCTTTCACATCATGTAATCTCGAGATTATAGGTTCTTCCAAAAAATGATTTGACTTTTTATTATTTAACCCTGAAAAACTAAACCTCTTGAACCATCGCTAGACAAGCCATGAAACCAACTTTCACATCATGTAATACACTTACATGACGTGTATATCATGAAATAGTTCTTCTACACTGACATCTTCCACTGAAAACTCCTGAAACCTCCCCAGAACACCTCCAACAACCAAAACCAGAAAAGTAATAGACCAGTAGGGCACAAACCATTACAAGTATTCAATAAATTCTGAGAATAACTATCATACCATGATTGAGTACGTTGATAAATATTAATTTTCAAGCTATTAAAATAATATTCATTATTGCACCAGTTAGCGTACATTGTGAAATAAAAATAATAATATTATATTAATAAATGGCATTGGGTCAGATATGGGTTTAACATTTTATTAATGAAACTTGTGAAATTAATTAAATTACAAACCCTACCCCTAGGTTTATAAATAGATAACTAATATATTCAAAGATAGGTTAATTGATAATCATTATGTGTAAAATATTTCTCTCTAGAATCCTTATCTTCCTTCTCACATATTATCAAGAATGAAAATACTAAGAGAATTTATTCAAGATTGAAGAAAGAGGAAGCGATCAAGTTGAACAATGAAAGAAAATCTATTGACCATTCTCTCAATAAATGATTCATCAGTTTTATTCCAAGATCATAAACGAAACAATGGATCTCTTCTAGAGGGATTTTACACTTGGATCCTACAAGTGTAATGATGAATTACCAAAAAGGGTTTCCAAATATCAACATATACTATGAAGAAAGATATAATAACATGGTAATATTTCATATGATTTAATTAAATTAATTATAAATTTAATGTGAAAAATATATTCTCTTAGTTCATGTGTCCTTTCTTATCAATATTAGATTGGAAAAATTTTATAATTCATGATGTGTACATATTGTAAAACATTTAAATGATCCATCTAATATGAAATTTTTTAATTTAGGATCAGCCCTGATAAGTGCTTCTGCTATTTCAGGAACTATCTAGTGGTATCAGAGGGGTAATATTCAAATTTATAATTATTTATTTTATTTTTGATCATTGAACATTTAAAAGTTAAAATTCATTCCATGTTTTAATTTTTTCTTGATACATCATTGAAATATCTTCTTCCTTTTCTTCATTTATCTCTCATATTATCAAGACCTATTAATAATTAATAAATATCACATCTGAAGAACCCATTCATAAGTGGAAATAATTATGGATGGATAATATATTACTACACAACATGTACTCATTTCTTACACACCACATATCCTCATTCATCGCACAAGGAATCCTACATGGATTTTGGGTCATCCTGTAATTATTACACACAACATACAATAAATACATTTTTGTTGACCAGCCAGGGTGCCACATGAATTTTTTAGAGTACATGCCCAGTAATCCTTGTGTTTTCAAGGTAATAAACATGAGGTCAAATCACATTATGTAATTAATACACCATGTGTATTTAATACATGGCATGTGCAAAATTATAGTCATGGAAATTTAAGAACACATTGTGTATTATTTCTATAAACTATATACTTTATAAATGTATATGATAAGTACACACTGATTCCTAAGGTGTGCAATATAGATATCCGTTGAAGAGAAGTACATTCTATGTGGTTGGCTAGCACAATCCAAAACAATTTACCTATTTATATGTAAATATTAAATTTAATTAATTAATCCATTAAACCTCATCGAATAGAGTTTAATGGGTCATTAAGTTGATAGTACATGCCAGTTGTGGGGTTTTATATTATATTAAATTCTTAATTAATTCTGTGTAATATTCAAAACTATGATTCATGTATGGTTATTGTATGATAAAGACGAAACACATTAAATTATATAGTCAGTGTAATTTTCCTTAGATTAATGTGGAATTAAATTGGTGGTACATGAAATGAAATTATAACATATTCAATGAAAACAATATTTTGTATGATTACATTATTTAAAATTAAAACCATACTGAGTGGTTTAGATTGGTAATCTATGAGTTGCTTCTAAGTAAAAATATGTGTACAATTTTATTGAGTTTTTAAATAAAATAAAATAATATATTTTATTTAAAATCAGTGGATGGAAATTTTAGAACTATTGTATGGAATAAGATAAAATGAATTAGTTGAAAAATAAAACAATTAATTGTATTAATTCGTGAAAATTTTATGCTTTTGAAGAACGAATCAAAATAAAGGATACCTAGTTTTTTTATATGAATAATCATTAAATGTGTATGATCAATCATGATATTTGATCAGACCTATGAATATGTTGGTTTTATTTTATTTATTTATTATATAGTTTTGAAATTATTTATTATTAAATTAAATATGTTGGACTGCATGACTTCCATCCCTCTTTTATTATGTAGAACCTATGTATTCAATATTTTTTTATGTAATTCACCTTAACCAATATTTTTGTTCCCCCATCCTTAGTGTGAGTTATAAAACATATGAAATAAAATGTTTATTTTAAGGTTCATAGAGTTAGTTCAAGGTAGGGTCGAGGAGGAGGTGGTTCAAAATATAACTGAGATGAAACCAACATGAGAGATACATAACTACATTGGAGAAGTTCCACAACACATGCAAATAACAACACAAGGAGTTCTTGGGTCATAGGTTGATTTATTTTTCACTCAATAAATCAACCATTAGATAAGCTAATTATCATGATATTTATTTATTTATTTATTTTATTTCTATCTTATGCATGATTTAGTTTATGGATGCAATACTGTTATCACATAAATAAATGAACTAATAAGAAAATATGGAATTAAAATACATGGGTAATGCATAAATGTTATATTAGAACATGGTTAATCCCTAAAATAAAATCCACTTTATATTTATAAAACTTTTTAAAGATAAAATTATAAAATTTATGTATAATAAAAAATACCTTAATTTAATATTAATTCATTAAGTCTTATATCATATGAATTAATATAAAAACATTGTTAAAATGTCAGTTCAGACTTCATTGGAGAAAATTTTAATTATCAGGATGTCAGTGGAATGATTTAATTAAATATGTATTAGGTTTAATGGCCTCCTTATATATAATAAAAATTTGGTGTCAAGTGTTGAGGGAATCTTAGTCAGGATTATTGGATTGGGAATTCCACTCAACAGTTCTAGTAGATACCAGTTTAGAGTTGGAAATACCACCTTTATAATTACATTCTTATAATTTTCATAGACTCCATATAGATTATAAGAAAGGAAATATGGATTCTTTCCTCTAGAATATCTATAGTGATGAGACAATCTGAGTTCAATGGTGAGGGATATTGAGAATTGATAAAATAGTGGGACACTTAATAAAATTACAATTATTATATTCTCAAATAAATTATAATCAATAAAAGTTTTAATAATATGCTCTTTTATAATTATAGAATAATGGAATTTTTTTAACTACATTATCCCTGTGACCAATTTTGGAGAAATGCCACATCCTTACTAGTAGTAATTTCTTAGAATGGTTTAGACACCTATGGGTACTATCACACCATGAATAAAAATATTACACGCCGGAATCCTCACAACCTATTCTTCCTGCTAATCAAGAAAGTGACGAGGATTTCATAATCTATGATAAACACTGAAGATACGTGGTCAAAATTCTTTATTTAATGCTTTCATCAATTTATAATGAACTTATGAAGTTAAATAAAGACATGGATGCTTACCACATTCTCTAGTATCTTCATATTATATATTTAGAGATATCTAGACATGAATGGTTTGTGATATCCAAGGTGCTATTTCAGATAAAACTTGGAGATAGTGTGCCAGCTGGGCCTCATGTAGTCAAACTCATTTGCGGTATTGATGACCTAGCGGTTCCAAGATTTAAAATACCTGATGAAATCCACACTAATATCATTCTTTCATGAACCCCTCAAAGATTCATCACATTTTTTTATTAATTTTAATATGAGAAACAAAGAGAATTATCTCCTAGATCTTCTCACTCTATTTTTCCAAGTTAATAAGGATATGAAGTGTGAAAATTATTCCATAATTATGGTGAATAAAAGGAAATTCCAGATGAAGAACTCTAAGTCCAAAGTTTATTCACAACTCTCTTCTACGAAAAAAAAGATAAATGGGAAAGAAAAACAATGAGGTGCTATCTGTTTTTCATGTGGAAAGAAGGGACATTGGAAGAAAAAATGAACCTAGATAAAGATTTAATGGGAAGCTTCAGGATTATTCATTATCAACTGTAATTTATCTATTTTTACTAATTGGAAATTAGATACATCATTTGGTGCTAACATATGTGTTAAAATATATAAACTAAGTATATTTCATAAAATTTACCAAGTGGAGATAGATCTATGAGCACCCAATGGATCCATACTTGCTACTATGGATATTATAGACTACCACCTCACATTTCTAACATGATTAATCTTGGTTTTGAATGATTTTTATTATGTTCCATCAGTTACTGAAAACATTTTATATGTATCTTAACTTGATATAGATGAATTTATTTTTAAATTTTAAAATAAGTGTTGATTCTTTTATAAAGAAATAATTTTTTATGGTAAGGTACATTTAAATAATGGTATTCACATGTTGGATTACACAAACCAAGTAATGAAATTTCATAAAGAGAATAGTTTACAAGATTCACACCACACCCAACTATGGAATCACTCACTAGGTCATGTAAATGAAAAAAATTTAACCATATTACACCAATATGGATATTTAGATTCCTTTTCACTATAAATACTTGGTGTATGTCATGCGTGTTTACCACAAAAATGAAAAAATATCTATTTAGTGGAAAAGTTGAAAGGTCCACATAGCTTCTTGAGTTAGTTCATATCGGTGTGTCTGGACCATTTTCAGTTGAATTAAGGGATGGGTACTCATATTACATAATTTTTATTGATGATTTTAATAGATATGGATATGTCTAATTTATGAGGTATAAGTCAGATTCATTTGATAAATTCAAGGAATATAATAATGAAGTTGATAACTATCATGGTAAGAAGTTTAAGAAACTCCACTATGACCATGTTGAAGAATATCTTAATAAAGGATTCATTGATTATTTGTAAGATTTCAGTATTCCATCCCAACTCAATCCTCTTTATACACCAAAATGGAATAATGTAAGTGAAAGGAGGAACCACACTTTGTTATACATAGTGAGGTCAATGAAGATTCATGTGAGTCTCCCATTATCATTATTATGATACACATTATTGAAATCATCACACATTCTAAACTGAGTTCCAACTAAAGTGGCGAATAATATTACCTATGATCTTTGGTATGGAAATAAACCCATATTGTCGCATTTATGAGCGTGTGGATGAAAACCGTTTGTGACGTCTATTTCTGGCAACAAAATTGCACCCTATGGTACTACATGTATCCTTATAAGATATCCCAAGGAAACAAGGGGATACTGTATATATTAACCTTTAGATAAAAAGGTTTTGGTTAAAATATGTCCCTCATTAGTTAATAAGGATCATATCTCTAAAAGAGATAGTTAGAGAAAGATAGATTTTAATGAAGTCCAAGCTCAATATACACAAGAGTTTCCAAAAGAACAGATTCCATAAAGAACCATGGAGTAGAATGTTTTAGAGACATAAGTACTATGTAAGAGTACAATAAAGGTTAGATAACTTCAAATATATGATTTTATAGTCACCGAGTATAGTGACTCATGAATATTTGATAATAATGACTCTCTAACCTATAAATAAGTAGTAAGTGGCACACATGTTTCCAAATGGGAATAAGCTATGAATTCCAATATGTATTCCGTGTACCAAAAACAAGTCTATATTTTGGTATATCCTCTATTTAATTTATATCCCATTGGTTGTAAATGGATATTCAAGAAGAAACTGGAAATCTATGGGAAATTTAGTACTTATAAGGAATGAATTATTTCAAAAGGGTTTCGAAAATGTCACAAAAATGACTACGATTAAACAATTTCAAAAGTTTTTATATTTAAATCTATCTAAATTCTATTTTACATAATAGATTTCCATGACTATGTGATTTAGAAAATGGATCTCAAAAATAGCCTTCCTTAATAGAAACCTTCAGGAAGTTTTTTGTATGACACAACCTAAAGGGTTTGTTATTCCAAAGGATGCCAACATGGCATAAAACTTGTAGAGATTTATGGATTAATAAAAGAATCCATGTCATGGAATATTCATTTTGATGAATCCACGTTAGAATTTGGTTTCATAAATAGTGAATTCAAGCCTTGTGTCTTTATATTATTTATTGGTAATGTGCTTATTTACTTAATAGTTTATATCTATGACATACTACATATTGAAAATGAAATATCATTCTTATAGTTTGTTAAATCCTAGTTGAACACATGCCTATCCATGAAGGAATTAGGTGATGCAATATATATTTTTGGGACCAAGATCCATTGTGATAGATCCAAGAGGCCACTTAGGCTAATTAAAAGTACATACATTGATAATATACTTAAAAGATTTACTATGGAACAATTTAAGAGGATATTTTTTTACCTTGTCAAATATAATTCATCTTTTTAAGAAATTTTTTCCTCAGACACATGAGGAAATGAAAAGGATAGAAATGATTACATACACTTTAGCGATTGGGTTATTCATGTATGTTATGATATGTACTAGGATAAATGTTTCCTATGGTTTAATTTTGGAAGTAATATATCAAATTTAACCAGGTGATCTATATTGGATGGAATTAAATACTATCTGTAAGTATTTGAAGAGAACTAACAATGTGTTCTCGATCTATGGAGGTGATGAGGAGCTAGTCATTAGAGTATATACATATTCTAGTTTCCAAATAGCTCAAGATGATCTGAAATAATAGATGAGATATATATTCACTCTAAATGGAGGTGTTCTAAGCTAGAAGATCTCAAAGAAATTAATGGTTGTATATTCTACATCAGATACCAATTATATTTTGGCTTTTGAGGTAGAAAAAGAAGTAGTTTGGTTATGAAACTTCATCCAAGAGCTTAATTTGATTCCTAGAAGTAAAGGTCTATCACACTCTATTATGATAATAATATAACAGGGACCCTTGTAAAGGATCCAAGATAACATCAATAAGGAAATAACATACTCTAGAATATCATTTCCTAAGAGATTTATTCCAGAGAGGTGAATTAACTATGATAAAAGTCTCTATAAAAGAAAAAATAGTAGACCCCTTAATTAAAGCCTTAACTCTATAGAAACATGATCATCAAGTGAGGTATAATGAACTATAATTCATAGGAAGTTGTCTCTAGTCCAAGTAAGATCCTATTAGAGTTGGTGTTCTAGAACCAACAATTTATACTTTGGATTACATGTATATTTAAAGTAGTGAATATTGATTTAAATATCTTATTAGATATCATTCATAATTCTATGTGACTTTAATGAAATAATGTCATAGATTACTTATCACATTAAAAGTTTATAATAGTTACTTTATATGACGAGAACATTGAAATTTCATCACAATATTCTTAAACCTCATTTTATAATTAGATATAAATTTATGATATGGAACATAACATGTTGACATTCAGGTGTGAGTACTCATACGTATATGAGACTTCTTTTAATGATATTCTCACATGGTAATCTCTATGATGAGTGATTACGAGAAAAAAACCACCAAAAGGAACTCCACATGTTTATATTTCATTAGATATTACTATCTATGAGCACTTGTAATGGTACTTATAAATCAATATTTTTATTTATAAATTTAATGAATCATGTACTTAGATGTATTTTTATAAACCACGATGATAACCGTTCATAGAGAATATTGGTACAGTGGGTGTGTCACGAATGTTGTGTTATTAATGAATAAGTTGATGAATGGTTTTTTCCTTTCCATATTAATGGATATTGATATCTTGACCCTTGGATTGAAAAGAACCGTCACATTAAATTCTGTGTCCATGCTGTAATGATGAGTTTATTTTAAATATCCAAAGAAATATATATGAAGTATATAGGTTGATGACATAGGTGTGAAACCTTCTTGATGAAATATTGTGATAAATAGATTATATCATACAATTAGTTATCATATGTGGTTGTTGATGTTGTGACATTAAATTCTTTATGTTGGGTTCCCTGACCTATTTCTAGATAGTAATCTTGGACTTTAGGCAAAATCACCTAATGCTAATTAGGAATATGCCTAGAGGGTCACGCACTAAGTGTTTCTGTTTATCTAAATAAAATTCTATTTTAATTTTATTACTAGAATAAATATTATTATCAATATTGAGGAATAATTTTATTTAGTATTAATGATTGAAAAAATTAAATAAATATTTATTCACAGGGTAATTATTTAATTATGTAGATATAAAATATTTCTTTAATGAATAAATATTTAATTTATTTGGGTATTTAGTAAATTTTGAGGAGTAATAGTGGAATAAGATTGAGTTCGGTGATAAATATTAATTTACGAGATGGTAAAATAATATTTATCATTGCATCCATTAGAGCATGTTATGGAATGAGAGAAATAATATTCTTTTAATACATGGTATAGTGTGAAACATGGGTTTGAAATTTTATTAAGGGAACTTGTCTAATTAATTAAATTACAAACCCTAAGCCTAGGCTTATAAATAGACCACTGATATATTATAATATATGTTAATCAAGAATCATTGTGCAAAACAGATTGATATCTAGAATCCCTTTCTTCCTTCTCACATCATCTCAAGAACTAGAAGTTAATTCTTCCAGAGTTAAGAATAGTGAAGAAATAAAAACAAATAATGTAAGTTGATCAATTGACCATGATTGCACCCATATTTTCACCACTATCATTCAAAGATCATAGGAGCACATTAGGATCACTAATAAAGGTATTATACACTTAGATCCTACAATCATAACAATAGATTACTGAAAAAGGATTCAGATGAACAATATCTACTATGAGGAAAGATATCAAGAACAAGGTAATATTTATTCTGATTTAATTAAATTAATTAAATATTAAACTTGAAAAATTATATTCTTTTTATTTTGAAATTCTTTCTTGTCAATATTAAATTGGAAAAATTTCATTGGTCATGGAATTTATATCTTGTGAAATATGAAAATGATCCATCAAATTTATGTTTTTTTAAGATGGGATCAACCTTGATAAGTACTTCCACCGCATCAAGAACCATAAATTTTTACCAATTTCCATGAAGATATGGGTAATTGTTGAATAATTCACTAAGAATTTCATTGATATGCTTAAACTTTCATACATACCAACCACTTTTTGGTTTACTCAACAATATACTTCATGCCATCCCACCAAAAGTGCTATCGAAAATCATGATACATCTTGTTACTTACAGGATGAATTCATAAAGATGATCTATGAGCATAATTAATAACTTTTTTTTATTTCAAGTGACGATGAAACAAAAATTTCATTTCCAAAATAAATGACACCATATTTATTAATGTTTAATTCATGAAACTTCTCTTATTTTGATGTGGTTACCTTCTTTTAGAGATCTAAATCACCCCTTTGTGAATCCTTGATCTTCTCATGGATATATGGATCAACAATAATTTGGAAAGATAGGATGACTTCTTTTTCATTATGATTTCTCGATCCATAATTTTTATACCCATAAAGATAAGGTCTTTTTCAATATACATCATAGATAGAGTAGTGGGTTATTTTCTATAATGAGCATCAAATACCTTATTCTCCATTCTAAGATGATAGTGAATAGAGAAATCACAGTCCTTGATTAACTCTAACAATATTCATTGATGAATTTTGATCTCTTTCTATGTGAATATATACTTTATACTCTTCTGATATGTATATATGTCACACTTATCTCTATATAAGTAATATATCCAAATATTTAATAAATATATTTTTGTTTCTAACTTTAAATCATGTGTCGGGTAGTTTTGCTATTTGATATTTAACTATCATGAGGCACATGATATAACTTTATCATTTTTATGAGTACACTACCCAAGACATTCTTTAAAGAATCACTACATATACCATACCTTTATCCAATTGAGGTTAGAGTGATTATATGTTCAATTATTAGACTCTTCTTGATCTCTTTAAATATTTCATCATATTCTTCCATCTAGACATACTTTACCCCTTTCCATATTCATATAGTTAGTGGGATAGACAATCGTGAGAAGTTTCTTAAAAACCATTGGTAATACCCAACTAATCCAAGAAAATAGTGGATCTATGTAATTATGGAGGGTCTGATCAATTCAATAGTTTATTTTATCTTTTAGGGGTCTATAATAATTCCCTCACCAAATATCACATTCCCCAAGAGTGAAACATGTTGTATCAAAAGTTACACTTGATGAAATTAACATACATATTCTCTTTTCTTAATATCAATAACACAATCCTCAGATGATCTTATTATTCCAACTTTCCCTTGGATTAAATAAAATTTTCATAAATAAATACAATAAAAAATTTGTTGAGGTAGTCTATAAAGACTCTATTTATTTATTCCATGAATATTTTAGGGGAATTAGTAAATCTGAATGGCATCACTATGAAATAATAGTGTGAATATCTTGTATAGAAAGTTTTCTTATAAACATATTCCCATTTTAACTTTAACTAATGATATCTAGAATGAAGATCCAAGTTTTAGAAGTAATAATATCCTTGAAGTTGATCAAAAGAGTCATCAATCCTTGGTATCATATAATTTTTCTTTATGGTGACCTTGTTGAGATCTTAGTCATTGAAGCACAATTTCATTGATTTGTCCTTCTCTAAAGAGAGTACTAGTGAAATCCAATGTGATTCACTGTGTCCCATAAAACCTTTTTCCAAATTATCTTAAAACTACTTCTTTAACTCCTTCCATTCTATCAGGGCCATACTATATGGGTATTTGTAGATAGGAGTGGATCCAGGTATAAGTTCTATTGATAACATTTCCTCACAATTTGAGGGAAGTCCAGGAAACTCTTCTAGAAATACATCAATATATTCCCTTATAATTAGAATTTCCTCAACGTTGATGATTTCCTTTTATGAAATAATTTTATCAAGATATTCTTCTTCACTTGGTATCAACACCCACACTTTTGAGGGATTTTCCAAAGGAGATTGATGATATTCCTTACATTTTTACATGAGTATGTTATGGTTTGTAATATTCAGAGATATCCATTTTTACAAATAATTAATATAATATATATATATTGATATCCAATACATGCCTATTATAGCTTAAAATTATACCAAGGAAGGATTATGATATTCACTATAAGAATATTCACACATATTATAACTAGAGAAGAGTCCAACACTTGGGTTTCTATGAACATACCACTATGTGTTTTCATGTATATATCTACTTAAAGATATCAAGGATGTGATTTAATAGTTCAAGAAAACCTATAGGATGTGAAAGAATTATTAGAATAAGAATTAAATGAAACCTTATCATTATTGAGTGAATTGGAAGTGTACCTTATATGATATTATTTTCATTCTCTACCTCAGTGGTGGTTATGAAATAATCATTCTCTTTCTCCCTCACCTATGGGGTTCGCTAACACTGATTACCCATGGATACCATTAGTTTAGTGAACTAGCTTGCATAGTTTCCTTTCTATTTATATTTGAAGCATTGAACCATGGGTGGTGAATTACTTTCCTCTATCGTGTTTCTTAAATATTTATGACCTTGATGCTCTTGTCTTACACACATAAACCATTTCATCCTTCCATTGAGATAATTTACATGATGCATCTTTATATATCCTTGAAATGTGGGTGGTTGGATCTTCTATTCTCCTTTATAATTTGATCATATATCTTGAAACATCATCCATAATTTCTTATCCCATGTCCATAGGAGCATTCTACAAACTCCATATCTACATTGAGAGAACATTTAACTAATTCTTATAACTCAAAAAGTTTTTGATAGTTATAATCTTTATAATATTCGGTTTTGAAATAATAAATAATATATAAATTATACTATTGTTGTTGATAATAAAACCCAAGGCACACCATGAAATCATTATGAAATTCACCTCATAAGACATGACATATTCACTCTTCTTTTTCATGAGCTCAAGAAATTTTCTCTCCATCTTTGTTCGAAGAGTTCAAGGAAAATACTTATTAAGAAGAATATTCTTAAATTATTCCCCCCCAATTTCTTCAATTTCATATTTTGGATTTATATTATTAATAAATTTCCACTATTTATGAACTTACCCATCTAAATGATAGATTCCCATTGCAACTTTATCATTCTCAGAATTATGGAGCACAAAAAAGATATTTTTCATTAAGTTAACCAAATATTCCGAGATAAGTGGATTGGAAGATCCAATAAATTTTAGTTTTTATTTTCATATAAAAAATTTACGGATAATTTCTCATTATTATGTGAAGAAAGATGTTCCCCATATTTCATGTTATTGTTCACAGCCTGAGACAATTGTATAATTACTACCATGAAGTTTTTGAAATCTAACTCCCCTTACATTGGGAATTTCATTTGGACAATCATTGTATTTTCCCTAGAATGGGTTGATAGTCAAGTTTATCCTAGTTTACACCATTTTATGAAACAAAAATGGGTTAAACAAAATTAATGTCAATAAATCATGAATAAATAATTTATTATCATGAGAAAATAAATTATAAAGTCATATCTTGTGTGATCCCTATGTTTTTCCTAGGTTAACATTTACTGACCTATATCTAAAACCCCGATTCTAGGATCATGTACTTCAATCCTTTTACAAATTTATGAGAAATAATTATCTAATTTATATTTCCCTCACAATGTCTTGTAAAGATAATGTGATCAACTGAAGCATATCCTCTAAGAGTGTCTATCCAGGTGTGTAGTCTTATGCCCACTCATCGTGCACCGAGTGATGATTGTGTTAATACTCAACCATCCATTTTCTGGGTGATTATTACAAGGTACATCTATGTAATAACCACATCCACTTTATAGTATCCATATAGGGATTCCATTGATAGGAAACCACACACTCTATACTTTACCAAAATTTGAGGATGTTTTTATATATTTGGAGTTATCCCTAGGATTTTAACCAATGTTTTGTACTCCTAATTCCCAAATTAACAAAAACTTGTTATGATACCAACCACAAAGACCTGCCTTTTTTACATGACTATTACATAATTTTTAAGATAAATAATATAATAATAATATATCCCATAATCAAAAGGTTTAATAAGTGAGTTAAATTATTTTCATACATCATTAATACATAATAAAACATATAAAATGTTTAAATAATTATTCAAAGTTTTCTTAAAAGTCTTAATGTTTTACTTATTACATGAATTCACTTGAGGATATACATAAATGAAAGTGGTGATCTAAAGGCCCATTAAGGGTATAAATAACATGGAAGTAATAATAGACATGAATCAATAATTCATGGTTGATAATAATCATTATCATAATATAATAAGCACAAGATCATCATCATAATCATGAGTGAATCTTCTAAAAAAGGAATGGAATTTGGCATATGTATAATAATGAAACATAGTAACATAGTGTCCATATTCCACACATAAGTTATAAACAAAGATAACATCATTCCCTTACATAACATAAGTATAAAAATCATAATATAATAATTTTTTAACAAATATAGAATCATGTTCACACATAATACACAAAATATCATGAGATATATTATATAAAACATTATATTAGATTGATATATAATTTAGTCCCCACCTGTCACATAATAATATGCTATTATCATGCATGCCACATGGAAAGAAAACATATAACAATCCTAGTCATGAAATAAACACATGAAAAGGAATGATTTTAAAAAATATATCATAAATAATAATTTAATGAAAACCTACATGGTTACCAAATGAATAAGGAAGATCATATTTTGGCATAAAATATCATTTTTCTTTGATTGAATAAGAAATAACTTAGGAGGAGTCGATAATATGTTTTAGAAGATAAAATATCTTTAAAAAATGTTTTAATTGGATTAAAAATATTTTCAATGAGTTAAAATCAAGTATATACCAAGGAATAAGAGGGAAAGAATAATGATAATAAATTTTTATGAAATTAGAGAAGAATACATAATGAAAACAATGGGAAAGAGGAGGTAACCCAAAAGTAAAGAGTTTGGTTTATGAATTACCCCAAACTTATATCTTGATTTATTTTGTCACTATTTTAATCCCAATATAATAAAATTATGTTTATGAAAACATGAAACCCTAAGTAAATTATGTTCATTTTTTTAACACTTTATCAATTATAATAATTGGTGTTTAATTGATATTTTTCTTTGTTAACAATGAAATATTTTGATATTATATTTTCTTTAAAATATCATGTATTTGTTAGATTTCACGATTTTATTGTATTTTTATTTATAAATTAATAAGATTAACTTGAGAAGTTTATAAATAAATATATTTATACATTTTAATTTTATAAATAATTTATTATAACCATCCTAAAGGAAATGATCTGTAGAGAGTTGGAAATATCCTCATCGATGGTTAACTGACTGTTAATGAGACATTGTCAAAAGAGAAGGTGATAGATGTATAACATATAAATATATTATAAATAAAATAATTATAGTAGTTAATTGTCATTAATATATTTTTAAGATACTTATTACTTAATTTAAGAATATTTGGGACAAAAAAGAATAAATTGGATGAGTAATAGAAGAGGAAAATAAAAGGAAAAATGAAATAATCTTACATCCTTCTTGGCATATTTACTTTTCTACATCCCTTAAATTATTTAAATATTAGAGTTATATGATTCCATAAAATATATAAGAATGATAATGGTATTAATATATAAAATTTTGGTTTATTTTTTCTTTTAGAGGTGTAATGGAATTCGTTTGTAATGATGATAAAGAGGGTGTATTTATACTTGAGGTTAGGGGTGTTTTTAGGATAAAATATTGAATAAAATATAATTTCCAAGGGAAACCTTGTAATAGTGATATTTTTTACATTATGAATTATATTTTTTAAAAAAAAATAAAATTTTAAGACTTTAAAAATATTTATAAACTGAATTCATTAGTTTATTAAAAAGGAAAGTGAAAAAATTATTTTTAATGGAATATTTTATACTTTAGACTTTGTAAAATACTTTTTATGTATGTAATTTTAATTTAAGGAATTATTAAACTTATTAAAAAAGTGTTTGGTAGATATTAAATTTATATAACTGGTTATGTCATTATTATATCATGAATGTTGTAATTTAAAACATACCAGCTACGCAAAAACTATATTTTTACTTTCCACCTAAAAATTGGAGTTTTATGAAGATTAAAAAAATCAACCTTAGAAAATTTTGGCATGCTAATTTTAAAATTAAAATTCATTTTAACAAAACTATTTTTTAACATTTTTAATTTTAAATGTTTACATAAAAATTATGATTTTTAATGAAATATATCAAAATATAGTTTATTAAAAATGTGTTTATAATTTATTTTAGCTTTTAATTTTGATATTAATTTTATGGAATTAAAATATTTATATTTTCACAAATTATTCGTTGTAAATATTTTTTATTTGACATTTTACTATTTTGAGGTCATTTTACTATTCTAACGGTTAGATTAATATTCCTAATAGCTAGGTTACCATTCCTAATGGTCATATTACTATTACAATATTCATATTTCTTCTTATAAATACCAATTAATTACTTAATTTATCATTCAACTCAATTATTATTAAGGTTCTATATTATTCATTTCTAAGACATTGATTAGATTACTACTATTTTGTATTTTTTATAGTGTTTTTTGTGAGTGTGATAAATCTAGGAGATCAGGATGATTCATACCTTCTAGTTATACTTTATTATATTTTTGTGTGTTTACTATCCCATTTCACTAGTTTCTATTTTTATGAAAATACTTATTCTATAAATATAATTTTACAAACCAATGAAATAAAGTATTTTTGGTTTTTATTATGTATTTTATGTGTTTATACCATAATATATAACTAATTATGAAAAAAAATTATTTATTCAAAATGAAAATTCAATATATATAAAAGTTTGGGTTGTTACAAATCCTCTCAATACTAATGGGACATAATCATCTAGATGATTTGCAGATAGGAAATTCACCAAAATTTTCACAACTTAAGTTCTTCATAAGTCTTTCCTATGATCATGTGGATGATAAATACATAGATAAGATTGAATAAAAATTGCATGCATGTGACTTCATAAGTTATGGTGATAAATAACTTGGATTCATTCTATGGTATAATTAAAAAAGACAAATCATAATAAGTAGAAATGTTCTATTTAATGAACAGGTCCTATAGAAGGACCAAAATTAAAAGGTAAAGAAATTTGAATGAAAAAAATAAACATCAGTTCAAATTGATTTGAATGGAGGTACCCGAATATCATAAATACAAAAGAGTTTTGATGGCTATGATTTTTCCCATATAGTTATACAATGAATCAATAGTGTGGTGAATTAAGTTCTTAAAAATTTTTCCCACTTAAAATAACCCTATTTAAATGGTTCAAACCTATACCACTCTTATTAATAAGATATATAGTGAAAAATAAAATAAAATAAAAGTAATAGGATAAAGATATTTATTGAGGTATGGAGCATAATGATCATTTAGTACACTCTACCGACACTCTTTTTGTGATATTGGTTATTTTTATTAAGCATGTACCAATCTTAGGAACCTCAAAAAGTTGACGGTAAAAAATTGAAACTTATTAGAAAGGTACAAAGTGATTTCAACTAAGATATTCGTTTAAAATACATATACATAAACTTCACACAATAATTAGTGAAATAAGATATCATTTAAAGTAACTGAGAAAAAGATGTCTAAAATATTGTAGCTTCTACACACAATTACAAGAAGAAACTAACTGTAAATAAAAAATCTTCAGATAAAGAATAAAATTTAGAGTAGTTTTAAAGAATTTCATTTTAGCATATATAAATCTTTAATTCAGACAACAACAATATAAATATTTTTTATAGTCACTAAACATGAGTTTATTTAAAAACATATCATGTGTGATTAGTAGTTTTTGAGTTTTAAATTGAGTTATTTTTTACAGTAATTATTCTATTTTTATATCCAAAATTATCTCTTTAATTAAAATGATTAAAAATAAACTAATAATAACCAGAGAAATAATTCTATTGCTTTCAAGTGACCTTTATCTATTAAAATAGTAAACACAAAGGTATATCTTTTTAGCTATAATTTTCCTTAGAACTACATGATTTACTGTAAATGGAGACATTAAATAACTCATTCTTACTTAATTTTGAAATCACTAATTTTGATAAAACTAATGGAAGGAGTAAAATTATCTCGAAATATTTCAATGGTAATAAGTTCTTCAAAACTATAAAAAATATCAATAAAATATCAAAAATACTATGCTTTTTAAGTCTTGAGTTTCATAAGTATTTATGTATCTACATAAGTCTTTAGCATAATCCTTTAAAAAAAATCATTTTCTCTGATTTCATGATATGGATTACAATCATATTACTTCACTCTAAATGTATGAATTGCCTCAAATCATAAGAATTAATCATTTTCATATGACTTATTCTTGATCATATTACTCTATCTCTAGTTGAAATACTTCACCTCAATCATAAGTCTTGAACATAGGTCCTCCTAAAGATTATATGACATTGTCATAAGCCTTCCTTGTGTTCATAATCCTTTATTAATATTATAAATCTTTGTCACAAGTATTTACTTCTAAATATAATCCTTCATCATAAAACTTCTATTCCAATATAAATCTTTAACATAAGACGTTAATACTTCGTAAGTCCTCCAAAATTACAGAAATATACCGAAACTGGAAAATCTTATGTCTTAATACAGAATGTATGACTTCCAGAAATAAAAAAATTTATTTAACCAGAACAAAAAAAATTAAAAAAATAATTTAGAGTTTTATAAGATTGATCTTACTACTTCAAGAAAAATCATTAGTAATAAAAATTAGGGGTTTTTGAGCATCAAAACATATTATAAAATGGGATAAATTAGATTAACATTAGTATGGAGAACAATCTCTCCCTTTTTTTGATCAAAAAACCCAAATAACTTTAATAATTAAAATTTTATAGTAGTTTTAATAAAAGTATATTTTATATTTGATTATTTTAAAATGTTATAAATCAAAATTAATTCATAATATTAATATTGAATAAAACTTTGTGTTTGTTCTATTTTCTTCTCACCCTTTTTGTGATATCAAAAGGAAAACTAAAATTATTCATATAATATAGTTAATATTTAAAACTAAAATATAGAACTATAAGAACATTTGATAGAAATGAACTAGAATATTGGAATTTGTCTTGGCTGAACTGATTAAAATAAAAAAATAGAATATGAAATAAAAAATCAATGTCATGTAGCTAACAACAGGAGTTGAATTAAGAACATGGCACTAATTTTTATTGAAAAAATAACATAATTAAAGAGAGAAAATAATTTAAAGCAGACACACAATAAAATAAATCAATCCTTAGGTTCACAATTGGGATGAGATGAAGGTTTAGAGTCTACATGTTTCGGTCTAGTAGGTGGTTTCTTGAAATAAGTAGGTAAGAAGGGGTCCAGTTCAAGAGTATATAAGATATTAGGATTCATATGGTGTAGCTCACCAAAAGGTAAAATTGAACTAGAATATCTTAAAATACCAAATTGATCATTAATGAAAACTTTCCCTATACTAACCATAATATTATATAAAATTTAATTTCCCTTTTCCTTATTATATTTATATGGAGAATCAAAAGAAATCTTGGAAAATTAAGTAGTTCGAGAGACATGACAATATTTATCAAACATCTGATTCACTTTTTGGTAGAATATGGAAGGATCAAAGATAGTTCGAGTCTTCTACTTAGATATTAGAAATTTTTCAAGCAGGGTAGGACCTAGTGTTATTTGGCCTCTCAACTGATAAAATTAATCTGAAAAAAGTAAACTATTTTTATTATGGATTCATAGAAGAAATATAGAATGACAATGTAACAATTCCACATCTTATGTACAAAATCCTTTATATATTAATTTTTTTTTTGATTTGGAGGCACATATGGATAGAAAAGTCCCCAAAACATCCACATGAATTTCAAAAAAAACTTGAGTGGATACATAAGTGATAGGTATAGGTTGTGGGTCTCTAGAAGTAACCACTTTTTTTCTTTGGAAATTTACCTCTACAGTTCCACTGGTTCATGATCTGATTCATCAAAAGATAAGAAGTTAGACAATGAAAATTAAAAATTAAAAATGAAGGTATTATCAATTTTTTCCTAATGGATTTTAGAATATAAAAAACAAAATATAAGATTTAATTTAGTAGTGGATCCCATCCTTTTAACATGTTTATAATCATATCTAATGATATAAGGTTATAAATAATGGTCTAAAATAAATAAGTATGCCATTCTTTAACAAAAACATTAAGTGAAGATATTGAGCATTAAAAATTTTGAATTCTTATTTTATAATCACTATTTACATCCTTGATCTCATAAATAAAATAAATTTTTACATCAAGAAAAATTTCTATGGACACTAAGTCACAATGAATGGAGGCTACCCTTTATATTAAAGCATCCGAGGCTGATGAAAGACATTCAAATTCTCTTACCAAAAATATGGAACAAAAAAAGATGTCCAGGTAAACCTATCTAAATATTTTTTACATGAATAAGAATTTATAATTGGTATTTCACCAAATCTTTTAAAAAATAAATATCTAACTTAATGATAAGATTTTATTGAGAAGGATGGATCCTTTTGATGAACACAAATTGAAATATTTTCTTCTTCTTTAGGAAATAAACATCTATTTTAGAAATAGAATTATCTCTAAATTATTTCAATTGATATTTAAAATAATCTAAATCATTCCTTTATTTAGTAGATTTACCTATTTTAATTGGTTGTAGGGTTATAATCATCTCACATTGTGATTCTAGAACTTCCATTATCCTATTAAAATCAGTCTTCAAGACTATTTTTTCCTTGATGATCATCAAATTTTCTAGAATTTGGCTTATCTATGTCACATTTGACATTCTCAAATACATTGAAAACTCTAGATTAAATGGTTTTAATATGATATCTAAATGAATTTTGAGACTCATCCTTATTCACTGTGGGTAAAAATGTTTCCCTTACAACATCATGTGAAGGAATTTTTTCAGTACCAATATCTTTTGAATTCTTAACTTTATGAGGTAATGATATCCTCTGAGATAAGGCCTGATTATACTTCCTTACCAGAGAAAATTTAGTATTCTCATTTTATGTGTCCTCAAGATCCTCAAGATTTCAAATAATATTAGTCATTATCTCTTGACGAGACACATCAAATCATTCTTCTTCATCCACTAATCTTTTCTCACAAACAAAATCTTCCCTAGAATAAAATTTAAAAACTTCAAGCTCTATAGGAGTATAAATTACATATTGTTTCACTAAACCATTTCTCTCACTTGTCTGAGTCTCAACAATCGCAACCAGAGCATTAAATTCCATAGCAAACCTATGAATATCTGTAACCACTTATGTGTGAGTCTAATATCTATAATTTATAGCAGGATCTTCTAAATGTGAAGGTATGATATGGTTTTAATCTAAAACATCTATCATATAAAATTTAATATAAACAACCACCAATGTAGTTTAAAAAACATCATCATTTTCTTTTTCATTATCCCTAGAATGATCCCCCTCAATAGGAGTAGTATCCTTAATATTTAATTTCCCAAACTGCTCCCCCTAAGTAGCAACAACATTTTTCTCTCCTTAATTATCTATTTATACCTCCTTCTCTCATTTTTATTTAAAATAGTAAAATTTTTATAGGAAGAAAAAAATAGATCCATGTTCCTTAAGAAACCATAAAAAAATGTGCTGTTTCTTTGAAACTTAGTGGCCTCAGCCTCACTTAGGTCCACTTCCCTCATATTAAAAAGTAGGGTCAATAACCTCCCATAGGTATATAACTTGATAATTTTATTTGAATAGTAGTAGTGATGCATGTATTTTATTATTTATCAAGGAAAATTCACTTAATTAAATAACAAATACATTATATTGATGTATTTAAAATTCACTTTGTCAAAGTCACCATCCCTTTTGGATATTCTAGTCTAAATAAATTTAAATAGAACTTTTTTATCTATTTCTTGGCCTTTTTGAGACTTATTATAAAAAATAAGAGTATCAAAAAATAATTCCATAATAACTCAATGTCTAATTTCACCATCATATATCAAATAATGACTATAGAGATACCTAACTTGAGGAAAATAGTGGATTTATTCAACTATCTCCATATAAGAAAGGGAAAAATCTTTTACATTAACTTGTGACTCAAAAATAGTTTTTTATTAAAAAAATAGAAATTGGAATTTCAGTAGAACTCATGAAATAACTTTTTTAAAATAATTATCATATTATTCTCATCAAAAATCCATTCTAAAACTAGAAAACCTAGAAATTTATTTATCATAAGATTATTTTGATTCAGAAAAATGAAATCAATAGATTTTCTAGGTGCCATTAAACACTATTATCTTTATCTCTCTTATAAAATTCTAAAGCTCTATCTTTAGATCCATTAGAATTTCTCATCACTGTAGAATGATGAAGTTTTGGGATAAAAGGGATAGGGTTTTAAGGGTTTTAAAGAGTATGAATCTAGAGAGAGAGATAAAAATTTTATAGGGTTTTAAATATAGATTGTTTGATCCAAAATACCAATCTAATTATTTGTTTTTATATAAAATATACACCCGTATAAGATCGCAAGATTTTAATGAGGTATGTTCTTGTTTTCTGTTTATCTCTATTTTAAATGGTTAATGAAATGTTTCCCATGATTATGAGTATTCTTGGGTGTGACCTAGGGGTTCAGGGCATGTAAAAGAGGGAAAAGAGGCTACCTAATGCAAATTACATGATTGGCATACCGTTAGTGCTAACCATGCACCAGGACTATGTGCCCTAGAGAGGGGTGGTGCACTATTAGTAAAACCATGAATTATGGGAACCAGACCATGCAAGCTTGTACAGATCCATCCCGCATGGTGATTGCATGGGTTTTCAAATCGTGTGGCTTCACAAGAGACTATGTGACCCATACCCTCTCTTGGATAGTGGCTAGTTCACGGTATGACCAACTGTGCTTCCAAGCCGTGCACCTCATTAAACATAGAGTAATTTCCCATTTCCCCCTCAATATTTATGATACCTCACAAAAATTTTTCCCCCTTTATTCCTACAACAACCATAGTGATAAACCAAATCCTAAAAAACATTCCAATGATGAATCTACCTTGATTTTGAGCTGTATAGATTACTGTTTGGTTAGGATTAAAGATCTAGATGAGTCTAACTCTCCTCTTGCCTCTATTTTCTAGACTATGGATTATATGATCATTATTATTCTTTCAAAGATCTAAATACCTTTTTTTTCTAGAAAATCCTAGTTTGGGTCTTTTTAGGTGGTTTGAGTTTGAATTAAGGGGGAAGTTTAAGCAAGAGTATGTCTACAAACTTTAGGTAGGTGGTATACATGTTATATCCCATAGTCCTGATGTTTTATTTATGTGTATGTGTTTGTGCTTGGGTGTCACTATGCTGTCCATTTGGTCTCCTTGGGGGGAAATGTTAAATGGGTTAACTGAATGATGAATTGAAACCCTCATGATTACCTTGGGATGTGTTGAGGTTAACTAGAATGGGTTAAGGGTCACCGAGGGGGAGAACCACTCTCTTTAACATGGAATTGAATTATTAAGTGTTTAATTGAATTTTTATGTGATGAGAACCAATGATATTTGGGTTTTGCATGTTAATAAGGCATAAGGGAGAGTTTGGATTAACTTTAATGTATTGGATAAGTTTTGGAATTTAAATGGAAAATGTAGTAAATGGTTAGTGAAGCATGATCATGTGAATAAGTGGTTGAGTATAATGTGGAATAAGGATCACTCCCATAGGGTTAGGTTGGAATGAGGCTCTAAACCCACTCTTTTAGTTCATGGGTTAGGGTGTTTGACTGATAATCTATGCCCCTAATATATTATCATGGTATTATTACCTAGATTGAGGTTCTAAGGTCTGTTGATACATATTTTTTTTTGAGAAATGATTGTCTATAAGATGTAGGGAACTATACTCCCCTTATAACAAGTTATATGACTGAAATGGATGAAGGAAATGTAATGAATATGGGTAACTCATGGAATGAATGATGTAAATGGATAATAGAAATCTATTAATGAATAAACCCAATTTTACCTTTTGTTACCTTTTTATTCCATACTTACCCATACACTATTTGTTTTAGAATGGGTATTTTTTAGACACCACTATTGGTGGACTAATGATTTGTACTCAAACCCTTCATGGGCCACCATTGGGTACCTAAGAAAACTTCATTTTTACAGGTCATAGCAAGGGAAAAGACCTTATGCTAGATGATCGATTTTGGGCTCAGGGATGTGTATGTATGAGGGAACCTGAGTTAGTGTTGGGACCTATTTTTGGGATTCATTATATTGTATTTAGTTTGTGTTTCCTTTGAAACTTGGAACTATATGACATGACATGGTATTATTACTATTTGGTTTTGGGACTATACCTTTTTTTGGGAAATGGATTGCAATTCTTGGTTATTTTTTAACATTTCTCCTTTATTTATTAATTTATATACTATGGATTACACTTATAGAGAGGGAATAGTCTCCCCACATTTCACATTAGAACTTCTCTACTAGTCTACATCCTTTGAAGTATGGGGAAGAAAACTTTTGGTCACGTAGCGGTCCATCTCGGGGCACTGGATTAGTGGCTCATAGGTTGGGGAATTACAAAGTGGTATTAGAGGAGTTTTATTATATATTGTTTACTTTATTTTGGGAACATAGATATGATACTAGGTGATGTTGGGCCTTGGTAATTAGAGCATTCATGAGAGTAGCTAACCCATGTATGGGGGAAGACCTGATTACCCTGGGTGGGATTTTTGTTCTTGACAGTCGTTCTTACAATTGAATGTTATTTCACTATTGTGTGATGTAGTTGATTTTTGGTGTTATTTATTATGATATTTTACTCATGGGATGAAATGGTTTGAGGTTATGCATGCATGCATCATTTTAGTAACTTAGAGATACTTTTGGAATGTATCATGTTAGGGAGGCATGAGAATATGTGTTGTGGCCAGGTATGGAAATTGAAAATTCAATTTAAATCATATTGTGTTTTAAATAAAATTTTACTAATTGAGATGTTTTAATTTCATAAATAATTAAAATATGTTGTTGAAATGGTTAAATTATTTCCTAAATGATAAAATTTGTGTTGATGAAAGTTAAATGGTTTAAAAAGTGTTTCCATAGAAAGGTAGGTGGTTCTGTAAGTTTGGGTTTTACCCATGTTGACCATGGCCCAGTATAGGTGTCACGACCCGTCCTCGGGGCCCGTGTCGTGACTACCCCAAGCCCGCCTTCCATAGGCCAGGGGCTGGCGACTAGCACCAAAGGCTAGAATCCCGATAACTGGGAAGGCATTTATAAAAGAAAACAAGCACCACATAGTAAGAAAGCGGAAAAAGTAAACACTAAGTACACGAGAAGTGTTGAAAAGTAAATGGGCCAGAATACAAACCCATAAGGAAGTACAACTACAACTAAACAAGTACAACAGAAAAGATAACAGCTGGAAGGATGGAAGCGGCTCCTGGGCCGTCCTCCTCGGATCCTACCTGACGGGTAGGTATAGATGGTGCAGCTCCTGGTCGTCCACCACAGATCCTACCTGAAGGGTAGGTACAGATAGCCTCCTCCACGCTCTCGTCCGTCAACCTCCTCCGTGTGTCATCTCGTCATGTAGTCCACCTCCGGGTACTGACTCGTTGTGTAGTCCACCTCCGGGTACTGACTCGTCGTGTAGTCCACCTCCGGGTACCATCCAGTCCTCGAACACTGGGCCTCTGTCAGCACTTCCTGTCATCTACAACCAACACAATGAGGTGCGGGCATAGCCCGTGCAGGGGTGAGTATAACGATACTCAGTAGGGACCCCGAGACCCTCAAGGTCTCACTAAACCAACAAGGATAACCACAAAGAAGATCTCAATAGATAACCTCTACTTAGGTATATGCCCATACATATGCCTAAGTTATCAAGTAACCCATCTCAAACATGAGGAAACACAAGGATCATGAAATCAACGGATAACCACTACCCAGGTATATGCCCATACATATACCAAAGTTAACAAGTGACCCATATCAATCATGAGGAAAACACAAAGGTCAAAAGTCTTAGCTCAAACCAGAATTTTCATTATCGAAACCGTAACTACTGAAGAGCCCCATCTCTGGAGTGTAAAGTGGTCCTGTCACGACTCCGAGGTACTGCTCACTAACCTAAGACTGCTGAGGTACTCCTCCTGTCGAGTACCGTGGGTCAGCCACCCAAACACAGTAGTGCTTCCCGCCGGGGTATGTCACCCAAACACAGTAGTGCACACCCCCAAGTAGCCTGCTGAGGTACTCTCTGGACGAGTACCACGGGTTTGCACTGTCACACAGGTAGTGCTCCATCCGCCATGGGTCTTCACCTCAGAAAGTAGTGCTCCGTCCACTGGGCTAGTCGACTCACTCCAAGTCGAGTCGGTCAAGCAGTCGTCAGGTCTCAGTCGGCTACACGGTCTCCGTACTCTGCACGCTCGTCTCTGGGAGGGTCCGCTCCACGAGCTACAGGTCGATACTCCAAGTATCTCAAGGTCCCACGAAGAAGTATCTCAAAGGACCGCCTCGTCATAGGGGTCTCAACGCAACAGACGACTCGTCAATCAGATGCCCGGTTTGTGAGCTTCTAGCCTTTTCATCCCAGGGGCCCGGTTGGTTTCGTGAGAGAACCAATCCCGACCGTATCTCACCTGTACCCCGAACTCTCATAGGGTATACTCATAGGGACTGTTTCTCAACGTGATCACCAACGCCGTTGACGGTTCGTCAAACGGACGTCCAGTCTGAAAGACATCATCTTTTCCGTTCCAAGGTCCCGGTTGGATTTCAGGTGCGATCCAACCCGGCCACTATCCAACTATATCCAAAACTCGGGCGAAGTATGCCAAAAGTTCCATCTCATCAAGAGGAATTCAACGAAACAGACGGTGCGACTATCGGACGCCCGGTCTGTGAGTTATTGGCGTTTTCGTTCCAGGGGCCCGGTTGGTTTTGTGAGTGAACCATCCCGACCACACTCCGACGACATCCAAACCTCGAGCGGAGTAAGCCAAAAGATCCGCCTCACTTAGAGGAATCCATCAAAATTGATGGCACGTCAATCAGACGTCCAGAACTCAAGTTACGAGCGTTTCCGCTCCGAGGGCCAGGTTGGTTTCGTATCCGAACCAACCCGTCTGAACCCAAAGTAATCCAAAACCTTGAGTGCGATATACCTAAACAACCGTCTCGATCCAAGGATCGCGTTGCCACTGCCAGCGAGTCGTTTGGAGGACCTTAGCTCAAGTTACAGGCTTTTGACCGAAAGTGGTCCGAAAACGGGGATCTGGGCTCGGGCCGACCCGGGTCCGACCCGGGTCCGACCCAGCTGGGCCCGGCCCGGCCCGGCCCGGCCCGGCCCGGCTCGGTCTGGCTCGGTCCGGCTCGGTCCGGTCCGACCGGCCGGCCGTGGCTCGGCCAGCGTGGCCGAGCCGAAACGCGGAGCAGGGTGTCCCCCGCCCGCCGCTAATTGAGGTCGGCGGCGAACCGCCGGCCACCTCCCTTCCGACGGCGCGCCGCCACCGCCAGTCGCCGACGCCGCCGCGCCGGCGTGGCGCGCCGCCGCCGCCTTCCGCGGACCACCGGATGCACTTCGGTGGTCCGTTTTTCCTGTTGTCTTCACCTATGGTCCTCCCGGGACCCGACCTTCACTGCGGAGGCCTCAAAATTACCTTGCAGCCTCATTTGTCGTCGCCCGTCAATACGCACGTCAAAAACGAAACGTGCCATCGTCGTGGTTCTCTAGCGCGGCGCGTTGGCACCGCGCCCCTTCAACGTGGCCCGACTCCGTCCGCAGATGTCTTCGGTTTTCTTCGACGTGGCGCGACGGCGTCGCGTCCTTGAATTCCATTCCACGGCGCGGCGCGACGGCGCCGCACATATCTACCGCATGAAACCGCGTGGTGTGATGGCACCACACTTCCTCGTACCAACCACAAAGAAAAAAAGGAGGAGGGTTGGCCATGTTCGTGCGGTCCGGCCCCCCTCACGTTAATCGTTATCATTTGGTTTCAAACCACAAAGTTCAAATTTGATAACAAATGGTTTTTAACCACGAAGATCATCAAGTCGGAAATCTTGAACAAATATAAATAATTGAATACAAACCCCTACCTTGGGTATAAGCCGATCGGAAGGAGGCGTCGTCGTTCGAGGTTCGTCGCGGTATGGCGTCGCGAGGATGATGACGTCAAAGGGGGACGTCGGCGTTCGTCTGACTCGAGGTAAGGCGAATCCGTCGTCGCTTGCTACCCGATTCCGCTTCCGGGCTTGTTCGTCGATCCGTTGACGATGAAGGGGAAGAAGAAGATCCGTTGAAGAGTCTCGCCGCGGAAGGGGAGAAATTCCGTGGAAGGAAAATGAGCGTTCTTCGTCAGAGGTAGCACGTTCTTCATTCGCGAAGATAAGCTTCTTCCCAAGTATTGGGCGTCGCGGTATTTTACCAGCGCTCCGTCGCTTGGTGAAGCCGTCCCAAAACCCTCTCCCAAGATCCCTATATATAGGAGAGGGGGAGAGGTATGTAACCATTGTGGTTACATAACTTTTTTTAAAAAAAAGGGGTCGGGTGAAATAAATTTCTTTGACACAATTTATGAGGTCCGTTGGCACCACTTAAGAGGGGAGGGTGCCAAGGAGTTTCGCCCCATTTAATGGGGAGTTGAGGAATTAAGAGGCTCTCCCTCATTAATGAGGGAGAGTTGAGAGGTTTCCTCTCCTCCCATTAATTGGGGGGTTAAGCCCCGTGTGGTCCCTACCATAATAAACCACCCACGGGAGGTTTAGTTCTGGTGGGCCCCACCACCATAACCTCTCAAGGGAGGTTAAGGTGTGGTGGCCCCACCTCCAACCTCCATGAGGAGGTTTCAACCACCACACTCCCAATGGCGGCTGAAATAAAATAAAGTGCATGACACATTATTTTATTATTACTCTTATTTAAAGAAAACCCAAAAACTAACATCCGCTCTCGATTAAACGCAACTGCGGAAAAAGTCTCTTTAAGCAAATACCGGCGTTGCGAGTTCATCGGTGCCCTCGGAATTCGATTCCGAGCATCGGTTCAAAAGTTAGAAAAACCCGCTCGTTCGTTCACTGAACGTACCCGAGCCAAACTTTGAAAATTGATTCTGGGCACACCGGGCCTCGGAATCAGGCGCCGTCAGAAACTGCGTTCTTGAAAAATTCCAAAGAAAATTTAGGAAAAAATTTCCCTTGAAATTTCCGGGTCTTTACATTACTCCCACCTCAGGGCTTTACGTCCTCGTAAAGCTTTAACATAAACTAGGGATACAAAAACGGTACTGAGCACGCATCTGAGCCTTCTGCTCCCGTGTGCTCACCCGAAGGTTCCTGTACTGCCCGTGAAAGCGCACCCAAGGAATAGGCCATCCTCGAAGGATCTGATCCTGTTGATCCTTGATCCCCACTGGAACCTCTATGAAAGACACTCCATCGCCATCGTCCAGCTCCTCATGGTCGATGATATGCGAAGGGTCGAGCACGTATCTCCTCAGTAGAGATACGTGGAAGTCATCGTGAACCTGGTGCAACTGAGGTGGATGGTTCAAGTGGTAAACCACCCCGCCTACCCAACTGAGGACCTAGAAAGGTCCGTTGAACCTCGGAGATAACTTTCCGCCTTGGCCACATCTCCGTAAACCTCGTCGAGGTGAGACCCGTATAAGGACGTGGTCGTCATCCTCGAACTCTAGAGGTCTCCATTTTCTGTTAGAACTGAAACTCAAAAGACTACTGCCACGAGGGTATGGTTGACTGACTCAAGGGTGATTGGTCGCACCTTCCTGTGAAAGAGTTTATCCTGTGCTGCCTGGGGTTTCCTTTTCGCCGACCAAGGAAAACCCATCTCGATGTTTGCCTAAAACCGTCAATTTGAGTATGAACAGTTATTGCCCATTCTATACTCAAACTAACGTCGTAAGGCCTCAACGATACCACCAAGAGATTCCAACCGGAACTCTCGCCTCGAGGGTCTGACCATACCGTCGGTGTAAGTGTGATTATTGAGTCTCCTCCCAAGGTATCTCCAGACGTGAGGGTCAAGTCCACGGCTTACCAGAAACTCTAGGTCTGGGATAAGATTTGTGAAAGCGATGAATGATTCATATCGACGTCTGCTACTACAACATCTAGTAGTGGACACAGACTATCCCTTGAATCATTTTTAGAGCCATTGGGTCACACTCCTTGACCGCATGCAGTCGCACTCTTCCTCCGCCCTCCATCTCCCTGAGCCTGGAAGGGATAACAAAGGCGGGTGGTTGTAGCATGTTAAGATGTACACCACCTCATACTGCTCTCCTAGCTCTGCCTCCATGTCTGCTGCTTCACAGACTCATCTATCCTTAAAGCTCCCACTTCTTGAAACATTTAACACACCCGAGTCTCTAAGACTGGCACCAGTTTCCTTTTTCTTACTGCACTGTGCAGTCTTCATCTGCTCTTGGATGACCTGGACCTTCTTTAGTCTCACAAGAGCTTCTATGATTTCTTATTTTCCGATAAGAGAAATCCGGTCTCATCCCATGGATGAACCACATTCGTTGCCTAATACAGTCAATCCCAACATGAATGATGCATTCATGCCATGGATGACGTCGTAAGGCCTCGACGTAACTACCAAGAGATCCAACTGTCACTCTCGCCTCCAAGGGTCGAGTCACACTGTCGACATCAGTGTGAGGTCACTGGGTCTCCTACAGTAGAAATATCGAAAGTGAGGGTCTGGTCATCAGTTTTAACCGGGACCACTTAGTATCAACCAAACAAAAGGATAGAAAAGAAAACAAAGATAAGTGTCTTTTTATTATTGCAGCTCATAGTACAAAGACACGAATACAACAGAAACATGGAACTAGAAGTACAAGGGACGTATCCACTAGTTCCACTCCTGTCTACCTTCTCCCAGAGCTCTACTGCCTTGTCCACTGCTTGGCTGTTGCTCAAGAACCTGCCGCTGCTTCTGCCTCGGTGGCTCCTCCAAAGCCTGCAGATCAACCTTACGAGGAGTCGGACAGTCACGTGCCAGATGACCCTTCCTGCCGCAGGAGTAACACTGTCCGTTTCTGGCACGCCTAGCTCTGACCCCACCTTGGGTGCCCCGCAACACCGGTCCTGAAACCCGAGATCGTCCAACTGCTAGTCTGGTCCTCCTGGACCTCTGCATCATCTTTCTACTACCCACAGATGACTCGGCTACTGATCGAAAATCCTGCGGAAAAGGCAGAAGTTCCTGTACACGCTCGGGGTGTAGAGCTACTGGCACAAACTCCACCCTGAAGAAGGTCTCGAAGTCTTCCCATGTGAAGGACATCCCGTCACAAAACTGGAACAAGTGGCTCCACCACCTGCCTGTTGCTGCCTGAAGAAGGCTGGCAGCAAAGATCACCATGAAGTCTGTCGGCATCCCCACTAGCCTGAAGACTCTCACCACAGCCTCCAGCCAATCCTCAGCCGCCTGCGGGTCCGTCTCTCCCCGGAACCTGGGTGGCCTCTGGCGCTGGAACTCGTGCAGCACACTCAAGTGGCGTGCATCGCCTACTGCTGGGGCTGGTGGCATTGGTGGCCCAACGTATGGTAGTACCGCTGGTGCCTCAACTGCAAGAGGGCCCTGTACCGAAGCCTCGTCGCTCGACAGGCTGTCAGTACGCACATCCCTCTGGGCTCTAGCTGGTCGTCCGTGAAAAGGTATCCTGAAAGAAACAACATGACACGGTCAAACGATTATACCTGGTGAGCTGACCTGGTTCGAGCTGTTTTAAGGGAAAAACCTTTGAAAACACAGACGCAATCAGTGTTTTCGTGCACAAAGCCGGAAATCAGTTGTCAGGGTCCTGGTGTATGGATACGTCGGCCGTCCGCACCAACACTGGACTCCCTGAACTGAAAACCACACTCCGTACCCTTAACACTATTGATTCACAGAAAGAAAAAGTCAGAGTTATAAGTTCTGTGGTAGAACCGACTCCTCTGATACTAATTTGTCACGACCCGTCCTCGGGGCCCGTGCCGTGACTACCCCAAGCCCGCCTTCCATAGGCCAGGGGCTGGCGACTAGCACCAAAGGCGAGAATCCCGATAACTGGGAAGTCATTGCCTTTATAAAATAAAACAAGCACCATAGAGTAAGTAAGCGGAAAAAGTAAACACTAAGTACAAGAGAAGTGCTGAAAAGTAAATGGGCCAGAATACAAACCCAAAATAAAGTACAACTACAACTGAACAAGTACAATAGAAAAGATAACAGCTGGAAGGACGGAAGTGGCTCCTGGGCCGTCCTCC
This sequence comes from Viscum album, assembly GCA_963277665.1. Taxonomy (NCBI): domain Eukaryota; kingdom Viridiplantae; phylum Streptophyta; class Magnoliopsida; order Santalales; family Viscaceae; genus Viscum; species Viscum album. Next base: position 433,031,277 of record OY728141.1, on the reverse strand, counting down.
TAGGATCCTACCTGAAGGGTAGGTACAGATGGTGCAGCTCCTGGTCTTCCACCACGGATCCTACCTGATGGGTAGGTACAGATAGCCTCCTCCATGCTCTCGTCCGTCAACCTCCTCCGTGTGTCGTCTCGTCGTGTAGTCCACCTCCGGGTACTGACTCGTCGTGTAGTCCACCTCCAGGTACTGACTCGTCGTGTAATCCACCTCCGGGTACCATCCAGTCCTCGAACACTCGGCCTCCGTCAGCACTACCTGTCGTCTACAACCAACACAACGAGGTGCGGGCATAGCCCGTGTAGGGGTGAGTATAACGATACTCAGTAGGGACCCTGAGACCCTCAAGGTCTCACTAAACCAACAAGGATAACCACAAAGAAGATCTCAATAGATAACCTCTACTTAGGTATATGCCCATACATATGCCTAAGTTATCAAGTAACCCATCTCAAACATGAGGAAACACAAGGATAATGAAATCAACGGATAACCACTACCCAGGTATATGCCCATACATATACCTAAGTTAACAAGTGACCCATCTCAATCATGAGGAAAACACAAAGGTTAAAAGTCTCAGCTCAAACCAAGATTTTCATTATCGAAACCGTAACTGCTGAAGAGCCCCATCTCTGGAGTGTACAGTGGTCCTATCACGACTCCGAGGTACTACTCACTAACCTAAGACTGCTGAGGTACTCCTCCTGTCGAGTACTGTGGGTCAGCCACCCAAACACAGTAGTGATTCCCACCGGGGTATGTCACCCAAACACAGTAGTGCACACCCCCAAGTAGCCTGCTGAGGTACTCTCCAGACGAGTACCGTGGGTCTGCACTGTCACACAGGTAGTGCTCCATCCTCCATGGGTCTGCACCTCAGAAAGTAGTGCTCCGTCCACTGGGCTAGTCGACTCACTCCAAGTCGAATCGGTCAAGCAGTCGTCAGGTCTCAGTCGGCTACACGGTCTCCATACTCTGCACGCTCGTCTCTGGGAGGGTCTGCTCCACGAGCTACAGGTCGATAATCCAAGTATCTCAAGGTCCCACTAAGAAGTATCTCAAAGGACTGCCTCGTCATAGGGGTCTCAACGCAACAGACGACGCATCAATCGGACGCCCAGTCTGTGAGCTTCTAGCCTTTTCATCCCAGGGGCCCGGTTGGTTTTTTGAGTGAACCAATCCCAGCCGTATCTCAACTGTACCCCGAACTCTCATAGGGTATACTCATAGGGACTGTTTCTCAACGTGATCACCAACGCCGCTGACGGTTCGTCAAACGGACATCCAGTCTGAAAGACATTAGTTTTTCCGTTCCAAGGTCCCGATTGGATTTCGGGTGCGATCCAACCCGACCACTATCCAACTGTATCCAAAACTCGGGTGAAGTATGCCAAAAGTTCCGTCTCATCAAGATGAATTCAACGAAATAGACGGCATGACTATCGGACGCCCGATCTGTGAGTTATTGGCTTTTTCGTTCTAGGGGCCCGGTTGGTTTCGTGAGCGAACCATCCCGACCGCACTCCGACGACATCCAAACCTCGATCAGAGTAAGCCAAAAGATCCGTCTCACTTAGAGGAATCCATCAAAATCGACGGAACATCAATCGGACGTCCGGAACTCAAGTTACGAGCGTTTCCGCTCCGAGGGCCCGATTGGTTTCGTATCCGAACCAACCCGGCCGAACCCAAAGTAATCCGTAACCCAGAGTACGATATACCGAAACGACCGTCTCGATCCGAGGATCGCGTTGCCGCTGACGGTGAGTCGTTTGCAGTCCTGTAGCTCAAGTTACGGGCTTTTGACCGAAAGTGGTCCGAAAACGGGGGTCTGAGCCCGGCCCGACCCCCCCGGGGTCGGCTGAACCGGGTCGACCCGACCCGGGTCCGACCCGGCTAGGCCCGGCCCGGCTCAGTCCGGCTCGGTCCAGTCCGACCGGCCAGCCGCGGCTCGACCAGTGTGGCTGAGCCGAAACGCGGAGCGGGGTGTCCCCCGCCCGCCGCTAATTGAGGCCGGCGGCGAACCGCTGGCCGCCTCCCTTCCAGTGGCCGGCGCCGCCGCACTGGCGTGGTGCACCGCCGCCGCCTTCTACGGACCACCGGACGCGCTTCGGTGGTCCGTTTCTCCTTCCGTCTTCGCCTATGGTCCTCCCGGGACCCGACCTTCACTGTGGAGGCCTCAAAATTACCTTGCGGCCTCGTTTGTCGTCGCCCGTCAATCCGCACGTCAAAAATGAAACGTGCCGTCTTCGTGGTTCTCCGGCATGGCGCGTTGGCGCCGCGCCCCTTCGCCGTGGCCCGACTCCGTCCGCAGATGTCTTCGGTTTTCTTCGACGCGGCGCGACGACGTCGCGTCCTTGAATTCCATTCCACGGCGTGGCGCGACAGCGCCACGCATATCTACCGCATGAAACCGCGTGGTGTGACGGCACCACGCTTCCTCGTACCAACCACAAAGAAACAAAAGGAGGAGGGTCGGTCATGTTCGTGCGGTCTGGCCCCCCTCACGTTAATCGTTATCATTTGGTTTCAAACCACAAAGTTCAAATTCGATAACAAATGGTTTTTAACCACGAAGATCATCAAGTCGGAAATCTCAAACAAATATAAATAATTGAATACAAACCCCTACCTTGGGTATAAGCCGATTGGAAGGAGGCGTCGTCGTTCGAGGTTCGTCTCGGTATGGCGTCACGAGGATGACGACGTCGAAGGGGGACGTCGGCGTTCGTCCGACTCGAGGGAAGGCAAAGCCGTCGTCGCTTGCTACCCGATTCCGCTTCCGGGCTTGTTCGTCGATCCGTTGACGATGAAGGGGAAGAAGAAGATCCGTTGAAGAGTCTCTCCGCAGAAGGGGATAAATTCCATGGAAGGAAAACGAGCGTTCTTCGTCAGAGGTGGCGCGTTCTTCATTCGCAAAGATAAGCTTCTTCCCAAGTGTTGGGCGTCGCGGTATTTTACCAGCGCTCCGTCGCTTGGTGAAGCCGTCCCCAAACCCTCTCCCAAGATCCCTATATATAGAAGAGGGGGAGAGGTATGTAACCATTGTGGTTACATAACTTTTTTTTTAAAAAAAGGGGTCGGGTGAAATAAATTGCTTTGACACAATTTATGAGGTCCGTTGGCACCACTTAAGAGGGGGGGGGGGTGCCAAGGAGTTTCTCCCCATTTAATGGGGAGTTGAGGAATTAAGAGGCTCTCCCTCATTAATGAGGGAGAGTTGAGAGGTTTCCTCTCCTCCCATTAATAGGGGGGTTAAGCCCTGTGTGGTTCCTACCATAATAAACCACCCACGGGAGGTTTAGTTCGGGTGGGCCCCACCACCATAACCTCTCATGGGAGGTTAAGGTGTGGTGGCCCCACCTCCAACCTCCATGAGGAGGTTTCAACCACCACACTCCCAATGGAGGCTGAAATAAAATAAAGTGCATGACACGTTATTTTATTATTACTCTTATTTAAAGAAAACCCAAAAACTAACATCCGCTCTCGATTAAACGCAACTGCAGCAAAAGTCTCTTTAAGAAAATACCAGCGTTGCGAGTTCATCGGTGCCCTCGGAATTTGATTCCGAGCACCGGTTCAAAATTTAGAAAAACCCGCTCGTTCGTTCACTGAACGTACCCGAGCCAAACTTCGGAGATTGATTCAGGGCACACCAGGCCTCAGAATCAGGCGCCGTCAGAAACTGCGTTCTTGAAAAATTCCAAAGAAAATTTAGGAAAAAATTTCCCTTGAAATTTCCGGGTCTTTACAATAGGGGTGGTTTAGGATAATGATAGAAATTAAATCATGTTCATTGAGATAGTGTATGTGGAATTGGTTATTTAGGGTTGGTAGTGAGCCTTTTGTGTAAATTGGGGAAACATTATGTTGTGTGTTTTGAGACATGTATCTGGAATTGTAAATAAATAACCCATGCTGATTTCTACTAGATGGGAAACAAGGGGACATCATCAAGAATATAACTCCAGTAGTGGAATAGGAAACCCCAATGGATCTATGTAGAATAGGGGAAGAGAAGTTCTATGAGAACTTTGATCAGTTTATAAAGATAATGAAATGATACCTAGGGTATGTCGTTCTATGTATGTTTTACCTAACTAGAGAGTTACAATGGTATCACCCTTTGACTCTTCCTAAAGAGGGTGGTCCTAAGGCATCTATGTTCTAGATATAATCCATTCAAATGATTATGGATCACTTAGAGACTCCTCTTGAGAAGAGATTCAAGTTAGTGGCTTGCATGTTGCAAGGACCAATAGATCACTAGTGGTATATCCTAGTTCATACTGAGATGGAAGAAGGTATGTAGTGGAAATATTTCTAGGATAAGTTTCTAGAACACTTTTATATAGAGACTCTTAGATAAAAGAAAGATATTAATTTTATAAGGTTGACTCATGGGACTATGTCCATGATGGATTATAATGTCCACTTTATCCACATACAATGCTTTGTTATAGTATTAGTAGGGGATGAGATAACTATGGAGATATGTTTTCAAGATGAAATTTGATATGATATCAAATCCTAGGTGAATATCATACATTTAAATAGGTTTGATGATATGGTGGATTAGGATCTCAATTTGGAGGGGAACCTGAAGAAGGATTATAGTGGTTTTTTTGTTCTAGTTTGGAATTCCAATGGTGAAAATTCTAATGGTATGGAACACCATTTAGATGGTCTTCACCAGGGTAGTGGTAGATAGAGTAGTCATGGAAGAGGATTGGTCTCTCAGTGTAGTGACCTAGTGTTTTTTTATCATTGTGGTAGGTTGGGATAAATTCTTTTCTAGTTTCCCTAAATACTAGTTTGCGACATGATGGTACATGAGAAGAGGTTCTATAAGAACCCTAGAAAGGTGGAAAGTGATAGATGATCAAGGCATATGTATAGTTCCATAAGGGAGTCTTTTACCTAATATCAGGTAGACAATTGGAGTTATATTGGTTGTATTATATGGGGTGGTGGACTTGGTGCTTTAGGAAAGGGTAATAACATTCTTAATATTAGGGTAATATTGCATCAGGGACTCTGATTAGGATTCAGGGGATAGGGATAAGTCATCTTCATGTAGTTCAATATAAACCTAGTGATGGTATGACTAGCTCATTCACTGTTCAAGGTATGATCCCTATAGATTACACACTTTCAAGTGATTTATTTGATATAGGGGCCTCACATTATTTAATATATACTCATTTTGTGATTGTGTTGGGCCTAGTAGTGGAAAAATAAGTGTGGGGTTATGTCAAATAACACATTTTTGGGATTAAGAGTAGAAAATTTCTAGTAATGAAAAGAGTGAACCCTTGAGGTTGGTGGGTACCATTTCCTTTGGGATTTTTTTATGCTTTAGATGTTAGGTTTTGACCTGATATTGAGAATGGATTGGATGGTGTTTCATAAAGCCCATATCGACTATTATCACTAAAGGATAATGATTACATTTATTGATGTTGAAACTTATTTTAAACAAGGTAATGTAATATCTTGACAGGTCATGTAGGGACAATTTGTCAGTAGTTGGGTGAACTCACAACCTAAGTGGAATGTCTTGTAATTGATGATCGGGGAAGGGAACATGTTGTATTTTATTATATGGTTGATCAGTTTAAGGATGTGTTCCCTAAGGAGTTATTAGGGTTTTCTCTCTTGAGAGAGATTTAATTCTTGATTGAACTAATTCTTAGAGCTGAGAGAGCATAGTCTATATGCCAATATATCTAAGAGTTAGTTACATATCTAACAAGTAAATTTCTTAGGTCACATAATCTCCATGGAAGGTGTGTAAGTAGAACTATAGAAAGTACAAGAAGTTTCATCTTGGGAGTATCCTAATAAAATTTTTGATATTAAGAGTTTTTTTGGATTCAGAGGGATATTAATGGAGGTTCATCAACAAATTTTCTCTCTTTTCATCACTACTTTTGGGATTAACAAATAATGGTTTCAAGATCAAGTGGTCTATGTTATATGATAATTATTTATAGGAGATGAATAAATAGATGAACACTATATCAATTTTTGTCCTACCCAAGCTGGGTAAGGAGTATAATTTATTTTGTGGTGGAGATGGTATTAGGATTAGGGCAGTGTTGATGTAGGGAGATTGGGTTTTAGAATATGGGTCATGGAAGTTGAGGCCACATGAATTAAATTACCCTAAACCAAATCTTTATTTGTCCATGATGGTTTATGTCTTTAAATGATGGTGGAAATACCTTTTGGGTGAAAAATTTATTGTGTATATTGATCATAAGTTATATAAGTACATATTCTCCTAGAATTATTTGATTCCCCATAAGTAGAGATGGGTTTAGTATATATAGTATTTTTATTTTGAGTTAGACTACACATAAGGAAAAGAAAAAAGTGTTTTAGATGCCTTGAGAAAAAATACACAGACTCAGGTAGTTCAGGAGTCTAGTTCTAAGTGAATTACGATGTATTTTTTCATTAAGATGCATGTAGGGGTTTAAGAGGTCTATAGGAAGATTAACCTCATATTTTTTTAGTTGAATTCAAAATTTTGATCTAAATCAAGGAAAGGAAGCAAGACGCTTTATAGTTTTTGGATTTGAGGGAAATCCTTGATGGTGGGGAGTCACCTTTCGACTTGACTATCGATGAAAATGAGATCATTTATTTTTGTAACTATGTTGTTATTCATACTTATATACGAGAAGATTTGATGCATGAGTTTCATGTATCGATGTGGGTGGTGCATTTTGGTTTAAACAAAATGTATATTGACCTTCATAGATAGTATTGGTGGCCAGGGATAAATAAGTAGGTGGCATGTTTTGTGATATGATTCCACACCTATCAGCAGGTTATGGCCAAACATTAGTGACATGGTGGTTTGTTATAGCTGTTACCCATTCCTAAATAGAAGTGGGATTATTTCACCATTTATTTTGTGTTGGTTCTTCTCAGGACACGTCAGAAGAATGATGGAATATGGCTAATTACAGATTGGTTGAACAAGGTGGCACATTTCTTACTGATATGGGAGACTTTTACCATGGATCAACTGGGTGACTTATATGTTTGGGAGATAGTGTAGTTTCATGGGGTACCTTAGAGAATTTTTTTTGATTAGGATCTATGTTTTACTTCATATTTCTAAAAATGATTGTAGAAGGTGCTATGTACCCATGTGTTTTTGAGTACATGTTTCCAATTACAGATAGATGGGATGTTAGAGTGTACTATTCAGGTTCTAGAGTACATTTTTAGGGAATTCTACATAGACTTTGGTGGATCTTGAGAAAATCACTTGGAGCTTGTTGAGTTCTCCTATAACAATAGTTACCACGAAACCATTCAGATGGAACCATATGAGGTGCTCTACGATAGGCTGTTTAGATCTCAATTATGTTGGATGGAGATCGGGGAATCATAGTTATTGGGGCCAAGTCTCATGCAGGATACATCAGAGAAAGTTCAATTGATTCTAAAATGTATGGATACAACTCAAAGTAGGTATAATTCATATGAAGATCTACATCATTGACATATTGTGTTTATGGTGAGTGATTGTGTGTTTCTTCGGGTGTTTCCAAGGTTAGGTCACCATCATATTTGAAAAAATGTAAATTTAGAACTTAGGTATATGGGGTCCTTTGAGATTTCAGAGAGGATCAGACTGGTGGCATATCGATTGGATCTTAAAAAATAGTATAGTGGAATGAATTATGTTTTTTATATGTAATTTCTTTGATCGTGTCACCCTTACCTATATCATGTGATTGATTTTGATGAAATATATCTTGAGACTGATGAATCCTTTGAGAAGCATCTATTTTGTATTGTGGATCACAATGAGAAATTTTTATGAGGTAGGATTGTGACATTGGTTTAAGTATTATGGAAGCATGGTAATGTTCAAGAATAAAATTTAGATAGGGAGGTGAATATGAGGGAACAATGGAATGATCTATTTAATTTGGACGCTCAATGATGCTTGGGAGGGTGGTTTGAGGATGAACTGTAATAAGGTGGGGAGATTGAAAGATTAAAATATTCTAATGTGGTATGTTATGGTTTAATTTTTTGTTTAAATCCATTTAAAATGGCTAATGAAACATTTATTAGAAGTATGATGAGTCTTGGGGGTTTCCTGGGGGTTTGGATCATGAAGAGGAGGAAAAATAGGCCATCAAGTGCAGGTTATAGGGTTGGCACATGATTAGGGATAAATATACTTCAGAACAATGAACCCTAGAGAGAGGGGTTTCATAGTTAGTAAAACAATTCATGGTGGGGGACTAGATCATGTGGGCTTGGAAAAATCCTTCCTACATGGACACCACATAGTTTTTCAAACCATCTAGTTTCCTATAAGACCATGCGACACATGCCCCCTCTTGGGAAGAGTCTGGTGCACGGTTCGAACATGGTTTGACCAACTATATAGAAAAACTATGCACCACATTACACATGGAGGAATTTACAATTTTCCCCCTCAGGAATTAAGAGACCTCACTCAAATTTCTTTCCATTTCTTCATACAATAACCTTAGTGACAAACCAAACCCTCCCAAACTTCCCAAGGATGAATATCCCTTAATTTTTAGTAGTTTGGAGTGTCGTTGGGTGTGGATTGAAGACCAGAGTGATTTTAACACTCTTATTGGATCTATTTTATAGAATAATGATTGTATTATAATTATTCTTATTCCAAATCTATAAAAACCTATTTTTCCTATTGATACTAGGTTGGGGATTTGAAGGTGGTTTGAGTGCAAATAAAGGGTAAAGATTAAGTGAGCATTTGTCTTTGGAATTGAGGTATGTGTTCTACAAGTTATAACCCATAGTATTGATGTTTGATTGATGTTTATGTGTTTTTTCTTGGGTGTTTATATGGTGTGAATTTGGTCTCATTGGTGAGAATTGTTAAATAGGTCAATTAAATGATAAATTGAACCCATCATGATTCCCCTGGGATGACTTGAGGTTAACTAGACCAGGTTAAGGGTCACTCATGGGGTGGACCATCCTCTTGAACATTGAATTGAATTGTTAATTGTTTTATTAATGTTTTATGTGATGAAAACCAATGATATTTGGGTTTGTCATGTTAATAAGGCATAGGGGAGTGTTTGGATTAAATTGAATGTATTGGATGAGTTTTGGAATGTAAATGGAAAATATGGTAAATGGTTAATGAAGCATGATCATATGAATATGTATTTTAGTGGGATTTGGATAGAGGATCCCTCCCATAGGGTCGGGTTGGACTAAGGCTCTAAACCCACCCTTATAGTGCATTGGTTAGGGTGTCAGATTGAGGCTCTATACCCCTAACAAGTGCACATAGTATGCTTACCTAGAATGAGGCTCCATGTTAAGTTGATGTATATTGTTTTTAAAAATTATTTTACCTATTATGTAGGTAACTTTACAACCCTTTATACCTAGATATTTAATCAGAATTACTGATGTGATTTTGATGAATATGGGTAAATAATGGAACTAATGATGCATATGGATAATGTAAATCTATTAATGAACAAACCCTGGTTTACCTTTTGTTATCTTGTTGTACCATACTTTTGCATATAGTATTTGTTTTAGACTGAGTATTTTTTATACACCATTGGTGGTGGCCTATTGAGTTGTACTCACACCCTACTTAGACCACCATTGGGTATGCAATTAGACATCTTGGTTATAGGTTAAGATAATGGAAAAGTATCTACGCTTGAGGGTTGATTTTGGGCATTGAGACATGCATGGATGAGGGAACTAGACATGGTGTTGGGACCCATTTTAGGGATTCATCATATTGTATTTAGTTCGAGTTTCCTTTAACACTTGGAATTGTATGACATGAAATGTCCTAATTACTATTTGATTATGGTTATGTACTTATTTTTGTAAAATATATTGTGATGGTTGATTATTTTTTACATTATTTTTGTTATTTTTATTTTATATACTATGGATTACTCTGATAGAGAGGGTATAGTCTCCCAAAATGTCACATTAGACCATCACTACTAGTAAAAATCCCATTTCATATGGGGAGTCATACCAAAGGTCTTTTAGAGGACTGTCTCGGGGCACTGACTTAGTGGCTCCCAGGCCGAGGTGTTACACTCTTGTGTCACTTCAAGTCGTGTGGCATGTAATGGTTTTAAATGAGATTTAAATAAATTAATAAATTAATTAATAAATAAATTTTAATTATTAAATAGTGAAAATAGGTAATCACATATAATTAAATTTGTAATCTAAAAAAGAAATAATTTACAATACATTGATAATATTAATCAAAATAAAATTATTTAAATTAAAATAATAATAACCCACTCTTAATAAAATCAAATCAATTAGTTGAAAATGGATTAGTAAATATAAAATCTAATTGATTCTCTATACAAATAAACTCTAAAGAGATGTCACCTTTTTGAGAGCGATCTCTTAATAAATGATGCCTTAGATCAATGTGCTTGGTCCTCAAATGACATATTTTATATTTTGAAATATTAATAGTAGAAGTGTTATCAAATTTTATTGGTAAATGTTCAAAATTAATCAAAAATCCATCAAATAAAGTTCCATCAATAATAATTTTATTCAATAACTACTAACTTCAATGTACTCAGCTTCAATAGTTGATAATGAAACTAAGTGTTTCTTCTTACTAGACTAAGAAACCAATGATTTACCTAACATGTTTTTATTTCATAATGTACTCTTTATATCTAATATACAACAACCAAAGACAATATTAGAATATGAAAGTAAATCAAATCTTTTTTTTAGAAAAATAAAAGATAATGAAATAGTTTCTTTTAAATATCTTAATTTTTTATGGCATCTTTTAAATGTAAAAATTTATGTTTTTTTGAAATCTAGTACATAAATATACCAAACACATGATATATTATCCATTAATAGTTATATATATAAAACATCCAATAATACATCAATATAACTTCCTATCAACTAGTTTACTAGATTTATCCAAATAAATACAAATATTAGAACTCATAGGAGTAATATGTATCATATTGTATTTAAGTCCAAATATTTTTAGTAAATCAAGTATGTATGTTATTGGTTTAAAACACTTTTAAAATATTTTTGATAAATTCTAAAACTAAGGTAAGATTTTAACTCATACATCATGCTCATTTCAAATTCATTTTCATGAGTTTTGAAAATTATTTATAAATTTTTTTATTCATGGAATAAAAAATCACATTATTAACATAAATTGGAACTAATAAAATATTTTTTTATAGAGTTTTATTAAAGAGTGTAGGGTTTTAAAACCATACCATAAATTCATTTGATAAAAGGAATTAACTCAACCTTTTAACCCAAGCTCTTGGTTATTGCTTAGGACCATAAAAAGTTTTGGAAAGTTTGAAAATAGATTTTGAAAATTGAGGGTTTTTGAATCCATAAGGGTTTTAAACATAAAATTCCTCTATTATAAATCCATTTAAAAACAAATATTTACATCCATATAAAATAATTTAATATTAATATACGATGAATATTATAGAAGGATCCTACTGGTTTCTAATTTAGCAATTAGGGAAAAGGCTTCTTCCATAATCTATTCCTTCCTCTTGGCTATAAAATTTTTAAACTAATATATCATTATTTCAAGTGATCACACCATGATTATCCTTATTATTTATAAAAAGGAATTTCATTCTATTAACTAGATAGTCCTAAAGTCTATCAACTAGTTCACATACCTTGTTTCTGTTGATCATTTTTAATTATTCTTGCATTTAAAAAATAAACTCTCATTTTTTAAATATTCTTATATAGTTTTAAGTTCTATATGGGATATGATAGAATAAAATTCAAAAAGGTTTCCTACATTTATTCTAGTCCTAACACCCTCATCTAATATTACTTTAAATTTTTCTAGGGGATGGTTTCTAAGGTTCCTAGGCTTTCTATCTAGAAAAATTTCATGTTCAATGGTTTTAAACATTTCAGGACTAGATTCACATGATAAAATTCTACATCACTATTATTATTTTTTATTTAAAAGTGGTTCAAGTCTCATGTTATAAAAATAATCACCAACATCATCAACTTAAATTTTATTAGGATCTAATAGATCACTTTCATAAAATTATAAATGATTAGATTCTTAACCTAATGTTTAAATATTATTAGATAATATATAAGTTTTATAATTGGTAGAGTAACCTAAGAAGATTCCTTCATCAACCATTAGATTTAACATACCTATATTATCATTGGTGTTCATGATGTAAACTTTATATCCAAAACCATTAAGTATCCAAAATGTGGTTTTATATTATTCCATAAATCATAAGATATTTTCCTTAAGATAATCCTTATTATAACACTATTGATGACACAATTTTTTTTTAATAGATTCATCCAAAAATTGATAAGTTATGCTAAACTCACATGATTTTGTTCTAGAAATTTCTCACTGGTTAATATTCCTCCTTTCAAAAATACCATTCCAATAAGGGTTTTCTAGGGTAAGATGAGGCATGTTTAATTCCATGTTTTGAGAATAATTAATTTAATTCATAATTCTAAAACTCTCCCCCATAGTCAGCTATCAAAGACAATTTTTTTTTTCATTTTTTTATTTTGTACTCACTTAAAAAATTTCATAAAAATTTAACAAGATTCAATCTTAGGCCTTAAGAAATAAAAACTTCTAAATATTAAAAATTAATCAATGAAAATATAATGAAAATATTTTCTATTAAAGTTTATAGTTATATATGGGATAAAAAAATTCATATGGATAAGCTATAGTGGTATAGAATTCAAAAAATATTTGTTTGGTTTGAAAAATAATTATGTTTCTTACCCATTTTGAATAAATCACATCCTTTATTTTATTCTTATTTAAGTTAAAGAAAATTTGAAATTAAAATTTTCATAGATAATTTTCAAATTTAATAAAGATTAAAATTACCAAGACTTCTATGAAAAATCCAAGATTCATTTATTTGTTCATTCAAACAATTTATTTTTTTTATTAAATGGATGTAGATCTAAACTGTAAACATTTTTATTTCTAAGTTCTCTAAATATAATTTTTTTTTAAAAACTAAGTAAAAATTGAAAGAAAAATTAGTATAAAATCCATCATTACAAAGTTGATAAATAATTATAAGTTTCTTTAATCCTGAAACATAAAAAATCATATTTTTGAGGACTGAATGTGGATCTCCAATAGATCCAAATAAAATAAAATTTTCTTTTATAATTGTAACTAAATGTGACATAACTTCCATTTAATCTTAGATAATGAGTGGAAGTTGTAAAAAACACTACTCATATATCTTTAAAACCACTCTCTATAAACAATTTTTCATTTATATTCTAAGTATATTAAATACAAAAAAATAAAAATAAAATAAGAATATTTTTTTACCCAAATACACTTGAGTCTAGTAGTGGTAGATATTAATGATATGGGAACTCAAAAATTTATACACTTTCTATAATTTCTATAATTTCTTGAATTTTAAGAAACCAATTTAGATAATTTTATAGAAATAAATTCATTATTTACACCAAATAATTGAGGATATTTTAAATGAAAAACATTTTTCTAATGAAGATTTATAACAAAGTGAAAAAATTGAATTTAGGCATGCTTTGGTTCTTAGAACTCGACAAAAAATAATTCCTATATAGATTAATTTATTTTCCATTTCCTTATATGCCTTGTTTACCATTATTTTCATTGTCATTACCATGGATTTTGTTATGGAAATCCCTTTCCTTAGTAAATACACTAGCATCATATTTTAGATATTTTCATCAACCATTAATTCCCTTATTTTTATTTCATGGAAAATACAATAAGAAAAATAATAAAAAAATTTAATTTTTTTATAAAATATATTTGTACATTTCAATCTTTTCAGATAGAGCGGTGTTATTGGTTTTCTTTAAGTAAATGTTCTTATTTTTAATAGATTTACACTTTCCCTATAATATAAGACAATATTGATTTAGTTAATTGAACAAAAACATTTTAGAATCAGATTTAGAATCATGATTAAATAAATAAAAGGATTGTACCTCATTATTTTGTTCCATAAATCACATATTATCCTTTTGATTTGAAATTTCAACTTCTGAATCAGAACAAAAATCAATAATGGAGTCTTAAGAAGAAATCCCTGTAGCCTTCATATATTTAATTTCTTTCTTCTTATAATTTGATTTTATTTTAAACTTTATTTTATATTTCATATTATCTTTCAATTAGGGTAAATCATGCATGATATTCCTGAGATTCTTAAATTCATAGAATCTTATCTATTTTGAGTTATTATAAAACTTTTTTCACCTATTAAATAATTTCTTTAATCCTCTTATTATATTAAAAAATTGTTTGAATTTTTATAAAAACTAGGAAAGTTATCCATTAGAATCTAAGTAACTTGATTCATCTTCCTTAGACGAGTTAGATAATAATTTTTATATTTATTTATTTTCAAAAATTAAATTAGATAATTTTATGTTAGTATTTTCCTTCCTGGTAAACTTATGATCATAAACATCTACTAGAATCTCTACCTCATACATCATAAGAGTTCCAATCAAGTCCTTTATTTTTAGATTCCTTATAGGCATGGACTGTATGACTGCGGAAGATATTCCACTCTATTTAGAAGGTAAAACTTTGATAACTTTGAGTGATTGATATTATTCTGGAATAAGAGTTCACTAGGTGCTAATAACCTTGATAATTTTAGTGAGTATACCATTCATTTGAGTGATGATTTCACCATCTATCATTCTGAAGGTGTCAAACATAATTCTAAAATTGTTTCATCTTAGTTTTATAAAATTTTTAGTACCTTCATATTCTAAAACTATGGTTTCCCACATCTTATTTTTTCTATGGAACCATAAGAATCTTATGAATTTATGTAGAACAAGTCAACAGATAATATCATTAATTTCTATTTAGTTCGAATAACATTCCACTTAATTATTAGTAGAAAATAATTTTTGTTCACCTATTGATTTTTTTGGGTTTCATGGATTTGAAAAAGACTTTCAGACCAAGATTCTTTAGATATATAATCATTATGGCCTACAAGTAACCATATTTATCTATATTAAAATAGGTTCTCTTCCAAAAAACATTCTTTCTTTCATATAGGACATTATAGAAAATTTATAAATTGATCTTCAGACCTAAACTATAAAAATATGAGAAACAAAAATACACTTATTCTAACATGATTTTTTTCCTAGAGATTTTCATAAAGACTCAATATGGGGATAAATTGAGTTTATAAAATTTTCTACATCTTAAAACTACCCTTATAAAATGGTTTTAACCTACCCCACTCTTCTCAATTATACATGTAGTAAAAAATAAAAGGAAATAAAAATAACAAGTTGAAAGAGATTTATAGTGATTCAAGTTATAAATATACCTCAGTACAATCCACCTAAACTCTCTTAGTGATCATATTAATTTTTACTAAGTAGTTCCTTTTTGTAGGGACCTCAACAGCTGATTACAAGATACTAAAACTTGTAAAAAATGTACTAATAGATTTACAATGGGATCTCTATTTACTATAACTATACATTAACTTCATATAATAGTTATTAAAAGAAGTTATAACTTATATAAATAGAGAAAAATAGGTATAGAAATAATAACATGGACACACAGTTGAAAGTAGAAACTAATAGTATATCAAACTTACCTATAGAAAGAATATAATTACGATTATCTCTAAAGAACTTTGTTTTTCTATAGATAATAATTTTAAGAATATAAAATTAACATATTTCTTATTTATATTTGAAAAACAATAGTATATTGAAAAATTGAGAATTCATGATAAGTAGTTCTTGGGTTTTCAATGGCACTATTTTAATAGTAATTCATATATTTTTTTATTCATACTTTTCTCTTTTATTCAAATATTCAATAAAAAACATATAAAAATTAGAAAAATAATTCTATACTTTTCATGTGACCATTATTTTTAGAGACCTCATTTTTTCCCTATAATACTTTAAAATATTTCTTTATGTATTTCCAGAGCTAGGCACTGAGAAGGTGAGTGATTCTAAGGCTCAGTATGCTTAGAATTAATTTTATAAAAATATCAAATATATTTTATATTACATGCATAAAAATTATTAAAAAATAGTATAAATCATAAATAGTATCCTAGATAAGAAATATGATAGCACAGTTTATTCTTGAATTTTGTTTTTACCATATATATAACATAAAATGAGTCAGCATGGGGATTTTAGACTCTTCTCATGTTGGAGGTACGTTCAGTGGATTAATTAATTATTAAATTAATAAATTAATTAATGTTTTACATAGAAAAAATTTTATAAATATATATCATCAAGGAAAAGTTTCTAGGGTTATCCACATAATTCTAGAATTGTCAACGATGCTCGCCTTCCTCAATATATTGGAAAATTGCATCATATGATTATGAAATTCTAGATCAGATCAGATCAGGATGTAAGAAACACGATAGCTTAACCCGATCATTAGAGGATGTTTTCTTCACTAATGAATATTCCATAATTGAGGTAACACATTTCAATTGTTTTTTTCATTCCCATTTGATGAAATAGTTTGATCACATTGACCACTTCTATTGGTCTATAACAAATTTCAGCCTTTTCATGCGCTTGAGTATTGATTAATTTGATTATCTCAATTGTTTTCTAACTATTATTTCTCTTTATTGATAGTTGTTTAAGAATGATTGTCCAAAGATGCTTAAAAATTTTTTATTATGATTTTACCCCTTGTTTCTTTGTGTTTTTCACTGATTGGACCCTTATGTACGAGTTCAACAATTTTTGGGTTGTAGCAAGCCCGATTAGACCCCCTAAATTTATAGAGGTTTCACGAAAGTGGATAATATTGATTAAATGAGCATAGATATTAGATCAATTCAAGGAATGGATGATCTTTTTGAGGGTTTAAGATCAATAAATTGAAGGTGGATAGGTATGGTGTGTACGAGTTGAAAAATGAAACCCCCAAAGACCACCAGAGTTGATTTCTGATGAGCGGCGACTGAAATACATGAATCACAACCAGATCCACTCATCATAGAAAGATTCAAGGAAGGATATATGAAAAAATATAGAGAAATGGCCACATATGGCTTGGAGATTAGGGATCTATATTTATTTTGAAAACCTGAAAACATGCCATGTATAAGGACGAACATATGACATGTATCCCCTCTGGGATGGTAGCTAGTGTTTTGGGGAAACTTAAGAATAACATGCTGGGTAAACTCACCAATACACGCTGTACCCCTTTCTGATCTGGACTATTTATGTGGAGGATTACATGGTGGGGGGGGGGGATATGTATGAAAGTACACTACCAGGTACATGGACGTATACTCTGGTACATGGACACGAGGTTATGTACATGAACACGAGGTTTAGTACACTGACATGGTCAACAAGACATGACCTAGTCCTGGTCATCCTAGACATGCCAGGTAGTCAACCAACACAACATGTACTGCTACATGGGATAGAATCCACGTGCCATCCAGAGACATGAATCAACAATGGAGTGGGACCACAAAGTATGTGGGTCCCCTCACACACTGTGTACCCCTATTTTCCTTTTATGGAAATTGTGATCTTTCGTATCTCTTTTTTTAAACTTATATTTTGGCCTGTGATTAGATTATGTAGAGTGTTTTTCCATGTAGAATGTAATGGTTCCCTCATTTAGGGATTTCAAGATATGATGTGAAATGTTACAGATACAGTGCTTGGTTTGGAAATGCTCGATGAAGGTAATGATCATGTAGGATCACCAGAGACGACCGAGTAGATCCTCCCATAGGGATAAGAAGTTGTGTTCTCGATGATTAGAGTGGAACCCTCCATCAACATGGGTATGAGTCCTCTAAAACTACCTTTTGAGTGGAACCTCTACTGGGTAGGGCGTAAGTCCTCTATGATGTGGGAAAAACCCCCTATCATACCAGGGAATGACTCCTTGACCATTATATTGTAACCACCATCATCATGGGTGTGAGTCCTCTAACTACCAAGTGGAACCCCTCAACCAGCATAGGACATGAGTCCTCATGAGACAAGAGTGGAACCACCCATCATCATGTGAGTGGGCCCTATACGAATACTACCATAGTGGAACCCCTCATCTGTATGGGAACGAGTCCTCTATGAACTTTCAGAAGTGGGTCCTATAAGAATACTACCATAGTAGACACCCCCCGACACACTAGGATGAGGGTTATCTACTTCTAGTTCATGGCCCCTCAATTGTGAGACATAGTGATGAGGCATGACTTGACTTGGACAATTACTTTTAGGAAGATGCGTGAGATGCTATGCATCATTGATGGAATTTCGGAATTGTTGGCTAATCTTCTTCCTAGAATGAGCTATGAGATAGATATCCCTTTACTTAATCGTTTGGGATTATTTTTCTAAACATATATATTCACATATATTCTTCTGTATCCACAACATGGATTTGGTTACTCTCCTTCCAGAAGAGGAGAAGCCGCGTGGGGTATTCCATGTGATTTAAATGTTTAGCTTCTCATGGTTGGATGAGTCTACTCTCCTATAATAGATAGGGAATATTTGATGGGTAGTTCATATAATCACCATTTTAATCCCATTGTTTTTGGATGAGCTTACTTTCACTCTCTTTTGGGATAAGTTATTCTCTTTTACTATATCTTGGATCTAGTATATTTTCCTTCTAGTTGTATCTCTTATTTATTTCCCTTTAGCTATCAGGGTATCTTACTGGGTATGTATATACTCAACCCTAAATGTGATTTTCCCACATGTGTTATTTATTAAGATGGAAACAAATAGGTCAATGGTAAATTCAGAGGATCTTAGAGATACTAGGTGCTTAGACCGCATATGGTGGTCGTAGCTTGGGATTTAGGAGCTGGTATCTCTTTCAATTGTTTAATTTTCCACTTTTGTTAGGTTGGACATATATCTTGTTGGTGTGTGTTTTTACAGTACTTTACTTTTGTGCTGTTTAGAGGTTTATGCATACTTGGTCTAATTTATAATAGGGATGCATCTTTTACTATTTCCCTCTACACTTTTTCATTAAGATGACTGTGTGTGTGTATAGGTACTTAGAAAAATTCCTCTCCATGTTAGTTATGACTTCAAAGCTGGTTGCCATCCCCTAGCCTATGTAGGTGGTCTTGTGGTAGTTGTGGCTCTATCCCTGACTTGGGTTGGGTCATGACAGATTTGTATTTGAGGCAGTTTGATCCTTGGGATATTGTTCAGACTAGTCCCCTTACAAGGATTTTTGTTGGTTTTAAGGAAAAAGTGTCAAAGTGTCTCAAGTGCATCTCTCAGGCCAGGGAGTCCAGTGATGGTGCAGGTGGCTGCTGTATCTATTCACCAGGACCTTGACTACCTTCTTGTCAACTTGGCATGCCGAGACATTTATTTCAGGGATCAATGGTACATGAATCATATAGGATTGAGTCTATGATTGTATTTATTGAGTCAGCTCCCCATTTATATTGACATATATATTTGCTCCTCTGATTGTGGTACATCTTGATAAATCTTAAGATGCCTCTGTGATGACATCCAACTAGGATACCGGTTCTGGTTCATGATGATGATGATCTGATGAGAGAGGAGACCTTAGTTCCGAGGGCATCTTATAAACCCTTCCTTCATGTGGGAAGGTAGAATCACCTCTACCTATTGAGTAGTAGATCATCCCATCAGAGTAGGATGAGTATTTGAATAGACTCAATGTGATCCGTGAGTTCTAGCCCTAGAGACTATTGAGGTTCCATGGAGATCCAGATCCTAAATCATAAGAGGATTGTATAGAGTCAGTGGTTTGTATCTTCAAGATTGTATGGACACCGATGGATCATGTGGTTGCACTGATAGCTAGCCTTTTTCAAGGAGTAGCTGGTCACTGGTGGAGTCTTGTTATGCAGATACACAATGAGTCAACACTCTCATGGGTCGACTTCCAGCAACTATTTTGTGAGGAGTAACACCCCTCCTGTTTTCACTCAGTCTAGATCTAGGAGCTTTTGGAGCTGCAATATCAAGGAATTATGGAGTCTAAATGTGTATCGAGGTTTATAGACCTTAAGCGGTACTCACTTGACTTGATCTGAAATGTCTACTTCAAAACACAAAAGTTTGAGCAGGGACTCTACAGAGAGGTCTGTGCCTGCGTGGTTTCCTTATAAATCCCCACCTATTCTGAGGTGTTGGAACAAAAACTTGTGATAGAGATATTTCTATCATAGGGATGATAGACATATATAGCTGGTAGTGAGTTCCACAAAGCTGAGATATATTCAATAGTTAGAAGATACCACATGATAAGATCTCAATGCAAGAGAACTCCCCATGATTAGACTCGGAACATGGTTATTGGAAGAACAAAGTGACGTGGAAGCCCAAAGAGGGATGGTTCTTTACTTGTGATGGGATAGGTCACATAACACAAAACTGCCTAACCAAAAGTGTTGAGAAGAACAACCAGATAGATGACAGACTACCATGGAAGAGGCAGTGCCATGACCACAGATCTCCTAGGCATGGACAGGGTGGTCCCTAGGGAGGAAGAGCTGGCAGAGGAGTAGGAGGAGATATGGGAGGTATATGATGCTATGATATCCTTCCACCACCACCACCAAGAGTCCCATGATAGGCTCAAGAAGTTGGTGGTTAGGGCCATAGACAACTGAATGCTTTAGAGGTTTAAGATCATGGAACACCTGAGATTATTAGAGGTACGATCTAAGTATTTTATAAATATTACCTCAGTGTTAGTAGAAACAGGTTCCAGTCATTCCTTTATCTCTACACTCTTGGTGTGATATTTGGAGCTCCTAGTTGAGGAACTATCCCAAAATCTTTGTCTTGAGGTTCCTATAAGGAAATATTCTTATTTCTCTTTTATCTTCCAGAAGTGAAAGCTATCTGTTGGTGGAGAAAGGTTCAATGGGACCCTTTTTTCATCACGATGGAACCATATTATTTCATATTGGGTAAGGATTAGTTTTCTATAGCTCGAGCCCAGATTTATTTTCACCACAAACATGTTATATTACTATGAATTTATGGGACAAGATTATCCTTTTATGGCAAGATAGATCTCATGGCAGGATGAGCGGGTTCTGTGGGCAGGAGGCTGCAACCCATCACCCATCAGTTTATGAGTATAGACCTTGGTGTAGCAAACACTTCTGGAAAATGGGTTCCTTCAGTTTTGGAGGATTACATGGTCATCTTCACCAAGGACTTTTTGAGACTACCTCTAATGTATGAGATGGAGTTTTTCATTGAATTTCTTCCCAAAACTACTCTGATATCTTATAAAGAAAATTGTATGGACTCTACTGAGCTCTGGGAGATGCAGTTGAAGTTGGAGGACCTTCGAGAGAAAGGTTTCATAAGACCCACTGTTCCCCCCTTGGTGGATCTAGACTTGTTCATGAAAAAGGAGGATGAGATCTTACGGCTTTGCATAGATTGTCATTGCCTGAACCTGGACATAATAAACAAAAATTACCCCTTTCCAATGATTGAAGTCATATTTTACCAGTTTTTAGGTATGAGATAGTTCTCGAAGATCGATCTCAGGTCTGAATAAAACTATTTTAGGGTTCATAAGGCTGATATTACAAAGTTAGAATCTTGATGTCACTGCAGACACTATGATTTCCTAGTAATGAAATTTGGTGTGACGAATTCACTGACCATGTTTATGGATTTGATGAACTGGTTCTTTCACCCATACTTGGAACAATTTGTTTTTGTCTTCATCGATGACATGTTCGTATGCTCTACATCATAGAAGAATCATGTATAGCACTCAAGGATAGTCTTATATTTTCTTTGAGAGCACAAGATTTACATAAAGCTCTCAAAGTTCTAGTTTTGGATACATTAGGTTCACTTTCTAGGGAATTTCATTTTTGATCATGGTTTAACTGTGGACCCAACAAAGATAGATGTAGTCATTTCTTAGGATCCACCCAAGAGTATGTTAGAGGTGCATATCATTCTTGATTTGGAAGAGTACTTCACGACCATTGTGTCAGAATTCTCCAAAATAACAGCCCCTTTAACGACCCAAATTTTGAAAGGGAATCTGTTCACCTGGTCTAAGCAGTTCCAGTAGGCTTTTGAAGAGTTTTGGATGAGGCTAATGAGTGATCCAGAGTTTATAGTACTAGAGGAAGGTGGGGAGTTTATAGTGCATTGCAATGCCTCAGGATCTGGGCTTGACTGTGTGTTGATGTAGTGGTGGGTAGTGATCACATAAGGGTCGAGGCATTTCAGATCCCAAGAAAATAACTATGAAACTAATGACCTAGAGTTGGCAGTGGTAGTCTTCTACCTAAGGATGTGAAGACATTATCTTATAGGAGAGTGATTTTCGGTTTACTTAGACCACTAGAGTCTCATATACATTTTCATGCAGAGAGACCTAAACATGAGACTGTGACGCTTGTTCAAGTTCCTACGACACTATGAATTCAAGAAAATATATAATCTAGGGAAGGAAAACATTGTAGCAGATTACCATAGCAGAAAGTCCTAGGTCCTGTTAGTGTAGGAAGACTCAGAGCAGTAAGATTCCCTGTAGCTGACTCTAGTGGAGTAGGAGGATACGACTTTTCTATATTTGACAGTGTTGAATCCTTCACTTATTGAGTATGTGAGAGACTCCCAGATGAGATACAACTACTATGAGGTCTTACATGATAAAATATTCATAGAAAAATACCCTGATGGATATTCTAAAGGAAGGAATTACATCACCTTGTTCTAGGGGTGGAAAATGGTTCCAGTCACGATGTGGGAGGAGGTGATGAAATAGTTCTGCACTTCTCCCCTACCTATAAATCTTGGTATGGGGAAGTTGTACAGATACCTTAAACGACTATTTTAGTGGCCTATCATGAGATAAATCATATATTAGTTTGTCTCTCAGTGTCTCACCTGTATGTAGGTGAAGGCTGAGAACTAGGTTCCAGTAGGTTTGTTACATCCCATTGAGATCCCAGAGTGGAAATGGTATGGTATATCCATGAACTTTGTGATAGGGATTCTGTACACAACGAAGGGACATAATGCCATCTAGGTGATTGTTGACTGAGTCATGAAGTCGTTGAACTTCTTTACTATCTGGGAGTAGAGTTCAGTGGATAGATTGGAGAAACTATACATATGGGAGATCATTCACCTTTATTGGGTTCCCTTGATGATTATCTCCAATCATGACATATGGTTTACATCAAAATTGTGGAGAGGCATGTTGGAGGAATTCAGGATCCAAATGAGGATGATTACAACCTTTCACCCTTAGACTAATGGGAAGACCAAGTGCACTATCCAAGTGTTAAAGGATATGATGAGGGCTTTCAGGTGTGGCCTCGGTAAGAGTTGGGAGTATCACTTTCCCTTGATAGAGTTTATGTAAAATGACAAATACCACTCTACCATAGACATGGAAACTTTTGATGACCTATACTGGATACCCTATAGGTCACACTTGTGATGGAAAAAAATTCTAGAGTCATCCCTTGTGGTCCTAGATATGGTGTAGGTGATGACATAGAAAGTCTAGGTCATCTATGAGTGGATGAGGGTGACCTATAGTAGACATAACTATTACACAAATCGCCATTGTAGGCCCTTGGAGTTCGAGTAGGGAGACCACATTTTCTAGAGAGTATATCCATAAAGAGGATTGTAGAAGTTCAGTCAAGAAAGAATGCTATCCCCAAGGTTCATCAGGGTATTTTATATCATATAGAGGGTTGGTGAAGTTTCTTACCACCTCAACCTACCCCCATGTCAGGGTGGGTTCGTTAGATATTCCATGTGTTTTAGCTGAGGTGGTACGTGCATAAACCTACACATGTTATCAACAGGGGGGAGAAGAACACTGAGGATGGTTCCACCTGTGTAGAGAACCTGGTGGTGAACAAGGATCAACATGAGAGTAATCTATGTGGACATACCATCCCCTTGTTTCATATTCTGTGGTAGTATATAAACATGTAGGAGAGTTCCTGGGAGCGGGGGAGCCAATTTCATGATCAATATCCTGAGTTTTTTTTCTTTTTGAGGAAGAAAATATTGAAGTACATAATGATGTAGAGACCTAGTCTTTTCCTCATAAGACTTTGATATATTACTTTATATATTTATAGAGATAATATCTAAGGAAACATGCAATTTCAAGGATCATTTCATTAAGAATTAATTTTATAAAAATATTAAAAATATTTTATATTTCAGGAATGCATACTCTTAAATAAAATAAGATAACTCTTAAACTATTGCTCCGATAAGAAATATGAGACCACAATTGAGTCTGTAATGCACTTTTTACCTTAGGCATGAGATAAAATGAGTCTTCTTGGGGCATTAATACTCCTCGCCCATTGGATGTATGTTCAGTGGATTAATTAATTATTAAATTAATTTATTAATTCATGTTTGACCTAGATGAAATGTTATAGATATATAATCATGTAAAAGTTTCCAGTGTAATTCTCATAATACTAGAATCACTAATGATGTTCTCCTTCCTCCTTCCATTAGAAAATAAAATCGTTCGATAATGAAACGCCTGATTAGATCTGATCCTGATGCAGTGAACATAATGGCTTCTTCTGATTGTTGGTGAAGGATTTATTCATCAATGCATCCATAATTACGGTTGGACTTATTAATTGGTGTTTTAACTATTTTTGATTAAATAGTTTGAATATGTCAACCCCTTCTATCAATCTGCGCTAAATTGCAGCCTTTATATGCACCTGAGTACCAATTAATTGGTTATCTCAACTGTTTTATAACCTTAGTTTCCTATTTTTTTATAATTGGACAATAACACTTGGAAAAAGATGTTAAAACCTATATTTCTGTTCTTTTACCTCTTTTTTATTCACATTCATCATTGGTTTGACCCTGAGGTCTGATTTTGACAGTTTCCAGGTGGTACTGAGACTGATTGGACCCCTAGATTTGTAGCGGTTTCAAGAAAGAGGAGAAGATTGATAAAACAAGCATAAATATAGGATCATGTGAGGCATGGATTATATTTTTGACGTTTTTAGATTAATAAAATAGAGTTGGAGAGGTACAATTCATATTGGTTGAACAAAGAAACCCCGAAGGACCATCGGAGATGATTTCTGGAGAGTGATGACTGAAATCTATGAATCACTACCAGATCCACTCATCACAGACAAATTTGAGGTAGGATCTATAGAAAAACCAAGTGAAAAGTCCATATATGACATGTGGATTGCAGATCTAGAATTCTTTTGAAAACCCAATGAAATTCCATGTATAATTATGAACACACAACGTGTACCCCCTTAGTAGAGAAAAATTGGGTTTTGGAGAAACTTAAGGATAACATAGCATGGAATCTCTCCAACATGATGTGTAACCAATTCTTGGTTGGAATAACCATGTGGAGGATCAAATGGGTGGGAAACCAAGTGGAAGTAAATGACCAGGTACATGGTCATGTACTCTGGAACATGGACACAAGTTTTGATACATGGACACATGGTCTGGTACATAGACACAACCAACAGGACACGACCCAATCCCGGTTATCCTGGTCACACTATAAAGTCCACCTACACAACATGTACTACTACATGGGATGGAAGCCGTGTGCTGTGCAGGGACACAACTAGGTAGTGGAGCAGGACAACTCACCGTGTGGTTCCCCTCACATGCTGTGTACCCACAATTTCTATTTTTGGAAACTTCATCCTTCTGTATCGCATTTTTTGACCTCTATTTTGGCCTTCTAGCATCCTATCCTAAGTGTTTTTCACATATAATGTGATGGTGACCTCATTTTAGGCTTTGTAGATATGATGCTAATTTTTTTTGGGAATAACACTAGGTTAGGAAACTCTCCATGATGGAAGTGATCATATAGGATCACCGGAGACTACCAAGTAGATCCACTAGTATGGTTGAGCATTCTATTACTCTACCATCAGAGTGGAACCCACTATGATCATGGGTGCAGGTCCTCTACAACTACCTTATGAGTTGAACCCCATAATGGGCCAGGTGCGGGTCTTTGATGACCAAAGTGGAACCCCCTATCGTGCTGAGGTGTGGGTCCTTGACCATTAGAGTGGAACCCCCCATTAGCATGGGTGTGAGTCCTCTACCTACTAAGTAAAAAACCCTTATCATCATAGGGTATGGGTCCTAGTGACACTAGATTAGAACACACCATCAACATGGGTGCGAGTCCTCTACGGATACTACCAGATTGAAACCCCACATCGACATGGGCGCATGCCCTATATGGAAACTACTAGAGTAGACCCCCCTTGATGCCCTAGGGTTAAGGTTATCTACTTTTTGTTTGTGGCCTATCAAATGTGCATCACAATGATGAGTCATGACTTGACTTGGATGATTACTTCTGGGCAGACACATGAGATTCTTGGAATCATTGATGAAATTTTGGAAAATTTGGATACTCTTGTTCCTGGGATTAGATGTGAATTGTAGATCCCCTTAATATCTTGTTTTCATTTCATTTAATGAGATCATATATATATATATATATTCTTCTATATCCACAACTTGTATTTGGTTACACTCTTTCTAGGAGAAGTGAATACACATAGGGCATGCCACATGATTTCTGTGTTTAGCTTTTTGTTGTTGGTTGAGTCTTATATCCTACTATCTATGGTTAATACTCAATGAGTAGTTCATCTACTAAACATGTTTATCCCATTGTGTTTGGATGAGCTTAATTTCACTCTCTTTTGGGTTTATCTATTCTCTTTCACTATATATTGCATCTATTATATTTTATTTCTTTTTGTATCTCTTATTGCCCCTCTTAATTTATCAGGGTATCCTACTGGGTATGTATATACTCACCCTTACATGAAATTTTCCCACACGTGTCATGTCTTTTGTAGGTGAGAGATAGGTCAGCTGTGACTTTAGAGGATCTTAGGGATAATGGGTTCTTGGAACACATACAATGGTTATAACTTTTAATTCCAGAGTTGGTCTCTCTTTTTGAATTTTAATTTTACAGTTTTCTCATGTTGTGACATATTTGTGGTTGGGAGTGTGTTTTTGAACTTTAATTTTCAATTTACACTACCATAATTTTTTACTATCTAGAGGTTCAAGCATTCTTGGTCTAATTTATAACAGTGTTTCATATTTTACTCTTTTCCTCAATAATTTTTCATTGAGATGGATGTGTGTGTGTAAAGGTACTTAGGAAAATCCTCCTCATGTTAGTTTTGCCTTCAGATATGGTCTCTAGCCCCCAACTTATGGAAAGGGGCTTGGGGTAGTTGTGGATCGAACTCTGGATTGGGTTGGGTCATGAAAATCTTTTGATAAATAGAAAACAAAAAGGTAGTTTTTTTATTATCCATGATCTTTCTTTGAACTAGATTATTTCTTATAAGTAGACGAATTAAATAACCCATTATTTAATTATTAATAAATAAATAATTTTGATAAAACAAAAGGAAAGATTAAACCTTTTTCAAAATATTACATTGGTTATAAGTTCCTTGAAAATGTAATAAAATATTGATAAAACAATCAAAATAGAAATGTTTTCAATTATTTAGTTTAATAAGTATTCATGGATCTATGTAAGTATTTATCATAAGCCTTTAGTTGAAACCTTTTCTCAAATTGTATGACTTGGATTCTGATCGTATGAATTCAATCTGAACAAATGACATATGCCTAATTGTATGACTTCATCTCAATCATATGAATAAGTCTCTATCTTTGTACTTTTTCTCTGATTACAAGACATTACCTCAATCATAAGTCATAAATATAAGTATTCTTGATGATCATATGACTATGTCATAAGCCTTTATTTTATTTTTAATACTTTATCTTGATCATATGACTTAATATTGATGATATAAATTTGTCTCTTATCGAAGGACGTCAACTAAATAAAAAGTCTTCAACATAAGTCTTCATGAGAATTGTATGACTCTATTATAAGGATTCTTTCTATTAATAATTCTTTAATATAATTTTAAAACTTCATTATAATTATTTCATTATGAATGTAATCCTTCATCATAATACATTATTCCAACATATATCTTTAGCATAGACTTCAAGACTTTGTAAGTATTCTAGACTAAGAAAAATTTACCAAAACTAGAATGTTGTAAGCCTTTATATACACTCTATAACTTAAATGTGTTAATTTTAGTCATTTAAAAATTTCATTATATAGAATAAAATAAGTTTATAAAAATATTTTAGAACATTATAAGATTGGTATGAATACATCAAGTAAAATCATTAGTAATAAAAATGAGAGTTTTTGTAAACATAAAAACAGAAGACAAAATGGGATATATTTGATAAAAATTATTATGAACAATATCCAAGTCTACCAAAAGTAAAAAAATTCCAAAGGGGAGTTTAGGGGAAGGAAAAAGTATTGAGGGTGAGATCAAGAGAGGATATACCAAATATTCAAGAACTAGTGAGGCTCGGTCTAGAGTTTTAGAGGATGAAATTTATGATGTTTTTGTTTAGTAAAAATAAGATTCTTAAATATAATTTATAAGTTATATAAGTATTAGAAAACTAAAATATAGGTATGGGGTTAACCTGAATATCATATATTTAATAGATATGGGAGAACTAGAAATCACAGAGTAAGTAGATACCTTTTTTGATTCTCATGAGTGAGAGTTATCTATAAAATATTATTTGAATTCAATTCACATGAATAAAAACTAGGAGCTAATGGATTTACCCACTAGAAATATAAAACATAAAAAGTATTTATTCATGTTAAAATATAAATTAAACATAAGTAAGAGGTATAATGAGAGACCAATTTCAAGGTATTTCAACTAAATGTGGGCATTGAATTCTATGAAATTTTTTCAGTAGTTAGAAATACTACCATATGAACTATGTTAATCTTGGTTACTTCAAGATGATTATATTTGGAACAAAAGGATAATATTTATTTTCATTATAAAGACATATAGAAAGAAATATATATGTAGAAACTTTATGGTTTCTTAGAAAAAAATCAGGATATGGTGTTTAGAATCAAGAAAACTCTTTATGTGTGGAAACATATACCAAGGTAGTGGAACTAGACTTTTGACTCATTTATAAATGAGAATAGTTTCATGTGGAGAAACTCAGATCAATTTTTTTTTTACCAAAAGGAGTTTGGTGATAGAAATTTCATCATTCTACTATTGTATATGGATGACATACTTATGGTGGGTCCATCAATTAAATGAATCCAGGATATAAATATATACTAGTCAAAGAAGTTTGAAATGAATGATCTAAATGAAATTAGGAAGATCTTGGGTATGAGGATTGATTTAGATAATGATACTATAAGTTTGGATTTATCTCTGAATAAGTATTTTTTTTAAAATTGATGAAAAGTTTATGATGAACATATAAAAATTTGTTTTAAATCCTCTTGCTGGACACTTAATAATATAAAATCAATAAGAAACATGAATAAAATAAGTGGAAAATCACATGGTGATAATTATATATTCTTTGGTAGAATAAATTCTTAAGAACACCATAGTTTTCACTATTCCAAATGTTGTCTAATGTACTGGGAATTGGGAGTAGTCTAATCTAAGTAAAGAACATTAGGAAGCAGTGAAGTGGAATCTAATATATCTCAATGTAATATAAGATACAACCATTTTCATAAAATTTTTCAACCAATTAGGTGGGTATATTTATGGAGACTTTGGTGAAGAAAATAATTCATGGGAAATAAAAACTTTGTATATATTTAACTTTAGTGGAACCATGATCAGTTGGATGTCGAGGATGAAAATGGTGATTGCAATCTATACAATGGAAAATGACTATGTTTTAGAAACTAATACATGTAAAGAAATGGTGTGGATAAATTTTTTGATTGAGGAACATGGATGTATCAAGGAAGATATCTCACTATGCTATGATATTCAGAGTAAAATAATTTTGGAAAAAATGTAGTGTTCTATGAGTGGACAAAGCACATCAACCAAAAACATAACTATATCAAGATGTTTCATGAATATAGAGTGATGAGGTTACAAATAATAGTTAGATGATAGAATTTGGAAGATATTTTCACCAAGACTATAGTTCATGAGAGTTCGAGGCAACATTGTTCCTTGACCAAACTTGGGTGAATGGAAGGGAATAGAGAAGAAGCAGTGCGTGTAATGGAAATACAAAAAGGTGTGTTTTCTAAATATTCGTAGGATTTTGTGGATTTTTTGGATTAATATTAAAGTGATATATTATCATTATTTTGAATAATATTCAATTAATAGAGTATTTTCACTATAAATAGGAACTTTATAGATCTCTTAGTCCTTGTTAGAGAAACAGTAATAGTCTTCTGTGTATGTTAGTTTGGTTGGTGGAAGCTCATGGACTTATGCTGGTTTCTTAATGTGCCAAATAAATAGAAGTTTATTAAAAGTTTCATTAAATTTAATAAATAATTTTATACATTTTAATCACTCTTATAATGAATGATATGTGAAATAGTGTAGTTTTGGAAGCACTATTCGACAATCGATGATTAATAGTCAGATCGGGGAAATGAATATAGAGTTGGTGCAAATGAATGACTGGGTGGGGACCTCTATAAAAGGTAGGTGGGACCACTTTTCTTGAGGGTTAAATATTTTGTATGAGTTAGTAATATATATGGATTTTTAGTCATAGGAGATTGAACCTTTATATTTATGAAGAAATAATAAATTTTGATGCTTCTCCCTATGAATGTAGGTTGAAAGTTCGAACCATGTAAACAATTTGTTGTATCCTTTTAAATGGTTTTTTTTCATTTTTATTCCATTTAAATGTTTAGTTACCAAGAGTGAAACAATTTAAGTATGTTCCAGTCAATGCAGTGAATCAGGTGAGAGAGTCTATTCCTAGTTCCAGTACAATGATGTTGTAAGGATCCACTTTTTGTGATATGTTTCCACCATTGTGATTATCTGGTGACTTAAACTTATGGTGTGTAAAGTTAATAATGGGTTTTTAACATTATTATCCTTCATTTTAATTTATCTTATTATTCTACCTCTTAATAATTATAATTTATTATACTAATAAATTATAAATAAGATCATTAAAATTCTATAATAATGATTCTTTAGTAAATTTACTACATAATCTTACTCATCTAGTAATTATAACATGTTCTTGTTTATGTATGTTTAACAGTCTAAATAGATAATTCTATAAAATTTTATCATGGATTGTTTCTAAAAACATAAAAACTAGAAATATATTATATTAAGATATAAATTATTATTTTTTGATTATTTAATTGTAATATTAATATTTAACTCTTTATTACTATACCACCTTTTGTTCATTAAAAATACCAAAACAAGTCCGTTATGGGTTTAATGTTTAAAAATAATTCTTAAAAATCCCATATAATTAACCTTGATATTTATACATCATCATATAATTTTTTATTTTTTATTTAATATTTTATAGATTATTAACTTAAGAACATGGAATGATGACTAAAGTCATTATATTGAAACAAATAAGGTACGATTAAAACTTGTAACAACTTCTTATCATTATAAAAAAATGAATGAATATAAAATATAAATATTAAAGTTAATAAATAGGAGTAAGGTTTTAAAATATATGTTTAAGGAGACTATGATTACTATTAATAAAGCTAGAGTAAGTCCGAGAAAGTAAGAATCCAATATATGGGTTTTTGTTAACTCAATTTCTTTTCATTAAGTTATAATAAATTTTTTGAACATTATTTTTATAAGTTGGATACATTTTAACATATATATATTTTTTATTTTTCCAGATCATATGATTATAGAGATTTTAATTTCATTCTCATAATCACATTTTCAATTGATTCTTAGACATTTTAATATGGATTGTATGTGATTCTCATCTCAACTTCCCTTAATTGACATGTGTTCCATATTCACCACTTATTTTAATTTTTTTGGTGCATATAATAGAAATGGATTTATTTTACCTTCATTTTAATATAATTATAGTTATTTAAATGTCTACAGTTGGTTTTTTTTATTTCAATGGATTCTATTCAAAATTTACCCAAGCTGTAGGGGTTTCTAGTCCCATATCACTTTCAGATCAAGATTATCTATGTTCTATTTACTATTTAGAATTTTTTTTATTCTTTATCACTTAAAACTCATTTATTTTCTCATATTTTTATTTCTATGATTTAAAATTCTTCCAACCATTTCACCTCCTTATGATTCACAAATAAACAAAAAGGTTTGTTTTAAGAGGGACTGACCTTATCACTTAATTTCAGCTGGGTATCTTTATCTTAGATGTTCATATTATTTGTTTTGTTGTATAAATTCCCTTATATAAAATTTAATTATTTTTATGGTAATTTGATTTTTTATTTTTCCTACATCACAGTAGCTTGGAAGTAATCTTTTTATAAGTTTCTACATGATTCATTTTGTATTAATATGACTTTCTTTACAAATGTGTGAAAAGAACCTTTTTTAATGATTTAAACATGAAATTATCTTGCCACATCTTTATTTAGTTTTTAAATAATATTAATCTTTAATTTTTCTCGGTTTTACAAATTAATTTCTATTCCCATTAATTTATAAATTGTTTTCTTTTAAAATAAAAGTTATCAAATGTAAATAATATTTTATTTTATTAATAAATTTTATTTTATAATGTTATTATAATATATTTTTTTTCAAATATTAAAATATATTAGAATGTTTAATATATTTTACTTTGAATATTACTTAATGATACCAACCATTTTATTTCTCTCTATGTATTATAATTATGTTTTCTGAAATTATTTATGAAACCCATTTATTTCTCACAGGTTAATTATGATATAAATAAACTGTGAATGTTCTCATATGGAACACATATTTTTGGATTCTAATTATGTGATAGGATTTAATGTAATTATATATCAATTCATTGGAATTATTAAAGATTTATATCTCTTGATATGACTTACAAGGGACCAGGAGTAAACAAAATTCTCCATGGAACTCTTTCCACTATCTGATGACGATGTTGGCAGTGAGACTTGACATAATAGATGACTTTATGTGATTATGTATGTACCACGATATTATGACAAATTATTATTCCTATGTTATATTTTTATGGATCATGATTATTGACTCATGTTTTCACACCCATATGTCTCATTTATGAGGATTTTTCCAAAATCCTTATGTTATGATTAATGACTTATAAATCATGTTTTATTGAGTAATATTTTCTTATATTATTTTTATGTACCATGTTTACGTTCTCATACCCACATGATTATATTATTCCCAATTATGATATTTGATTATTATTGGTTATGTTTAACCCTACTAGGCATTTGAGCTCAACCCTTCTAATGTTTATATTCTCGAAGAAAAGGAAGAAGAGTATTATGTATGAAATATCAAGAAAGGTATCAAGTGTGTAATGTGTGGATAATTTTATAGAGTATGTTATTGAAATATATTAATATATGTAATTCCTAATTTAATAGGAAAAAATTCCATTTTGTGGAAAAAGATATGGCTTTTGTTAGGTGATCTTTTTTCCTAATTCTCTAAAACTATAAACCTAAAAGGTATTGGATATGTAAGTGATGTAATATTTTGTATTGATTTGATAATTATGGATGGATAATTTTGGGATATCATATTTGGTAGCAATTCTAGAGTGTGTTTTATAAATCATGTTAATTTATTGATTAATGGGGTTTTAATGCGTGTTTAATGAGTTTTAAAGGTATGATTAACGAGTGTATAAATGAATACAATATATTTATAGTGAAGATTTATTTTTGGGGTGTCTAATTAAAGGTTATGGTTCAATTATTACTTTTATTCTTCAATATATCTCTTAATTTCATCAATTATTCAGGATTTGGATATTTCATTATATATAATAGAGGATTAAATTTACCATGTTTAGGTATTGAATGATTAATTCTCTTGGTTGTATTTTTTATCTATATGAATTCAAGAATGTAATATTTTTATACGATTAAGAAGGTGGCTATTATCACTTCTAATATTTAGTTCTTTTTTATATTTTATTAATTGAGTGTGTTCTATTGAGAACATTATGAACTAATATCATGGGAAATTATGAATTTTCAAAAAATGGTGATTTTTTTCTTAATTAAATTTGATGGGAAATTTTGGGGATTTATAACCATTATATTTGGAATATAAGTTTGGTATTTTTCCATCAATCATTAATTTTGTAAAATAATTGTTGTTCATTATTAGATATTATGTGTAGAATATTTTTTATAGTATATATTTAATAATAAAAATAATGGAAACTATAGAACAATTTCACTTAGTGCATGAAATATCACTATATTATTTTATATTTTCTTATATTTTATATTATACATATAATTGTTATATTTTTTTTAAAATTTGTGCAGATTCCCATTATATATGTTTATACTATAACAAATTCTTGACTTCCATAAATCATTTTTTAATTTATATTATGATATTTATTTATTAGTAGAGTTATTTATAAAAGTAAATTTGAAATTATTTTTTATTATATAATTACTTATATTATATAATTGAAATTTGGAATAGGTGATAATGATTTGTAGTTATATTAATTAAAGTAAAATTAGTGATGAATATGAGGAATGATTCAATATATTTTTTGGAATTTTCTAAAAAAAGTGTTTTAAACAATGACATATTTTCCCCATGTTTGAAAAGTATAAATATGAAAAAGTTTAAAAGTAGACAAAAAAATATCATTTAATTTTTATTGTATTTAATCCAATTTACCATCCTTGGATTTGTAATTGTAAAATTAATAATAATTCACAATCTACTGATGATAAATATTTTCAAGATGATATGTCTGATCAAATTAAAGAAATGATTCATGATAACGGAGTATGGGAAATTGAGAAAGAACCAATGATCGAGCACTTATAAGGTGATTTCAAAAAACCATTATATCCAGGATACATGAAAATTTTGGTTTTATCAATGATTTTAATACTGATTTACTTGAATGCCAGAAATGGATAGAGTGATAAAAGTTTTATATAGTTGATATAACTGTTGAAATACATATTTCATGAAGAAAAATATATACGAGATTCACATTATAACATGAATAATATATTTTTCCTGATGGGTATGGAATATAATAATATACATGCTTTCCAAAATGACTATGTTATATATAAGAAGGAATATGAAAGTTATTCAAAGTGTCCTAAATGTGGGAAATCATGGTATAATTTGAAATAGAAATCACATATTAATTTAGTAAGTACCTGTAACACCACAAGATTCCATGGTATGTTTCCCTTTGAATAATGCAATAGCTCGCATTGTACACAACTTCAAGATTCTAACACACCGAGACCAATAAAAATATCTGTTATGAATATTAATACCCAATTTTTAAAATTTTATGAATTTTATCTTTCAAAATGGACTTAATTTCTGGATTATGAGTATCAAAATTAGTTTAGGGTGAATTTTTGGTATTTTTCTATAAACATTCAGTTTTTGATGAATAGTGATAATTACTAAATTTTAATTAAAACCAACTTTTTTAATCAAAATAATTAATAGTAATAAATTATGAATTTGAATGGTTTGGATGTATAATTAGATTATATTTTTATCATTTAATAAAATTTAGGTCATTATAAGTAATTTTACATTTAAATTTGACATAAACAAGTGTCAATCTTTTGATAGTTATTATTTCATGAAGACACGCTTTTTGTTTTGAAAACGGGAATTAATTTTAAATTAATTTCTGCCACTTCTGTATTTTGAATTTAGAAAAATGGATTCCACATTTTGAATCAATAGGTCCAAATTGTGTAAATAGGTAACTTTAATTTTTATACATTTTGAATAATTACTTCGGTAAATAATTTTTTTACCATGGTTAAAGGGTAAATCCGGTAAATAAGGGTAAAAACTTAATATTATAATAATATTAAATTACCCAAAAATGTGTTATAAACCTATTGGTTGATACATATCTGACCATGAGCATCATTGGTTCGATTTTGGGACCCCATGGAGCCACTTGTAAGTGATAATGACACTTTATATTAATTAAGTTAAAGTAAATACAAAAATGACATAAGAATATATCTTTTAGAAAAACAATTTTTACATAGGGTTATATATTTTATATTTTATACTATAAATATTCATTATAAATCTAAAAATATTTCCTATATAATGGGAATTTATTTATAATTTTTAGATATGTAATAATTAAATTTATTTATGACACAATAATGATGAAGTATTTTCTTTTTTAATGAAAGAATCAAATAATTGGTATTATAAAATTTAAAATAAATATAATTTGAAGGTTTTGATGACATAAAAAATTTTTATTGGTTAATATGACATTTTAGTATTACTTAAATGATTTTTTTTCGAATTAATAAAGTTTTTAATACTTTAACAAAAATCAATTATTAAATAGTTTCAAAATTGATATAAAGGAGTTTTTAAAACAAATATTATATTATTAATTGATATTCTATTTCTAAAAATTTATGGTTCAGACAAAAGAATTATATAATGATAGGTGTATAATTAGTGGACCACTTGGGGGTTGATTGGAAGTACATAGTAAGTTTATTAACTATATAATATAAAAATACAAAGAGACATGGTAAATGTCAAACTATTTAACTAAGAGTTAAATAAAAAAGTTAAAGTTAATATAGTGACCCAAACCTATATAAAACCTATTGGTTGAGTGATTTTAGACCTATACCCACCTTAAACATTAAATAATATACTTTGGATCCATTAGAAAACGAATATGAATTTATTATAAAATAACATTTCTAGCTTTTCTTAAGGTGCCCCTCAACCCTCTTATAAAAGGGGACTCTCCCTTCTCTCAATTTCACACCTTCAAAGCCTTTTGGATCTGCCAAAACCTACCCAAATATTCTCTCAAATTCCATCACTTCAACCTAGAGGCCTTAGTTTGATCAGAAATCCAACCTGAGGAGCCCTTTTGATCAAATCAAAATGAAGAACCCGAAGAAGAGGTAATGTTTTCACCACCCTCTTTCAAGTTCCTTTCTTCTTCCACTTATTCTCTATTTGTTATTTCCATTAAAAAATAATAAATCCAGTATCTTATATATACTGTGATGTTATTATAAAAATTGTACAACCATATTCAGTATTCTATCCATCCTTTGAATGACATGTCACCATACGTGCGTACATACGGCTTACCGTCTCCATGTCGGGGTGTAATTGTTATTAAAAACATTATTATTTGGATGGGTATGATAATGATGTGTAATTTAAGTAAATAATAAATATAACATGATAATTATTCTGTATATATTATACAACATCCAATTATATATTATTTTAATATCAAAATAATGATATTGTCGCACGTGCGTGCGTACGGACTGCCGTCTCCACGAACGCAATGAGATTCATTCCCCATCGTATCCATTCAAGACTAATTTTCATTTTATGATTTAAAAAATGTTTAAGGACTTGATATCATTCTGGATATGAATAATATACAACCTATGCATAACAAACATGACTTATGTAACAAAACATATAAAAGAAAACGAGTAAGTGAACACCCGAAATGACGATAATACTAAAATATTATTAACAAAGCAATATTAAAAGATCATATTTGATATCATATTTATGTATATTATTATTGTATAATGTAATAAAAATGATTTAACTATTATAAAGGAGGTTAACCTTCCCTCAACCATGGAAAAGTACAAGGTAAGGGTTTATTTCACAATCTCTTCATTATCTGAGGTTGTTTATACGTAATTATCAACTCGGACCTCTTCATCATCCACATCCATGTTTCTTAAAAATGAATTTCAAAACATTTTTACTAGTTACTAGACTGTGGGTTAAAGTAATTTATACCATTTTTTGACTTTTTTTAATATTTTTATAAAGGAATCTTTCCGTCGTTTTCCAAATAAAGTACTTTTTAACATTTTCGACAAAATTAAGGTAAGAATGTCTTTTTTTTAACTTATACGGCGGGTGTGGCTATTTTCCACCATTTTAAAATCATCAAAGCTTCCCTTGGAAGCTTATAAGAATATTTTCAAATTAAATGTTTTAATTATGTGGATTTTAAATGATTTAAAAAAAGAGATATTTCTCTCAAATAGTTTTGATTTCATCTATGTCAACATCCTTTGATGGATTTTAAACTTATTTGAAGTTGATTTATTATGATAGAAAACTTCCATATTTTATTGAAGGTTTTGTGATATGTTTGACAGTGGATGTGTTATTTTTATACCATTCACGATTTATGGAGAAAGTATTGACATTTCATATGCTAGTTTTAATATGAATGTTTATGTTATGTTTAAACCTGTTCATATGAGGAATGTATTAGACTTAGTAAGTGTCGGTTTGAGCCCTCTATAGATCCTCGATGCATCATTAGGTCTCATGATACAAACTAGTGTCTTGGAGAAAGGCCTTGACCAAATCTTATTTGTAGTCTTGGCATAAGGCCTTGACTATGTGGTTATGATAGTCTAGCATTATGCATTCTATCATTATGAAAGTGGTTATTGATATTGCATGTGATTATTTGATTAGTAGAATATCCATGTGAATAAGTAAATGGAATTATTTCATTTTATTTCTGCCATATTATTCTGAAGTTCAAGTTTAAAAGGCTTTTGTTTTAGTTATACATTGCCTTAAATGTTTATGCTTATTTATGAAAGTTTCCTCTATATTGTTATCCTTACTGGGCATCTGAGATCACCCCTTTCTATGTTTTATTTTTCCCAGGATGTGAAGAAGTATTTTATAAATGACCTACAGGGATAGTATGAGGGGATTTGAGTGTGGTATATGGAGACAAGATGTTGTTGTAGTTTTTCACTTTATGATGTAATGTAAACTTTATGAATGTATCTAGTGATTCCAAGGCTACTAAACTAATCAGTCTTTCGAGACTTGATCTTTTGTGATCATACCAGTGTTATGTAATAATGCACTGACTCTAGGTAACTGGGGTCGGGGCGTTAAAGTTTGTATCATAAGAAGTTTAGTACAAACCTTAAAAGCCATATTTAGATAAACAATGATTAGAGAACATATCCCTAAGATAGACTTTGATGATTAGTATATAAGAACTTCCTAGAATTTTGGTATTGTAAAGATTTTGTGATTTTTTTGAGCAATACATCTCTGTATGGATATGAGCAGGTAGAGGCGGCTCTGAAACATATGTACCTAGGGGTAAAACCCAAAAACACCGCTTTAATATAGACTCTAGTGGGAACTAGTGCACAGCAACCGGCCTTGCTGCAGTCTTGGTTACGACACTCCTGGGGGATATGCTTAGGATAATTATCATTTTCTTTGTGAACCATTATTAAGGGTTTATGATTATATACTTCCTCAAAGAAAACATTTTTTTTATGATTATGGATTATATCTATAAATAGTTCAATTTATGTTAAGTGTTTTACAAGTATGGAATTATGTAATTTGATTCATAAACTGATCTAGTTTATGATATTGTTTAGAAATGGAGCCTAGTAGAAGGAATGAAAACCGTATCAATGCACGCACTCCATGTAGGTATTTCCATCTTGCTCAAGATAATTACAGTGGAGCTGGTGATGCAACTGGTGCTGATCAGCTAATCACCATACTGGGACAACTCACTCAGGTTATGAATAATAACCTTACCCGTATGGAGCACCCAGATCCACAACGTGGAGGATCAATGTTAAATCGCTTCATGAGGAAACAAACACCAACATTCAATGGGAGTAAAAACCCACTAGTAGATGAGAAATGGATAAATTCCTTAGAGAAAATATTCCATGCCTTGGGGAGTAGTGTAAGGGAAAAAGTTATCATGGAAGTTTACCGCCTCACTGGAGATGCTGACCAATGGTGGTCATTGATTCAAAACAAAAAGGAGGATGATGAAGTATCAAATATGGAATGGATGGAGTTCAAAGATATTTTCTTAGAAAAATACTTTCCTCATGACTATCGAGAAGATATGGAAAGACAATTTCTGAGTCTGAGACAAAAGGAGGATGAGAATGTCGCAACGTATGAGGCTAACTTTACAAGGTTAGCGAGGCATGCAACAGATTATATACATAACCCAAGGAGTAAGATTGATCATTTCTTTTATGGGTTAAAACCATTTCTCTTTCAAGAATTAGTCGCACAATCCTCCCCGTCGTACGAAGATATTGTCTCATGTGCTATCAAGATAGAAAAGGAATTCTCTATGTCTTATGACTTTAAAGAAAAGAAAGTGAAGAAGAGATCTTCTTATCACTATATGAATGGAAATAAAGGGAAGAAGGGAAAAGTTGAATATCCATCCTGCAGTAAATGTGGGAAGAAACACCCTGGTACTTTCTTGAAGGGAATGAGAGTCTGTTACAAGTGTGGTGAAAAAGGCCACCAAGCTTATGATTTCAAGGGGAATAAAGAAGATATCGATGTTCAATGATACAATTGAAGGGAGATGGGACATTATGCAACTGAATATCCTAAGATTCAGGGGAACTTACCTCAGAAAAGGCCAAGGGATCAAGGCCAAGCTTATGCTATCAAAACTGATGAGGTAGAAGCTCCGAAAGACGTGGTGGCTGGTAATTTAATGGTTTCCTGAATTATAGAAAATGCTTTATTTGATTCTAGATCATCGCATTGTTCCATATCTTCCTAGTTTGCTAAGAAAATTAGATATTTACAATTTGATTTAACAAGGGAGTTGTCAGTCAAAACTTCTAAGGGAGGTACCATTGCAACAAAGTTTTATGAATCAGTCCCCATTAGAGCACACAAATGTTCTTAATCTTATGATCTCATCATCATACCCATGATTAAATTTGATATAATCCTCGATATGGATTGGATTTCGGACCATGATGTAAAGATTTATTGTAAGAAGAAGGAGGTTACGATTTTTGATGATGATGATAAAGAACACCTTATCTTTAGAGAAGAATTGTCACCACTTGATTATTATCTAGATCCACCCCCAATATCTCAACTAAATTCAATTATCAGGGAGGAAGAGAATGAAATAACCGTGGGTGAGGAAAGGAATGTTAAAATAGGGGATGTAACTATTGTGAAAAATTATGTAGATGTGTTTCCGAAAGATTTACCTAGACATCCTACAGAACAAGAAATTGAGTTTTCCATTGATTTAATTCCCGGTTCAAGGCCTCTATCGAAGACCCCTTATAGAATGGACATTGTTTAATTAGTTGAACTAAAGAAACAACTATAGGAATTGAGTAATAAGGGATTTATTTGACCTAGTGTTTCTACATGAGGAGCCCCTATCCTTTTTGTTAAGAAGAAATATGGATCTATGAGGTTATGTATCGACTATAGGGAAATCAATGCTATTACAATAAAGAACAAGTATCCCCTACCTCGCATTGATGATTTATTTGACCAACTACATAGAGCTCAATACTTTTCAAAGATTTACCTTCGATATGGATACCATCAGTTGTGGGTGAATAAGGAAGAAATTCCAAAGACAGCATTTCAAACCTGGTACGGGCATTACGAGTTTACAGTAATGCTTTTTGGATTGACTAATGCACCCTCTGTATTCATGGATTTAATGAACAGAGTTTTCAAGGAATATCTTGATGATTTTGTAGTGGTATTTATTGATTATATATTAGTATACTCCAAAATATATGAAGATCATGAAAATCACTTGTGCATTATCCTGGAGAATCTTAGAATACATGAATTATATGGGATGTTTAGGAAGTGTGAATTTTGTCTTTAGGAGATTTCTTTTCTTGGACATATTATCTCTAAGGATGGAATCTTTGTTGATCCTTCTAAGATGAGAGCTATCCAAGAATGGCCAACATCAACGAGTATAACTGAGGTATGTAGTTTTATTGGTTTAGCAGGTTATTATCAGTGTTTCATCCAGAATTTTGCCCGATTGTATAACCCATTAACAAAGATCACACGTAAAAGGGGTTAAATTTTTTTGGACAAAAGATTGTGAAGAATGTTTTGAATAACTGAAGATAAGATTAGTCAATTCTCCTATCTTGACTCTACCATCGGGGAATGATGGGTTTGTTATTTATAGTGATGCTTCGAAGAAAGGACTTGGTTGTGTCCTTATGCAGAATGATAGGGTTATTGCCTATGCATCACGCCAGCTGAAAATTAATGAGAAAAACTATCCTAAACACGATCTTGAGTGAGCTGCTGTAATATTTTCTTAGAAGATATGGAGCCATTATATCTATGGTAAAAAATGTGAGATATATACCGATCACAAGAGTTTGAAGTATATTTTCTCATAGAAAGAACTCAACATGAGGCAAAGAAGATGACTTGAACTACTCAAGGATTAAGATTGCATGATAAACTACCACCCATGGAAGGAAAAAAAGGTGGCAGATGCTTTGACTAGAAAGGATCATGGAGTTTTGAACAAGATGAGAGTTGAAAGGGATCCTATTTTCATGGATCTAGTAAAGATGGACATGGGAATAACCATGGAAGGTGAAAAATCAATGCTTTTTCAAATGGTTTCCAAAAAATCTTTACTATAAAGGATTAAGAGTTCTCAGACCGATGATGCAGAATTTCAAAAGAAGATTAAAACTGTGAATGATTGGAGATTGAGTGACTTTTTGTATGAAGAAGGAATTATGAAATTTGTGAAGAGACGTTGTGTTCATGATATACCTATTCTAAAAATAGAATTGATGGATGATGCTCATAGTTCCAATTTATTTATACACCATGGGAGCACCGAAATGTATAGAGATTTGAAGGAACATTTTTTGTGGGACAACATGAAGAGAGAGATTGCTTATTTTGTGTCAAGATGTATGGTTAGTCAACAAGTGAAAGCTGTAAGGCAACATCCTGGAGGAGTGATGCAACCTCTTCCCATACCTGAGTGGAAATGAGATAATATTACGATGGACTTTGTCATGGGGCTACCAAAGACTTCTAGAAGGAACGATGTAATATGGGTCATTGTTGATCGTCTTACTAAGTCAGCACATTTTCTTGATATAAGAGAAGATCTACCACTTGAATGTCTAGAAAGACTATATATTAATGAAGTTGTGATACTTCATGGAGTACCCCTATCAATTTTTTCTGATTGTGATCCCTGTTTTACTTAAAGATTCTGGAAAAGTCTTCAAA
The DNA here is from genome assembly GCA_963277665.1 of Viscum album. Classification (NCBI taxonomy): domain Eukaryota; kingdom Viridiplantae; phylum Streptophyta; class Magnoliopsida; order Santalales; family Viscaceae; genus Viscum; species Viscum album. Next base: position 432,987,919 of record OY728141.1, on the reverse strand, counting down.
AAGACATGGATACTAAACTTCGTTTGAGCACTACCTACCACCCCCAAACTGATGGACAATCAGAACGGACTATTCAAACCTTTGAACACATGTTGATATCTTTCTCACTTAACTTTTAGGGTATGTGGGATCAATATTTACCTCTGGTGGAATTTTCCTATAACAATAGCTTCTATTCAAGTATTCAGATGTCACCATATGAAGCGTTATATGGAAAGAGATGTCGCACACCAACCTGTTGGGATGAAGTTGGTGAAAGAAAACTTATAGGCCCAGAACTAGTGGAGGAAACGATGGAAAATGTGAAGGTAATCCCAAACAACATCAAAGCAGCTCAAAGTAGGCAGAAGATCTATGTTGATAACCGAATGAAGGATTTGGAATTTCAGGTAAGAGATCATGTTTTCTTGAAGGAATATCCATGGAAGGGTGTTATACGTTTCGGTAAGAAAGGAAAATTGAGTCCCAGGTACATCAGACCTTTCTAAATTATCAAACTAATTGGGGCTGTAGATTACTGTTTGGCAATAACGCCAAATCTCTTCAAAGTTCACGATGTGTTCCACGTATCACTGTTGAAAAAATACATGCCTGACCCAACGCATGTACTCACCTATGAGGAAGTAAAACTAGAACCCGATCTATCTTATTGTGAAGAGCCTGTCAGGATTCTTGATACAAGAGAACAATTGCTGAGAAACCGGATGACTCGTCTGGTTAAAGTTTTATGGAGAAACTATAATATGGAAGAGGCAACGTGGGAACCTGAGGAACTTATGATGAAGAACCACCTGAGTCTTTTTATGCAGTAATATTATAGAAATTTTGAGGAAGAAATTATTTTGAGGAGGGGACAATGTAACACCACAATCTTCCATGATACGTTTCCCTTTGAATAATTCAATTTCTTGCATTGTACGCAACTTCGAGATTTTAACACACCGCGACCAATCAAAATAGCTGTTATGAATAGTAATACCCAATTTTTAAAATTTTATGAATTTTATATTTCAAAATGGACTTAATTTTTGGATTTGGAGTATTGAAATTAGATTAGGGTGAATTTTTGGTATTTTTCTTAAAACATTCAGTTTTTGATGAATAGTGAAAATTACTAAAATTTAATTAAAAACAACTTTTTTAATCGAAATAATTAGTGGTGATAAATTATGCATTTGAATGGTTTGAAAGTATAATTAGATTATATTTTTATCATTTAATACAATTTAGGTCATTATAAGTAATTTCACATTTAAATTTGACATAAACAAGTGTCAATCTTTTGATAGTTATTATTTCATAAAAACACCCTTTTTGTTTTGACAACGAGAATTAATTTTAAATTAATTTCCGCCACTTCTATGTTTTGAATTTAGAAAAATGGATTCCATATTTGGAATAAGAAGTTATAAATTTTGTAAATAGGTAACTTTTATTTTTAGACATTTTGAATAATTATTTCAGTAAATATATTTTTTACCGTGGTTAAAGGGTAAATCCGGTAAATAAGGGTAAAAAATAATATTATAATAATATTAAATTACCCTAAAACATGTCCGAACCCTATTGTCTGATACATATCCAACCATGGGCATATTTGGGTATATTTTGGGACCCCATGGAGTCACATGTAAGTGATAATGACACTTTATATTAATTAAGTTAATGTAAATACAAAAATGACATAAGCATATATCTTTTAACAAAACAATTTTTACATAGGGTTATATATGTTATATTTTAGACTATAAATATTAATTAAAAAGATAAAAATATTTCCTACATAATGGTATTTTATTTATAATTTTTAGACATTGAATAATTAAATTTATTTATGACACAATAATGATGCAATATTTTATTTATTAATGAAAGAATCAAAAGAATGATATTATCGCTCGTGCGTACGTACGGAATACCGTGTCCACGAACGCGATGAGATTCATTCCCCATCGTATCAATTCAAGACTAATTTTCATTTGATGATTAAAATTAATGTTTAAGGACTTGATATAATTATAGATATGAATAAGATACAATTTATGGATAACAAACACGGCTTATGTAACAAAACATATAAAATAAAACGAGTAAGTGAACACCCGAAATGACGATAATACTAAAATATTATTAAAAAAGAAATATTAAAAGATTATATATGATATCATATTTAGGTATATGATTCTTTTATAATGTAATAACAATTATTTAACTATTATACAGGAGGTTAAACTACCCTCGACCTAGGAAATGTACAAGGTAAGGGTTTATTTCACAATCTCTTCATTATTCGAGGTTGTTTATACGTAATATAAATGTTATATTTTATAAGTTTTTTTATAATAATGATCATATTAATAATTTTAATACTTATATTTTAGAAATTAGGATATATCATTAATATTTCGAATCCAAGAAATATATACCATAATAATTTATCTCATGGATGAAATACATTATTGGAAGAAAAAATGATGACTGAAAAATTTCAAAAAAATGAGAGTCGAGTCTTCAGTCTCCATAGAGGTTGACCCCCCCTTCTAGACATGAAAAATGGAATAGAAATTTTAACACCCCATGATTTTAGGATATATTTCTATTTAAATATTTTTTCCTTTGATAGCTTTCTTTATATGTAACCCTGAGTCTAAAAGAACCATGATATAATATACCTTTATAATCTAGACAACAGATTAGAGGGTATGAATGAGAATAAACACCTAATAGAATATATGTATAGTGGTCATACTTTATAAAAATATGTTAATTAATTTTTAGGAATTACGTATTCAATTTTTAGTGAATTCATTTTATTTTTTAATATTGTTTTTCAAAAAAAATTTGTATTAAATTTTATGAGAATATATTATAATTAATTTCTTCCACTTTTTGAAATATTATTTTATAAAAATGATATCAATTTTTAAAACAAAATATTAAAATTTTATTATTGGGAAATTTTGGTATTTGTTTGAAAAGATTAATATTTCAGTGAACAATAAAAAAATTTCAATTTTATAGAAAATTGTCTCTTCCATTCAATTATTTAAAAAGTACCATTTTTTTTAATTAATTATAAAATTTAAATAGTTTATTTTTATTAATCATAATCTAATTAATTTCATTGGAATCGAAATTATGCTTATTTTTGATATAAAAAACATTTTTATAATTAAAAAAACATTATTATGAAAAATCACTTTTCATCACAATTTTTTGGTTTATTATAAAATTAATTTCAACCCTTTATTGAGATTAAATTTAGTAAAATAGATTTGATTTTTGGATTAAAAATTATTTATATTATATAATCAATTTAACATATTTTTTGGTTATTTTGAATAGTATTTGAGGTAAAAATTCAATACTACAATAAAGGTTAAAATTGATTAATGAGGGTATAAACTAAAGATATATAGATTAAAATGACTTAAAAACTTATCTAAATAATATTTTATAAATATATTTTGGTTTTATATCATCATATATTTTAACTTGATCCCATTTGGATATATTTGGCTTATGTAAGACATTCTTGTATTTTAGTCTTCTGGAAAATTTCATGTGTGTTCTCTCTATCCCTTATAAAATTATACCACCTATCCTATATTCATCAAACTTATATCTTAGAAAATACCTACCATAATAAATTCCTAAAAACCCTCCATACTTTCAATATGTCATGTTTTAATCATAAAATCATCCTTTTAATCCTTAAGGTGTAATCCAAAAGAGGTTTCTCAATGAAAAGGTAAAACTCTAAATTGAGAACTTTAAATTTTATTTCTTATTATACCTTATATAAATATATGTTATCAATTATAAAATATAAAATAGAATATATTAAATATAATTAATTATTATAATTATGGATCAACCATTTTCCACCACTTTTCCATTAATTGGTAAATTAAATTATCACTCTTGTCTATATGTCGACTACAACATCCTCATAGTGATATTATACATTTTCCATCACCACTATTAATTATTGGTTATTGTAATGTATTAAATGTTTATATATGATATATATGAAATAATAATTCCTTTTAAATTATAATATATTATATAATTTCTTACATTTTCATTCGTTTGAAAATGAAAAACGTCACTCGTGTGTGTGTGTGGAATACCACCTCCACATAGCGATGTGATTCATTTTTAATCACCAATCTATATGAATAATTATAAAAATTTATATGATGAATAAATAGGATAATTATTTCATTATTAATATTATAGATATGATCAAAACATTACCAAGTGAAAGTGTTGGAACTATCCAACTAAATCATGCATGGATAACAGATGATTTTTCACTGGAATGTTTGTTTTAATAAAGAAATTATTAATAAAAGGATAATTAGAAAATATAAATATATTATACATATTAATTTATGTATGAATATAGTTATATAATATATTTATAACAAATCTATCTTTATGATATAAAATATTTAAACACTTAGGAAGAAAGAATAAACTATTGCTAATATTTTATGTTACAATCTCATTTATTTTCAAGATTATCTGTGCAAAATTTTCATTGAGAGAAATTATATGATTATTATCATTTAATAAAAATATATTATACTATTTTTATCCATATAATTTCTATGTATTAATACCATTTTCCTCTCCTTTTCACTTAAAATGACTGAGAATTTTTTTAAAGAAAATTCAACCTTATTTCTTCTTTGGTTGATGAACTTTTTCTTCCATGTCCATGCTATTAAAAATTGTTTTCTGGAAATATTAACCTACACATGAAATGTTTTTAAAAGTTAATTTTTATTACCTTTTAATTTATTTAATAAGGTTTAATATGTATCTTATTAAAGAAACATATTCTAAACAAGTCATTTTTTATCTTTTTGGAGAAGCGTGAAAAGAATGTTTTCTTTTAACCTATATGAAAAGAACAGATTTTCTCACCAACATGAGCATTATTTTCTATGAAACTTAATTTAAATGTTTCCATGATTATTTTAAAATAATTTAAATTTCTTTATATTTCAGTAATTTATAGTTAAAATTTTATCAAAAGAAAATAATATTTTTCTCATGTTTTCAAAGAAAGGATCAAATATTTATTTAAATGTATTTTTTATCTATGTAAGAATCCTTTAAGAAATTTTATTCTTCACTAAGGTTATTATCTTACAATAAACCCAAATTTATTTCTATTTTTGGAATATGATGATGATTATTTATGGATGATTCTATAAAACCTATTTCTTTCCTACAATTTAATTAAGTTATGGTGACAACTTTATTATACCCATTTATTTTCAACAGGTTACGATATGATGAAATTAAGAAATGTTAATGAAACACATTTTTTTACGTGGTTTATGATATAATTATAAGTTGATATTATGGTATTATTAATGTTTTATAATCACATGAAACACATATTTATGGATTTAATTATGTGATGGATGGTACCAGAATTATATCTCACTCCAATTTATTTGATGAACATGGATATCTCATGATATAATAATTGCTATAATGGTGAGTGGACCTAGTTCAGCAAGGGACTCCATCCACAGTGATAGTCTTGGGAGTAAACCCTGACTATGGTAATTATGGAATGGGGAGTAACCCGAATCTACTATGATAGAATTGGCAGTGAGACTTTACTAAGGAAAAGATTTGTTTTTATAATGTGTTTTTCATAAACTTATATCTTATTTTAATGATAGGTTATCATTGTCCATGATTGATTACTGATGATTCCACACACTTATGAATTAAGTATTTTTATATTAAAAATTCTTATAATATGATTAATGATTAATAATATTTGACTGACTAGGTATGATTATTGTAGGTTATGATGTTATTATTATATTATTATGCTTATTTGATGATCACTTATAATCATCGATGGTTATCTCTTTTTTTACCCTTATTGAGAATTTTTGCTCACCATTTCTTATGATTTCTCTCTTGAGGTAATTAATAAGGGTTTTAGTTTGGGTATATCTAAGAAGTGTACTATGTGAGAAAATCATTGTGGTATATGTTGAAGATAATTCATGAAATAAGATGATTACATATCTAGTCTTTGAATTATCTAAAACTTTATAGTTTCCGGGGATGTTTTGTTATGAGATGTATTGAATAATCACCTAAAATGATGTAATATATATATGTATGAAATTCTTGGGTCAGATCAGTTGGTATTAAAGTAGGGTCTAGTTTTTTGGAGATTACAACTAGATATTTTTTTTGAAAACCCTGAGTATATGTCTAAGTATTGGATAACATCATGAAGATTAGGTAAAGAAGATATTGTGTGGATTACTTAGAAAATGAATCCCCATCGAGAGACTAAAAAATGGATATGGAAGTGGAAGAGATTATCCTAGGGGTAAGAACTCTAAAATGGGTGGATTATGTATTATCTAGATTGCCACCAATGAATGATGAGTGGGCCTAAGATTGAACACATGGATATACAATCCTATCTTATATTCTAAGGTCAATTCAGATTTTAATTATGAACCATTATAAATGATTTGAATAGATAATAAAGATAAATAAACTAGGTTAAAACTAAGGTGTCATAGATTGAAAATATTGTGTCAATATCTTGACATCGTATGAATGTTTTTCATGATTTTATGATTTCTCAGTTTAAAATTTGATTCTCATACAAACCATTTTAGATTTAGTATGGTAATGAATATAGAACTATGATGTTGATGTGGTGAAAATAATACCCAACTATTGAATTATATTATTTTAGATAAGTAAAATGAATTTATTTTTTATTATCAAATGTCTATAGGAATGTTTCTTCATATCCTCAAAAACTACATGTTGATTTAGCAGTAATAAATCCTAATGGTACAATGATCACATATCAAGTATATAGCTCCTATGTGATAGATGTTTATGGGAATTTACTTCTTAAAAATATTGTGATTCTAACTATAGTTGAATTTAATGTGATTTTGAGCATGTATTAGTTCTCTTTATGTAGATCCCATATCCATTTCAGAGGAATGGAAGTTGAATTTGATGTTTCGAATCAACCTATAATCATGTTTTGGTGTGAGGATTTATATGAATATACAATATAAGTTCATTACATTGTATGGGTATTAATACCTATTAATGAGGTATATTTATCTCAAATGGGTTAGTATAAACTCAACATCTAAGATATGACTATTTTTCAGAATTATATGAATGTATTTCTTTAGGAATTGCCTTGTCCTCCCTTGAATTGTGAATTTGAGTTTCTAATAGAACATAAAAATGGTTCTACACCTATAAAAACACTGACACAAAAAACCCAGAGCCATTGGTTACTTTATTAAATTTGAATAGATACAAAGTGTATAATCCTGAAGTATAGATCAGTTTAGTAGTCCTAGAGAACAAAATACACACATGATAACCATTTTACATTGGGAATAAAATTTGAACAAAACAAAAGTGAAAATTCTCCATCCTTGAAATTCATTAAAATAATTCATCTTTATATCATGATGATAGGATAAAAAGTAACAGTGAGCACAAATGATTAGTAAGGGTTATATACAGTGGGAATATATCAAGATTAAATATGGAATAATTAATGTCGAAAGGTAAATAACTGAAAACATATGCCATTTAATCAACAATTTATGCACGAAATTCTTCCATGGATAATAAAAATGAAAAAAATATCATGGACATTAATAAATGAATTATCAATAAACGATATGATTAATATTGTATGTCATTTTCTTAGATATCATGATATTTATACCATCAAGAACATGCATTAAGGCAGTTTAAAACTCTAGGTTGGTATACACTAAAAACCTATTTAATTTGGACAAATGATTTATATCATGAAACCTATTAATTCACCAAGGGTCTATCTAAAACTAGGACTTATACATAACAATAATTCAATTAATTCCTGATATATTGAATGATGAATTCATTCCATAAAAAACTTGCCTTACTGATAAATTTCCACACGGAGTAAAGAATACATATTTATTAATATTTTCACCATTCAATAAAATAACCTTTATAGTAAAACACCATATGTAGAAATGATATATAGTTTTATAAATAATTATATACATGATAAATAATATGAATTTTTACGATTAATTTAGTTTCTAATGTTTATAAGAAAGTGAATGTTCCAAGGGATTGTTAATGCATACAAAATTAGTCAATAAAGTAAATGTTAATACTTTCCTTGGTCAAAATGATCATAAAAAATATAGATAAAAATTTTTATTGTATAATTTCACTATATAACTAGTTAAATATAAGTAAAATAAATTTTAATTTTATATTACAAATTGAAATACCAAAAAAATATCATTAAAAACATTCTCGAGGAAACTTATATTTTCACAATGCAAATAACTTTTAAAAACTAAAAGTTTCCAAAATATTAAGGATTTTTTAAAAAAATAACCTTGTAAACTTGTAAATTAATATTTCAATCAATGATCGGTCATGATGGTGGGATTTTTCTATTCATTCCAAGTACGTTAAAACCAATATTCCATTTAAATTTTTGGAAAAAAGTCAAAAAGTACCTTGTTGGGAAAATGAAAATAATATTCCTTTTAAACCATTTTAAAAAAATAAAAACATGGTTGAATATCTTTTTAAAAAATCATAAGATAATATTAAAAAAATTCTTGAAACCATTTTTTGAAAATATGGATGTAGAAGAAAATTAATATTTGACTTAAAAGAGAAATAAAGATGGATTTTCTTAAAAACACTTTCACACTCAATTTAAGCACCATACAGAGAAGAATGATACAATTACATTTAAAAGTATTGAATAACCATAGGAGAATAAAATTTAATGTGATTATTATAAAATTATCAAACAATTTCTTCCAATGTAAACTCAAGAATAAACAATCCTGATTAAAATGAGATTAAAGCATAAACCCTTACGACTTTCATAATTTTTGAGTCAATTACCGTTAGAAAAAATAATTTTAATTGAAACTAAAAATACCATTTATTATCAAATATTAATTATATAATATGTCAAAGGATTATTATATATACCATATAAAATAAGTTCATTGAAAAACATTAAAATATTCCAAAATGAAAGGAAATTGAGACGAAATCCCTCACCTAACACTTACCTTAAGTGAAAAATTATTTAACGTCATGTATAGTGGTTTTGAAAATTTTAGTAATTTTTTAAAGAACTATATTCATATATATAATATCATATATGATCCTATTATAACATATTATCAACTATTTATTAATAATATTTCATTATTACCACTGTTTCGAGTGTTAACCGATTCATTTTCTCATGAAAGTATTTTTGTGGATGTTTTGGTTTTTATGATTATGATATATTTTCATAACATAAATAATTATATTTATGTTCTAAATATTATATTTATTCATTATATATATTTTTATAGTCATTATTGAAATCTGGACATGGAAAATGAATTACATCACTTTGTGGAGACGGTAGGCCATTCGTACGCACGGGCGACATTGTCATTTCATTAATGGGTTAAAGGGAAAGGAAATGGATAATTTAATAATTTAAAATAATAAATATTAAATCATAAGTATTATTTACCTGCATTATTTCTTTTATTATGACTATCCATGTGATTCAGTGAAAGAAAATAAATTACATCAGTTCGTGAGGCGGTAGTGCACCGTACACATGAGCGATGATGTTGTTTCCCATTTGATGGAGGATAAAGATAAATATTATTCCATAAAAATAAAAAAATATGATTATATTGGAGATAATGGGGTTTTTATATTTTAATTTTTGAGATATAATTTAACATGGTAAAAGAACATTTAAAAAGAAAGAGCTTGATGAAGACACTTACCTTCGCTTTGAAGAGCCTCCTTTGGATATCTTATTAAGGACTATAGGATTGGTTTTCTTGGAATAAAAGAACCTCTAGATTGTGTATAAGGATATTTTAGATAGATTTATGTGGGGTTAGGTTGAGATAAATGGATTTAAAGTTGTAAATTAGTGATGGGATTGTGTTCTCTTTTATAATTGGGGTGAGTGACACACTCATAATTTTTCAATGTTTTTCTATAATAACATGTCACTTTCATGGAAATATGTCTCCAAAATAACTGATATTAAAAGGGGACAAGGATAAGGTATAAATAAATAAAAAATGGGGTTTTATCAAGTTTTTAGTTCATTTTGAGCTTCATCATCTTATATTAATCCTTGATAGACCTAGTTAAACCTCAACTGTGAATTTTTTTTACTTTTCTTAATATTCATTATGAAAAAATTAAGTTGAACTTATTACCTAAAATTAATTATGATGATTTAAAATATAAAATCTATTTTTTCAAATTCAATCCATAGAAGTTTCAAAGTTTAATTTAAAAATAAACCCGCAAAATGTGTCAAAAATTAGTTTTTCCAGAAAAGAAAATTTTAAAGCCTTAGATGATATTATGTTAACTATATGACTAGTAATAATAATAATAATTTTGATATAGATTAATAAAATTATAAATACGGTTATAAATTTATTTTAAATCATTCATTATTAAATACTATTTTAATTAATTAAAATGGGAAGACGTCATGTCTTTAAAAAATAGTTTTATAAAATATATCCATTTATACCTAAAAATGAACTTATATTTATCTCTATAAATTTGATATTAAATAAATTATTAATTAAAAATAACATAATAAATTATTATAAATTCAATTATTAATATTTAAATACTATATTTTCAATTATTTATAAAATATTATTTCTAAGGGAGAATTTAAAAAATTCATTATAGTATTATTTTGACAAAGTACGTTTAAAATAAATATTCATAGTATCAAATTAGAATTTTTATACCATGGAATAATGAAATGTTCATTGTATTTTAGTTTTATTAAAATATATTTTTCACTTACAATAATTTTGTCTTGGGTGTTACATACTTCTCTTCTATAAAAATTTCATCCTTGAAATTTTCATGTATATTACTTTCTAAATAGACAAGGGTGATTATTTTTCATTACACCTACTGGTTCCAATATTTTACTAAATGGGCCAAAGGCCTTAAATTTTCTCTATAGTATCAAGAATCTATATGGGGTTTTTATTATAATATAGATCAGGTTCCAATTCTATTTCTTTAGAAGAGATAACATGAATTGGGTCTAGAATATACTTCCTTAAAAATGATATATAGAAGAAGTGATGTAGATTAGATAGGATCAAAAAATTTCCAAATGGTAAGACACAAATATAATTCTTTCTAGAATTTAAAAAGGTATGATGTACCTGAGTCTCAGTTTCCATTTGTTACTAAATCTTATAACACCCTTCCATGGAGATGGTTTCAAGAAAATGTGATCTCCCACTTGAAATTCCAAATCTATAATCCTATTGTCAATATAAATATTTTTCCTACTTTAAAGTTCTTTAATATAAGTATGAATAGTCTTTAACGTTTTCATTGTGTCCTAAAAAAGTTTTGGTCCTACAAGTTTCCTTTAACTAATGTTATACCAACAAGTTGGATTACGACATCTCTTGCCATATAATGCTTCACAAGGCTCCATTTGAATAGTTGAATGTATACTATTGTTATAGGAAAAATATAAAACATTAAAATAATAATCCCACATAACTTGAAATTAATGTTATCATGACATAAAAATGACTTATAATTCTTGAATAGTCCTTTCAAACTATCCATCAGTTTGGTGATGATAGGCAGTACTAAAATGAACCTTAGTATCAAGAGACTTATGAAGAGTCTTCTAGAATTTTGATGTAAATCAAGGATCATAATTAGACACAACATAAATAGGTGAACCATGAAGTTTTAAAAATTCATTAATATAGATCCATGAAATGATATCAATTGGTAAATATTCTATTATAGAAAGAAAATGTGCAGATTCAGTATGGAGATCAACAATTCCCCAAATTTCATCATTCTTTCTAGGAGTCTTTGGTAGTCCTCTGAAAAATTCCATATTAATTCATCACATTTTCACATAGGGATATTTAAAGTTTGAATTAATCTTATTTTATATTGTACCCCATCTTTCACCTAATGAAAAATCAAGAATCTTGATATATAATAATCAATTTTCCACTTTATGTTATCCCACCAAAAATATTCGCTAAAATACCTATACATCTTGGAGGTACCAGGATGTATAGAAAAATTCAATCTATGAGAATCACTTGAATATTATATTTTTATATAAGGTATTGCTAGAATACATAGTATCTTTCCAAATTTTATAATTCTATATTCACAAAAAAATTCTTCTAAAGTACCATTATTCATAGATTTAATTTTCATCCAAAAACTCCCATCCTTCGATTGGGAATCTTTATTTTTTCTTATAAATATAGTTTTGAAGTTATTTAAAAATAAGTAATGTATCCCCTTCCTTAATAATTCCCATATCCATCTTTACTAGATCCATAAACATAGTATCTCTACCAATCATAATTTTGTTCAGAACTCTATGATCATTCCTTATCAATGAATCCACTAATTTATTTTCCTTCCATGGGTGGTAGTATATTTATCAATCATAATAATTGAGTAATTAGATCCATCACCTTATCCAAATATTTTTATCTTTCTATAAAAATATGTAATTCATAATCTTAGGGTTTGTGTATATCTCACACAATTCCCGATAGAGATGATTTCTCCATATCTTGAATGAAAATATTACATATGAAAACTCAAGATCAGAAGTTAGATATTTCTATTCATGAGTCATTAATTATATTTATTCATATAAAATAGCTTTATAATTTTTCATAAATACATAGTCAATTACTATCTTCATTTAAGCACTATATATCCCAAACCCATCATTTCCCAATGGTAGATTCAAAAGTAGAGAATCAAACAATCACCTCTTTAATTCATATAAAAATTATTTAGATTACTTTTTCCATGTGAAAATAACCCCTTTATGTGTAATCTTGGTTAATGAGTTAGACAATAAAGAAATTTTTTTAATTAATCACCAATAGTAACATGCCAAACCAATGAATCTAAAAACCATAATTATGTTCACTGGTGTAGGAAATTCTTTGACCATATTTTTCATCATTGGATCAACTGAGATTCCACCCTTAGAGACAATATTGACAATAAAAGAAACATCCTAAATCTAGTATTCACACCTTTTAATTTTCCCATATAAATCATTTCTTATAAAAAAGTATCAATAATGATCGAAAAGTGAATATCATTATCCTTATATCTTTTATAATAAACCAAGATATCATTAATGAGTACCACAATGAAATTATCAAGATATTGCTAGAGTAATCTTTTAATTAGATCCATAAAAATAGATGGTTCATTAGTTATCCAAACAAAATAACTATAAATTTTTAATGTCGATACGTCATTCAAAATCTATTATTAAGAAAATATTTTCTCTTTACTCACAATTGATTATACCCAGGGTGAAGTTCAATCATTGAAAAATATTTAGGTCCTTGAATTTGATAAAATAAGTCATCAATGAGAGGTATAAGATACTTGTTAATTATTTTAATAGCATTGACTTTTCTATAATCAATGTAAACCCTCATAGATCCATATTATTAATGAAAAAATAGGTGATTCCTAAGGTGAAACACTAGGGAAAATAAATACCTTATCACACAACTCCTCTAGTTATTTATTTAACTCCACTAATTCTATAGTATCCATTATATAGGGAATCTTTGATATAATTTTTTCATTGGGAATTAAATTAATGGAGAATTCATGCTTACACTCTAGTGGATGTCAAGTTAATTCCTAAGGAAAAGATAAATTTATTCCTATGAAATAGGCATATCCTCAATTTTAAGATTACCTTTTTCATTTATAGATTATTTTTTCCTTTCTTACCAAAGAATTTTATTCATAAGTGATACTGGGGGTGAATCTATCCATGCCTTATATGATTAAGTATACACACTATTTATAAATAATTTCAAATATTCATCACGAATAATAATTTCATTTTATTTGAAATAAATGTTTTCATAATATTTTAAAAGACAATTCATATTAAGGATTATATCAAATTCAAGCATATATATAATAATAAATTACACAAATAGGACATTTTTATGTGTCATAATTGAATCTGCCTAAAAAATATTTGTTAAAACGACATTTCTTATTGAATTTTTGACTGAAAAACCCCTTTTAAGGTGCTAGGGATATATCAAATTTTATTGAAAAATATAGAAGACAAAAAATAGTAAAAGGATCCAAAATAAAATAAATCAATAACTAAAATTGAGGCCACGATTAAAGTACCCACCAATAGATATTTTGGAACTTCAAACTTAGTTGTAGTGATCACATAAGTTTGGACTTATCCACCTAGCCACTTCTATGGTATACTACCTTGACACTTGGGGAATTTGTTTGAATAATACCCTATTTATTTATAGTTGAATAATTGGATAATAGTGGTCTCTTTCTTTAAATTATATTCATGATCTAGATGAAATTTTCTTATCCACTTGTAACACACTTTTATGACCTTTAATTATTTTACAGAATGATTGATTATAAAATTTTAACATGATGGAAATTGAATCATTTTATTCTTCTTCTTATTTAATGCATTCCATTTTTCTTGGTGTTTAGAAAAATCTCATTCTCTTGATTCCACTTGAATATTCCATTAATTTTTTTATGGAACATAAAAATATTTCAAAATATGATGAAAAAGTTTGATAAAATAGTCCCCTTTATATACATGGATTAATCTATTCAAATAAATGGTCAATATTGTATTCTTTATTGTTTATGTAATTAATATAATACCTGGATAGCCTGGTAAAGTAATCCTCGTACCCCACAACACTTTCTTATTCCTTTTTCTTTAGGCTAAGAAAATTTATATTCATTTCACTTCATTTCTCTTGAGGGAAATATTTTATGAAAAATATTACTTTAAAATCTCTCTATTCTATGTGTTCTATTTCATATTCCTCCTTATAATTCTATATCAATGAACACTATTGATTAGAATCACCCTTCAGAGAATATACATGAAGTGGAACCCTTTCCTTTTCAATGTATCCCAAGGACATAAATATATTTTCATGGGAATTAATCCATTGCTCATATACCACAAAATTTGTAGTCCTATAAAACAATGGGGGATTAAATCACATGAAACAATCAAATATAGGAGAATCACGCTATAGAACACCAAGTTTGTCTATTTGAGAAAGGTTTTTCATCATTATATGGGTTATCCACCCAAATATAGCCATGATTTACTCAACTCTTACACTAAGTGTATTGTCTTGATAAGTAAAGAAATTTCTACATTAACCACAGATATTGATACCATTATTTCTTCAAGGAACGATATCTAAACATTGGTATAAACTAGATTAGCTCATAAAATTATGTTTTTTAAATCATAATGTATAATTATAAATATGGTGTAATACCTAACATAAATTGAATTTTTTTACTATTAATCTTAGAATTATAAACTTGGTTTCCTTGGGAATATATTTAAATCATAAAAATATATTCAAATCCTTCATAATGTTTTTTTTAATAAAATGAGAATTAACTATAGAATATCCCTTAAGAGTGTAAAACTAGGTGCACAGTAAGGGAACATTAAATATTTAATAGAATGATAGATTAGATATAATCAAACCAACTATTTTCAGGGTTATTACATCAATATGATTCTATTCCAAAATCACAGCCACTTTTAGTATCCAAACTGGGGTGTATTGCAAGGAAAAAACTCATAATCTCTACCTTACTAAAAATTTAGGATGTTATTAAACAATTTTAAAAATCCCCAAATTCTATTATAGGTTTATGTTCCCTAATATATGTTTTCCCAAATCCATTTCCAAAGTTTTATACAAAACATTATTTAATACCAATTATAATAAAACTGATTCCAACAACCTAGATCTGATGGTTACTTTATTACATTGGTATAGATACTGTAACATCCCAGGTAAATAAAGAATATTACAATTTCATATTTATTTATATTTGTGAATTAAATATCAATATTAATTTATAGGAGATGCTATGTTCGATGGCGTACCCGATATGCAACAACGAGTTTCTTTGAAATCTTACGTTGCACACTAATAATATAATAATATTATTTTTAAATGGTAGTTGACACATAGCCGTTGTAAAAGATAGAATGAAAATAACTAACTACAAAATGATTATATATTTTTGTTAAATATTTTTACATTTATCCAATAAATGTTAGAGTCTTAAAATGCAAATGAATCCAATTTTAAGCGTAAATACTCCAATATTCACTAAAAGGTCGATTTATCGCATTTTGATGGAGAACCCTATTTAAATATAGTTTTTGTAACTCTTATAATTTCTATTGGACCAAATAAAATTCTTTTTTAGAATCGGGAAATCAAAATTTACTTTGTGTATGTTTTTGGTATTTTTCCGATAAAGTTCATTTTTAATGAATTGTGAAAAATGTTGTATTTTAATTCAAAACCCCCTTTTAGTCTAATTTATTTATAGTGTAATATTATCTATTTAATTGGTTTTAAAGTTTAATTAGAATATATTTTTACCATTTAATCCAATTTTGTTCATTGGAATAAATTTCACTTCGAAATTGGACATAAACAAGTGTCAATCTTTTGATAGATATTGTTTCTTAAAAACACGCTATTTATTTTGACAGCGGGAATTAATTATAGAATTAATTAATGAAACTTCTATGTTATGAATTTGGTAAAATGGAAATCATTTTTGAATTCATAATATCAAATATATCTTAGGGTGAAGTTTTGGTATTTTTCTGAAAAACTTCATTTTTTGATGAATAGTGAAACCACTAAGTGGTAGTTAAAAAACTGAATTTTTCGTTAAACGAAATGTTACCGCTTCTATGAATTGAATTTAAAAAATCCTACATACATGGTTTTAATTAGTAAGTAAAATGTGGTTCAATGGTATGAAAATAATTTTTTGGTGAATAGTAACTTTTGAGTTTTGTTAACCGCGATTAAAGGTAATTAGGGTAATTTAAGGTAAAAATGATATTATAAAAATATAAAAATATCTTGACACATCTCCTACCCTTATTGGATGAGTCATGTCCTAACACGATAATCCATGGGTCAATTTATGGGACCCCATGGAGCAACTTGGGTAAGATAATGACATTAATACCTTTTATTTAATGTAAAAATAAAAATGTCACAAACATGTATTGTTTTACTAAAACAATTTTACAAGGTGTTATACAAGTTATCTTTTTGACTATAAATATTCTTTAGAAATATAAAAATATTTCCTACAACATGGTAATTTTTTTTATAATTTTTAGACATAAAATAAATAAAATTATTTATGACACAATGATGATGTAGTGTTTACATCAATAATGAATAAATTAAATAAATAAGAATATAAAGTTTAAAAAAATATCCAAAACTTGTACAATACCTATTGGATGATTTTATTTTGAAAATGGTCCACCATATACTTGACTATAATTATTTTTGGATCTTTAGAAACCGAATGTCATTTTATAATAAAATAATAGTTTCAAGATTTTCAAAAGAGCCCCTCCTCTCCCATATAAAAAGACCCCACTTCCTACCCATATATCACACTTCTAAATACCTTTGTCTCGTCCAACCTCTACTCAAATAACCTCCCAAGACCACTATCTTAATCCTAGAGGCCTTACCTTTGGAAGAAAGCACTTCAAGAAACCCTTTTGGTTCAAACCAAGGGGAGTTACCTGATTTAAAGGTAATGTCTTCTCTTATGTTCTTTTGTTTTATTTTGCTTCTCCAACCCCTTAATCTATTTTTGTTGCTTTATTTTGTTATGAAACAAGTATATTAAATATACTGGGATGTTTTTATGAGAAGTATTCTAGCTACACCTACACACACCTCGATCTAATGGTTAAAGAACATACTGTTTCTGTGGGTGGTGAATTACTGCCTCATGAAACGATGATTGTTCAATATTATTTTAACACCTCTCATGGTGGCCATTAAGACATAAATGTATTTATATATGATATATATTATGTTTATTTTTTCCTTATGATTCTGTATTTTTCATTTATGCCATACCTTTATGGTTTCCATAATGGGTAAACGCGATAATTTCATTTTAGGAAGTGCGGACTACCGCCCCCTCAAAGTGATATGAATCGTTAATGCCATATGTAGGATATATAAAGGATGGAGTTAATGATATTATATATGATATTATACTATAATTTTGATATAACTATGTATCATTATGTTTTCATTCCATTAAATTATGACAAAGAAATGAAAGTAGCGTTCATGCGTACGTACGACCTACCGTCTCCATGAACGGTGCATTTCATTTATTATCTCCAAATGTCATGTACTATTATAAATACATATATATACTGGATAGATATGATATATATGAAATCTATGTTATGAAGATAATTCTGGAGATAATGGACGCTTGTCCACATGGACAATTTATAATTATACCATGTTCATTTTTGACTCAAGTTCCGAACATCAGCAAAATGTCGGATATGAACTCAAACAATTAAATAATTGTTATAGAAAGGTAATAAGTGATATAAAAGGAATAATAAACTTGAAAAATATTCTTAATAAATTATAAATTAACTTAATTTTATCATTCAGGAAGAACAAGGAACATACAAGCGAGTTAAGTCGGACACGTGGTAAGGGATCCTACCTCTCTGTTTCTTTTCAAGTACTCTCTTTTATGTCATCAATTTTATGCTCCATGTTATTATGTTGGAGGATGTTAATTTATATTAATCATACTGTCCTTTTTATGTTCATATAATTAGAGACCCTCCCTTTCTCTCATCAATTCATTTTGTGAATGTTTAAGTGGTGCCGTTAGGCTGCCGAATTTTTGTTAAGGATTCTTTCACCCTCCTAATTTTTAAAGTTCTATTTTATGTCAAGTCTTTCAAGTTCCTTTTTCTTATGTTGGGGTATGATCTCTATAACCATCATACTTTCCTATTTATTTTCATATGATTAAAGACCCTATTATATCTTATCAATACATTTTTTAAAGTTTTAAGTGGCGCCGTTAGGCTGCCGAATTTTCGTAAGGGGATTTATTATCTCGCTTTTAATTTTGTGAGATTTCCATTGTTCACCACTTATTTATTTCATGTGGTTTATTGTGTACTATCATTTGATATATATTATAATGATTCTATTTATAATCAAGGTATTCTGTGAATCATTTGGTGTTTATTATCTTTTGGTCATACGACTCAATTGATCACAATGAGGTAAGGGGTTTTTATCTCACTTTTTGTTCCCATGAGATTCAAGATACATTTTCCACTATTTCCTTTTGTGTGGTGTATTTACTGACCATGATTATATTATTTTTGTAATACACTTTAATTTATTGGTATTTATATCATCATTGTATGAACCTTCTTTCATGTGGCGTATGTTTCAAAAGTTACCCAAATCGGTAAGGGAATATTTCACCCTCCTCTTTTTAAAAGACTTTTTTTGTTAGGTCTTTTAATTTACATCTTATTATGTTGGGATATGTTCATATATATCCTTATTGCTGTAAATTTTATGTACTAGTGATGATATATCCTTTTTTATCTCTCATCATCTCATTTTCTGAATTTTAAAGTGACGCCGTTAGGCTGTTGAATTTCTGTAAGGGAACTTCTTAACCCAATTTCAATTGTTTGTGTTAAACCTCTTCTTCTTGATTATGTCATCATATGAATATGTGTGGATGACCTATGATTGTTTTACACTTAATATCCACTTATATTTGGTTTATTTAAGTTTGTCACACATATTTATGTAATTGATTTATCCTTAATCTAAGGATACTGTCTTTGTACGGGACTTCATCTCAATCTCCTTTCATTGAGGCATATTTTGTTTTATACACAACTTTATTTTATACGGTGTATAAAACCCATTTTACTTTTACTTTTATTCAAAAGGAATCTATTTATACGAAGCGTTTTACTAAACGACAAAAGGAGTGTTTGTCTTACATATGCGGCGACAACGAATTCTCCGCCGTCGTGACCATTATTTGAGTTTCAGCTTCCTATACAAGCCATAACATTTTTTAAAATGAAAAATAAATACCATGTTTTACTTTTATTTTATTTTGGTATTGAAAATTGTTTTGATAATGTTTTGATTATATCAATGTGTTGTATTGACATCTTATGATTAAAATGTGGAAATTTTATGTTTCCTTTATATATGTTTTATGTGATACAATTATGTTAGGGTTCTTGGGCATTGTTTATGAAGAATGGTGGTTCCCTGATAAACTAATGGCGAGTGAGCCCAATATAGCTCTCCAATTAATTAGGTAATGCGAAGGAGTTAAACTCTAAGGTTTCTCCGTAGATATTTAGGGAATATACTCTAATGGGTATTCCAAACGTAACCATGAGGGTTTCTCCCTTCGTAAGAATGTTATGAATGCCGCAAGTTACCTTTATGTCTTATGATTTATATGAGTTATTCATATATCTTATGATTTCATGAGGTATGTTAAAATGCTTATGTTTTATGAGTAAATTATGATTTCATTGATTCTTATGTATACATGGACTAATGTTTTCTTTCCGTATTTTTATATCCCTTACTGAGCTTTTTATGCTAATCCCAAGTTTTTGAAATGTTTTCCATAGGACTTAAAGATGAATAGGGTCAAGGATGGGATCAAGTAAAGACATGCTATATAAAACATGGAACTAGACATGTTTCTTTTTAAGCGTTTTTATTTTATGAAAAAATGGAAACTGAGTAGAAGTGTCTACTTTGTAATCTTTTGAGATGTAATAGATATATCATAATTTTCTAAAACTCTAAACCTGAAAAGATCCTCAATGTGAATTATTAATTTAATTCAAGATTATGTAATGTTTTAAGGCTGGGTCCTTATAGTTGAAATCAAAGGTCGGTTTAGATAACTTTAGAGGTTTGGGTATTCATTAAGTATAAGCGACAAGTTGTGTATAACCACAATGGTTAGTATATTAGATGGAGTCATTTTTATTTTTGAAAAATGGAATGAGTTTGAGATAACTTGGATACGTATATCTTAGAGTTTATCTTCCTCATTAGTACGTGATGATATTGTTGATATACTCACACTAACATTTTTGGTTTTAGTAAATGGATGGATCTAGAAGGAACCAAAGTGAAAATGGGTTTGAAGGAAACTGTGGTGGTTTTCTGATTAAGAGACTGGATGAAATGGGGGATTCAATGAGAAATCTCATGGTTATTCTAAACCAACTATCAGGAGTGATGATTAACCACTTGAACCTTGGGGAGTTCTATAATGAATCATGTGCGAGAGAACCAACTCGATGTGGAAGTTTAGGTAATAATTATAATGGTAACCATTAGGGTTTATATTATCCTTACTTTTGAGGTAATTATGGGTTACAATATATTATGATGGAAAATGAAAGGCATGAGATAAACTTGAGGTTAAAATATGTTATGTTTAGTTTAGATTAATTTATCTCTTTTTGAGGAGTGTTATAAAATTATATAGTTTTTGAAAAGGGACAACACACAGATCGTGTGACAACCCATCACGTCGGACGAAGCCACCTGAATCGAACCCACAACCAAAGTGAAACTGGTATTTATTGCCTAACACTAGACTACGTGAAGTCCCTGGTTAGTTTGACTAATTATTTTAGTTAGATGACTTTATGAATCAAGAATAAGTTGATTTTGGGTTATCTATGGAGATGATTAACCTATCATGGAGGATATGTGATTAGGTTAATTAATTTTCAATATGAGACTTTAAGAGTAACTGATGATATTTAAAGATAAATGTTAAGATTTACCTTGGAAGAATATGTGATTAAATCATTCATATTTTTGGGTTTCAATCTTAGTTTTGATTACTTTGAAGAATTTTATGGATAACTGTTTATTGAATGGTCTTTGTTGAACTTTGGGTATTGTTGGACAAATTTTGGAGATTAAGGGTATCTTTTATTTTTATAATGGATTATCCTTTTGGGGATTATCTGATCCTGTACTAACCGTTTTGATTTTGGTTAAGGTCTAAATACATGGGAAATATATAGTTTTTTTTTGGATTAGGTGATTCTCTAGAAGTTGATTATAACATTCTTAATGTGAACAAGTCTTCCTGAAATACTCATCGTTTGGAGAAAATAAGAGTTTTTGTTAGAAATATAGTAAAAGATGAAAGTCTACATGACATGTAAGTATGATTCCTTATGTTTTTAGTTAATCTCATAAATAAATTCCTCAATAAAAAAAGTAACTTAAAATAAAAATTTTGTCTGTTAACTTTTCCTACTGGGGAATCAAATACCGTTTAACCCATCACAAGTTTGTGATTCTCTGGTGGTTAACTTTCTCCTAGACATGTTTTCTACCACTCTCCATCAGAACTTGATGGTTTGTTTTTTCCTCCATATCCATGTTTTCATGGAATCCTAGTATCTATTGTCTCGGGTGACCATTGTACTTATCTTTCTTTCTTTTAAAGTGATATTTTTATTGAATCCTTTTTCGATTTGGGACTTTTAATGATGTTCCCAAGACCAATTTTAAAATTGCGAGGACGCAATTCCCAAAAGGGGGGAAGGATGTAACATCCCAGGTAAACAAAGAATATTACATTTTCATATTTGTTGATATTTCTGAATTAAATATCAATATTAATTTAAAGGAGATTCTA
This sequence comes from Viscum album, assembly GCA_963277665.1. Taxonomy (NCBI): domain Eukaryota; kingdom Viridiplantae; phylum Streptophyta; class Magnoliopsida; order Santalales; family Viscaceae; genus Viscum; species Viscum album. The sequence goes on along the minus strand of OY728141.1, from coordinate 432,965,152 downwards.
TGTTCTATGGCGTACCCGATACACAACAACGAGTTTCTTTGAAATCTTACATTGCACGCTAATACTATAATAATATTATTTTTAAATTGTAGTTGACACCTAGACAATGTAATGGCGTGAATGAACATAACTAACTACAAAATGATTATATATGTTTGTTACATATTTTTACATTCATCTAATAAATGTTAGAGGCTTAAAATGCGAATGAATCCAATTTTAAGCTTAAATACTCTAATATTCACTAAAAGGTTGATTTATCGCCTTTTGATGGAGAACCCTCTTTAAATATAGTTTTGGTCACTCTTATAATTTCTATTGGACCAAATAAAATTCTTTTTTAGAATCGGGACATCAAAATTTACTTTGTGTATGTTTTTGGAATTTTTCTGATAAAGTTCATTTTTTAATGAATAGTGAAAAATGTTGTATTTTAATTCAAAACCTCCTTTTAGTATAATTTATTTATTGTGTCCGGTTATCTTTTTAATTGGTTTTAATGTGTAATTATAATATATTTTTACCATTTAATCCAATGTTTTTTCCTTGGAATTAATTTAACTACGAAATTGGACATAAACAAGTTTCAATATTTTGATAGATATTGTTTCTTAAAATCACGCTATTTGTTTTGACAATGGGAATTAATTATAGAATTAATTAATGAAACTTATATGTTATGAATTTGGTGAAATGGAAATAATTTTTGAATTGAGAATATCAAATATATCTTTGGGTGAATTTTTGGTATTTTTCTGAAAAACTTCATTTTTTGATGAATATTGAAACCACTAAGTGGTAGTTAAAAAACTGAATTTTTCGTTAAATGAAACTCTACCACTTATATGAATTGAATTTAAAAAATCTTACATACATGGTTTTCATTAGTAAGTAAAATGTCGTTCAATGGGATGAAAATAATTTTTTGGTGAATAGTAACTTTTGAGTTTTGTTAACTGCGATTAAAGTTAATTAGGGTAATTTAAGGTAAAAATGATATTATAAAAATATAAAAATATCTTGACACATGTCCTACCCTTATTGGATGAGTCATGGAAGACCAAGAAAATCCATGGGTCAATTTATGGGACCCCATGGAGCCACTTGGGTAAGATAATGACATTAATACCTTTTATTTAAAGTAAAAATAAAAATGTCACAAACATGTATTGTTTTACTAAAACAATTTTTAAAATGGGTTATACAAGTTATATTTTCGACTATAAATATTATTTAGAAATCTAAAAATATTTCCTAAAACATGGTAATTTTTTTATAATTTTTAGATATCAAATAAATAAAATTATTTATGACATACTGATGGTGCAGTGTTTACACCATTAATGAATAAATTAAATAAATAAGAAGATAAAGTTTAAAACAATATCCAACACATAAAATACCTATTGGATAATTTTATTTCGAACATGGGACACCTTATCCTTGAATTTAATGATTTTTGGAGCTTTAGAAACCGAATTTCATTTTATAATAAAATAATAGTTTCAGGATTTCCAAAAGAGCCCCTCCTCTCCCTTATAAAAAGACCCCACTTCCTACCCATATCTCACAATTCTCAAGCCCTTTGTATCATCCAAAATCTACTCAAATAATCTCCCAAGACACATATATTCATCCTAGAAGCCTTACCTTAGGAATAAAGCACATCAAGAAACCCTTTTATTTCAAACCAAGGGGATTTGCCCGATTTAAAGGTAATGCCTTTTCTTAGGTTCTTTTGTTTTATTTTTCTTCTCCAACCCATTAAACTCTTTTTATTGATTTATTTTGTAGAGAAACCAGTATATTCAATATAATAGGATTTTTTATGAGAAGTATTCAAGCTACACCTACACACACCTCCATCTAATTGTTAAAGACCATACTATTTCTGTGGGTGGCGAATTACTGCCTCACGAAACGATGATTCTTCAATATTCTTTTAACACATCTCATGGTGGCCATTAATATTTCACTGTATTTATATATGATATATATTATTTTTATTTTTTCCTTATGCTTATATATTTTTAATTTATTCCATACCTTTATGGTTTCCATAATGGGTAAACGCGATAATTTCATTTTAGGAAGTGTGGACTACCGCCCCCTCAAAGTGATTTGAATCGTTAATGAAATATGTGGGATATATAAATTATGGAGTTAATGATATTATATATGATATTATAATTTAATTTTGATATAACTGTTTATCATTATGTTTTCATTCCATTAAAGCATGACAAAGAAATGAAAGTAGCGTTCATGCGTACGTACGACCTACCGTCTCCATGAACGGTGCATTTCATATCTTATCTCCAAATGTTATGTACTATTATAAATACATATATATACTGGATATATATGATATATACGACATCTATGTTATGAATATAATTCTGGAGATAATGGATGCTTGACCACATGGACGATTTATATTTATAACAAGTTCATTTTTGACTCAAGTTCCGAACATCAGCAAAATGTCCGATATGAACTCAAACAATTAAATAATTGTTATAGAAATTTAATAAGTGATATAAAAGGAATAATAAAATTGAAAAATATTCTTAATAAATTAGAAATTAACTTATGTTTATCATTCAGGAAGAACAAGGAACATAGGAGCGAGTCAAGTCGGACATGTGGTAAGGGATCCAACCTCTCTCTTTCTTTTCAAGTACTCTCTTTTATGTCATTCATTTTATACTCCATGTTATTATGTTGGAGGATGTTATTTTATATTAATTATACTTTAATTTTTATGTTAATATTATTAGATAACCTCTCTTTCTCTCATCAATTCATTTTAAGAATGTTTAAGTGGCGCCGTTGGGCTGCCAAATTTTTGTAAATGATTATTTCACCCTCCTCATTTTCAAAGTTCTATTTTATGTAAAGTCTTTCAAGTTACTTTTTCTTATGTTGGGGTATGATCTCTATATCAATAATACTATCCTCTTTATTTTCATGTTATGATAGACCCTATTTGATCTTATCAATTCATTTTTTTAAGTTTTAAGTGACGCCGTTAGGCTACTGAATTTTCGTAAGGGGATTTCTTATCTCACTTTTAATTCTGTGAGATTTCCAATTTTCGCCACTCATTTATTGCATGTGATGTATTGCGTACTGCCATTTGATATATACTATCATGATTCTATTTATAATCATGGTATTCTGTGAATCATTTGGTGTTTATTATCTTTTGGTCATACGACTCGATTGATCACAATGAAGTATGGGGTTTTTATCTCACTTTTTGTTCCTATGAGATTCAAGAAACATTTTCCACTATTTCCTTTTGTGTGGTGTATGTACTGCCCATGATTGTATTATTTGTGTAATATAATTTAATTTATGGGTATTTACATCTTCATTGTATGACCCTTATTTCATGTGGTGTATGTTTCGAAAGTTACCCAAATCGGTAAGGGAATCTTTCACCATCCCCTTTTTAAAAGACTTCTTTTTTGTTAGGTATTTTAATTTACAAATTCTTATTTTGAGATATGTTCTTATATATCCTTATTGTTGTAAATGTTATGTACAAGTGTTGAGATACCCTTTTTTATCTCTCATCATCTCATTTTATGAATTTTAAAGTGACGCCGTTAGGCTGTCAAATTTCTGTAAGGGAACTTCTTAACCCAATTTCAATTGTTTGGGCTAAACATCTACTTCTTGATTATGTTGTGCTATGAATATGTGTGGATGACCTATGATTGTTTTACACTTAATATCCACTTATAATGGGTGTATTTATGTTTTTCTCACATATTTAATTAATTGATTTATCCTTAATCTAAGGATACTGTCTTTGTACGGGACTTCATCTCAATCTCCTTTCATTGAGGCATATTTTGTTTTATACACAACTTTCTTTTATATGGTGTATAAACCCCCTTTTAATTTTACTTTTATTCAAAAGGAATATTTTTATACGAATCATTTTACTAAATGACAAAAGGAATGTTTTGTCTTACGTATGCAGCGACAATGAATTCTTCACCGTCGTGACCATTATTTGAGTTTCAGCTTCCTCTACAAGACATAACATTTTTTAAAATAATAAATAAATACCATGTTTTACTTTTCTTTTATTTTGGTATTGAAAATGGTTTTTATAATGTTTTTATTATATCAATGTGTTGTATTGACATCTTATGATTGAAATGTGGAAATGTTATGTTTTTTTTATGGATGTTTTATGCGATACAATTATGTTAGGGTTATTGGGAATTGTTTATGAAGAACAGTGGTTCCATGATAAACTAAGGGCGGTTAAGCCCGATATAGCTCTCCAATGAATTGGGTAACACTAATTAGTTAAACTCTAAGGTTTCTCCGAATTGATTTAGGGAATATACTATGATGGGTATTCCAAACGTAACCATGAAGGTTGCTCCCTACGTAAGAATGTTATAAATGCCTCAAGTTACCTTTATGTTTTATGATTTCTATGAGTTACTCATAAATCTTCTGATTTCATGAGGTATGATAAAGTGCTTATGTTTTATGAGTAAAGTATGATTTCATTGATTCTTGTGTATACATGGACTAATGTTTTATTTCCGTATTGTTATAACCCTTACTGATCTTTTTATGCACATCCCAAGTTTTTGAAATGTTTTTCACAGGACATAAAGTGGAATAGGGTTAAGGATGGGATCAAGGAAATGTCAGGCTATCTAAAACAATGAACTAGACATGAATATTTTGTTCAAGATTTTTTATTTTGTGAAAAAAATGGAAACTGAGTAGAAGTGTATACTTTGTAATCTTTTGAGATGTAATAGATATGTCCTAATTCTCTAAAACTCTAAACCTGAAAAGATCCTCAATGTGAATTATTCATTTAATTCAAGATTATGTAATGTTTTAAGGATGGGTCCTTATAGTTGGTATCAAAGTTTGGTTTAGATAACTTTAGAGGTTAGGTTATTCATTAAGTATAAGCGAAAAGGTGTGTATAACCACAATGGTTAGTATATTAGATGCATACATTGTTATTTTTGAAAGTTGGAATGAGTTTGATATAACTTGGATAGTTATATCTTAACGTTTATCTTCCTCATTAGTACGTGATGATATTTTTGATATACTCACACTTACATTTTTGGTTTTAGTAGATGGATGGATCTAGCAGGAACCAAAGTGACAATGGGTTTGAAGGAAACTATGGCGGTTCTCTGATTAAGAGACTGGATGAAATGTGGGATTCAATGAGAAATATCATGGTTATTCTAAACCAACTATCACATGTGATGATTAACCACTTGAACCTTGGTGAGTTCTCTAATGCATCATGTACGAGATAACGAACTCGATGTGGAAGTTCATGTAATAATTATAATGGTAACCATTAGGGTTTATATGATCCTTACTTTTGAGGTAATTATGGGTTACTATATGTTATGATGGAAAATGAGAGGCATGAGATAAAATTGAGGTTAAAATATGTTATGGTTATTTTTGATGAATTTATATCTTTTTGAGGAATGTTATAAAATTATATAGTTTTTTAAAAGGGACAACACACAGACCATGTGACAACCCATCGCGTCGGACGAATCCGCGGGAATCGAACCCACAACCAAAGTGCAAATGGTATTTATTGCCTACCACTGGACTACGTGAAGTCCCTGGTTAGTTTGACTAATTCTTTTAGTTATATGACTTTATGAATCTAGAATAAGTTGATTTTGGGTTATCTATGGAGATGATTAACCTATCATGGAGGATATGGGATTAGGTTAATTAATTTTCAATATGAGACTTTAAGAGTAACTGATGTTATTTGGAGATAAATGTTAAGATTTACCTTGGAAGACTATGTGATTAAATCCTTCAGAAATTTGGGTTTCAATCTTATTTTGGATTACTTTGAAGAATTTTATGGATATCTGTTTATTGAATGGTCTTTGTTGAACTTTGGCTATTGTTGGAAAAATTTTGGAGATTAAGGGTAGCTTTTATTTTTATAAAGGATTATCCTTTTGGGGATTATCTGAACTAGTACTAACCTTTTTGATTTTGGTTAAGGTCTAAAGACTTGGGAAATATAAAGTTTTTTTGGATTAGGTGATTCTATAGAAGTTGATTATAGCGCTCTTAATGTTAACAAGTGTTCCTAAAATACTCATTGTTTGGAGAAAATATGATTTTGTGTTAGAAATCTAGTAAAAGATAAAAGTCTACATGACATGAAAGTATGTTTCCTTATGTTTTTAGTTAATCTCATAAATAAATTCCTTAATAAAAAAAGTAACTTAAAACAAAAACGTTGTCTGTTAACTTTTCCTAATGGGGAATCAAATACCGTTTAACCCATCACAAGTTTGTGATTCTCTGGTGGTTAACTTTCTCCTAGACATGTTTTCTACCACTCTCCATCAGAAATTTATGGTTTGTTTTTTCCTCCATATCCATGTTTTCATGGAATCCAAGTATCTGTTGTCTCGGGTGACCATTGTACTTCTCTTTCTTTCTTTTAAAGTGATAGTTTTATTAACTCATTTTTTGATGTGGTACTTTTAATGAAGTTTCCAAGACCAATTTTAAAAATGCGAGGACGCAATTCCCAAAAGGGGGGAAGGATGTAACATCCCAAGTAAATAAAGAATATTACTTTTTCATATTTATTGATATTTTTGAATTAAATATCAATATTAATTTAAAGGGGATTCTATGTTCGATGGTGTACCCAATACCCAACAATGAGTTTTTTTGAAATCTTACGTTGCACACTAATAATATAATAATATTATTTTTAAATGGTAGTTGACACCTAGCCGTTGTAATAGCGGTAATTAACCTAACTAACTAAAAAATTATTATATATTTTTGTTAAATATTTTTACATTTATCCAATAAATGTTAGAGGCTTAAAATGCGAATGAATCCAATTTTAAGCATAAATACTCTTATATTCACTAAAAGGTTGATTTATCACCTTTTGATGGAGAACCTTCTTTAAATATAGTTTTGGTAACTCTTATACTTTATATTGGACCAAATAAAATTCGTTTTTAGAATCGGGACATCAAAATTTACTTTGTGTATGTTTTTGGTATTTTTCTGATAAAGTTCATTTTTTAATGAATAGTGAAAAATGTTGTATTTTAATTCAAAACCTCCTTTTATTCTAATTTATTTATAGGGTAAGATTATATATTTAATTGGTTTTAAAGTGTAATTATTATATATTTTTACCATTTAATCGAATTTTGTTCATTGGAATTAATTTCACTTCGAAATTGGACATAAACAAGTGTCAATCTTTTGATAGATATTGTTTCTTAAAAATGCGCTATTTGTTTTGACAACAGGAATTAATTATATAATTAATTAATGAAACTTCTATGTTATGAATTTGGTTAAATAAAAATCATTTTCTAATTCATAATATCAAATATATCTTAGGGTGAATTTTTGGTATTTTTCTAAAAAACTTCATTTTTTAATGAATAGTGAAACCACTAATTGGTAGTTAAAAAACTGAATTTTTCATTAAACAAAACTTTACCGCTTCTGTGAATTGAATTTCAAAAATCCGATATACATGGTTGTAATTATTAAGTAAAATGTGGTTCAATGGGATGAAAATAATTTTTTGGTGAACATTAACTTTTGAGATTTGTTAACCGCGATTAAAGGTAATTAGGGTAATTTAAGATAAAAATGATGTTATAAAAATATAAAAATATCTTGAAACATGTCCTACACTTACTATATGAGTCATGGCCGACCAATAAAATCCATTGGTAAATTTTTTTGGGACCCCATGGATCCACTTGGGTAAGATAATGACATTAATACGTTTTATTTAAAGTAAAAATAAAAATGTCATAAACGTGTATTTTTTTTACTAAATTTTTTTACAAGGGGTTATACAAGTTATCTATTAGACTATAAATATTCTTTATAAATCTAAAAATATTTCCCACAACATGGTAATTTTTTTATAATTTTTAGACATCAAATAAATAAAATTATTTATGACACAATGAAGATGCAGTGTTTACATCATTAATAAATAAATTAAATAAATAAGAAGATAAAGTTTAAAACAATATCCAAAACTTGTAAAATACCTATTTTATGATTTTATTTAGAACTTTGTCCACCTTATCCTTGAATTTAATGATTTTTTGAGCTTTAGAAACCGAATTTCATTTTATAATAAAATAATAGTTTCAAGATTTCCAAAAGAGCCCCTCCTCTCCCTTATAAAAAGACCCCACTTCCTACCCATATCTCACACTTCTAAAGCCCTTTGGATCGTCCAAAATCTACTCAAATAACCTCCCAATACCCATATCTTCATCTTAGAAGCCTTACCTTAGGAATAAAGCACTTCAAGAAACCCTTTTGGCTCAAACCAAGGGGAGTTACCCGATTTAAAGGTATTGTCTTCTCTTATGTTCTTTTGTTTTATTTTGCTTCTCCAACCCCTTAAACTCTTTTTATTGATTTATTTTGCAAAGAAACCAGTATTTTAAATATAATATTATGTTTTTATGATAATGATTAGAGATACAACTACACACCTCCATGTAATGGTTAAAGAACATACTTTTTCTGTGGGTGGCGAATTACTGCCTCACAAAACGATGATTTTTCAATCTTCTTTTAACACATCTCATGGTGGCCATTAAGATGTCACTGTATTCATATATGATATATATTATGTTTATGTCTTCCTTATACTTCTGTATTTTTCATTTATGCCATACCTTTATGGTTTCCAAAATGGGTAAACGTGATAATTTCATTTTAGGAAGTGCGAACTACCGCCTCCTCAAAGTGATTTGAATCGTTAATTCCATATGTGGGATATATAAAAGATGGAGTTAATGATATTATATATGAAATTATAATTTAATTTTGATATATCTATGTATCATTATGTTTTCATTCCATTAAAGTATGAAAAAGAAATGAAAGTAGTGTTCATGCGTACGTACGACCTACCGTCTCCATGAACGGTGCATTTCATTTGTTATCTACAAATGTTATGTACTATTATAAATACATATATATACTGGATATATGTGATATATATGACATCTATGTTATGAATATCATTCTGGAGATAATGGACGCTTGACCACATGGAAGATTTATAATTATACCAAGTTCATTTTTGACTCAAGTTCCGAACATCAGCAAAATGTCCGATATGTACTCAAACAATTAAATAATTGTTATAGAAAGGTAATAAGTGATATAAAAGGAATAATAAACTTGAAAAATATTCTTCAGCAAGTAGAAATTAAATTAAGTTTATCATTCACGAATAACAAGGAACATACGAGCGAGTCAAGTCGGACACATGGTAAGGGATCCTACCTCTCTGTTTCTTTTCAAGTACTCTCTTTTATGTCATTCCTTTTATTCTCCATGTTATTATGTTGGAGGATGTTCTTTTGTATTAATAATACTTTACTTTTTATTTTCATATGATGAGAGACCCTCCCTTTCTCACATCAATTCATTTTAATAATGTTTAAGTGGCGCCATTAGGTTGCTGAATTTTTGTAAAGGATTCTTTCACCCTCCTCATTTTCAAAGTTCTATTTTATGTCAAGTCTTTCAAGTTACTTTTTCTTATGTTGGGGTATGATATATATATCCATAATACTGTCCTATTTATTTTCATATGACGAGAGAACCTATTTGATCTCATCAATTCATTTTTTTTAAGTTTTAAGTGGCGTCGTTAGGCTGTCGAATTTTCGTAAGGGGATTTCTTATCTCGCTTTTAATTATATGAGATTTCCATTATTCGCCACTTATTTATTGCATGTGGTGTATTTTGTAATGTTATTTTATATATATTATTATGATTCTAATTATAATCATGGTATTCTATGAATCATTTTGGGTTTATTATCTTTTGGTCATACGACTCGATTGATCACAATGAGGTAAGGTGTTTTTATCTCACTTTTTGTTCCTGTGAGATTCAAGCTACATTTGCCACTATGTCCTTTTGTGTGGTGTATTTAATGCCCATGATTTTATTCTTTGTGTAATATAATTTAATTTATGGTTATTTACATCTTCATTGTATGAAGCTTCTTTCATGTGGCGTATGTTTCGAAAGTTACCCAAATCGGTAAGGAAATCTTTCACCCTCCTCTTTTTAAAAGACTTATTTTTGTCAGTTCTTTTAATTTACATATTCTTATGTTGGGATATGTTCTTATATATAATTATTGTTGTAAATGTTATGTCCAAGTGATTGGATACCCTTTTTTTTATCTCTCATCATCTCATTTTCTGAATTTTAAAGTGACGTCGTTAGGCTGTTGAATTTTTGTAAGGGAACTTCTTAACCCAATTTCAATTGTTTGGGTTAAACCTCTACTTCTTGATTATGTCATGCTATGAATATGTGTGGATGACCTCTTATTGTTTTAAACTTAATACACACTTATATTGGGTGTATTTATGTTTGTTACACATATTTATGTAATTGATTTATCCTTAATCTAAGGATACCGTCTTTGTACGGGACTTCGTCTCAATCTCCTTTCATTGAGGCATATTTTGTTTTATACACAACTTTATTTTATACGGTGTATAAACCCCTTTTACTTTTACTTTTATTCAAAAGGTATCTTTTTATAAGAAGAGTTTTACTAAACGAAAAAAGGGATGTTTTGTCTTATGTATGCGACGAGAATGACTTCTCCGCCGTCGTGACCATTATTTGAGTTTCAGATTCCTCTACAAGCCATAACTTTTTTTAAAATGAAAAATAAATACCATGTTTTAATTTTATTTTATTTTGGTATTGAAAATTGTTTTGATAATGTTTTGATTATGTCAATGTGTTTTATTGACATCTTATGATTGAAATATGGAAATGTTATGTTTTATTTATGCATGTTTTATGTGATAAAATTATGTTAGGGTTCTTGGGCATTGTTTATGAAGATGGGTGGTTCCATGATAAACTAAGGGAGGGTGAGCCCGATATAGATCTCCAACACATTGGGTAATGCGAAGGAGTTAAATGCTATGGTTTCTCTGAATATATTTTGGGAATATACTTTGATGGGTATTCCAAACGTAACCATGAGGGTTTCCCCATACATAAGAATGTTATGAATTCCTAAAGTTTCCTTTATGTCTTATGATTTCTATAAGTTATTCATATATCTTATGATTTCATGAGGTATGTTAAAATTCTTAGGTTTTATGAGTAAAGTATGATTTCATCGATTCTTATGTATACATGAACTAATGTTTTCTTTCCGTATTTTTATACCCCTTAATGAGCTTCTTATGCTCATCCCATGTTTTCGAAATGTTTTCCACATGACTTAAAGATGAATAGGGTCAAGGATGGGATCAAGGAAAGTCATGCTATATAAAACATGGAACTAGACATGTTTCTTTTTAAGAGTTTTTATTTTATAAAAAAATGGAAACTGAGTAGAAGTGTTTACTTTGTAATCTTTTGAGATGTAATAGATATGTACTAATTCTCTAAAACTCTAAACCTGAAAAGATCCTCAATGTGAATTTTTCATTTAATTCAAGATTATGTAATGTTTTAAGGATGGGTCCTTATAGTTGGTATCAAAGGTCAGTTTAGATAACTTTAGAGGTTAGGGTATTCATTAAGTATAAGCAACAAGTTGTGTATAACCACAATGGTTAGTATATTAGATAGATTCAATGTTATTTTTGAAAGTTGGAATGAGTTTGAGATAACTTGGATAAGTATATCTTAGAGTTTATCTTCCTCATTAGTATGTGATGATTTTGTTGATATACTCACACTAACATTTTTGGTTTTAGTAAACGGATGGATCTAGCAGGAACCAAAGTGACAATGGGTTTAAAGGAAACTGTGGTGGTTCTCTGATTAAGAGACTTGATGAAATGGGGGATTCAATGAGAAATCTCATGGTTATTCTAAACCAACCATCAGGAGTGATGATTAACCACTTGAACCTTGGTGAGTTCTCTAATGCATCATGTACGAGAGAACCAACTCGATGTGGAAGTTCAGGTAATAATTATAATGGTAACCATTATATGATCCTTACTTTTGTGGTAATTATGGGTTACTATATGTTATGATGGAAAATGAAAGGCATGTGATAAAATTGAGCTTAAAATATGTTATGGTTATTTTAGATGAATTTTTCTCTTTTTGAGGAATGTTATAAAATTATATAGTTTTTGAAAAGGGTCGCCATGCAGACCGTGTGACAACCCGTCGCATCGGACAAAGCCGCAAGAATTGAACCCACAACCAAAGTGCAACTGGTATTTATTGCCTACCACTGGACTACGTGAAGTCTCTGATTAGTTTGACTAATTATTTTAGTTAGATGAATTTATGAATCAAGAATAATTTGATTTCGGGTTATCTATGGAGATGATTAACCTATCATGGAGGATATGGGATTAGGCTAACTGCTTTTCAATATGATACTTTAGGAGTAGCTGATGTTATTTGGAGATAAATGTTAAGATTTAACTTGGAAGACTATGTGATTAAATACTTCAGAAATTTGGGTTTCAATCATAGTTTGGATTACATTGAAGAATTTTTTGGATAGCTGTTTATTGAATGGTCTTTGTTGAACTTTGGGTATTGTTGGACAAATTTTGGAGATTAAGGGTAGCTTTTCTTTTTATAAAGAATTATCCTTTTGGGGATTATTTGATCTTGTACTAACCTTTTTGATTTTGGATAAGGTCTAAATACATGGAAAATATATAGTTTTTTTGGATTAGGTGATTCTCTAGAAGTTGATTATAGTGCTCTTAATGTGAACAAGTCTTCCTGAAATACTAATTGTTTGGAGAAAATATGAGTTTGTGTTAGAAATCTAGTAAAAGATGAAAGTATAAGTGACATGTAAGTATGTTTCCTTATGTTTTTAGTTAATCTCATAAATAAATTCTTCAATAAAAATATTAACTTAAAACAAAAACGTTGTCTGTTAACTTTTCCTACTGGGGAATAAAATACCGTTTAACCCATCACAAGTTTGTGATTCTCTAGTGGTTAACTTTCTCCTAGACATGTTTTCTACCACTCTCCATTAGAACTTGATGGTTTGTTTTTTCCTCCATATCCATGTTTTCATGGAATTCTTTTATATGTTGTCTCAGGTGACCATTTTACTTCTCTTTATTTATTTTAAAGTGATAGTTTTATTGACTACTTTTTCGATGTGGGATGAAGTTTTCAAGACCAATTTTAAAATTGTGAGGACGCAATTCCCAAAAGGGGGGAATGATGTAACATCCCAGGTAAATAATGGATATTACCTTTTCATATTTATTAATATTTGTGAATTAAATATCAATATTAATTTAAAGTGGATTCTATGTTCGATGGCGTACCCAATACGCAACAATGAGTTTCTTTGAAATCTTACGTTGCACATTAATAATATAATAATATTATTTTTAAATGGTAGTTGACACCTAGCCGTTGTAATAGTGGTAATGATTAGAACTAACTACAAAATAATTATATATGTTTGTTAAATACTTTTACATTTATCCAATAAATGTTAGATGCTTAAAATGCGAATGAATCCAATTTTTAGCATAAATACTCTAATATTCACTAAAAGGTCGATTTATCGCCTTTTGATGGAGAAACCTATTTAAATATAGTTTTTGTCACTCTTATACTTTCTATTGGACCAAATAAAATTCTTTTTTAGAATCGGGACATCAAAATTTACTTTGTGTATGTTTTTTGGTATTTTTCCGATCAAGTTCATTTTTTAATGAATAATGAAAAATGGTGTATTTTAATTCAAAACCTCATTTTAGTCTAATTTATTTATAGGGTCAGATTATCATTTTAATTGGTTTTAAAGTGTAATTTGAATATATTTTTACCATTTAATCCAATGTTGTTCATTGGAATTAATTTCACTTCGAAATTGGACATAAACAAGTGTCAATCTTTTGATAGATATTGTTTCTTAAAAATTAGCTATTGGTTTTGACAACCGGAATTAATTATAGAATTAATTAATGAAACTTCTATGTTATTAATTTGGTAAAATGGACATCATTTTTGAATTCAGAATATCAAATATATCTTAGGGTGAATTTTTTGTATTTTTTTGAAAAAGTTCATTTTTGATGAATAGTGAAACCACTAAGTGGTAGTTAAAAAACTGAATTTTTCGTTGAATGAAACTTTACCGATTCTGTGAATTGAATTTAAAAAATATAACATACATGGTTGTCATTACTAAGTAAAATTTGGTTCAATGGGATGAAAATAATTTTTTGGTGTATAGTGACTTTTGAGTTTTGTTAACCACGATTAAAGGTAATTAGGGTAATTTAAGGTAAAAATGATATTATAAAAATATAAAAATATATTGACACATGTACTACCCTTATTTGATGAGTCATGGCCGACCAAGACAATCCATGGGTCAATTTTGGGGACCCCATGGAGCCACTTGGGTAAGATAATGACATTAATACCTTTTATTTAAAGTAGAAATAAAAATGTCACAAACATGTATTGTTTTACTAATTTTTTTTACAAGGGGTTACACAAGTTATCTTTTCAACTATAAATATTATATAGAAATATAAAAAGATTTCATACAACATGGTAATTTTTTTATAATTTTTAGACATCAAATAAATAAATTTATTTATGACACAATGATGATGCGGTGTTTACATCATTAATGAATAAATTAAACAAATAAGAAGATAAGGTTTAAAACAATATCCAAAACTTGTAAAATACCTATTGGATGATTTTATTTCAAACATGGGACACCTTATCCTTTAATTTAATTATTTTTGGAGCTTTAGAAACCGAATTTCATTTTATAATAAAATAATAGTTTCAAGATTTCCAAAAGAGCCCCTCCTCTCCCTTATAAAAAGACCCCACTACCTACCCATATCTCACACTTCTCACGCCATTTTTCTCGTCCAACCACTACTAAAATAACCTCCCAAGACCCCTATATTCATCCTAGAATCCTTACCTTAGTAAGAAAGCACTTCAAGAAACCCTTTTGGTTTAAACCAAGGGGAGTTACCCGATTTAAAGGTAATGTCTTCTCTTATGTTCTTTTGTTTTATTTTTCTTCTCCAACCCATTAAACTCTTTTTATTGATTTATTTTTTAACGAATCCAGTATATTAAATATAATAGTATGTTGTTACGATAAGGATTTGAGCTACACCTACACACACCTCTATCTAATGGTTAAATAACATATTGTTTCTGTGGGTTGTGAATTACTGCCTCACGAAATGATGATTGTTCAATCTTATTTTAACAAATCTCATGGTGGACATTAAGATTTAAATGTATTTATATATAATATATATTATGTTTATGTTTTCCTTATGCTTGTGTATTTTTCATTTATGCCATACCTTTGTGGTTTCCATAATGGGTAAACGTGATAATTTCATTTTAGGAAGTGCGGACTACCACCCCTTCAAAGTGATTTGAATCGTTAATTCCATATGTGAGATATATAAAGGATGGAGTTAATGATATTATATATGATATTATACTGTAATTTTGATATACCTATGTATCATTATGGTTTCATTCCATTAAAGTTCGACAAAGAAATGAAAGTAGCGTTCATGCGTACGTACAACCTACCGTCTCCAGGAACGGTGCATTTTATTTCTTATCTCCAAATGTTATGTAATATTATAAATACATATATATACTGGATATATATGATATATATGACATATATGTTATGAATATCATTCTGGAGACAATGGACTCTTGACCACATGGACGATTTAAAATTATACCAAGTTCATTTTTGACTCAAGTTCCGAAGATCAACAAAATGTCCGATATGAACTCAAACAATTAAATAATTGTATAGAAAGGTAATAAGTGATATAAAAGGAATAATAAAATTTAGAAATATTATTAAGCAAGTAGAAATTAACTTAATTTTATCATTCAGGAAGAACAAGGAACATTTGAGTGAGTCAATTCAGACACGTGGTAAGGGATCCTACCTCTCTATTTCTTTTCAAGTACTCTCTTTTATGTAATTCATTTTATTCTCCATGTTATTATGTTGTAGGATGTTATTTTATATTAATACTAATGTCCTTTTTATTTTCATATGATGAGAGACCATCCCTTTCTCTCATCAATTCATTTTAAGAATGTTTTAGTGGCGCCGTTAGGCTGCCAAATTTTTGTAAAGGATTCTTTCACCCTCCTCATTTTCAAAGTTCTATTTTATGTCAAGTCTTTAAAGTTACTTTTTATTATGTTGTGGTATGATATAAATATCCATAATACTGTAATATTTATGTTCATATGATGAAAGACCCTATTCGATCTCATCAATTCATTTTTTTGAGGTTTTAAGTGGCCCTCTTAGGCTGCCGAATTTTCGTAAGGGGATTTCTTATCTCGCTTTTAATTCTGTGAAATTTCCATTGTTCGCCACTTATTTATTCCATGTGGTGTATTGTATACTTTCATTTTACATATATTATCATGATTCTATTTATAATCATGGTATTCTGTGAATTATTTGGTGTTTATTATCTTTTGGTCATATGACTCGATTGATCACAACGAGGTAAGGGGTTTTTATCTCTCTTTTTGTTCCCATGAGATTCAAGCTACATTTGACACTATTTCCTTTAGTGAGGTGTATGTACTACCCATGATTGTATTCTTTGTGTAATATAATTTAATTTATGGGTATTTACATCTTCATTGTATGACCCTTCTTTCATGTGGCGTATGTTTCGAAAGTTACCCAAATCTGTAAGGGAATCTTTCACCCTCCTCTTTTTAAAAGGCTTATTTTTGTTAGGTATTTTAATTTACATCTTGTTATGTTGGGATATGTTATTATATATCCTTATTGTTGTAAATTTTATGTCCAAGTGATTAGATACCCTTTTTTTATCTCTCATCATCTCATTTTCTGAATTTTAAAGTGACGTCGTTAGGCTGTTGAATTTCTATAAGGGAACTTCTTAACCCAATTTCAATTGTTTGGGTTAAAACTCTACCTCTTGATTATGTCATGCTATGAATATGTATGGATTAACTCTGATTGTTTTACACTTAATATCCACTTATATTGGGTGTATTTATGTTTTTCACACATATTTTTGTAATTGATTTATCCTTAATCTAAGGATACCGTCTTTGTACGGGACTTCATCTCAATCTCCTTTCATTGAGGCATATTTTTTTTATACACAACTTTCTTTTATACGGTGTATAAACCCCTTTGAATTTTACTTTTATTAAAAAGGAATATTTATTATAAGCGTTTTACTAAATGACAAAAGGAATTTTTTGTCTTACGTATGAGGCGACGATGACTTCTCCACTGTCGTGAACATTATTTGAGTTTCGGCTTCCTCGACAAGCCATAACTTTTTTTACAATGAAAAATAATTACCATGTTTTAATTTTCTTTTATTTTTTTTATTGAAAATGGTTTTGATAATGTTTTGATTATATCAATATGTTGTATTGACATCTTATGATTGAAATGTGGAAATGTTATGTTTTCTTTATGCATGTTTTATGTGATACAATTATGTTAGGGTTATTGGGCATTGTTTATGAAGACGGGTAGTTCCGTAATAAACTAAGGGCAGGTGAGCCCGATATAGCTCTCCAATGCATTGGGTAACGTGAAGGAGTTAAATGCTAAGGTTTCTCTGAAGAGATTTAGGGAATATACTGTGATGGGTATTCCAAACATAACCATGAGGGTTAATCCCTAAGTAAGAATGTTATGAATGCCTCAAGTTACCTTTATGTCTTATGATTTCTATAATTTATTCATATATCTTATGATTTCATGAGGTATGTTAAAATGCTTATGTTTTATGAGTAAAGTATGATTTCATTGATTCTTATGTATACATGGACAAATGTTTTCTCTCCGTATTTTTATATCCCTTACTGAGCTTTTTATACTCATTCCAAGTTTTTGAAATGTTTTCCACAGGACTTAAAGATGAATAGGGTCAAGTATGGTATCAAGGAAAGACATGCTATCTAAAACATGGAACTAGACATGTTTCTTTTTAAGAGTTTTTCTTTTATGAAAAGAATGGAAACTGAGTAGAAGTGTCTACTTTGTAATCTTTTGAGATGTAATAGATATGTCCTTATTATCTAAAACTCTAAACTTGAAATGATACTCAATGTGAATTATTAATTTAATTTAAGATTATGTAATGTTTTAAGGTTGGGTCCTTATAAATACAATGGGTATCATACCAAAGGACTGACTAGTTTTGTAGTCTTATAGAGCTAGATACATACATGATACCAAGTTCACATTGGGAATAAAATATAATACAAAAAAAAATTATATCCTTGAAACTAATTTAAATAATTCATCTTAATATATTGGGTAAAGGAAGAAAACTTAGGGTGATATCAAATTATGAGTAATAGTTATGTACAACAAAAGCTATCATGAATAAATAAGGCATAATCAACATGAAAAAGTAAACAGCTGAAACAACATTCCATTTAATTAATAAATTTTCTATATGATGAATCCATGGATAATATCAATGAAAAAAATATCATGGATAATAATAAATTATTTCTCAAATAAGGATACTCTTAAAATTGGAAATCATTATCCCATATATCATGATATTTATACCATTAACAATTTTCACCAAGGCAGTTTATAAATATGGGTAGGTACACACTAAAAACCCTTTTAATTTGGCTAAAAAATATTTCTCATGAGACCCATAAATTAATAAAGGGTCTATCTATAACTTTCCCCACTCATAATTGCATATCCAATTCATTCCTCATATAATTATTGATCAATTCAATTCATAAACAATATGTCTTATAAAACAATATCCATATTGAGTAAAGAATATAGATTTATTAAAATTTTCCCCATCCAATTAAATAACTTTCATAGAAAAATAACTTTCATGGAAATGATATATGATTTAAGAAATAAGTATATGTATGATAAATAATATGTATATTTAAGATAAATGTAATGTACATAGATCACAATAAACTGAATGTTTCAAAGGAAAGTTAATGACTACAAAATTAATCAAGAAAGTGAATTTTAATAATTTTGTGGGAAAAATGATCATAAAACATACAAGGAAATAATAAGGATGGTATCATTACAATATATCCACTGTGGAGTATTCATAAAATAAATTATTATTATCATTGATGAACATAAATGCCGTAAAAATATCTTCAAAAAACTTCTTGAAGTAAATAAAATTTTCACTTTGAAGACCACTTTTAAAAAATAAATGTTTCTATAATATTAAATAAAAAATTTATTTAAAAATAACCTTTCAAAGTTGTTAATTATTCTTCAAATAATTGATTGTTTATGCAGGTGGGAAAATTATAATCATGCCAAGTACGTTAAAACAATGATTTGTTTCACATTTTAAATAAAAATTAAAAAAGTAACTTGTTCGAATAAAAAAGATAAGATTAATGATAAAACAAAATTTTATTGAATATATTACTGGTAATAAATGATATAATTTCCTCACATTGTGGTAATTATGTTTGTTTAGGGAATATTTGGGATTAGACCATTCATTTGAAAATTTGATGAAAATTATAGTTTTACCCTTTTAATATTCACTGTAGTATTTTGAAAATAAATATTTTAGTATGAATTATTTGAACCTAATTTTTTTTAAAGTTTTTCCTCATTTAATGGGATAAAACTTTTATTTAGGACACTATATCTAAAGATCACATTTTAATGGAGTAAATTGGCCATTATGTTGAAGGTGAGATGGACATGCCAGATTGGACATTACTGTAGTGTTTGGGACATATCTTTAAGATCCACGCATGGATTGAGACTAAATTTTGAGAGGAGATCGAAAAAATAATTTTTTACAAATTATCTTTATGTAAGGACTGATAATATACTTGCTTTGGGGGTAAAGAAGGTGGTTAAAATGGGATTAAAATATTTTGTAGAATCTTTCCATTCACACTTGAAACCACTTTTAACCTAGCCACCCCTACACTATATAAATATGTATTTTTATCATTTTGAGGGATTGGTACGTGGATTGGGAGATTTAAGGAAGATTATAACTGGTTTAACTTAAATTATCCAACCATTGTAATAGGGTTAGCTCTTGAAGTAATGATCCCCTCATCGAAGCCTTCTTCTTCTTCTTCTTCATGGTGTAATGTTTTCATTTGCGTAGTAAAATTCTTTGTTCTTCATTTATTTCTTATATTTTCTTATGTTTTATAAAAATATTTTATACTATTAATCATTATAATTTTTATGTAATTTAATAGTATAAATGATATTGGGGTTTACCCCTTCTAAACCATTTCACATGCAAAAAGTTTCTACGATGACTACACCGCCCATGGAAGAGTTGATATTTTTAGTAATCGATCGACCTCTATACTTATTCATTCATTTATTTTTAATAAATGAGATACTGTAATTCAATTAATATGATATATTAATTTTGTTTTCAATTCAAATTAAACTAATCAAGCAATTGATCAAGTGACACAAAAACACGCGAGGTCGAGATTTTTGTGTAAATTGTGAGAGTACGATCTTAATCCGTTATATAAGACCATAAAGGATAAATTTTTAGAGGTAAAATATAATACCTAAACTAAATTAATACTAATTTACAGATTTTATATCTGATCTAATTAGACACTGACCATAAGCTAACCTAAGAACATCAATCAAAGTAGGGTGATGCGATTTCATATTCCAAAGCTATCTAGGGTTTAAGTAATTTTATATTTGTGGTTAAGTTAACTCCCCATAGGGTTTGAGGGTTAACAAATTTTAGGATTATAATTATGTGTATGTTAATATAAATGATTATGATAAATAATTTAGTGAATAGATAGAGTTAAATCGATTACACCTTTTAAAATATTTTCTAAAAAAACATCTTCTTGTTGTATCTTTTTAAATGAGCTTAATTAAAAAAAAAGATAATTATTCTTCCAAAAAACTTATTCTAGTTTTATAAACTATAAAACATCCCTATAATTTCAAAAAGTGTGTTTGAGTTATTTAATTTTATTTTCAAAATACCATCAAAATGTTGTTTTAATTTATTTCCACCTTTGAGAGACGACCTTGGTCAGCCACTCTGCTGCACCCAAGTACCCAACAATCACAATTCATTTGAGAGCCCCCAAAATAGTTACTTTCAATTCATTTTAAATAATTTTGTTAAAATGTAAAAATTGGTATAAATGAATTTAAATAATCATAATATAATATTAAAAAAATTCTTGAAAATATATTTAGAAAACAATGATATAAAAGAAAAATAATTTTCGATTGAAAAGATAAATAATGTTTGATTTTATTAAAAACATTTTCTCAATAATTTTAAGTACCAAAGAGAGGAAAACAGTTATATTGAATAAAAAATTCATGAATAGAAATAGGATAATAAAGTTTTAGGGTTTTATTATATAATTATAAAATAATTTTTTCAATGTAAATTCAGTCCTAAAAAAGCCAGATTAAAATGAGATTAAAGCATAAACCCTTATCGCTTTGGTAACTTTTAAATAAAATACCCTTAGATAGAATAAATTTAATTGGAACTTAAAATAAAAAAATTATAAATTATTTATTAAATATTATGTGAAAGGGGTGTTATATACACGATATAAATGAATTTAGGTTCACAACCTTAAAATATTCCTCAATGAAAGGAAATTGAGATAAAATCAATTAACTCTTTCCGCGCTTTATTAAAACATGATTAAACTAAAATATAATTTTTTTAAAAATGTTATTAATTTATAAAAATACCATATTAATATTTAAAATATCATATATGATCCTATTATAACATTTTATCCCCCATTTGTTAATAATATTTCATTATTACCATTGTTTCAGGTGTTAACTACTTTATTTTATCATACATGTTTTGTCATGGTAGTTCTAGTTTTTGTGAATATGATATAGTTTCATAATATGTAGAATTATATTAATTTTTTAAATAACATATTTATTAATTATAAACATTTCAAAAATCATTCATGAAAATTGGACATGGAAAATGAATCACATTGCTTTGTGGAGACAACAGGTTGTACGTACGCACGATTGTCGCTATTTACTTAATGGGTGAAGAGAGAGAAAGTGGATAATATAATAATTTTCAAGGATAAATATCATGTTATAATTATAATAAATATTAATTATTTACATCATTTTTACTATACATGTTATTCAATGATGGAAAACATTTTACATCAGTTTGTGAGGCGGTAGTTCTCCATACGCACATCAAACAATTTTTCCCCATTTAATGTAGAAGGATATGTATAGATTTTATTACTTAAACATAAAAAAATATAAGTATATGGAAGATATTAGTGATATTATATTATAATTTTTAATACAAAATTGATGGTGGTAAAATAATTATAAAAAAAGGGCTTGGTGAAATTACCTTCTCTTAGAAGAACCACCATTAGATTTCTTATTAAGGACCCTATGGTTGGTATTTTGGGAGTACCAACATGAATATATTTTTTGTAATTATTTTGGTAGATATTTTGTTTTGTTTTTGGAAATTTAATTGGATTTAGAGTCATGTATTAGTGAGACGTGGAGGTTCCCTTTTATAATCGAGGTGAGTGGTACCCTTTAATTTTTTCAAAGTTCATCAATAATTTCATGAAAATTTGTTGTAAATATAGATCCCAACTGGATAATATTAAAAGTGAAAAATGAAAAGTCTTAAATAAATCAACCAATTGGTTTTAAGTAAATTTTAGGTAACATTTACCCTTATCTATTTAGATTAACCCCCGAAAAACCAATTTTAACCTTAATTATGGTAGTTAATTATTATTATTATTTTTATTATTAATGATAAAAATTAAATTGAACATATTATATAATATTAATTATTCTAATTCCAAATATAGAATATATTTTATCAAATAAAATTTATATAATTTTCATAATTTAATTTAAGAATACACCTGCAAAACGTGTCAAAAAACAGTTTTTAAAGAAATTTATTTTTCAAGTATAAGATAGTCTTATATTAACTATATAACAAGTAATACAAATTAGATGGATTTAAATTTAAGTTTTTATAAATATAATTTCTAAATTTAATTTAAATAGATCATCATTAAAAATAATTTTAAATAACTATAATTTGAAGACATTATTCCTTTAAAAAAGTTCTAAAAAATACAACCCTTTTACCTCCAAATGATCGCATAATTGCCTCTATCAAATTGATAGTAAACAAATTTTTAATTTAAAATATTACCATAAATTTTTATAAAAATGAATGAGTATTTAAATACTACTTTTTCAATTATTCATAAAGTCTTATTTCTAAGACAGAATTTCAAAAATTCATTCTAGGATTATTCTGACCAAGTAAGATAAAAATCAATATTAATCCTATCAAATTAGAATTTTTTTACCATGAAATATTAAAAATGAAAATTGTACTATAGTTTTATTAAAATATAAATTTTCTATACTATAATTTACTCTTGGGTTTTACAATACCAATTTCAAAGACCTCATATAGAATGGGATTGATTGAGTTACAATAATTGAAGAAAATACTCAAGGAGAAACTTCAAAAATTGATCCATATTCCCTAGTACATAACCATATGGTGAACATGTTCTTTTTTTAAGCGGAAAGATGGGATATTATATATTTTTATTCATTATTAAGAACTTAATAGTATCCCTATCTAGAAGAAGTATCCTCTACCCCATATTGATGAATTGTTTATTCAACTGTGCAGAGGTCAATACCTTTCCAAGATTGACCTTCATTATTAAAATCATAAATTGAGGGTCAAGTAAGAGGATATATACAAGATAAACTTATATATGATTTATGGTCATCATGAATTTATAGTGATTCCATTTGGACTTACCAATGTCCTATTTATCTTCATATATCTATGTAATAGAGTCTTTAGAGATTAAATTGATTAGTTTTTGGTAGTATTTATAAATGATATTCTTATATATTAAAAGAGGAAGGAAGAGAATGAAGATCATTTGAGGACTATTCAAAAGAACATGAGGAAGAATAATCCATTTTATAAATTTAAAAGGTGTGAATTTTGGATATATAATGTCACATTATTGGGTTATATAATCTCTAGTGAGGGTATATCGATGGATTCTTCATAGACATCAGTTATTGAAAAATTGACCAGACCAACGATAGTAACTGAGAACCACAATTTTCTTGGGTTAGATGAATAATACCATCACTTTTTGAGTTATTTCAGATAGATATCTAATCCAATAACCCATTAGACTCATAAGGAAGAAAATTTACTTTATATAGATGAATGTGAGGAAAATTTAAAGTAGGTAAAAAGAAGGTTGGTCCATGAACCTTCGTTTACACTAACCAGTAGTAAAGAAGGGTTTATAATCATTAATGATGCATTGAATAAGGGGTTGGGGTGAACCTACTTGAAAAATTATATTGTGATATATTATGAATTACTCCAATTTAAAATTCATGAGAAAAATTACATGAACCATGATTTGGAGTTGGAAATGATAATTTTTGCAATGAAAATATTGACGCATCAGATATAGTGTGAAAAATGTGATATATATTCTGGTCTTGACATCTTGAATATTATATTCACATATAAGGAGTGTATATTCATGTATAAAGAGTTAGAAATATTACATCTCAACCCATATATAGAAATTATTCGATATGGCATGGAAAATGGTATTTAAAACATTATATACAAAGGCATACTCTTTGACATGTTGGTTACACCCCACAACATGGAATCTCCACTCTAATATTTTTATGAAATACAATTTCTTCTATAGAGTTACACTATATATTAACTATTGATTCCTCACAAGATGATCCTTATATTTTATCACATAGTGTTACCAGAGTCCACAATGGAATTCACACTCTTGATTCAAATATGAGGAACTTTATACTACTCCATAGAGTGTTTCTAGAGTCCACATTGGCCATCTCAATATTGTGCCACAAAAAATGATCTTTATACTACGTTACATAGTCTTATCCTTAAATGATTATCCTATAGAAGAAATTAATCTTCCTTATTTAAAGTGATATTACTTCATGAATATACTGGATCTATTCATATTGTCTAAACCTATTCAAGTACCTTTTCTATTTTTTGGCCTTGCTCAAATATTTTTTATTCAGCTATGTATGATGACTTCCTTCAATGCAATAATACTCAGGTAGATGTTCCTTCTTTTGTCTGATAAAGTCTTGGCCTCATTTAAACGTGTTTGAATTATACATAGTAATTATTCAATATTATTTTATTGAAGAAAAAATCTTTCACAACATAATAAATCATATATTTTTAATTATTTATTATCATAAAAGTACGCCATGCATGTAGGATACATTATGTTTTATTCTAAAATTTTTAAACCCTAGAACATAGACATTCAATTGTACTTATTATTTTTATATTCTTCTCAAAGTATTTATTCTATTTTATTTATTTTATCAAGTGATTATGTATTCACCCGCGCATGAATTCACGTATGCATGCACCATATCTTCTCCTTTCTCCATGAACCCTCTACATTTTAACAATAGTAAACACATGAAATATATTTTATTCTTCATTACCAATGCCTTTTCATGATATTTTCTTCCAAAATAGGTTTGATACCACTAGGGGGGTGAATTAGTGGTTTTTTATAATTTTTAAGAAATTTTCTTAACTTATTTAGAAAAATTTATGAACCTCTAAAACTTTTTAAAGTTATGATCCACTCAAATATAACTTATGAAACTCACCTTTCATATATAAAAAATATAAAGAGAAGGAATCACATGATATTTACAAGGTTTGGTAAAAATACATACTCCTTTCCATGATGGATAGTCCCACCAACATGGATTCTTTTACCATCTTATTTCCGAAATACAAAGGCACTATCAATGAAAAATTATAAAATACCAGAAGAAACTTTCCTTATACAGTTGGTTATACCCCAACACCTATCATTTCCAGCATCCACTTTCCCCAGACAAGATTTTTCAGAAACTAGTATGTATCCACAGTTACAAGCTTCACTTTTTTTTTCTGTTCCACTTCAGAAAGTATTCATATCTTCCACAAGTAGGTTAAATCAAACTTTATCTACATACAACATTCAAGAAATTCAAAAATTATATAAGGAACTTGTTTTAATTGAAACAGTATAAAAAAATATGTCTATAAAACTTCCTTAGTAAAATTTAATCCAATCTTCCTTTGTCAGGTAACCTCCTTCTAATGGTATCAGTCCGATTGGTCTCAGTTCGATTCTCCTTCTTCTCTTCATTCATCAATTGAGTAGAAACTCAATCATTATCTATAAATTACACTATACAATGGAACTGATTTCTCTAAACCTTGCTTCAATGGATGTATCTATGATGGACTCACTCTAATGAACTTTCTCTAATGATGTTTCTTCTATTGGAACATACTCTGTTGATTAGATTGAACCTCACTCCAATGAAATCGTTTCGATGGAACTTCCTCAGCATAAACCTGAAAAAAATAATATTGGAAAATCAATACATGATAAAACTAATGTTATAACTCTTGGAACACATTATCAATTCATGTTTCACCACTTTTATAAATCTTGTATTCTATCCTTTTATAGGAAACTAAGAATTAAAAAGGTGGGAAAACTAATTTCACTTCCCGCTCAACAAAATTCATCAATCTAGAGTTTATTTCTTATTAAAATATTGATATTTGACTTCTTAAAATCTTTATGAATCTTCTCAAAACACCAAACTTCTTCAAGTTTACAAACTTTTCTTCAGTCTGATTCTTTAGTTTGGTTATTAATTATAATTTTTCATTATGATAAAGACATATGAAAATATGAAAATAGACCATTAAAATGAACTCTTGTAAACCCAAAAAATCTTTTTGCATAAATGAATCATATAAACTATAAATCATCACATATGAAATGTCTGAAAAGTACTTATACTTTTCTTCAACTTCTCGTACTGATGATCTTGTGTCTGGTGACTTTATTAGTGTCGGCCTATGGTTGATTTTTCAGTCTCTGCATCAGTTCAATGAACATTGTCAGTGCCTGTCCAATGAGTCTTCACCTCTTCTTGATAAACAATCAATCCTTTTCTTCCTTTTTCTATTAACCCAATTTTATATAGAACAAAGTATGGAATCTTGTTTTCTCAACCCTAATTTAAATAAAATTCAACCTTCCTCAACCATTCTACCTATAATAAAACTATGCATCTGATATACAAGGATAACAACTTTTTATCTCTAAATCGGTGTCAAAATCCATTATAGTGGATCAATGGAATGATATATCTGATGAACCAGTATCAATATATTTGACTTTGAAAATTTCCTTATTTTTCTAATTACGATACCAATGAACTTCAAGAACTAAAATTATTTCCCTAAAGATTTGTATCTTGTGACTTATTGATCTGTCTGAAAACCAGAATCTTTGTCTTCTCATGTTCCTATCAACCTTCTCACCCTTCAAATTTTTTTGTATGATGTTCTCACATATGTACTATGACTGAAAGGCTTTAGCTTCTACAACTTCCTTCTTCTAAAACCATCTACTTATATAGTGTCTTAATAATGACTTTTAATATTTTCAAGATTGAAAATATAATTTTATAACTTACATAGGGAAGTATTGTAACTTCCTAGGCTTATAGAAACTTCCTTATTTCCAACTGAGCCTCAATATGATTGGAAATTCCAGCCCCCCATTCCTTCATAAGGCTTGAATCATAAGTTTTACAAATTACTTATGGTTTAAGAAATAAAAAATAGTTAAGCATCATCATATTTAACATTGGAGTTATTCAGACTCTAGAACACTTTCTAATTATGATCACCACTTTCATTATAGAATTAGTATGATTTCTAGAATCCTCTTAATTTCTATCAAAATCCAAAACTGATGTATTGTATTCAATGACTCACCAATGATCTGAGTTTGATATTCATGATCTGATTATCATGATTATGGTTCTAGATCTGATTAAAAACCTCACACAAACAACCTCATTCAATCCAAATTTTTATTACCTTTTCAATATAAAAAACATATTTATCTGTTGAAAACAAATAAAACCAATTCACAACTTAGGCCTAAAAATATACCCCTATGTGTTTATTATCAATATTTAATTTAACTTAATAAAAAATAATACCACTTGTTGTTTTTATTTTCTCACTTTTTTTCTACCCATTTCTTTCTTTAAACCCCTATTTTTTTCACTTCCCTTTTTCTTATACCCCCTATAGACTATCAAATTCAAAGTGGACAACATTACAAGTTTCTACCTTATTATCAAATGAACTCATTTTAAGGGTTGGAAATATTTATCAAAAACATGAAATTATTCTTTAGGAGAACATAAGCATGAGTTTATTTAAATAATATCATTTATCTAAAAAATATAATTCTATGTGAGAAAGCCTGGTATAGAAAAAAGAGGGAATAATCATGGTTCTTAATTTATTTCATCTCACAACATTAATATAATACTCTTTTCATGTCTCTTTCAACATTCTTATTTATGAGGAAATATTAAATGACTTTTTTTAAGATAAAAATAACCTACACCCATCTCAATAAACATATTATAAATTTCAAGTGTATAAACATAACATTAAAAAAATTTCATAACCTCATTACTTTCTTTTGAAAGAAGAGTAAGAGACTCAATAACATCAACTTCCTTACTTCCACTCTTTCAATTACCTGAAATTTAGTAAAAATAAAAATATTTTGGGAATAAGAAGGAACTAAAATTATTTCTTAGAAGAAACCCTCAGTGTGAGAGTCTCTCTAATCCTTGTGTTTTTATTCTTATTTTGGATTTTAATTGGGTGTTTTTTATTCCTTCAATTCATCCTTCTCAGATTTTGTAACATGTTTCTTTTTATCTGTGGATTATTCTGATAAGGATGTAAATTTATTTTATTCTTTAGCAGGATTTTTATTATAGCAAATTTTTAACAATTATTTTTGGCAGTCCTCTTATTCTAGAAGAATAATCAAACAAATTTTTGTAACATTACTTTCTTTATCAAATCTCTTTCATCCTTTAAAAATTTCTTAACAACAATCTATTGATATATTTTTATCAAATTTTCTCACATCATTAGAAAAATTTTTATTTCTATTTTCTTTATCTAATTTTTGTGCTTATTAAAATTTCCTAGACATGTAAACTTGATCTGTACAAATAAATATAAAATCATTCCTTTAATACTCAACATTTTATTTTTTCTCCACTTTCTTATCATATTCAGCTTTCTTCATCTTTTGAGTTTCAATTTTCTGTTCTAATTTTTTTAGAAAACATTGATCTTATTCTATAATAAATCCCCCTTGATTTATAGCTATTTCCTGATAGATACATGTTGTAACAACATAAATAATCTATGTGTTAGAAATTCCATAATAATAATAGTGACCTTTGAAACTTGATCTTTTTAACTAAGAGTAAAACTGATCAGAACATTGTAATTTTTATTTCTTCACAAATCGTGGACCACATTTCTCAAGAGGATACTTTCTTAAAGAATTCCTATTTTCTTGGTGAAATATTTTTTCTCACAAACCTACTTTTGTAAACCATTGTATTTCACTTTCTTAATAAGTTTCACCTTTAACATCCACTACCTTAGTGACGTTTTCTCTCATCTTTCTTATATCACATTGTTTTTTAAGAAGTATTGATTATGTTTCTAACAAAAACTCTTCCTTATCATTGAGACTAACATTCATAACATCTATTTTCCTTTTGGATTCATATATATTCAACTTATTCTTATTATTTTCTTTAATAAATATAGATTCTTTCATGTTGAGAATATCATTTCCAGCTAATATTTCTTTATAGATTTTTAGTTTTATTTCAAACTCACCAATATTCACATTCTGAGATCTAATAAGATTGATATTTTGCCCTTATTTTTTATTTTAGTAATTATTTTCAAAATTTATTCTTTCAAAATCATTCATTAGTTTTTTTATTTCTTTCTTGACATGAATTTTCATCTCAATTTATTTTTCTAAATTTTATTTGAGAATCTATTCCATTTTTGTAATTTCTTCTTCATCATCATCATTATCTGAATAATCACTTTCCTTTCTAAATTGATCAATAAAGTTGAGTTAATGATCATGTTGATAACTAGATGAGGAATCATCCTTATTTCTTCTATTCAGATAAATTTTCTTCTTCTTTTCATAGGGAATATTTTCCTTATGTTTCTTCTAATTTTGTTTCAATGATTTATCATTATCTTCATCGGACTCATACAATTTAATTTTCTTTCTAGGAAAATTTTGTGAAAAATTCCATTTTCCTTCACAATTCCAACATTTTAGGGTTTTAAATTGTCATTTTACCTTATTATATTTCATAGAAAAGATAGTAAAAATTGTTTTTAAATCTTCATCTTATTCCTCTTCTTCTAAATCACTTGATTCTTGTTTAATTTCTTCATCTTTGGTTTCTACTAGTAACAAATATTTAAAGGCCATTTATTGATCACTATTTTCTTTACTTTTCATAAACTTATCTCTTCTCATTTGATAAGAAACAAGTGTACTATGTAGATCATCCAAAGATAGAGTTTTAGGATCACTGTCTTCCAAAGATGTAACTTTAGCATCCAACTTATCCAAAAAAATTCTTAAGATATTTTCAACAACATTTGAGTATTCCAATTTCTCACCATGAAATATTATGTTTATAAAAATATCATTCAACCTTGTAAAGAATCCACAAACAGATTCATGATCATCCATTTTCAGATCTTCATACATCAACCTCTAAAGCTATAAATTTTCCATCTTCACCATTTTATTTTCTTTAAAAATGTTTTCCAACTTATCCAAGGTACCTTTGGAAGTTACAAATCACTTTAATATAAGAAAATCACTTTTAGATAGTGGTTATATTAAAGTAATTCTAGCTCTTATAACATTTTAAATATTTTTCTTATCAGTAGAAGTAAGCGGATCATTCTAAATACAAGGAGGAAATACATCTGTATTAGCTTCCAAAACATCATGCCCAATAAACATTGGATATGGAAGAATTATATGCTTATATATATATGATATTTCTTAATAATGGAAATTGGAATCACCTTATAGTCCACATAATTCAAATTTTACATTCTCATAGATGGATCTTATATATGGAACATACCCTCTAATACCACTTGTTTATCCCAAATAGGATAGAGACCGTGTGGGGGGGGGGGGGGGGGGGTGAATCAATGGTTCATTTTTCTTTTATAAGAATGTTTCTTAAATTATTTAGTAAAATTTCATAACCTATGAAAAATTGTTAAAGTTAATATCAACTCAAATATAACTTCTAAAACTCACATTTTTTATGGAATAAATATAAATATATGACAGTGCATGTTATTTAAAAGGTTTGGTAAAAAGAAATATTCCTTGACCTGTTGGATCATCCCACCAAAATGGATTATTTCAATATCTTATTTGCAGAATAAAAAGTCATAATAAGTGAACTGTTATTCAAACATAGTATTAAATTTCCAACTTTAGTTTTTTATACACTGAATATCCTTTTTAATATCCACTTTCCCAAGACAAGATTTTTCAATAACTAGTAAGTTTACAAAATTACAAGCTTCACTTTTCTTCTTCTTTTCTAATCCACTTTAGAATGTCCTCACTTCCTCCACAAGTAAGATAAATAAAAATTTACCTATGTATAAACTTTAAGAAATTAAAAATTATCTAAGGATTTTTTTGTCTTGAAAAATTCTCCAGAAACTTTTTTTGGAAACCTTACTTAGAAAAATTTAATCCGATCTTCCTCAGTCCAGTAACCTCTATTTGATGTTATCCATATGATTGGTATTAGTCTGATTCTCCTTATACTATTACTTCATCAATTCAATATAAAATCAATTAGAATATCTCAATTCCTCTTTCTGGTAGAACTCAGTCCGATGAAACTTTCTTCGATGGATGCCACTCTAATGGGCTCACTCCGATGGACTTTCTCTGAGGAAGTGTTATCCATTGAAACTTTATCCATTGATTATATTGAACCTCACTCCAATGAAATTATTTCAATGTAAATTACTAATCATTAACCTAAAAAACAAAATCGAGTGGGAAAATTAATTCCTAACAAAACAAACCCCATATCTCTCAATGAATGTTAAAAATTCCAATTTCACCACTTTTACAAATGTCCTATGCTATCCTTTTATATATAAACCAGAATTAAAAATCTAGGAAAACTAATTTCACTTCCCTCTCAATGAAATTTGAAAATCCTAAATTTCTCATTCATTTAATTATTCAACTTTGACTTCTTCAACTCTTCATGAATCTTCCCAAAACATCATACTTCTTCAAGTTTACATTCATTTATTCAGTCTGATTCTTTAATCTTTTTTTCATTCTTATTCTTCATTATGATGAAGATCTAAGAAAAAATGAAGATATACTATTATGATTACCTCTTCTAAATACTAACAGTATTCTCATAAAGATGCCCCATATCAGTACTTTATTGGAACATTTTAAATTTCTTCAAAGTATTTATAATTTTCTTTTCTTTCTCAAATCAATGATCCTATATCTGATGACTTTATCGGTATCGTACTACACCTGAAGGATTACTCTATGATTCACTTTGATAAAAATTATCAGATCCACTCTGATGAGTCTTTAACTCTTCTTGAGTAAAAATTAATACATTTTTTCTTTTTCTCTTGACCCAATTATAAGGGAACAAAGTATGAATTATTATTTTCTCAAACCTAATTGAAATATAATTCAACCTTCCACAACCATTACAACTTTGATAAAACTAGGTATCTTATATAAAAAGTTAAAAACCTTTTATAAATGAACTGGTGTTAGAATCCATTATGATGGATCTGTGGAATACCATTTCCAATAGATCAGTATCATTATCTTCAACTCCAACAACTTCCTTCTTTTTTTGGATTACCATACCAAAGAACTTATATCACTCAACTTCTTTCTCCAAATATTTGTATATTGTGACTTATTGATCTGACTGAAAACCAATATCTCCATCTTCTCATGTTCTGATCAACCTTCTCATCCTTTAAACAAATATGCATATAGTGTTATCACACCAATGTACTAAGACAAAAAATCATCAACTTCAAGAACTTACTTCTTCCTCAAAAATATTCTCGTATCATGTATTCCTCATGAATTTTAAAACATTTATGTTCTGCATCAACATCATCTAACATACATTAGGAAGTATTGTAACTTTCTAGACTTTTAGTAACTTCATTATTTCCATCCAAGCCTCAATATGATTGGCATCACCAACTCTCCCTCTTTCCTTCATAGGAATTTCATCATATGATTTAACGATTACATGTTATTTATGAAATATGACAAAACAAAGCATCCTAAAATTTAACCTCAGAGTTATTTAGACTCTCTAACACTTCTTTATTATGATCACCTCTTTCATTCTAGAATTAATATTACTTCCTGCAGCTTCTCAATTTCTATCAAAATCCGAATTCTATGGATCATATTCAATGAATCACCAATGACTGAGTCCGATATTTTGGATTCTATTTTCATGTTGATTGTTCTAGATCTGATTAACATCTTTATACAAATACCCTTCTTCAATTAGGATTTCCATTACATTCTCAACATAATCATCATATTGATCTATTGACAACAAATACAACCAAGAAAAAACATGGTACTAACATGATATACTAGTAAAAAAAATTCCTTGTGATACTCAATTTATATGAAGAAGTTTAACATTTCACCATTTCATTATCCAAGGAGTTTTGTGCAAACTAAAAAGGCTTCACGAAACCTATTCATTGAGAGGCATTTCGAATGTGTCTAATATAAGATATGGCCTATGGTATCTAAGTTTATTCAAGAAAATATTTAATGAAATATTCAAAAGAATGTTACTATGAGATCTACTTTTTAATCACAAAATCATAAAGTTCATGATGCTCTTTTTTTCTATTTAGAATACATGAGACTCCAAGAATGAAAAAATCTTCCCTAAGGTTAGATTATATCCTTATATAGGCGAGTTCCTCCACCTTATCTTTGTTATTTATGTCTCCTTACTACTCAAATAAATAATCCAAGTAGAGGATCGATCCAAAATACCACAACATTCCTTTTAATCCATATTTTATAAACACTAAATATCTTAAAATTAATATTTTTACACATGGGTTTCCCTCTCAGAACATTTATAACAACTAAAATCATGGAATCTATTCCTTCATGACAAAGCTGCATGTGCATTCGAGAATGACCATATGCATCATCCTCAACTATGTATACTCATTATTTGAAAATTCATTTAATTATTAATTTATTGATATGGAGAATCCTCCTATGATCATTTTAATTCAAGATATATCATGTATTCATATATTTTTCATCATCTGAACTGAAATTGATAACGAAGATTGATTCATTGACATGGAATGATTACTCGAGATGTATGATCATATAAATATTGTTTTCAAATAGGTAAGAGTTTTGGGAGGTTGAATATGACATCCATAGTTGATTGAAAGGATTGTATGCAATAGATCAGAAAACTTGTATTTTTTTCAATATATTTTACTTAAGATAAATTGTAGCACACCCACTATCCTAGATTAGAATTTTGTTTGATCTATAACTCCTTTATAATTTATTCCTTTACTTTAGTGTCTTGATGTGAGTAGGCCAAGATCCACTCCCAACCACACACACTACTGACACACCACTGTACCACCCCACATAGTGGCACCACTGATCTTATCTTATAAAACTCTATGTGCACACCCACCTTCCCATGTAGGCACTCGCACCAATGATGTTATGTGATATACTCTAGATGGCTCTCCATTGTGGTTGGGCTTGATCCTACAACAAGGTAGATAAATCTAGATCTTGAGACTTGTGTGGTTGGACCATGTTTTTTTATATAAGTCCCACATAAAAATAATTAGATCAATTATAATTATAGAAGATAACATCAACCCATATTACACCACAAATTCAAAAATCAAAATTATTCTTCAAATATTTTAATGAAACATATAAATATACTTTTCAATACCTATATAATTAAAACTTTTTATGAAATAATGGAATTTTTCAAGGCCTTCATCAATTCATATTTTTCATCATCTTCTTCAATATGTAGTAAACAATATGTGATCATTAACAAAAGTATTTGAAATTAAATAAAAATTCAATAATTTTTAGAATTATTATCAAAGAACCTTGTTATGATTCTAATAATAGAACCTAAGGCTAGACTGAGCACTGGGGGGGGGATGAATCTATGGTTTAATTTTTTTTATGAATTATTAATATTGAATTTAACATATTTAAATTGTTAAGATTCATGATCGAATTAGTGATATTAGAAAATATCACCTTGTATGTGGAAATTATAAGGCATTTCATGACACATAGTTTTTATAAGGTTCAGTATAAATTCATACTCATTTCCATATTGGTTAGACCCCATAATTTGGATTCTACACAATAATCTATTTATCAATTAAAATGGTTGATATATAGTCACACTAAATATTAACTCTTGATTCCACAAAAGAGTATATTTAGACTAATTCTCATAGTGTTACAAGATTCTACACTAGCCTCCACACTTTTGAGTCACAAAAGAGGGTCATTAAACAACTTCACACAGTGTTTCTAGATTACACACTAGCTTTATCACTCTTCATTAACCCAAAAGGATCTTTATACTACTTCATATAGTCATTCACTTCAATTATAATCCTATAATAGGAATTCCTCTTAATATTTAAGAGTGACACTCCACCATGAATGTATTTGATCTACTCTACTCATGTACACATATTCAAAAACATTTTATACTTGTTGGTCTTGCTCAAATATTTTTAATCACCTGTGTATGACAAGCTACATCAGTGAAACAATTATCGGGTATATATTATTCCTTATATCTGATGGATTATTTAACTCAATTAAATGTGCAATAATGATGAACATAGTTTCTTAAATATCATTTTTTTAAGAAAAAATCTTAAATAACTCAATATATATTCCCCTTTCTACTCTAAATTATCACAAGAGTACTTTATGCATGTTGGGTACATTTCATGGTATCCTCTAATTTTTAAACCCAAGTACATAGATATTTAATTATGCTTATTATTTTTATGTGCTTCAAAAACCATTTATTTGTTTTTAGTTATTTTCTCAAGTGATTATTCATCCAACTATGAATAAATTCACATATGAATGTAAAAGATCTTATTATTTCTTTGTGAACTCTCTACCTTCACAAAACAGGAAACAAAAAATATTTACTATATTCTTCAAGACCAGTGACTTCATGTGATATACTTTTTCATAATAGAGTGCTTCAAGAAACTCAATATATACAATTAAATAGTTTTTATCATCTTCACATTAGCTATAGATCTTTATGAAAACTTGAAAGCCTTCATAGAAATTGTTCTTCAGGAACTCTTTGAATGTGTGTAACAAAAGTAAAGGCTAGTGGTATCTATGTTTATTAAAAAAAATCTTGAGTAAAAGAGTCATAAGAAATATTACACAAGATCTTTTCCTTCTTTAAAAATGTGAAGTTCAATATGCTCTGTTTCTCTCATGAAAATGAGAGCCTGAAGGAATGTAAGAGACATATATCATGTTAGATTATCTTCTTTTATAGGTAATTTTAACAGCCTTAGATCTGATATTTATAATAACTAAAAAATAAAATAAATAATATGAGTAAAGGGTTAATATAAAATACTTAAAAATATCCCCCTACAATAAAAATTTATAAAAAATTATGATCTCAACATTCATATTTTCTAACATAGGTTTCCATATCAATATTTTTTATGTAAAAAATCATGAAATATCTTCATTCATGAAAAAATATCATGTTAATTTGAAAATGATGACATTAAACATCCTCAAACATTCATACTCATCATATAAAACTTTATTTAATTCTCATTTCATGGAAATGGAACATCCTTGGATGATTGTTTTCCTAAAATATATACCATGAATGTATGTTGTCTTCATCATCTAAGATGGTAGAAATAACTAGGACTACTTCACT
Source organism: Viscum album (assembly GCA_963277665.1). NCBI lineage: Eukaryota > Viridiplantae > Streptophyta > Magnoliopsida > Santalales > Viscaceae > Viscum > Viscum album. The sequence goes on along the minus strand of OY728141.1, from coordinate 432,927,920 downwards.
AGAATTTTATTCTTACTCAATATGACCAATCAAAGAAATACCAACATCAAACAAGAAATAACTATAGTATCATTAAGATGACATCTATAGCTGATCAGATGTACTAGATGAAACATATTGGATGGCTTGTGTTTTATCCTTATCTTTTTAATAGAGATAAAATGTTTCATAGCCTCTATCCCACATCAAAAATCTTCTTGGTCGAGAACTCCTTTATAATTAATTTGGTTCCTTCAGTGCCTTATTACAAATATCATAGGGTATGATCCTAGAACTACACCGCACACACTATTGACATGCCACTATGCCTCCTTGCACAGTGGAAACACTTATATGCTCCCATTTTCCTCTATGTTCACACCCACCTACCCATGTAGGAACTCACAAGAATTCCTCCTTGAAATCCACTCAGGATGTATCCCCCTTGTGGTTGAGCTTACTCCCATAATAAGGTAGATTGATATAGCCCTTGTGAATTGTGTTGTTGGAACATTTTTTTATATAAGGACCACTTAAATATAATTTTATTAATTATATGTATATAATATTACATCAAGACATATATCACCATAAATTCCAAACTCAAAATCATAAATATTATTCTTGAAAAATATAAATATATTTTTCATAGACTTTAGAATTAAAATTCGTTATAAAATAATGGAATTTTTCTTAGCATTCTTGAATTCATATTTTTCATATTTTTATTCAATATGTTTTATATTTAATAATATGTCAAAAATCATAAAAATTATTATCAATGAGAAATTCTCATGCATGACATACAATTTAATTAAAATAATCCATAATAATTATCTAAGCATCATGAACTCAATTCAACTCACCAAACATATATTGATTCATTGAAAGAAATAAAATACTTGGGTTCAATATAATGATTATGAGTTCTCATTAGACTACTGCCCTTGGAAGGTGAATAAGGTGGATAATGATTTAATTTGGATAGATCATGCTGGTTTTTCCATTATGAGGATTGAAGGAGATAAAATATTTATGGATTTATATCATATCTTTATTGATTTAATTTTAAACCATCCATCCATATAAGGATTAAAGAGTCATATAAGGAAGATTTTTAACTATAGAATAATGTGATAATTATTCCTAATTTCAACTATGATTATGATGGAATGATATGGTTTAGGAATGGAGTATGTGTTCTGTCAATACCAGACTTGAAGAAGGACATGTTTGATGAAGCTCATTATTCATTATTATCTATTCATCTAAAATTTATGAAGATATATAAATATATAAAATATTATTTCAGATGGGATAACATGAATAGGGTTATTTTAGAGTATATATCTCAATTCCTAAAATGTCATAAATTTAAGGATGAGAGAGAAAAATTTTAGGGGATGTTACAAAAATTACCTATAGTAGGATAGAAATGGTGAAGCATTACAATGGATTTCATCACTGGACTACCTAAAAAATAAAAAGAGAATATTGATATTTGGGTTTTAGGTGATCACCTTATATTTTCACCACACTTAATTTCCATTATAGAATATTTCTATCTTGATCATATTGTTAGGATATACATTATTGAAGTAGTGATATTACATCGAGTACCTCTCTCAATTGTATCTAATAAGGATATGAGGATTAACTTGAAGTTTTGGAGATTTATTCTTTAGGATCTAGATACAAAGTTGATGTTAAGTAAAACATATCATATTTATATAGATGGTTAATCCAGGAGGACCATTCAAAATCTTGATGAAATTTTGAAATAATGTTCAATAGATTTTGAAGATGGTTGGGATCAACATATTTCTATGGTAGAATTATCTTATAACAATAGATTTTACTCAACCATTAATATTTCTATATATTAATACCTCTGTAGAAATAAGTTTAGAACTACAATGTGATGGGATGAATTTATATAATTTAATCTATTAGGACATGATCTAGCTGAGGAAATTTAAATGGGGTCTAGATCTATTCAGTATCAGATTTGGGAGGTTCAGAGTTAATTAGAAAAGTAATAATGATAATTATCAGTGAGATATAGAGTTAAAAGTTAATGAGAAGGTATTCATATGAATATCTACATGGAAGGAGTTTATGATATTTTTTTAATATGGGAATTATAAGACATATATATTATCCCTTTCAAGATTATTGATCTGATCGAGATGGTTTCTTATCGCATGGTGCTTCCACCGAATCTCCCTATTAAGTTCGCAATGTGTTCCATGTATCGCCCCTGAGATAGTATATAACTAATCCTTCACATGTACTAAACTTATAGGTAATTCCCATAGAGCATGATATCACTTACTAGGAACATCCTATGGATATTCTGGACTAAATAGATAAAGTGTTGTGATACAATACCACTCACTTGGTCAATGTTTTTTTGGAGAAACCATAATTTTTTTGAAGCTATATGGGATCCTGAAGATGTGATGAGGTATAATATCATTATTTTTTTATATTGGAGTGATATAATTTTAAGGGAAAATTATTATAAGTGGTTATAATGTAACACCCTAATATTTTATGATATATTTCTCTTTAAATAACTTTGATTTCTTTGATAGCTTTATATACACGTAACCTCGAGTCTAAAAGAACTATGACATTGAATACATTAATAAAAAATTGATTGGATTGGTTGGTATGAATAAGAATAAAAAAATTATGAAATATATTCATAATTTTCATACTCAATAAAAATATATTAATTAATTCTTATGAATTAAACATTAAATTTTTAGTGAAGTCATTTTTTTCTTCGAAAATATTTTTCTTCAAAAACAGTTTTCATTTAATATTGTAAGAAAATAATTTAAAAAATTTAAGAAAATTTTAGAAATTTTATTTTATAAAAAGGAAAAAACTTTTAAATCATCAAATTAAAATTATAATTATGTGAAATTTTTAGATTTTTATGGAAAAATTATTTTTTAGTGAATAGTAAACGATACCGATTTTATAGAAAACAACCTCTTGCATGAAAGTATTTATAAAGTCCCATTATGTTTCAAATTAATTTCAAAATTTCAATAGTTAATTTTAATAAAACATAAATAATTAATGAAATTTTAATCTATATAATGCATAATTTGAAAATTAAGTCATTTTTATACTTAAAAATGTATATTTATGGAAAACCATTTTCATTGCGTTTTGTTGAATTATTATAAGATACATTTCTTCCACTCAAAAATATTGAATTTAGTAAAATAGATTCATTATTTTTAATTATAATAATTAATATTATGTAAGAATGTCAACTTAATTTCTAGTCCTTATAAATAGTTACAGAGGTAAAAATTCATTACTATGGTAAAGGTTAAAAGGGATTAATGAGGGGTTAGACTAAAGTGATAATGGTTAAAATGAAATAAAAACTTGTATAAATCATATTGTATGAATGTTGTTAGGTTTCATATTGTTAGGTACACAAGGGTGAATACCCTTGGGGGGGGGGGGTTGTGTGGGTGAATCAGGGTATGACATATTAAAACTTCTACCCCTTAAGATCTTGTTTCATTGTAAAAAAACCCAATTCTCTCTTCCTTCTATAGAAGTATATGAACAAATATGAAATCATGCACATGATACAATGATTTTTACTTGGTTCACCCACACTAGGCTACATCCAAGGACCATACAATGACGATGTGTCGATGTACCAAATTCACTAAGGCTCCCTGCCAATAATGACTAGGAGGTTCAGGCTAGATATTCTATGCCTAGGATGACTACCTTTACAAGGTTTAAGGTCCTATCACTTCATTTACAAGTGTCAATCCCGCTGCCTCTTTCTATGGCTTACTGCCGGTGGAAAGGGTCACCATCTTCCTCTTTCTTCAATCATTGCTCTTGAAAAGTAATAAACTCACCATTTATATAATTTTGGGTCAAAAAAATTCTATGGACGTTTAGGTACTTGAATTTTTATGAATACCGCATCCTCAACTGTAGGTAGATGCTCTGTTGAAGTCTCTTTTTCAAATGCAGATGAAATCCACATTTTTGTGTACTGTTAGGTATCAAAAATGACCTTCAAAAACTATATTGAATATTTTTAAAGATTCCTTGAGTGTTTTGAGAACCACCTTCTCCTCCTTCATATTATATTCCAGGTATGGTATGCGGAACACCTCCTCCACATACTTCTGCCTCTTCTGCGAACCTCCCTTCATCCATAGACTCCTCTTCCTTCGTAGTTGCGTACCACCTCCATGTAACAACTCCATAAACCTCCAATTCAAACCACCCTCTATTCATGAAATGTTATATATTTTTTTAAAATTCATTCTCTTACTATGTCTTCCTCCTCCATGAACTACATTCTTTTCGAGATATAGTTTCTCGCAAAAACCTTCGACGATATTTCTTCCACGTGAACCACATCAGCCTTCATAGAATTCTCCTTCGCGAACTTCCTTCAGACTTCACTAAATTCATGGAAAAAAGAGATATTCTCTAATGATATTTTCTTTATATCCTAATTAATTTGATTAACTATCCTCATATCGGTAATGATATCCGCTAAATCCACTAAATCAAGATATACCAAATTTTTGATTCAGCACTACCTTCAGCATGTACCGCTTCTTCCACTGTGAAATGCCAGCCTCCCAGAAAACCATTTTTCATACACAGTCTGTGTACTTCCTTTTCTTCTATGCGACACCATTCTCTTCCGCCATCCCACAATCCATCACACATTTTTCATATCACATGCCCTTCACTGCAAACCATTGCAGCGAACTGTTTCGGCTGCTCCATGTACCATTCCCACTACCTAGTATGTAACTTACAAAGTAAGTAAAGAACTATGGATTTTCATATCTATGTCTATTTATGAATCAGATAGTGTTTTAGAGGCTTAAAATGAGAATAAATCCAATCTTAAGCATATAATTCTCTAATATTTTTTAAAAGATTATTTTACCTCCTTTTGAGGGAAAACCATTTTTAAATCTATATTTTGACAATTTTATAAGATCTATTTGTCAAAATAAACTTATTAATTAGTATTGGGACATTGAAATTTACTTTTGATAAATTTTTTGTATTTTTCTGACAATGTTCATTTTTTAATGAATAGTGAAAAATACTGCATTTTACATCAAAACTGCTTTTTCATCTATTTTAATTATATAGTTAGATTATATTTTTAATTGGTTTTAAAGTTTAATAAGAATATATTTTTACCATTTAATACAATGGTGATCATTATAATTAATTTCACTTTGGAATTGGGCATAAACAAGTGCCAAACTTTTCATAGATATTGTATAAAAAAACCCGCTATTTGTTTTGACAACGAGAATTATTTTTAAATTAATTACTACAATTTATTTTTTTGGAATTTGGTAAAATGTATTCCATATTTGGAATCAGAAGGTCCAAATTATGTAATTAAGAAACTTGTTTTTGGATATTATGAATAGTAACGACGGTAATTATCTTTAATTATCGTGATTAATTAGTAATCGGATAGTTAAGGGTAATAAAATAATATCATACTAATAACAAATGACCCCAACATGTGTCCTAATGCTACTAGTTGTGTCATGAACTACCATGGGATTCCTTGTGTCAAACTTTGAGACCCCATGGAATCACTTTTGGGTGATAGTGACACTTTATCATTTTATGTTTTTTAAAAGGAAAGTATAACCAAAGTATGTATCACCCAAGTAAAAAAAAATTAGTTTGGTCTAAAAAAATGATATATTAGACTATAAATAGTCATTGAAAATATAAAACTATTTCATACATCATAGGATTTTTTTTATAATTTTAAAACATTAAATAAATCAATTTATTTATGACACCATGAGGATGCAACAATTACATCATTAATGAACGATTTAAATAAAATGAAAAGATAATGTAAAATATAAGGCTTAAACTTGTCAAAAACCTATTGTATGGGTGGATTTTGAACCCTTATCACCTTATCCTTGAAATATATAATTTTGGGACCTTTAAAATTTGAAACTCATTATATAATAAAGTAACATTTCTTTACTTTCCAAGAGTGCCCCTCCTCCCTCTTATAAAAGGCCCCCACCTCTACCACCTTACCCACACCTCTCAAGCCATTGGATCTACCAAGATATGCCCATTTTATCTCTCCACATCCCTCTATTCATACTAGAAGCCTTACTTTAGGCAGAAAGCTCTTCAAGAAACCCTTTTGGTTCAAACCAAGAGGAGTTACCCAATTTAAAGGCAATGTCTTCACTTGTGTTCTTTTGTATTATTTTGCTTTTCCAACCCCCTAAACTCTTTTTATTCTTTTCTTTTGTAACAAAAACAGTATCTACAATATACTATTATATTTTTATAATAATTATTTTATTTACATTTACACACACCTCCGTCTAATGGTTAAAGAACATACTGCTTCTGTGGTTGGTGAATTTCTGCCTCACGAAACGATGAATGTTCAATATTATTTTAACACATTTCATGGTGGCCATTAAGATGTAACTATATTTATATATGATATATATTATGTTTATTTTTTTCCTTATGATTCTGTATTTTTCATTTATGTAATAACTTTATGGTTTCCATTATGAATAAACGCGATAATTTCATTTTTTAGAAGTGCGGACTACCGCCCACTAAAAGTGATTTGATTCGTTAATGCCATATGTGGGAAGTATAAAGGATGGAGTTAATGATATTATATATGATATTATAATTGAATTATAATATACTTCTATATCATTATGATTTCATTCCATTAAATACGAAATAGAAATGAAAGTAGCTTTCATGCGTACGTACGATTTACCGTCTCCATGAACGGTACATTTAATTTCTTATCTATAAATGTTATGTAATATTATAAATTCATTTGTATACTGGATATATATTATATATATGATATATATATCATGAATTTAATTCTATATATAATGGATATTTTACCACATGAACAACTTGTAATTATAAGAAGTTTATTTTTGACTCAAGTACCAATAATCGACAAAACAACCGTTATTAACTTAAATAATTACATAATGTTCATAAAATGGTAATAAATAATATAAAAGGAATAATTAACATAAGAAAAGTTTATTAATCAAGTAGAAATTAACTCTAGTTTATTATTCAGGAGATTAAATAATGATCGAGTCAAGTCGGACACAAGGTAAGGGATCCAACCTCTCTATTTCTTTTTAAGTACTCTATTTTATGTCACTTATTTTAAGATCCTATTTCTTATGTTGGGGGATGTTCTTATATATTCATATTACTATAATTTTTATGTTAATAAGATGAGATACCCTAATTGATATCTTCAATCCATTTTTGGAAGTTTTAAGTGGCGTCGTTAGGCTGCCGAATTTTCGTAATGAGATATCTTATCTCACTTTTAATTCCATGAGATTTCCATTGTTAGACACTTATTTATTGCATGTGGTGTATTGTGTTCTTAAATTTTATATATATTATCATGATTCTATTTATATTCATGGTATTCTGTGATCCATATTGTGTTTATTATCTTTTGGTCATACGACTCGATTGATTACAATGAAGTATGGGGTTTTAATCTCATTTTTTATTCTCATGAGATTCATGCTATATTTGTCACTATATCTATTGAGTGGTGTATGTAGTGACCATGATTATACTCTGTGTGTAATATACTCTCATTTATGGTTATTTACATCATCATTGTTTGCTCCTTCTTTCATGGGGTGTACGTTTCGAAAGTTACCCAAATCGGCGAGGGATTCTTTCACCCTCCTTTTTTTAAAAGACTTATTTTTGTTATTTATTTTAATTTACATCATGTTATGTTGGGATATGTTCTTATATATCCTTATTTCTATAAATATTATGTCCAAGTGATGAGATACACTTTATCCCTCATCAACTCATTTTTTGAATTTTAAAGTGACGCCGTTAGGCTGTCGAATTTCAGTAAGGGAACTTCTTAACCCAATTTCAATTCTTTGGGTCAAACCTCTAATTCTTGATTATGTCGTACTATGAATATGTGTGGATGACCTCCGATTGTTTTACAATTAATATCCTCTTATGTTAGGTGTATTTATATTTTCCACGAATAATCATGTAATTGATTTATCCTTAATCTAAGGATACCGGCTTTGTAAGGGACTTCATCTCAATATCCTTTCATTGAGTCATATTTTGTTTTATACACAAATTTATTTTATATGGTGTATAAAACCCTTTTAATTTTACTTTTATTAAAAAGGAATCTTTTTATATGAAGCTTTTTACTAAACGAAAAAAGCGAATGTTTTTGTATTACGTAAGCGAAGACAACGACTTCTCCGCCACCGTGACCATTATTTGAGTTTCAGCTTCCTCTACAAGACATAACTTTTTTTTAAATGAAAAATAAATACCATGTTTTACTTTTATTTTATTTTGGTACTGAAAATGGTTTTGATAATGTTTTTATTATATCAATGTGTTGTATTGATATCTTGTGATTGAAATGTGGAAATGTTATGTTTCCTTTATGCATGTTTTATGTGATACAATTATGTTATGGTTCTTGGGAATTGTTTATAAAGATGGGTGGTTCAGTGATAAAATAAGGTAAGTGAGCCCAATATATCTCTCCAATGCATTGGGTAACGTGAAGGGGTTAAACGCTAAGGTTTATCCAAATATATTTAGGGAATATACTGTGATGGGTATTCCAAATGTAACCATGAGGGTTAATCCCTACATAAGAATGTTATGAATGACTCAAGTTACCTTTATGTATTATGATTTCTATGAGTTATTCATAAATATTATGATTTCATGTGGTTTGATAAAGTGCTTTTGTTTTATGAATAAAGTATGATTTCATTGATTCTTATGTATACATGGACTAATGTTTTCTTTCCGTATTGTTATAACCCTTACTGAGCTTTTTATGCTTATCCCAAGTTTTTGAAATGTTTTTCACAGGACATAAAGTGGAATAGGGTCAAGGATGGGATCAAGGAAATGTCAGGCTATCTAAAACAAGGAACTATACATGACTCTTTTGTTCAAGAGTTTTTATTTTGTGAAAAAAATGGAAACCAAGTAGATGTGTCTACTTTGTAATCTTTGAGATGTAATAGTTATGTCTTAATTCTATAAAACTATAAACCTAAAAAGATCCTTAATGTGAATTATTCAATTTAATTAAATATTAAGTAATGTTTTAAGGCTGGGTCCTTATAGTTGGTATCAAAGGTCAGTTTAGATAACTTTAGAGGTTAGGGTATTCTTCAAGCATAAGTGACATTACCATAATGGTTAGGATTTCAGAAAGAGTCATAGTTTTTAGATAAAGTGAATGAGTAAGTATATCTTAGTGTTTATATCCCTCATTAGTACATGATTATTTTGTTGATATACTCAAACTGACATTTTTGGTTTTATTAAATGGATGGATCTAATAGGAACCAAAGTTACAATGGGTTTGAAGGAAACTGTGGTGGTTCTCTAATTAAGAGACTGGATGAAATGGTGGATTCAATGAGGAATCTCATGGTTATTCTAAACCAACTATCAAGGAGTCATGATTAACCACTTGAACCTTGGTGAGTTCTCTAATGCATCATGTATGAGAGAGCCAACTCGATGTGGAAGTTTAGGTAATAATTATAAAGGTAACAATTAGGGTTTATATAATCCTTACTTTTGAGGTAATTCTGGGTTACTATATGGTATGGTAAAAAATGAAAGGCATGAGATAGACTTGAGGTTAAATTATGTTATGGTTATTTTTGACGATTTTATCTATTTTGGGGAATGTTTAACGAATTATATAGTTTTGGAAAAAGGACAACACACAGACCATGTGACAACCCGTCGCGTCGGACGAAGCTGCGAGAATCGAACCCACAACCAAAGTGAAACTGGTATTTATCGCCTGCCACTAGACTACGTGAAGTCCCTAGTTATTTTGACTAATTCTTTTTAGTTAGATGATTTTAGGAATCAAGAGTAAGTTGATTTTGGGTTATCTATGGAAATGATTAACCTATCATGGGGGATATGTGATTAGGCTAATTACTTTTCAATACGAGACTTTAAGAGAAGCTGATGTTATTTGGAGATAAATTTTATGATTTATCTTGGAAGAATATGTGATTAAATGCTTCAGAGATTTCGGTTTTAATCATAGTTTTGATTACTTGTAAGAGTTTTATGGATAGATGTTTATTGAATGGTCTTTGTTGAACTTTGGGCATTGTTTGAAAAATTTTGGAGATTAAGAATAGAATTTTTTTATGGATTATCCGTTTTGGGCATTATCTGATCTTGTACTAACCCTTTTGGTTTTGGTTTTGGTTAAGTTATAAAGACATGGGAAATATATAGCTCTCTTTTTTAGATTAGGTGATTCTCAAGAAGTTGATTATAGTAATCTTAATGTGAATCAGTCTTCTTAAATACTCGTCTTTTGGAGAAAATATGAGTGTGTGTAAGAAATCTAGTAAAAGTTGAAAGTCAAAATGACAAGTAAGTATGTTTTCTTATGTCTTATTTAAGCTCATAAATAAATTCCTCAATGAAAATTAACTTAAAAAAAATGTTGTCTATTAATTTTTCCTATTGGGGAATCAAATACCATTTAACCCATCACAAGTCTGTGATTTTATGGTGGTTAACTTTCTCCTAAACATGTTTCTATCACTCTCCATCAGAACATAACCCTTTGTTTTTTCTTCCATATCCATGTTTTTATGGAATCCTAGTGCCTATTGTCTCGGGTGACCTTGGTACTTTTCTTTATTTCTTGTAAAGTGATAGATTAATTTACTCCTTTTCTAATGTGGGGCTTTCAATGAAGTTTCCAAGCCTAATTTTAAAATTGCGAGGACACAATTCCCAAAAGGGGGGAAAGATGTAACATACCAAGTAAGTAAATAATTATGTATTTTCATATCTATGTCTATTTATGAATTAGATAGTGTTTTAGAGGCTTAAAATTAGAATAAATCCAATCTTAATCATAGAATTCTCTAATATTTTTGAAAAGACTATTTTACCGCCTTTTGATGGAAAACCATTTTTAAATATATCTTTTGAAAATTTTATAAGCTATATTTGTTCAAATAAACTTATTAATTTTTATTGGGACATTGAAATTTACTTTGGATAATTTTTTGGTATTTTTCTGACAATGTTCATTTTTTAATGAATAGTGAAAAATACTGCATTTTACATCAAAAATGCTTTTTCATCTATTTTAATTATATAGTTAGATTATATTTTTAATTGGTTTTAAAGTGTAATTATAATTTATATTTCCCATTTAATCCAATTGTGATCATTATAATTAATTTCACTTTGGAATTGGGCATAAACAAGTGCCAAACTTTTCATAGATATTGTATCAAAAAACCCACTATTTGTTTTGACAACGGGAATTATTATTAAATTAATTACTTCAATTTCTGTTTTTGGAATTTGGTAAAATGGATTCCATATTTGGAATCATAAGGTCCAAATTATTTAATTAATACACTTTTGTTTTTGGACATTATGAATAGTAATGACGATAATTATCTTTAATTATCGTGATTAATTAGTAATCAGGTAGTTAAGGGTAATAAAATAATATCATAATAATAAAAAATGAACCAAACATGTGTCATAATGCTACTGGTTGTTTCATTTCCAGACATGGGAGCCCTTGTGCCAAACTTTGGGACCCCATGGAATCAATTTTGGGTTATAGTGACACTTTATCATTTTAGGTTTTTTAAAAGGAAAGTATAACCAAAGTATGTATCACCCAAGTAAAAAATTTTTAGTTTTGTCTACATAAATTATATATTAGACTATAAATATTAATTGGAAATCTAAAAATATTTCCTACATCATAGTATTTTTTTTATAATTATTATAAATTAAATAAATTAATTTATTTATGACCCCATGATGATGCAACAATTACCTCATTAATGAACAATTTAAATAAAATGACAAGATAATGTAAAATATAATACTTAAACTTGTCAAAAACCTATTGGATGGGTGTATTTATAACCTTTATCACCTTATACTTGAAATATATAATTGTGGGACCTTTAAAATCCGAAACTCATTATATAATAAAGTAATATTTCTTGACTTTCCAAGTGTGCCCCTCCTCCCTCTTATAAAAGTCCCCGACCTCTACCACCTTAACCACACCTCTCAAGCCATTTTCTTGGCAAAGATCTGCCCATTTTATCTCTCCACATACCTCTCTTCATCCTAGAAGCCTTACCTTAGGTAGAAAGCTCTTCAATAAACCCTTTTGGTTCAAACCAAGAGGAGTTACCCAATTTAATGGTAATGTCTTCACCTGTGTTCTTTTGTTCTATTTTGCTTCTACAACCCCATAAAATCTTTTTATTATTTTCTTTTGTAAAAAAACTAGTATCTCCAATACACAAGGATGTTTTTATAAGAATTATTTGATTTTCACTTACACACACCTCCGTCTAATGGTTAAAGATCATACTGTCTCTGTGGTTGGCGAATTTCTGTCTTACGAAACGATGATTGATCAATCTTATTTTAATACCTTTCATGGTGGACATTAAGATGTCACTATATTTATATATGATATATATTATGTTTATTTTCTTCCTTATGATTCTGTATTTTTCATTTATGTCATACCTTTATGGTTTCCATTATGGATAAACGCGATAATTTCATTTTTTTGGAAGTGCGGACTACCGCCCCCTCAAAGTGATTTGATCCGTTAATTCCATATGTGGGATGTATAAAGTATGGAGTTAATGATATTATATATGATATTATACTAAAATTATAATATAACTTTATATAATTATGATTTTATTCCATTAAATATGAAATAGAAATGAAAGTAGCGTTCATGCGTACGTACGACTTACCGTCTCCATGAACGGTGCATTTCATTTCTTACCTCTAAATGTTATATAATATTATAAATGAATTTATATACAGAATCTATATTATATATATGATATGTAAATAATGAATATAATTCTGGATATAATGGATATTTTACCACATGAACAACTTGTAAATATAAGAGGTTTATTTTTGACTCAAGTACCAATGATCGACAAAACGACCATTATTAACTTAAATAATTACATAATGTTAATAAAATGGAAATAAATGATATAAAAGGAATAATGAAATTAAAAAAATGTTCTTAAGAAAGTAGAAATTAACTCTAGTTTATTATTCCGAAGATTAAAGAACGATTGAGTCAAGTCGGACACAAGGTAAGGGATCCAACCTCTCTCTTTCTTTTTAAGTACTCTCTTTTATGTCGCTTATTTTAAGATCCTATTTATTATGTTGGGGGATGTTATTATATATTCATATTACTTTAATTTTTATGTTAATATTATGAGATACCCTAATTGATATCTTTAATCCATTTTTGGAAGTTTTAAGTGGCGCCGTTAGGCTGCCGAATTTTCGTAAGGGGATATCTTATCTCACTTTTAATTCCATGAGATTTCCATTATTCGCCACTTATTTATTGAATGTGGTGTATTGTGTTCTTAAATTTGATATATATTATCATGATTCTATTTATATTCATTGTATTCTGTGATCCATATTGTGTTTATTATCTTTTGGTCATACAACTCGATTGATTACAATGAGGTATGCAGTTTTTATCTCACTTTTTATTCTCATGAGATTCATGCTATATTTGTCACTATATCCATTGAGTGGTGTATTTAGTGACCATGATTCTACTATTTATGTAATATACTCTCATTTATGGGTATTTACATCATCATTGTTTGCTCTTTCTTTCATGAGGTGTACGTTTCGAGAGTTACCCAAATCGGCGAGGGATTCTTTCACCCTCCTTTTTTTAAAAGACTTATTTTTGTTATGTCTTTTAATTTACATCTTGTTATGTTGGGATATGTTCTTATATATCCTTATTGCTATAAATATTATGTCCAAGTGATGAGATACACTTTATCTCTCATCAACTCATTTTCTTAATTTTAAAGTGACACCGTTAGGCTGTGAAATTTCTGTAAGGGAACTTCTTAACCCAATCTCAATTCTTTGGGTCAAACCTCTACTTATTGATTATGTCGTACTATGAATGTGTGTGGATGACCTTTGATTGTTTTTCACTTAATATCCTCTTATGTAGGTGTATTTATATTTGCCACACATAATCATGTAATTGATTTATCCTTAATCTAAGGATACCAACTTTGTAAGGGACTTTGTCTCAATCTCTTTTCATTGAGCCATATTTTTTTATACACAAATTTCTTTTATACGGTGTATAAACCCCTTTGACTTTTACTTTTATTCAAAAGGAATCTTTTTATATGAAGCGTTTTACTAAACGACAAAAGGTAATGTTTTTGTCTTACGTATGCGGCGACAACGAATTCTCCACCGCCGTGACCATTATTTGAGTTTCGTCTTCCTCTACAAGCCATAACTTTTTTTAAATGAAAAATAAATACCATGTTTTAATTTTCTTTTATTCTGGTATTAAAAATGGTTTTGATAATTTTTTTATTATATAAATGTGTTGTATTGATATCTTGTGATTGAAATGTGGAAATGTTATGTTTCCTTTATGCATGTTTTATGTGATACGATTATGTTATAGTTATTGGGAACTATTTATAAAGATGGGTGGTTCTGTGATAAACTAAGGGTGGGTGAGCCCGATATAGCTCTCTAATGCATTGGGTAATGCGAAGGGGTTAAACACTAAGGTTTCTCCGAAGAGATTTAGGGAATATACTGTGATGGGTATTCCAAACGTAACCATGAGGGTTACTCCCTATGTAAGAATGTTATGAATGCCTCAAGTTACCTTTATGTCTTATGATTTCTATGAGTTATTCATAAATATTATGATTTCATGAGGTATGATAAAGTGCTTATGTTTTATGAGTAAAGTATGATTTCATTGATTCTTGTGTATACATGGACTAATGTTTTATTTCCGTATTGTTATAACCCTTACTGATCTTTTTATGCTCATCCCAAGTTTTTGAAATGTTTTTCACAGGACATAAAGTGGAATAGGGTCAAGGATGAGATCAAGGAAATGTCAGGATATCTAGAACAAGGAACTAGACATGAATCTTTTATTCAAGAGTTTTTATTTTGTGAAAAAATGGAAACCGAGTAGATGTGTCTACTTTGTAATCTTTGAGATGTAATAGTTATGTCCTAATTCTATAAAACTATAAACCTGAAAAGATCCTTAATGTGAATTATTCAATTTAATTCAATATTAAGTAATGTTTTAAGGCCGGGTCCTTATGTGGTATGTAGCTGTGATCCATTCCCAGATATGGTACGTAGACCATGTTCTGAGGTACATTATTCCATTATTGTGCCTATTTTATTCATAGTTATTTATACCATTTACTCCTATGATGAAAACCTTCCCTTTCTAAACCCAAACTCCTAATTTTGAGGCCCGAAAATTTAAAAAACACTAGGAAACTGTGTCACCATAAAAACCTATGTTTGGAAAACACCAATCATACTCATTCACAGTCATATGGATTTTTCAACAAACACAATAACACCCAAAAATTACCGAGAGGACACATTGAAGGATTTTTTCCCAAAAAGCATCTCCCTTTGGGTTTGTTGAAAACTCTTCTCATAAAAATTCTTCACATTTTGATACATCTTTATGGCTCTGTCCTTCTTCAATCAACATCAGCTTCATGAGATTAAGATAAAATTTATATATTTACTCAACATATACTCTAATCCCACATGATCCATGCTCGGTGTGAGAAACAAGAGTATAATTAGAATTTCATCAATGAATCACTTCATTCCTGACACAAACTCTTGAAACCAGTCAAATTCTCTCATCAAAAACCTCAACTATCATGATATATAACATTTGATTGATCACTTCTAGCATTTCTAGATTTAATACTCCCCCTATGTTACAGCTCCTCCAAACACCTTCAGCCCAGCTTTAACTCCACCTATATTGCTACTCCACTTAACATCTTCTCCTTGTGTCATTTCTCCCATGGAATTGTCTCACTTTCTCCCCCTTTTTCAATGAATCTGAAGTGAAATTCAAGTTTTTCTGCAACATGGTAAATAACACATATCAGTAAATTAGGGAAAACACACATAATACGTTGGGGAGAGGGGGTCCCACATCCACACTTTTTCATGTGATTAAAGTCGAATGGACTCCCATAGCCAGTCAATTCCTTTCAAATTCTTCTTTGGGTAAGGCCTTTGTACGAATATCTACAACTTTTTTTGTGTAGGAACATACTCAAACTTCACAAGCCCTTGCTCCACATACTCCTTGATAAAATGATATTTTATTTCAAAGTGATTTGTCTTTGAGCAATGGACTAAATTTTGTTATCCGATTTATAGTAGTTGAATTATCATAATGGATTCTAATATGAGACTTCACTTCAACTCCCATATCATCAAGATGCTGCTTCATCCATAGTAAGGGTGTACATTCTTGAGTAGACACAATGTACTTAGCTTCTGAAGCTCTTAATTAAATACAATATTGATTCCTGATCATCCAAGAAATACACAGTCCACCAATATAGAAGGCAACTCCAGATGTTGATTTCCTATCATCGGCTGAACTGGCCTAATCTGCATCTGTATATCCCAATAACTTTGGATGATATTGTAACACCTGAGACTTTTATGTTATATAAATCATCAAAGGAATCTTTTTCTACACAACACTTGCTTGGCTTGCTTTACACGCAATCGCGACCTTCCTCGATAGCTTGCGTCGTACGCAATACCGAGTTTCACTAAACAACAATATGCTATTAAAACTAGCCGTTATGAATAGTAATAACCACTTTTTGAAATTTTATAAATTTTATTTTTCAAAATGGACTTCATTTTTGGACTTAGAATATCGAAATTAGCCTAGGGTGAAATTTTGGTATTTTTCTGAAAACTTTCAATTTTTGATGAATAGTGAAACCACTAAGTGGTAGGTTAAAAACTGAATTTTGCATAAAACTTAATTTTACCGCTTCTGTGAATGAAATTTCGAAAATCCGAGAGACACGGTTAATATCAAGGACTAAAATGTGGTTCAATGAGATGAAAATAATTTTTTGGTGAATAGTAACTTTTTACTTTTTTTACCGCGGTTAATAGTAAATAGGGTAACTAAGGGTAAATATGATATTACTATTACCCTAACACATGTCCTAATTCTATTGGATAAGTGTAATTCGACCAAAAACAAACTTAGGAATAAAATATGACCATTTAGGCCCACTTGGATTAGATTAGGACATTTATTATTATTTTATTTAAAGAAGGGTTAAAATAGTTAAAATCAAAGTTTAATAAGTAAATCATTTTTAATATGGGGTTATACATAAGATAAATTCGATTGTAAATATTAATTAGAAAGATAAAAAGATTTCCTACATGATGGTATTTTATTTGTAATTTTTAGACATCAAATAATTTAATTTATTTATGACACAAAGATGATGCAGTAATTATCTTATTAATGAAATATTGACAAAATTGATAATATAAATACCAAAATAAATGTAATTTAAGACTTTTTATGAATTCCACTAATTTTCTAGGTTCCTATGATATATTATTGTTGCTTTAATCAACTTGGTTCGAACATATAATTCTGTTATGACTTTCACAAAAATCATATATCAAATAGTGTCAAAATTGACACAAAATAGTTTTTAAATAAAATATTATATTATTAATTGTTATTTTATTCCTAAAAATCTAAGGTTCGGCCAAATGACTTAGATAAGGATATATATATTAATAATAAACAATTTGGGGTTCGTTTGGCATGTTATAGTAAGTGTATTAACCATATAGTGAAAGAAAACAAAAAGACACGATAAAAGTTAAATTAATTAACTTAGAGTTAAATCTAATTGATAAGGTTAAAATAATACCCTAAACTTGTCTAAATCCTATTGGTTGATAGGATTTTGACCCATCCCCACTTTAGCTTAGAAATAAGACCCTTTGGAACCATTATAAACCGATTTTGACTTTAATATAAAATAATATTTTGAGATATTCCTAAGGTGCCCATCTCCTCCCTTATAAAAGGGCACCTCCTCCCCCTCCTCCTCACACCAATTTGAGCACTCAAGCTCGGACAACCCCTGCCATGTTCCCTTCTCCACTTCTCTAGAATAATCCTAGAGGTCCTGGTCTTCTTCAAAGACCAATCTTAGTTCCCTAAGTGAAGGATTCAAAGAGGCGTTTCAAAGAAGAGGTAATAACCATTACCGATCTTTTCAATTTCTTTCTTCTTCAACTTCTTCTTCTTTAGTTGTTTCATGATAAAGTAATAACATCATTATTAATTACATACTGATATGTTATTATAAATATGAAACAACCCTAATTCACCTTCTATCCATCCTACGGAAAAATGAAATCACCGCGCGTGCGTACGTACGGAATACCGTCTCCACGCCGTGGTGTAATCTATTTTCCACCATAACCTTACAAGGATGGGTATAATGGTGTAATGAGTAACTATATATGATTATTATGAAGTAATATTGATACTGAAATAATATATATATATACTCCAATACAATTCCACAATCATAGGAACGATATCATCACTCGTGCGTACGTACGGAATACCATCTCCACGATGTGATGCGACTCGTTCTACATGATATTCATTTCATAATGATTATATAAATGAATTGAATGAATGAATATGGTATATACTACACTAATACCATTCTGTAAATGAATTATCTATAACCTAAAGATAAGAATAAGAATTTATTCGACAAAACACGCATAAGAACAAAAAGTTATAAAGACCCGAGTAACAAGTAACAATGAAATATTACTAACAAGAAGCTAATAATATGACCATATATGATATCATATAAATATGTATGATTCTGGAATAAGTCAATAACATTATTTAAACCATTATACAAGAGCTTCGGACACGAACAAAGCAAATCGGACCTAAGGTAAGGGAAATATCACAATCTCACTTTTATCCGAGATTGTTTTTACTTTGGTAATTACTGGGGTGTATTTTATCATCCACATACATGTTCCCTCAATATGTAATATTATTTCCATCATTCTACAATAGTTTATATCCAATTTTACCCTTCGGTGGGTTTTTAGTAAAAGATATGAAAGGAATCTTTTGTCGTTTTTCGTACGAGGTACTTTTTGACTTTTCCGACAAAAGTACGAAGAATGTTTTTTTAACTTATACGGCATGAATGGATTTTTAAAACATTATTTCCAAGAAGCTTCCTTTATAAGTTTTCAAGTTTATTTTTAATAAACTTCTTTTATTTTAAAGTTGTATGACATTTTATGAAAGGAAAAATGTTTTTGAAGAAGAAAGGATATTTTCCTCAAGAATGGAGTTCAAGTGTTTTATCAAAATTATTTTCCATCTAAGATAATAAAGGGTTCTGTTTTTATCCCTATTATTAAATTGATTTGATCATGTTGTGATGGAATTATTTTTATGAATTCCTTTATCTTATATGAATTGATTTATGATGTCATGATGTTTCAAGAATCCCATTTTTGTTACATGTGTTATACGATGATGTATGATTTATGATTATGTGGCACACATAAGAAAGGATTCATTATAAGATGGGTGGGACCTATATCTCCCTCCAATGCATTGGGTAAAGATTTTATATCTCATGAGATAGACATGGCTAGAACGGAAGGTTATTTCGGTTCAGTGATACAGGACTGAAACAAGGAGTGAACTCGGTTCAGAAAGGGACTTTGTCCACTAAGATAGTCTTGGCAATGAGTCATGACTAACAAGAAATGATTTTCCATGATTATGTGTGCATGCCACAAAGTTTCATGTTTCATGTTATGATTATGGGGATCTCATTTTCACTTCTATGATTTATCCCATGTTATGATATTATGAGCTCTTTTGCAGGTTAAGATTTCCAAAAGCTACATTCTTATGTATATGATGTGATTGATATTTCTTTTGTTTACCCTTACTGAGCATTTGAGCTCACCCTTTTATGTTTTCTTTTCCCCAGGTCAGGAAGATGGATATTAAGTAGAATATGCAAAAAGGGACCCTAGATATGATGAAATAAATGGGAGACACTGTAGAAGATTTATGAACCAGTTGTTTATGTTTCCCAGTTTCTAAAGACACTATACCTATATGGTCCTTTGCGGTTTTGTCATATTTTGTAATAAGTGTGCTTCAATTTTGAAGTATTAACAATGTATGTAAAGTGTGGGTCATTATAGTTGGTATCAGAGGAAAGGTATAGTCAACCTTTGGAAACTAGGATGTGAAAGCCTTAGTAAGAACCCTAAGGATAAGTCTAAGCATAGAACACAATCTTAGAAATGGCCATGAATAACCTAAGATAAGACCATAAGCATGAAATTTTTTTTCCCTTGAATTATGTGGTTTCCTATTATAATTAGTGTTGCTCACACTATTCTTCTTGGTTTTAGTCAATGGCTGGAACCCGAAGGAACCGTGTTAATGCGGAATGCGATGGGCAATGCAATGATTGTCCCCCTGAGCAACCAAACGATATGGGAGCTGGAATGCAAAATCTTGTAGCCATGCTCACACAACTTTCTCAAGCTATGAATCATGCAGGATTTCCAAACGAACAAAGGAGGGAGCAACATTCTGTTGAATCCTTCATGAGGCAGCGTCCACCTTCTTTCAGCGGGTCTACTGATCCATTAGTTGCTGAACAATGGATTAGTACTACTGAAAAGATATTTTCAGTTCTTCAATGTTCTGAGCATGATAAAGTCATCCTAGCAGTGTATCGTTTGGAAGGAGATGCTGATCAATGGTGGAATCTTGTTAAGAATACAAGGCAAAGGGATGAAATTGAGTCTATGGAATGGGACGAGTTCAAGAACTTATTTTTCAATAAGTACTTCCCTTGTATTCTCCGAACAAAGATGGATAAAGAGTTTCTTGAACTGAAGCAAAGGGATGATGAATCTGTTGGTACCTATGAAGCAAATTTTACGAGACTTGCAAGGTACGCTTCTGGTATTATTATCCAACCTGAGAGTAAGATCGATCGATTCTTTAGTGGCTTAAAACCAAGTCTTCTAAGGGCGTTAGCCATAAGGGACTTCAATAGCTACGAGGAAATCGTTCGATGTGCTCTCAAAGTCGAGATGGAGATTGGAGTAACCCATCAGTCGCATGGGTTTGATAAGAAGAGGAAGATGGAATTCAAAGGAAACTCTAAAGAGCACACTGAAAAGAAGATGAACTTTCCCTTATGCTCAAAGTGTGGAAAGAAACATGGAGGGAGTTGTCTTAAAGGGACAAGTAAATGTTTTAAATGTGGAAAAGAAGGTCATCGGGCATTTGAATGCCGTGATAATGGGAAGAAGATGTCTAATGACGCAAACAAAGGAAGGGATACACAGAATGAACCTACTACACTTCAATGTTTCAAGTGCAAGGAGATGGGGCATTATGCCAATCAATGCCCAAATCCAAGGGTTGATGATGATGGTTGACGTCAACAAAATCTTAAGGCTAAAGACAAAGGAAAGTCACATGCAATTTCTATCAGCGATGTGGAGTACGATAACGAAGTGGTGAAAGGTACACTTACCATCCACTCTAAAGTAGCAAATGTTTTATTTGATTCTGGATCCACCCACTCTTTTATTTCTGAAAAATTTTCTAAGGGTATCACCGTATTACCTCAACAATTAGATGTTGAGTTAGCTGTGACAACACCTAATGGCACATCAATCGCATCAGAAGTTTATAATTCTTCTCCGATCGAAGTTTGTGGGAAAGTGCTTCCTGCAAATCTTGTGATCCTTCCTTTAGTGGAATTTGATGTGATTCTTGGCATGGATTGGCTTTCTCTACATGGAGCTCATATCAATTGCCAAAGAAGGGAAGTCACATTTCATATTCCAGATCAACCTACGATCGTCTATCAATGCAAGGATGAACATAACCTTCCAGTGGAAATTTCTTCCATCTTATGGGTATTGATTCCACTAAATGAAGGTTATTTATCTCAAATAGTTGGTGAGAAACTCACGATTAAGAATATGCCCATTGTACGGGAGTTTGATGATGTCTTTCCGGAGGAATTACCGGGTCTTCCACCAAATCGTGAAGTTGAGTTTTCAATAGAACTCGTACCGGGTGCTTTGCCTATTTCAAAGACACCTTATAGAATGGCCCCAATTGAGTTGCAGGAATTAAAGAAGCAACTCCAAGAGAATATTGATAAGGGATTCATACGCCCTAGTGCGTCACCTTGGGGAGCACCTGTTCTATTTGTTAAGAAGAAAGATGGATCAATGAGACTTTGCATTGATTATCGAGAACTTAACAAGATCACTATCAAGAACAAATATCCTCTCCCACGCATTGATGACTTATTTGACCAACTACGCGGAGCTCAATACATTTCCAAGATTGATCTTCGTTCAGGGTATCATCAATTAAGGGTCAAAAGGGAGGATATACCAAAGACGGCTTTCCGTACAAGGTATGGACACTATGAATTTATAGTGATGCCATTTGGTCTTACTAATGCCCCTGCTATCTTCATGGATCTAATGAATAGAGTCTTTAGAGACTATCTTGATCAATTTGTGGTAGTCTTTATAGACGATATTCTTGTCTATTCAAAGAGCAAGGAAGAGCATGAAGATCACTTGAGAATTATATTGAAGACCCTGAGAAAGGAGAAGATTTATGCCAAATTTACCAAGTGTGAATTTTGGCTTCAAAAAGTTGCATTTTTGGGTCACATAATCTCAAAAGAGGGGATATCTGTGGATCCAGCAAAAACAGAGGTTATCGAAAGATGGTAAAGACCAACAACAGTAACTGAGATCCGAAGTTTTCTTGGTTTGGATGGATATTATCGACGTTTTGTAAAAGATTTTTCACGATTATCTAATCCACTCACCAAGTTGACTCGGAAAGGAGTTAAGTTTGTCTGGACAGAGGAATGTGAAGAGAATTTCAAGGAGTTGAAAAGAAGGTTATCCAGTGCACCTGTGCTCACACTGCCTTGTAGTGGAGAAAGGTTTGTGATCTACAGTGATGCATCCAAGAAGGGATTGGGGTGTGTTATTATGCAAAATGATATGGTGATAGCTTATGCCTCACGACAGTTGAAAATCCATGAGCAAAATTACCCAACACATGATTTGGAGTTGGCTGCGGTAATCTTTGCATTAAAGATTTGGAGGCATTACCTTTATGGTGAAAGGTGTGATATTTATACTGATCATAAAAGTTTAAAGTATATTTTCACACAAAAGGATCTGAATATGCGTCAAAGAAGATGGTTGGAGCTGATTAAGGATTATGACTGCTCAATCCATTACCACCCTGGGAAAGCAAACAAGGTGGCAGATGCATTAAGTCGACAAGACCATGCTATTTTATCCATGATGAGGATCACAAAAGATCCAATATTTATGGATTTACAAAGGATGGATCTTGGAATTATAATGGAAGGGGTAAAATCTTATCTTTCTCAAATGAATGTTCAACCATCTATACATGTGAAGATTAAAGAGGCACAAAAAGAAGATGTCGAGTTACAAAAGAAGGTGAGAAATGTTCCTGAATTCAACCTTGATTGTGATGGGATAATAAAGTTCAGGAATCGGGTTTGCGTTCCTCCCATCCCTGAATTAAAGAATGAGCTGCTGGATGAGGCTCATAGTTCATCATTCTCTATTCATCCTGGAAGCACGAAGATGTATAGGGACCTGAAAGAGTACTTTTGGTGGGATGGAATGAAAAGAGATGTTGCTGAATATGTCTCTCGATGCTTGGTTTGTCAACAAGTTAAAGCTGAGAGACAGAAGTCTAAGGGGATGTTACAACCATTACCCATACCCGAATGGAAATGGGAAAACATCACTATGGACTTTGTCACAGGACTTCCTAAAACATCCAAAGGCAATAATGCTATCTGGGTCATAGTTGATCGTCTTACAAAGTCTGCACACTTCATTGCTATTAGAGAGGATTTCTCTCTAGATCAGCTTGCCAGGATATATGTAAAGGAAGTGGTAAGATTGCATGGAGTACCGCTTTCTATTATATCTGATCGAGATCCGAGATTTACCTCGAAGTTCTGGCGAAGTCTTCAGCATACTCTGGATACAGAGTTGAGTTTCAGCACATCTTATCATCCCCAGACAGACGGTCAGTCTGAGAGAACAATTCAAACCCTAGAAGATATGTTGAGAGCTTGCTCTATGGATTTCAAAGGAGGTTGGGATCAACACCTACCTTTGGTGGAATTTTCTTATAATAATAGCTTTCACTCCAGTATTCAGATGGCTCCTTATGAAGCTCTCTATGGAAAGAAATGCAGGACTCCAACTTGCTGGGATGAAGTTGGGGAAAGAAAGCTATTAGGACCTGATCTCGTTGATGAAATGGCAGAAAAGGTCAGATCTATTCAACAACACATAAGAGAAGCTCAGAGTCGACAGAAAAGTTATGCCGACAACCGAAGAAAAGACCAAGAGTTTGAAGTGGGCGATAAAGTGTTCTTACGAATATCTCCCTGGAAGAGGGTTATGAGATTTGGAAAGAAGGGGAAGTTGAGCCCTAGATATATCGGTCCTTTTGAAATACTGGATCGTGTTGGGAAGGTAGCTTACCGATTGGCGCTTCCACCTAATCTCTCTCAAGTTCACGATGTGTTCCACGTATCTCTCCTGAGAAAGTACATACCAGATCCTTCACATGTACTCAGCTCAGAAGTTGTACCACTGGGGCAAGATCTTTCTTATGAAGAACAGCCGATAGAGATTCTGGATCGTAGCGAAAAAGTCCTACGAAACAAGACCACTCGCTTGGTGAAAGTTTTATGGAGGAACCACCAACTTGAAGAAGCTACATGGGAGCTTGAGGATATGATGAGGGAGAAGTATCCTCATTTGTTTGTTACAAAGTGACGAATTTCGAGGGCGAAATTCTTTTTAAGGGGGGTAGAATGTAACACCCGAGACTTTTATGTTATATAAATCATCAAAGGAATCTTTTTCTACACAACACTTTCTTGGCTTTCTTTACACGCAATCGCGACCTTCCTCGATAGCTTGCGTCGTACGCAATACCGAGTTTCACTAAACAAAAATATGCTATTAAAACTAGCCGTTATGAATAGTAATAACCACTTTTTGAAATTTTATAAATTTTATTTTTCAAAATGGACTTCATTTTTGGACTCAGAATATCGAAATTAGCCTAGGGTGAAATTTTGGTATTTTTCTGAAAACTTTCAATTTTTAATGAATAGTGAAACCACTAAGTGGTAGGTTAAAAACTGAATTTTGCATAAAACTTAATTTTACCGCTTCTGTGAATGGAATTTCGAAAATCCGAGAAACACGGTTAATATCAAGGACTAAAATGTGGTTCAATGAGATGAAAATAATTTTTTGGTGAATAGTAACTTTTTACTTTTTTTACCGCGGTTAATAGTAAATAGGGTAACTAAGGGTAAATATGATATTACTATTACCCTAACACATGTCCTAATTCTATTGGATAAGTGTAATTCGACCAAAAACAAACTTAGGAATAAAATATGACCATTTAGGCCCACTTGGATTAGATTAGGACATTTATTATTAATTTATTTAAAGAAGGGTTAAAATAGTTAAAATCAAAGTTTAATAAGTAAATCATTTTTAATATGGGGTTATACATAAGATAAATTCGATTGTAAATATTCATTAGAAAGATAAAACGATTTCCTACATGATGGTATTTTATTTGTAATTTTTAGACATAAAATAATTTAATTTATTTATGACACAAAGATGATACAGTAGTTATCTTATTAATGAAATATTGACAAAATTGATAATATAAATACCAAAATAAATGTAATTTAAGACTTTTTATGAATTCCACTAATTTTCTAGGTTACTATGATATATTATTGTTGATTTAATCAACTTGGTTCGAACATATAATTCTGTTATGACTTTCAAAAAAATCATATATCAAATAGTGTCAAAATTGACACAAAATAGTTTTTAAATCAAATATTATATTATTAATTGTTATTTTATTCCTAAAATTCTAAGGTTCGGCAAAATGACTTAGATAAGGATATATATATTAATAATAAACAATTTGGGGTTCGTTTGGCATGTTATAGGAAGTGTATTAACCATATAGTGAAAGAAAACAAAAAGACACGGTAAAAGTTAAATTAATTAACTTAGAGTTAAATCTAATTGATAAGGTTAAAATAATACCCTAAACTTGTCTAAATCTTATTGGTTGATAGTATTTCGACCCATCCCCACTTTAGCTTCGAAATAAGACCCTTTTGAACCATTATAAACCGATTTTGACTTTAATATAAAATAATATTTTGAGATATTCCTAAGGTGCCCCTCTCCTCCCTTATAAAAGGGAACCTCCTCCCCCTCCTCCTCACACCAATTTGAGCACTCAAGATCGGCCAATATAAGGCCCCAGCCTTAAAACTTACTTAATCTTGAGTTATTACAAGATTACACATTGAGGATCTTTTCAGGTTTAGAGTTTTAGAGAATTAGATCATGAAACTTGCATTACATTCCACATTTAAACAAAGTGGTTACATAAAAGACAATATTCATTCTTCCCATCAACAGAAACCTATTTAAAATAAAACACAGATTCTTTCTTGACACATACTTGACACTATCATCACATCATGTACCCTTCCCTTGACCTATGAAAAACATTTCAAAAACTTGGGATGAGCATAAAAAGCTCAGTAAGGGTTATAAAAATATGGAAAGGAAACATGAGTTCAGAAATACATAAGAATGAAATCATACTTTACCCATAAAACATAGGCACTTTAACATACCTCATAAAACCATGAATAAATCATAGAAAACATAAGACATAAAGGTAACTTGAGGCATTCATAACATTCTTAAGTAGGGAGTAACCCTCTTGGTTACGTTTTGGAATACCCATCACAGTATATTCCCTAAAATCTCTTCGGAGAAACCTTAACGTTTCACTCCTTCGCGTTACCCAATGCATTGGAGAGCTATATCGGGCTCACCCGCCCTTAGTTTATCACGGAACCACCCGTTCTTCATAACAATGCCCAAGAACCATAACATAATCGTATCACACAAAACTTGAATAAAGGAAACATAACATTTCCACATTTCAATCACAATATAACATTTTAGGATATTGAAATAATGAATCCATTCAAAAAAGAAACCATTTCCAAAACCATTTAAAACATTTAATAAAGAGATTTTTGAATCAAAGTGTCCCATACCACCTTGAAGCTTTTAAAATTTTAAACCATAAATATCCATATAAATAAATCCTTAAAACCATTTTGAAAACATGGATATTGATAAGAACAAATAATTAAAACATTTAAAACGATATTATGGTAAAAGGGGTTTTACCAAAATTAGAGACACTTGAATACAATAATTGAGGAATAACATTTAGTCAGAACTTTATAATATCATGAGAGTAAAAGGATTCATGATATAATACTCCAAAGGACAGTATATACACCATATAAGAGTGAATTGGTGCATAACAACAATGAACCCTCAATAGAAATGTCAAATGTGATGAAATCCCTTATAAAGAAGGTATCCTTAAATTAAGGACAAATCAATCTCAAAAATATGTGTGACAAATATATATACACCCAATATAAGTGGATATTAAGTGTAAAACAATAAAAGGTCAATCACACACATTCAATGGATGACATATTCAATGACTACATGTTGAACCCAAAGAAATCGAAATTGGGTAAAAAAGTTCCCTTGACAGCCTAACGGCATCACATCAAAATGAGTTGATGAGAGATAAAAAGTGTATCTCATCACTTGGACATAAAATTTACATCAATAAGGATATATTAGAACATATCCCAACATAACTATATGTAAATTAAAAGACCCAACAAAAGAAGTCTTTTAAAAAAGAGGAGGGTGAAAGGTTCCCTTACCGACTTGGGTATCTTTCAAAACATACACCCCATGAAAGAAGGACAATAGATCATTGATGTAAATACTCATAAACAGAAGTATGTTACACAAAGAGTAGAATAATGGGCAGTACATACACCACTCAATGGAATTTGTGGCAAATGTAGCATAAATCTCACGGGAATAAAAGTGAGATGAAAAATCCCTTACGAAAACTCGGCAGCCTAACGGCGCCACATAAAACTTCCGAATATGGATTGATGAGATCAAATAGGGTATCTCATCACATTACAATAAAATTTACAGAAAGAGGAATATAAAAGAACATCCCCCAACATTACAAAGAGGAGCTTAAAAGAAGTGACACAAAGGAGAGTACTTAAAAAGAAAGAGATAGGTTAGATCTCTTACGAAAATTCGGCAGCCTAACGGCGCCACTCAAACCTTCCAAAATGGATTGATGAGAGATAATAGGGTATCTCATCACATGAACATAAAAATTACAGTAGGAGTAATATAAAAGAACATCCCAATCATATGAAATATGAGCTTAAAAGAAATGACATAAAAGAGTGTACTTGTAAAGAAAGAGAGTTGTAGGATCCCTTACCTCGGGTCCGACTTGACTCGATCGTTCTTTAATCTCCTGAATAATAAACTTGAGTTAATTTATAATTCCTTAAGAACCCTTTTTTTAAGTTCATTATTACTTTTATACCACTTGTTACCATGTCACAAACATTATGTAATCATTTAAGTTAATAATATTTGTTTTGCCGATATTTGGTTCTTAAGTCGAAAGTGGTCTTCTTACAATTACATGTTGTTCGTGTGGCCAAATGTTTATTATATCCAGAATTGTATTCATTATGTAGATATCATATATTTCATATATATCCAGTACATTCATGCATTTATAACATTACATAATCATTTAGAGGTAAGAAATGAAATGCACCGTTCATGGAGACGGTAAGCCGTACGTACGCATGAACGCTACTTTCATTTCTATTTCGTATTTTATAGAATGGAATAATAATGATATAAAGGTATATTATAATTACAGTATAATATCATATATAATATCATATTTCCATCCTTTATACATCCCACATATGGTATTTAACGAATCAAATCACTTTGAGGGAGCGGTAGTCCGCACTTCCTTAAATGAAGATATCGCGTATACCCATAATGGAAGCCATAAAGGTAAGAAAAAAATGAAAAATACAGAAGCATAAATATAACATATACATATTATATATCATATATAAAAATAGCGACATCATAATGGCCACCTTTGAAGGTGTTAAATGAGTATTGAACAATCATCGTTTCGGGAGGCAGAATTTCGCCATCCACGGAAACCGTATGTTCTTTAACCATTTGATGCAGTTGTGTGAGAGTGTAGCTCAAATAAATATTATAACAACATCCTAGTATATTGAAGATACTGGTGTTGTTACAAAAGAAGTAAATAAAAATAGTTTAGGGGGTTGGAGAAGCAAAATAAAACAAATGAACATGAGAGAATGAATTACCTTTAAAAGTGTAACTCCTTTTGATTTAAGCCTAAAGGCTTCCTTTGAAAAGATTCTGCCCAAAGGGAGTCCTCTAGGATGAGGAGAGGGATGTGGAAAGAGCAAATGGGCAGGGGTTGGCCGAGCCAAAGGCTTGAGAAGTGTATGGAATGAGGTAGAGGTGGGGGCCTTTTATAAGAGGAGAGGAGGGGCACTTTTGGAAAGTAAAGAAATATTACATTATTTGAAAATGTGTTTCGGTTTCAAAAGGTCCCAAATTGATAGAATTCGTGGATAAGGTGATAAGGCTTCGGAATCCACTCATCCAATTGGTTTTGGACATGTGTAGGTTGTAGATTTTCCATTATCTTTCCATTTTAATTAAATCGTCAAATAATCATGTCATCGCTGCATCATTATTATGTCATAAATAATTAAATTTCTTTAATGTCTAAAAATTATTAAAAAAATACTATGATATAGGAAATCGTTTTATCTTTCCAATGACTATTTATAATCAAAATTTGGACTTGTATAACACCACTTAAATTTTTTTTTCGTAAAACATATTATGTTTGTGTCATTTTCACTTTAACATTAAATAAAAAGTAATTTATGTCATTTCCCAACAAAAGTGGATCCATGGGGTCCCCAAGTTGACCCATGGCTTGTAATGGTCGGCCATGACACAACCAATGAGGTTGGGACATGTGTCTAGGTCATTTCATATTATTAAAGCATTATTTATACCTTAAACTATACTAATTACCACTAATCGCGATTAAAAACTTAATAAGTTACTATTCACCAAAAAATTATTTTTATCCCATTGAACCACATTTTACTTCTTAATGACAACCATGTATGTCGGATTTTCAAAATTCAATACACATTAGTGGTAAACTTTCATTTAACTGAAAAATCAGTTTGCTTGATTATCACTTAGTGGTTTCACTATTCATCAAAAATTGAAGTTTTTCAGAAAATTACCAAAAATTCACCCTAAGCTATATTTGATACTCCGAATTCAAAAATGAAGTCTTTTTTACAAAATTCAAATAATTTAAGTCACATTAATTAATTTAATAATTAATTCCCGCTGCCAGAGCAAATAGCGTGTTTTTACAAAACAATAAGTATCAAAAGATTGACACCAGTTTAAGTCTAATTTCAAAGTGAAATTGATTCCAATGACCACCATTGGATAAAATGGTAAAAATATTTTCTAATTTAACTTTAAAACCAATTCAAAATATTATCTAATCATATAAATAAATTAGATTAAAAAGAGGTTTTGAATTAAAACACAACATTCTACACTATTCATTAAAAAAAAATGAACTTTATCAGAAAAAAACAAAAATTTTACACAAAGTAAAATTTGATGTCCCGATTATTAATAAGAGTTTTATTTGGTCCAAAAGAATGTATAAGAGTGATCAAAACTATATTTAATGACAGTTCTCCATTAAAAGGCGATAAGTGAACCTTTTGTGAAAACTAGGGCATATACGCCTAAAATTGAATTCTTTCCGTATTTTAAGCCTCTATCCTTTATTGGAAAATTGTAAAAACATTTAAAAACATATATAATCATATTTCAGTTATTTCTATCCATTCCCGCCATTACAACGGCTACATTTTAACTACCATTTAAAATAATATTATTTTATTATTAGAGTGCAACGTAAGATTCCCAAGAAACTCGTTGTTGCGTGTTGGGTACGCCATCGAGCATAGCGTCCCCTTTAAAGTCATTTAAATATTTTATTCACAAATATGGATAAATATGAAATGTCATATTCTTTATTTACCTGGGATGTTACATCCTTCCCCCCTTTTGGGAATTGCGTCCTCGCAATTTTAAAATTGCGCTTGGAAACATCCTTGAAAGTCCCACATCGGAACAAAAGTCGGTAAAACAAACACTTTAAAATAAAGAAAGATAAGTACAAAGGTCACCCGAGTTAACCCATACTAGGTTTCCAAGTATGAAAATATGGACATGGAGGAGAAAACATAGGGTCATGTTCTTATGGAGAGTGATAGAAAACATGTTTAGGAGAAAGTTAACAATGAGAAAATCACAAACTTGTGATGGGTTAAACGGTATTCGATTCCCCAGTAGGAAAAGTTAATATACAACATTTTTGTTTTAAGTTACTTTTTATTGAGGAATTTATTCATAAGGAAACATAATCACTTATCATATTGACTTTCAACTTTTATTATATTCCTTACACAAACTCATATTTTCTCCAAAAGACGAGTATTTAGGAAGACTTGTTCACATTAAGAGTACTATAATAAACTTTTAGAAAATCACCTAATCCACAAAATAGAACTATATACCTCCCATGTCTTTAGACTTTAACCAAAACGAAAACCAAAAAGGTTAGTACAAGGTCAGATAATCCAGAAAAGGATAACCCATTAAAAAGAAAATCTATGCTTAATCTCCAAAATTTGTCCAACAAAACCCAAAGTTCAACGAGGACCATCCGATAAACAATTTGTCCATAAAATTCTTCAAAGTAAACCAATATAAGATTGAAACCCAAATATTTGAAGGATTTAGTCACATTGTCTTCCAAGTTAAATCGTAACATTTATCTCCAAACAACATTAGTTGCTCCTAAAGTCTCGTATTGAAAAGTAATTAACCTAATCACATATCCTCCATGATAGGTTAATCATTTTTATAAGTAACCCAAAATCAACTTACTCTTAATTCATAAAATCATATAACTAGAAAGAATCAGTCAAACTAACCAGGGACTTCACGTAGTCCAGTGGTAGGCGATAAATACCAGCCGCACTTTGGTTGTGGGTTCAATTCCCGCAGCTTTGTCCGACGCGACGGGATGTCACACGGTCTGCGTGTTGTCCTTTTTCCAAAACTATATAATTCTTAAAACATTCCCCAAAATGAGATAAAATCTTCAAGAATAATCATAACATATTTTAACCTCAATTTTATCTCATGCCCTTAATTTTCCATCATATCATATAATAACCCATAATTACCTCAAAAGTAAGGATCATATAAACCCTAATGGTTACCTTAATAATTATTACCTGAATTTCCACGTCGAGTTGGCCATCTCATACATGATGCATTAGAGAACTCACCAAGGTTCAAGTGGTTGATCATGACTCCTTGATAGTTGGTTTAGAACAACCATGTGTTTCTTCATTGAATCCCCCATTTTATCTAGTATCTTAATCATAGAACCACCATGGTTTCCTTCAAACCTGTTGTCTCTTTGGTGCCTGCTAGATCCATCCATTCACTAAAACCAAAAAGGTCAGTGTGAGTATATCAACAAAACCATCATGTACTAACGAGGAAGGTAAACACTAAGATACACTTACTCATTCACTTTATCTAAAACTAGGACTCTTTCTGAAATCCTAACCATTATGGTAATGTCACTTATGCTTAAAGAGTACCCCAACCTCTAAAGTTATCTAAACCGACCTTTGATACCAACTATAAGGCCCCAGCCTTAAAACTTACTTAATCTTGAGTTATTACAAGATTACACATTGAGGATCTTTTCAGGTTTAGAGTTTTAGAGAATTAGATCATGAAACTTGCATTACATTCCACATTTAAACAAAGTGGTTACATGAAAGACAATATTCATTCTTCCCATCAACAGAAACCTATTTAAAATAAAACACGGATTCTTTCTTGACACATCCTTGACACTATCATCACATCATGTACCCTTCCCTTGACCTGTGAAAAACATTTCAAAAACTTGGGATGAGCATAAAAAGCTCAGTAAGGGTTATAAAAATATGGAAAGGAAACATGAGTTCAGAAATACATAAGAATGAAATCATACTTTACCCATAAAACATAGGCACTTTAACATACCTCATAAAACCATGAATAAATCATAGAAAACATAAGACATAAAGGTAACTTGAGGCATTCATAACATTCTTAAGTAGGGAGTAACCCTCTTGGTTACGTTTTGGAATACCCATCACAGTATATTCCCTAAAATCTCTTCGGAGAAACCTTAACGTTTCACTCCTTCGCGTTACCCAATGCATTGGAGAGCTATATCGGGCTCACCCGCCCTTAGTTTATCACGGAACCACCCGTTCTTCATAACAATGCCCAAGAACCATAACATAATCGTATCACACAAAACTTGAATAAAGGAAACATAACCTTTCCACATTTCAATCACAATATAACATTTTAGGATATTGAAATAATGAATCCATTCAAAAAAGAAACCATTTCCAAAACCATTTAAAACATTTAATAAAGAGATTTTTGAATCAAAGTGTCCCATACCACCTTGAAGCTTTTAAAATTTTAAACCATAAATATCCATATAAATAAATCCTTAAAACCATTTTGAAAACATGGATATTGATAAGAACAAATAATTAAAACATTTAAAACGATATTATGGTAAAAGGGGTTTTACCAAAATTAGAGACACTTGAATACAATAATTGAGGAATAACATTTAGTCAGAACTTTATAATATCATGAGAGTAAAAGGATTCATGATATAATACTCCAAAGGACGGTATATACACCATATAAGAGTGAATTGGTGCATAACAACAATGAACCCTCAATAGAAATGTCAAATGTGATGAAATCCCTTATAAAGAAGGTATCCTTAAATTAAGGACAAATCAATCTCAAAAATATGTGTGACAAATATATATACACCCAATATAAGTGGATATTAAGTGTAAAACAATAAAAGGTCAATCACACACATTCAATGGATGACATATTCAATGACTACATGTTGAACCCAAAGAAATCGAAATTGGGTAAAAAAGTTCCCTTGACAGCCTAACGGCATCACATCAAAATGAGTTGATGAGAGATAAAAAGTGTATCTCATCACTTGGACATAAAATTTACATCAATAAGGATATATTAGAACATATCCCAACATAACTATATGTAAATTAAAAGACCCAACAAAAGAAGTCTTTTAAAAAAGAGGAGGGTGAAAGGTTCCCTTACCGACTTGGGTATCTTTCAAAACATACACCCCATGAAAGAAGGACAATAGATCATTGATGTAAATACTCATAAACAGAAGTATATTACACAAAGAGTAGAATAATGGGCAGTACATACACCACTCAATGGAATTTGTGGCAAATGTAGCATAAATCTCACGGGAATAAAAGTGAGATGAAAAATCCCTTACGAAAACTCGGCAGCCTAACGGCGCCACATAAAACTTCCGAATATGGATTGCTGAGATCAAATAGGGTATCTCATCACATTACAATAAAATGTACAGAAACAGGAATATAAAAGAACATCCCCCAACATTACAAAGAGGAGCTTAAAAGAAGTGACACAAAGGAGAGTACTTAAAAAGAAAGAGATAGGTTAGATCTCTTACGAAAATTCGGCAGCCTAACGGCGCCACTCAAACCTTCCAAAATGGATTGATGAGAGATAATAGGGTATCTCATCACATGAACATAAAAATTACAGTAGGAGTAATATAAAAGAACATCCCAATCATATGAAATATGAGCTTAAAAGAAATGACATAAAAGAGTGTACTTGTAAAGAAAGAGAGTTGTAGGATCCCTTACCTCGGGTCCGACTTGACTCGATCGTTCTTTAATCTCCTGAATAATAAACTTGAGTTAATTTCTAATTCCTTAAGAACCCTTTTTTTAAGTTCATTATTACTTTTATACCACTTGTTACCATGTCACAAACATTATGTAATCATTTAAGTTAATAATATTTGTTTTGCCGATATTTGGTTCTTAAGTCGAAAGTGGTCTTCTTATAATTACATGTTGTTCGTGTGGCCAAATATTTATTATATCCAGAATTGTATTAATTATGTAGATATCATATATTTCATATATATCCAGTACATTCATGCATTTATAACATTACATAATCATTTAGAGGTAAGAAATGAAATGCACCGTTCATGGAGACGGTAAGCCGTACGTACGCATGAACGCTACTTTCATTTCTATTTCGTATTTTATAGAATGGAATAATAATGATATAAAGGTATATTATAATTCCAGTATAATATCATATATAATATCATATTTCCATCCTTTATACATCCCACATATGGTATTTAACGAATCAAATCACTTTGAGGGAGCGGTAGTCCGCACTTCCTTAAATGAAGATATCGCGTATACCCATAATGGAAGCCATAAAGGTAAGACAAAAATGAAAAATACAGAAGCATAAATATAACATATACATATTATATATCATATATAAAAATAGTGACATCATAATGGCCACCTTTGAAGGTGTTAAATGAGTATTGAACAATCATCGTTTCGGGAGGCAGAATTTCGCCATCCACGGAAACCGTATGTTCTTTAACCATTTGATGCAGTTGTGTGAGAGTGTAGCTCAAATAAATATTATAACAACATCCTAGTATATTGAAGATACTGGTTTTGTTACAAAAGAAGTAAATAAAAATAGTTTAGGGGGTTGGAGAAGCAAAATAAAACAAATGAACACGAGAGAATGAATTACCTTTAAAAGTGTAACTCCTTTTGATTTAAGCCTAAAGGCTTCCTTTGAAAGGATTCTGCCCAAAGGGAGTCCTCTAGGATGAGGAGAGGGATGTGGAGAGAGCAAATGGGCAGGGGTTTTCCGAGCCAAAGGCTTGAGAAGTGTATGGAATGAGGTAGAGGTGGGGGCCTTTTATAAGAGGAGAGGAGGGGCACTTTTGGAAAGTAAAGAAATATTACATTATTTGAAAATGTGTTTCGGTTTCAAAAGGTCCCAAATTGATATAATTCGTGGATAAGGTGATAAGTCTTCGGAATCCACTCATCCAATTGGTTTTGGACATGTGTAGGTTGTAGATTTTCCATTATCTTTCCATTTTAATTAAATCGTCAAATAATCATGTCATCGCTGCATCATTATTATGTCATAAATAATTAAATTTCTTTAATGTCTAAAAATTATTAAAAAAATACTATGATATAGGAAATCTTTTTATCTTTCCAATGACTATTTATAATAAAAATTTGGACTTGTATAACCCCACTTAAAATTTCTTTTCGTAAAACATATTATGTTTGTGTCATTTTCACTTTAACATTAAATAAAAAGTAATTTATGTCATTTCCCAACAAAAGTGGATCCATGGGGTCCCCAAGTTGACCCATGGCTTGTCATGGTCGGCCATGACACAACCAATGAGGTTGGGACATGTGTCTAGGTCATTTCATATTATTAAATCATTATTTATACCTTAAACTATACTAATTACCACTAATCGCGATTAAAAACTTAATAAGTTACTATTCACCAAAAAATTATTTTTATCCCATTGAACCACATTTTACTTCTTAATGACAACCATGTATGTCGGATTTTCAAAATTCAATACACATTAGTGGTAAACTTTCATTTAACTGAAAAATCAGTTTGCTTGATTATCACTTAGTGGTTTCACTATTCATCAAAAATTGAAGTTTTTCAGAAAATTACCAAAAATTCACCCTAAGCTATATTTGATACTCCGAATTCAAAAATGAAGTCTTTTTTACAAAATTAAAATAATATAAGTCACATTAATTAATTTAATAATTAATTCCCGCTGCCAGAGCAAATAGCGTGTTTTTACAAAACAATAAGTATCAAAAGATTGACACCAGTTTAAGTCTAATTTCAAAGTGAAATTGATTCCAATGACCACCATTGGATAAAATGGTAAAAATATTTTCTAATTTAACTTTAAAACCAATTCAAAATATTATCTAATCATATAAATAAATTAGATTAAAAAGAGGTTTTGAATTAAAACACAACATTCTACACTATTCATTAAAAAAATGAACTTTATCAGAAAAAAACCAAAATTTTACACAAAGTAAAATTTGATGTCCCGATTCTTAATAAGAGTTTTATTTGGTCCAAAAGAATGTATAAGAGTGATCAAAACTATATTTAATGACAGTTCTCCATTAAAAGGCGATAAGTGAACCTTTAGTGAAAACTAGGGCATATACGCCTAAAATTGAATTCTTTCCGTATTTTAAGCCTCTATCCTTTATTGGACAATTGTAAAAACATTTAAAAACATATATAATCATATTTCAGTTATTTCTATCCATTCCCGCCATTACAACGGCTACATGTTAACTACCATTTAAAATAATATTATTTTATTATTAGAGTGCACCGTAAGATTCCCAAGAAACTCGTTGTTGCGTGTTGGGTACGCCATCGAGCATAGCGTCCCCTTTAAAGTCATTTAAATATTTTATTCACAAATATGGATAAATATGAAATGTCATATTCTTTATTTACCTGGGATGTTACAGCCAACCCCTGCCATTTTCCCTTCTCCACTTCCCTAGAATAATCCTAGAGGTCCTGGTCTTCTTCAAAGACCAATCTTAGTTCCCTATGTGAAGGATTCAAAGAGGCGTTTCAAAGAAGAGGTAATAACCATTACCGATCTTTTCAATTTCATTCTTCTTCAACTTCTTCTTCTTTAGTTGTTTCGTGATAAAGTAATAACATCAGTATTACTTACATACTGATATGTTATTATAAATATGAAACAACCCTAATTCACCTTCTATCCATCCGACGGAAAAATGAAATCACCGCGCGTGCGTACGTACGGAATACCGTCTCCACGCCGTGGTGTAATCTATTTTCCACCATAACCTTACAAGGATGAGTATAATGGTGTAATGAGTAACTATATATGATTATTATGAAGTAATATTGATACTGAAATAATATATATATATACTCCAATACAATTCCACGATCATAGGAACGATATCATCACTCGTGCGTACGTACGGAATACCGTCTCCACGATGTGATGCGACTCGTTCTACATGATCTTCATTTCATAATGATTATATAAATGAATTGAATGAATGAATATGGTATATACTACACTAATACCATTCTGTAAATGAATTATCTATAACCTAAAGATAAGAATAAGAATTTATTCGACAAAACACGCATAAGAACAAAAAGTTATAAAGACCCGAGTAACAAGTAACAATGAAATATTACTAACAAGAAGCTAATAATATGACCATATATGATATCATATAAATATGTATGATTCTGGAATAAGTCAATAACATTATTTAAACCATTATACAGGAGCTTCGGACACGAACAAAGCAAATCGGACCTAAGGTAAGGGAAATATCACAATCTCACTTTTATCCGAGATTGTTTTTACTTTGGTAATTACTGGGGTGTATTTTATCATCCACATCCATGTTCCCTCAATATGTAATATTATTTCCATCATTCTACAATAGTTTATATCCAATTTTACCCTTCGGTGGGTTTTTAGTAAAAGATATGAAAGGAATCTTTTGTCGTTTTTCGTACGAGGTACTTTTTGACTTTTCCGACAAAAGTACGAAGAATGTTTTTTTTAACTTATACGGCATGAATGGATTTTTAAAACATTATTTCCAAGAAGCTTCCTTTACAAGTTTTCAAATTTATTTTTAATCAACTTCTTTTATTTTAAAGTTGTATGACATGTTATGAAAGGAAAAATGTTTTTGA
Source organism: Viscum album (assembly GCA_963277665.1). NCBI lineage: Eukaryota > Viridiplantae > Streptophyta > Magnoliopsida > Santalales > Viscaceae > Viscum > Viscum album. Next base: position 432,888,821 of record OY728141.1, on the reverse strand, counting down.
AGAAGAAAGGATATTTTCCTCAAAAATGGAGTTCAAGTGTTTTATCAAAATTATTTTCCATCTATGATAATAAAGGGTTCTGTTTTTATCCCTATTATTAAATTGATTTGATCATGTTGTGATGGAATTATTTTTATGAATTCCTTTATCTTATATGAATTGATTTATGATGTCATGATGTTTCAAGAATCCCATTTTTGTTACATGTGTTATACGATGATGTATGATTTATGATTATGTGGCACACATAAGAAAGGATTCATTATAAGATGGGTGGGACCTATATCTCCCTCCAATGCATTGGGTAAAGATTTTATATCTCATGAGATAGACATGGCTGGAACGGAAGGTTATTTCGGTTCAGTGATACAGGACTGAAACGAGGAGTGAACTCGGTTCAGAAAGGGACTTTGTCCACTAAGATAGTCTTGGCAATGAGTCATGACTAACAAGAAATGATTTTCCATGATTATGTGTGCATGCCACAAAGTTTCATGTTTCATGTTATGATTATGGGGATCTCATTTTCACTTCTATGATTTATCCCATGTTATGATATTATGAGCTCTTTTGCAGGTTAAGATTTCCAAAAGCTACGTTCTTATGTATATGATGTGATTGATATTTCTTTTGTTTACCCTTACTGAGCATTTGAGCTCACCCTTTTATGTTTTATTTTCCCCAGGTCAGGAAGATGGATATTAAGTAGAATATGCAAAAAGGGACCCTAGATATGATGAAATAAATGGGAGACACTGTAGAAGATTTATGAACCAGTTGTTTATGTTTCCCAGTTTCTAAAGACACTATACCTATACGGTCCTTTGCGGTTTTGTCATATGTTGTAATAAGTGTGCTTCAATTTTGAAGTATTAACAATGTATGTAAAGTGTGGGTCGTTATAGATATTCTTCATTATACATTAAGCCAAAGTCCACTATGCCCTTGATATAAAGGAGAATTATTTTCACTACAGTCATGTGTATCTCCTTGGGATTTCTTTGAAACCTCACTTCTAGGCATGTGTAAAATACAATATCAGGCCTTTTCACTGTCAAGTACAATATACTTCCAATTATTTGCCTATATTCTATGATATTAACTACCTTGCCTTCATCATCCTGATAGTTTCAACTGGGTAGAAACCAGATTCTTCATCTTTTTAAAATTATTCATTCCAAACATTCTCAAAACATCCTTGAAATATTTATATTGAGAAATAAAAGTGTCATTCATTCCTTGCATTACCTATAAGCTAAAAAATTCTAGATCACAAATCATCAACATTTCAGACTCCCTTACATGAATTCAAAATACCATTTGAATTGTACTTCATCCGATCGACCAAAGATTATGTCATTGACAAAAAATAGCACCACCATCCTCTGACTACTTCCATTTTTGAAATACAAATTGCAATCAAATCTACTATGCTGCAAACTTAGAAACTTTAGAAACTGATCAAGACATGAATACCATGATCTTGGTGATTGATTCAAACCATATAAAGCCTTATTCAGTTGAATAACTCAATTCTCATATTCATGGATGAGAAATACATCTATTTTCTCAATGTAAACTTCTTCTTCTAGAACTCATTTCAGAAATGATGACTTGACATCCATCTAGGAAAAACTTGAACATTATTTTCAACACTATAGAAAAGAATAATATTATTTTCTCTAGTCTCTCAATAGGTGAAAATGTTTCATCAACGTCTATGCCCTCTATCTTGGATTACCTTTGTCACACAAGTCATTCTTTCTTCCGAATTACCACACCATCTTCATTAATTTTTTATGAAAGACCAATTTCATCCCTATGAAATTCTTATCTATTGGTCTTGAAACAATCTACCATGTTTGATTCTATTTAATTTGTTCAAGCTCTTCATTAATAGATTGAACCCAGTTTTTATCTATAGCTGCTTCATCAAAACATTTAGGCTCCACTTATGATAAGTATGATGCTTTCTATAGAGACTTCATCCTCCTTATCTACACTAGTGCTATCTAATTACCAATTATGTTCTATCTATCAATTTCATCTTCTCTTGCTAGTCCCTTTATAGACACTGATTTATTGTCATCACTATCATCATCTGAGTCTTCTTATGAATCAATCTCTAGAACCGAAGCATCTCTTGATCTGCTTATATCTTTATCACTATCTCTTGTGACTGATCATGTATTTATTAAATATTCTACTCATTCTCCACTATGGTTAAATCATTGATTTCAACAATCTTCCCAAGATTTTTATTAAATGATTTATTTTCTTTACTCTTCTTTGAGTATCCAGGAAATATCTATTCATCTCCATGAGATTCAAAATTCCTATGTTTCTCATTATTGAGAATGAAACAATAACTTCTAAAGACTCTAAATTATTTCAATGATGATTTCTTTCCATACCATATCTCATATAGAGTCTTATTTCTTTTGGAAAAATAATGCTCTATTTGATGTGTAGACTACTGTCATCACTGCCTCTTTCCAAAACTTCTCTAGAGGATCTTTCTGAATGAGAATTATTCTATCCATGTTGTTCACAATAAGATTTATTCTCTCAACTACTCCATTCTTTTGAGGATTTATTACCACTAAAACCTAATGCCTTATCCCATGTTTCTCGAGATAATCCTACACATGGTTGTTTGTGAACTATGTTCTATTATCTGTTCGAATCATCTATATTTTCTGACCAAGCATCATTTCACATTCCTGTCAATATCTTGTAATGAAACTGAACACCTCTGATTTGTGGGTGATGATTGAATCCCAAGACATTCTACTATAATCATCAATGAAGAGAACATAATATATCCACTGTAACACCCAAGACTTTTATGAGAAATATTTTGTTTTTATGTTATATAAATCATTAATGGAATCTTTCACTACACACAACACTAGCTTGGCTTGTTATACACGCAACCGTGGCCTTCGTCGATAGCTTGCATCGTACGCAATACCGAGTTTCACTAAACAACGATATGCTATTAAAATATTATTAAAACTAGTCGTTATGAATAGTAATAACCAAATTTTGAAATTTTGTAAATTTTATTTTTCAAAATGGACTTCATTTTTGGATTTGGAATATCGAAATTAGCTTAGGGTGAAATTTTGGTATTTCTCTGAAAACTTTCAATTTTTGATGAATAGTGAAAACACTGGGTTACTATTTAAAAACTAAATTTTTATTTAAATAATTATTTATTTTAATTAAATTTATTTTAGGTCAAAATTGATACATAATGCCTATATAAGTTCAATTCAATTCATTGGATTCATTTTATAATAATTTTAGATATATAAAAATATTATTGAACTTTTCACCGTCTTTTATCCACCTCCTAGGAGAATTTGCAAATTTACATAAAACTTAATTCTACCACTTCTGTGAGTGGAATTTCAAAAATCCAAGAGACACGGTTGATGTCAGTAAGTAAAATGTGGTTCAATGAGATGAAAATAATTTTTGGTGAATAGTAACTTTTTTACTTTTATTTACCACGGTTAAAAGTAAATAGGGTAATTAAGGGTAAAAATGATATTATTATTACCCTAACACATGTCCTAATTCTATTGGATAAGTGCAATTCGACCAAAAACAACCTTAGGAATACGATATGACCATTTAGGCCCACTTGGATTAGATTAGGACATTTATTATTAATTTATTTAAAGAAGGGTTAAAGAAGTTAAAATCAAAGTTTAATAAGTAAATAATTTTTAATATAGGGTTATAAATAAGATAAATTCGACTATAAATATTCATTAGAAATATAAAACGATTTCCTACATAATTTTAGTTTATTTGTAATTTTTAGACATTAAATAATTTAATTTATTTATGACACAATGATGATGCATTAATTATCTTATTAATGAAATATTGACATAATTGATGTTATAAATACCCAAATAAATGTAATTTGAGACTTTTTATGAATTAAACTAATTTTATAGGTTAATATGACATGTTATTATTTATTTATTTAACTTTTTTCGAAATAATAATTCTGTTATGATTTTCACAAAAATCAATTACTAAATAGTGTCAAAATTGACATAAAATAGTTTTTAAAACAAATATTATATTATTAATTGTTATTTTATTCCTAAAAATATAAGGTTCGGCCAAATGACTTATATAAGGTTATATATATTAATAATAAACAACTTGGGGTTCTTTTGTCTTGTTATAGTAAATTAATTAACTTTATAGTGTAAGAACACAAAAAGACACGGCAAAAGTAAAATTATCTAAATTAAAGTTAAATCTAAATGATAAGGTTAAAATAGTAAACTAAACTTGTCTAAATTCTATTTAATGAGAGGATTTAGACCCATCCCCACCTTATCTTTGAAATAAATAAATTTGGAGCTATTTAAAACCGAATTTGGCTTTATAATAAAATAATATTTTTAGTTATTCCAAAGGTGACCCTCTCATCCCTTATAAAAGGGCACCTCCTCCCCCTCTTCCTCACACCACTTTGAGACTTAAAGCTTGAAAAAACCCTGCCACTTTATCCTCTCAACTTCCCTAGAGACATCCTAGAGGTCCTGGTCTTCTTCAAATACCAATTTTAGTACCCTAAAAGGAGGTCTCAAAGAAGCGCTTCAAAGAAGAGGTAATGTCCGTTACCGATTCTTTCATCTTTATTTCTTCTTCCACTTCTTCTTCTATAGTTGTTTCTTTATGAAGTAATAACATCAGTATCACTCAAATAATGATATATTATTATAAGTATGAAACAACCCTATTTCACCATCTATCCATCCTACGGAAAATGAAATCACCGCGCGTGCGTACGTACGGAATACCGTCTCCATGCCGTGGTGTAATCTATTTTCCTTACTTGGATGGGTATAGTGGTGTAAAGAATGAATATATATGATTATTGTAAATTGATATTGATTCTGAAATCGTATACATACACTCCAATACAATTCCACGATCATGGGAACGATATCATCGCTCGTGCGTACGTACGGAATACCGTCTCCACGATGTGATGTGACTCGTTCTACATGATCTTCATTGCATAATGATTATAGAAATGAATTTAATGAATGAATATGATATATATTACACTAATACCATTCTAGAAATGAGGTATCTATAACCTAAAGAGAAGAATAAGAATTTATTCGACAAAACACGCGTAAGAACAAAAAGTAATAAACACCCGAATAACAAGTAGTAATGAAATATTACTAATAAGAAGCTAAGAATATGACCATATATGATATCATAACAATAAGTATGATTCTGTAATAAGTCAATAACATTATTTAAATCATTATACAGGAGGTTCGGACATTTACGAAGCAAATTAGACATAAGGTAAGGGAAATATCACAATCTCATTTTTATCCGAGATTGTTTATACTTTGGAATTTTATAGGGTGTATTTTATCATCCAAATCCATGTTTCCTCAATATGTAATATTTATATCCTTCTAAAATAGTTTATATCCAATTTTACCCTTTGGTGAGTTTTTTGTAAAAGATATGAAAGGAATCTTTTGTCATTTTTCGTACGAGGTACTTTTTGACTTTTCCGACAAAAGTACGAGAAGAATGTTTTTTTAACTTATACAACATGAATGGATTTTTAGAACATTATTTCCATGAAGCTTCCTTTACAAGTTTTCATGTTTATTTTTAATCAACTTATTTTAGTTTAAAATTGTATAACATGTTAAGAAAGGAAAAATGTTTTTGAAGTAGAAAGGATATTTTCCTCAAGAATGGAGTTCAAGTGGTTTATCAAAATTATTTTCCATCTAAGATAATATAGGTTTCTGTTTCTATCCCTATTATTACATAGATTTTATTATGTTGTGATGAAATTATTTTTATGAATTCCTTTATCTTATATGAATTGTTTTATGATGTCATGATGTTTAAGAATCCCATTTTTATTACATGGGTTATGCAATGATGTATGATTTATGATTTTGTGGCACACATAAGAATGGTATCATTATGAGATGGGTGGGACCTATATATCCCTCCAATTAATTGGTTAAATATTTTATATCTCATGAGATAGACATGGCTGGAACGGCAGGTTAAACCGGTTCAGTGAAACAGGACTGAAACGAGGAATGAACTCGGTTCAGAAATGGACTTTGTCCACTAAGATAGTCCTGGAAATGAGTCTTGACTAATAAGAAATGATTATCTATGATTATGTGTGTATGCCACAAAGTTTCATGTTTTATGTTATGATTATTGGGATTACATTTCACTTCTATGATTTATCCCATGGTATGAAATTATGATTTCTTTTGCAGGTTAAGATTTCCAAAATGTTATGTTCTTATGAATATGATGTGATTGATATTTCTTTTGTTTACCCTTACTGAGAATTTGAGCTCACCCTTTTGTATTTTTTCTTTCCCCAGGTTAGGAAGAAGGTTATTAAGTAAGATATGCCAAAAGGGACTATAGATATGATGAAATAAATGGGAGATAGTGTAGATGCTTTATCAACCAGTTGTTTATGTTTCCCAGTTTCTAAAGACACTCTACCTATACGGTCCTTTCGTGGTTTTGTTATATGTTGTAATAAGTGTACTTAAATTTTTAAATATTAAGAATATATGTAAAGTATGGGTTGTTATAATTGGTATCAGAGGAAAGGTATAGTCAACCTTTGGAAACTAGGATGTGAAAGCCTTAGTAAGAACCCTAAGGATAAGTCTAAGAATATAACACAATCTTAGTGTTTTAGAAATTTCCATGAATAACCTAGGATAAGACCTTAAGTGTGAAATTTTATTCTTGATTATGTGGTTTTCCTGTTATAATTAGTGTTGCTCACACTATTCTTCTTGGTTTTAGTCAATGGCTGGAACCCGAAGGAACTGTGTTAATGCGGAATGCGACGGGCAATGCAATGATTGTCCCCCTGAGCAACCAAAAGTTATGGGAGTTGGAATGAAAAATCTTGTAGCCATGCTCACACAACTTTCTCAAGTTATGAATCATGTAGGACTTCCAAACGAGCAATGGAAGGAGCAACATTCTGTTGAATCCTTCATGAGGCAGTATCCACCTTCATTCAGCGGGTCTACTGATCCATTAGTTTCTGAACAATGGATTAGTACTACTGAAAAGATATTTTCAGTTCTTCAATGTTCTGAACATGATAAAGTCATCCTAGCACTGTATCATTTGGAAGGAGATGCTGATCAATGGTGGAATCTTATCAAGAATACGAGGCCAAGAGATGAAATTGAGTCCATGGAATGGGACGAGTTCAAGAACTTATTTTTCAATAAGTACTTCCCTCGTATTCTCCAAACAAAGATGGATAAGGAGTTTCTTGAACTAAAGAAAAAGGATGATGAATATTTTGGTACCTATGAAGCAAATTTTACAAGACTTGCAAGGTACACTTCTGGGATTATTATCCAACCTGAGAGTAAGATCGATCGATTCTTTAGTGGCTTAAAACCAAGTCTTCGAAGGGCGTTAGCCATAAGGGACTTCAATAGGTACGAGGAAATCGTTCGATGTGCTCTCAAAGTTGAGATGGAGATTGGTGTAACCCATCAATCACATGGGTTTGATAAGAAGAGGAAAATGGAATTCAAAGGAAAATCTAAAGAGCACACTGAAAAGAAGACGAGCTTTTCCTTATGCTCAAAGTGTGGAAAGAAACATGGAGGGAGTTGTCTTAAAGGGACAAGTAAATGTTTCAAATGTGGAAAGGAAGGTCATCGGGCATTTGAATGCCGCAATGATGGGAAGAAGATGTCTATGGATGAAAACAAAGGAAGGAATACACACAATGAACCTACTACATTTCAATGTTTCAAGTGCAAGGAGATGGGGCATTATGCCAATCAATGCCCAAATCCAAGGGTTGATGATGATGATCGACATCAACCAACTCTTAAGGCTAAAGGCAAAGGAAAGTCACATGCAATTTCTATCAACGATGTGGAGTATGATAACGATGTGGTGAAAGGTACACTTACCATCCACTCTAAAGTATAGAATGTTTTATTTGATTCTGGATCCACCCACTATTTTATTTCTGAAGAATTTTCTAAGAGTATCACTGTATTACCTCAACAATTAGATATTGAGTTAGCTGTGACAACCCCTAATGGCACAACAGTCACATCAAAAGATTATAATTATTCTCCGATTGAAGTTTGTGGGAAAGTTCTTCCTGCAAGTCTTGTGATCCTTCCTATAGTGTAATTTGATGTGATTCTTGGCATGGATTGGCTTTCTTTATATGGAGCTCATATCAATTTCCAAAGAAGGGAAGTCACATTTCATATTCCAGATGAATCTATGATCGTCTATCGATGCAAGGATGAATATAACCTTCCAGTGGAAATTTCTTTTATCTTATGGGTCCTGATTCCACTAAATTAAGGTTATTTATCTCAAATGGTTGGTGAGAAACTCACGATTAAGAATATGCCCATTGTACGGGAGTTTGACGATGCCTTTCCAGAAGAATTTCCAGGTCTTCCACCAAACCGTGAAGTTGAGTTTTCAATAGAACTCGTACCGGGTGCTTTACCTATTTCAAAGACACCTTATAGAATGGCCCAAATTGAGTTGCAGGAATTGAAGAAGCAACTCCAAGAGAATCTTGATAAGGGGTTCATACTCCCTAGTGCGTCACCTTGGGGAGCACCTGTTCTATTTGTTAAGAAGAAATATGTATCAAACTCTGCATTGATTATCGAGAACTTAACAAGATCACTATCAAGAAGAAATATCCTCTCCCGTGCATTGATGACTTATTTGACCAACTACGCGGAGCTCAATACTTTTCCAAGATTGATCTTTGTTCAGGGTATCATCAATTAAGGTTCAAAAGGGAGGATATACCAAAGATGGCTTTCCGTACAAGGTATGGACAATATGAATTTATAGTGATGCCATTTGGTCTTACTAATGCCCCTTCTATCTTCATGGATATGATGAATAGAGTCTTTAGAGACTATCTTGATCAATTTTTGGTAGTCTTTATAGATGATATTCTTGTCAATTCAAATAGATAGGAAGAACATGAAGATCACTTGAGAATTATATTGAAGACCCCGAGAAAGGAGAAGCTTTATGAAAAATTTACCAAGTGTGAATTTTGGCTTCAAAAAGTTTCATTTTTGGGTCACATAATCTCAAAAGAGGGGATATCTGTGGATCCAGCAAAAACAGAGGTTATCGAAAGATGGTCGAGACCAACAACTGTAACTGAGATCTGAAGTTTTCTTGTTTTGGCTGGATATTATCGATGTTTTGTGAAATATTTTTCACGATTATCTAATCCACTCACCAGGTTGACTCGGAAAGGAGTTAAGTTTGTTTGGACGGAGGAATGTGAAGAGAATTTCAAGGAGTTGAAAAGAAGGTTATCCAGTGCACCTGTGCTCACACTGCCTTGTAGTGGAGAAAGGTTTGTGATCTACAGTGATGCATCCAAGAAGGGATTGGGGTGTGTTCTCATGCAAAATGATATGGTGATAGCTTATGCCTTACGAAAGTTGAAAATACATGATAAAAATTACCCAACTCATGATTTGGAGTTAGCTGAGGTAATATTTGCATTAAAGATTTGGAGGAATTACCTTTATGGTGAAAGGTGTGATATTTATACTAATCATAAAAGTTTAAAGTATATTTTCACACAAAAGGAGCTGAATATGCGCCAAAGAAGATGGTTGTAGCTGATTAAAGATTACGACTGCTCAATTCATTACCACCCTGGGAAAGCAAACAAGGTAGAAGATGCATTAAGTAGACAAGACCATGCTAGATTATCCCCGATGAGAATCACAAAAGATCCAATATTTATGGATTTACAAAGGATGGATCTTGGAATTATAATGAAAGGGGAAAAATCTTATGTTTCTCAAATGAATGTTCAACCATCTATACATGTGAAGATTAAAGAGACACAGAAAGAAGATGTAGAGTTACAAAAGAAGGTGAGAAATGTTCCTGAATTCAACCTTGATTGTGATGGGATAATAATGTTAAGGAATCGGGTTTGTGTTCCTACCATCCAAGAATTAAAGAAGGAGCTACTGGATGAGGCTCATAGTTCTTCATTCTCTATTCATCCTGGAAGCACTAAGATGTATAGGGACCAGAAAGAGTACTTTTGGTGGGAAGGCATGAAAAGAGATGTTGCTGAATATGTCTCTTGATGCTTTGTTTGTCAGTAAGTTAAAGCTGAGAGACAGAAGTCTAAGGGGATGTTACAACCATTACCCGTACCCGAATGAAAATGGGAAAACATCACTATGGACTTTATCACAGGACTTCCTAAAACATTCAAAGGAAATAATGCTATCTAGGTCATAGTTGATGGTCTTACAAAGTCTGCACACTTCATTGCTATTAGAGAGGATTTCTCTCTGGATCAGCTTGCCAGGATATATGTAAAGGAAGTGGTAAGATTGCATGGAGTACCACTTTCTATTATATCTGATCGGGATCCGAGGTTTACCTCAAAGTTCTGGCGAAGTCTTCAGTATACTCTGGATACAGAGTTGAGTTTCAGCACTGCTTATCATCCTCAGACAGACGGTCAGTCTGAGGGGACATTTCAATCTCTAGAAGATATGTTGAGAACTTGCTCTATGGAATTCAAAGGTGGTTGGGATCAACACCTACCTTTGGTGTAATTTTATTATAATAATAGCTTCCACTCTAGTATTCAGATGGCTCCTTATGAAGCTCTCTATGGAAAGAAATGCAGGAATCCAACTTGCTAGGATGAAGTTAGGGAAAGAAAGATATTTGGACCTGATCTCGTTGATGAAATGGCAGAAAAGGTCAGATCTATTCAACAACACATAAGAGCTGCTCAGAGTCGACATAAAAGTTATGCCGACAACCGAAGAAAGGAGCTATAGTTTGAAGTGGGTGATAAAGTGTTCTTACGAATATCTCCCTGGAAGAGGGTCATGAGATTTGGAAAGAAGGGGAAGTTGAGCCCTAGATATATCGGTCCTTTCGAAATACTAGATCGCGTTGGAAAGGTAGCTTACCGATTGGCGCTTCCACCGAATCTCTCTCAAGTTCACGATGTGTTCTATATATCTCTCATGAGAAATTACATACCTGATCCTTCACATGTACTCAGCTCAGAAGTTGTACCGCTGGAGAAAGATCTTTCTTATGAAGAACAGCCGATAGAGATTCTGGATCATAGCGAAAAAGTCCTACGAAATAAGACCACTCGATTGGTGAAAGTTTTATGGAGGAACCACCAATTAGGAGAAGTTACATGGTAGCTTGAGGATATGGTGAGGGAGAGGTATCCTCATATTTTTGTTACAAAGTGACGACTTTCGAGGGAGAAATTCATTTTAAGGGGGGTAGAATGTAACACCTGAGACTTTTATGAGAAATATTTTGTTTTTATGTTATATAAATCATCAAAGTAATCTTTCACTACACACAACACTAGCTTGGCTTGCTTTACACGCAACCGCGACCTTCCTCGATAGCTTGCATCGTACGCAATACCGAGTTTCACTAAACAACAATATGCTATTAAAATATTATTAAAACTAGCTGTTATGAATATTAATAACCACTTTTTGAAATTTTGTAAATTTTATTTTTCAAAATGGACTTCGTTTTTGGATTCAGAATATCGAAATTATCCTAGGGTGAAATTTTTGTATTTCTCTGAAAACTTTCAATTTTTGATGAATAGTTAAAACACTGGGTTACAATTTAAAAACCGACTTTTTATTTAAATAATTATTTATTTTAATTCAATTTATTTTAGGGAAAAATTGATAAATAATGCCTATATAAGTTTAATGCAATTCATTGGAGTCATTTTATAATAATTTTAGATATATAAAAATATTATTGAACTTTTCACCGTCTTTTACCCACCTCTTAGGAGAATTTGCAAATTTACATAAAACATAATTTTACCTCTTATGTGAGTGGAATTTCAAAAATCCGAGAGATACGGTTGATTTCAGTAAGTAAAATTTGGTTCAATGAGATGAAAATAATTTTTGGTGAATAGTAACTTTTTTACTTTTATTTACCACAGTTAAAAGAAAATAGGGTAATTAAGGGTAAAAATGATATTATTATTACCCTAACACATGTCCTAATTCTATTCGATAAGTGTAATTCGACAAAAATCAACCTTAGGAATAAAATATTACCATTTAGGCCCACTTGGATTAGATTAGGACATTTATTATTAATTTATTTATAGAAGTGTTAAAATAGTTAAAATCAAAGTTTAATAAGTAAATAATTTTTAATATAGGGTTATACATAAGCTAAATTCGACTATAAATATTCATTAAAAAGATAAAAAGATTTCCTACATAATGGTATTTTTTTAATTTTTAGACATTAAATAATTTAATTTATTTATGACACAATGATGATGCAGTAACTATCTTATTAATGAAATATTGACATAATTGATGTTATAAATACCCAAATAAATGTAATTTGAGACTTTTTATGAATTCCAATAATTTTCTAGGTTAATATGACATGTTAGTATTGATGTAATTAACTTTTTTCGAACTAATCATTCTGTTATGAGTTTCAAAAAAATCAATTACTAAATAGTGTCAAAATTGACATAAAATAGTTTTTAAAACAAATATTATATTATTAATTGTTATTTTCTTCCTAAAAATCTAAGGTTCAGCCAAATGACTTAGATAAGGTTATATATATTAATAATAAATAACTTGGGGTTCGTTTGGCTTGTTATAGTAAGTTAATTAACCTTATAGTGTAAGAACACAAAAAGATACTGTAAAAGTAAAATTATCTAAATTAAAGTTAAATTTAAATGATAAGGTTAAAATAGTAAACTAAACTTGTTCAAATTATATTTTATGAGAGGATTTAGACCCATCCTCACCTTATCTTAGAAATAAATCAATTTGGAGCTATTTAAAACCGAATTTGGTTTTATAATAAAATAATATTTTTAGTTATTCCAAAGGTGCCCCTCTCCTCCCTTATAAAAGGGCACCTCCTCCCCCTCTTCCTCACACCACTTTGAGCCTTCAATATTGGCCAAAACCTACCACTGTATCCTCTCCACTTCCCTAGAGACATCCTAGAGGTCCTGTTCTTCTTCAAAGACCAATTTTAGTACCCTAAAAGGAGGTCTCAAAGAAGCGCTTCAAAGAAGAGGTAATGTCCGTTACCGATTCTTTCATCTTTATTTCTTCTTCCACTTATTCTTATGTAGTTGTTTCATTATGAAGTAATAACATCAGTATCAATCATATAATGATATGTTATTATAAGTATGAAACAACCCTATTTCACCATCTATCCATCCTACGAAAAACGAAATCACCGTGCGTGCGTACGTACGGAATACCGTCTCCACGCCGTGGTGTAATCTATTTTACTTACTTGGATGGGTATAATGGTGTAAAGAATGAATATATATGATTATTTTAAAGAGATATTTATTATGAAATAGTATACATACACTCCAATACAATTCCACGATCATGGGAATGATATCATCGCTCGTGCGTACGTACGGAATACCGTCTCCACGATGTGATGAGACTCGTTCTAAAGGATCTTCACTGCATAATGATTATATAAATGAATTGAATGAATGAATATGATATATATTACACTAATAAAATTATGTAAATGAGGTATCTATATCCTAAAGATAAGAATAAGAATTTATTCTACAAAACACGCATAAGAACAAACAGTAATAAACACCCGAATAACAAGTAGTAATGAAATATTACTAATAAGAAGCTAAGAATATGACCATATATGATATCATAACAATAAGTACGATTCTGGAATAAGTCAATAACATTATTTAAATCATTATACAGGAGGTTCAGACATTTACAAAGCAAATCGGACCTAAGGTAAGGGAAATATCACAATCTCATTTTTATCTGAGATTGTTTATACTTTGGAATTTACTGTGGTGTATTTGATCATCCACATCCATGTTTCCTCAATATGTAATATTTATATCCTTCTACAATAGTTTATATCCAATTTTACCCTTCGGTGAGTTTTTTGTAAAAGATATGAAAGGAATCTTTTGTCATTTTTCGTACGAGGTACTTTTTTACTTTTCCGACAAAAGTACGAGAAGAATGTTTTTTTAAATTATACGGCATGAATGGATTTTTAGAACATTATTTCCATGAATATTCCTTTACAAGTTTTCAAGTTTATTTTTAATCAACTTCTTTTATTTTAAAATTGTATGACATGTTAAGAAAGGAAAAATGTTTTTAAAGTAGAAAGGATATTTTCCTCAAGAATGGAGTTCAAGTGTTTTATCAAAATTATTTTCCATCTAAGATAATATAGGGTTCTGTTTCTATCCCTATTATTAAATTGATTTTATTATGTTGTGATGAAATTACTTTTATGAATTCCTTTATCTTATATGAATTGTTTTATGATGTCATGATGTTTAAGAATCCCATTTTTATTACATGGGTTATGCAATGATGTATGATTTATGATTTTGTGGCACACATAAGAATGGTATCATTATGAGATGGGTGGGAACTATATCTCCCTACAATGCATTGGGTAAAGATTTTATATCTCATGAGATAGACATGGCTGGAATGGAAGGTTAAACCGGTTCAGTGAAACAGGACTGAAACGAGGAATGAACTCGGTTCAGAAATGGACTTTGTCCACTAAGATAGTATTGGCAATGAGTCTTGACTAATAAGAAATGATTATCTATGATTATGTGTGTATGCCACAAAGTTTCATGTTTTATTTTATGATTATTGGGATTATATTTCACTTCTATGATTTATCCCATGGTATGAAATTATGATTTCTTTTGCAGGTTAAGATTTCCAAAATGTTATGTTCTTATGAATATGATGTGATTGATATTTCTTTTGTTTACCCTTACTGAGCATTTGAGCTCACCCTTTTGTATGTTTTCTTTCACCAGGTCATGAAGAAGGTTATTAAGTAAGATATGACAAAAGGGACTATATATATAATGAAATAAATGGGAGACAGTGTAGATGCTTTATGAACCAGTTGTTTATGTTTCCCAGTTTCTAAAGACACTATACCTATACGGTCCTTTCATGGTTTTTCTATATGTTGTAATAAGTGTACTTCAATTTTGAAGTATTAAAAATGTATGTAAAGTATGGGTTGTTATATCCACCCATCAATAGCCCCTAGAAAATTGGACCACACACATCGATGTGCACCAACTCAAGTAGTCTTGTTGGATTTTTCTCCTTTAGATTATATGTACTTCAAATGATCTTCCGTTGTTGGAAGTAATCACACATACGAGTATTATCATGTGATAATCTAGGGATATTTCAAGCAATATCATATTTCACTAGATCTTCCATGAATATTTAATTATGTGGCCAAGACGCATGTGCCATAACTTGTTTTCTTCATCGTTGGATTGAAAGCACATATCTTCATCTTCGCTCACGAGGTAGAGATTTTCTTTTTGTATGATTTCCTTGCATCACCACATCACCATCCTTTGGATTGATGATACATAATTTCATGTAAAATCTTATGGCATGACCTAAGTCACACAATTGACTGAAACTAAGAAAGTTGTAACCATGCCCTTCAATAACCAAGACATCTTCTCGTGTCATGTCTTTTCCTCGAGACATGGATTTTCCTAACCCAATAATTTTCAGGCCCCCATAATTACCAAATATAACAACAACTTCTTTATCGTACTTGATTTCGGTCACACGATCCTTATTTTCTATCATATGGGAAGTGCATCTACTATCAATGATCCATATCCGAGTGCGATCTGATTCCTCAAATTCAATTTCTGAAACCCTTGCCTGCTCATCACTTTTCTTTTGGACCCAAGTATTTGACTTCACATCCATCATAGAATTATAATCTCGACATTCCTTGGTATATTATGGACTATATTCATCTTTCATAGCTGCAAATCAATGTTGAATTTTCAACTTTCTTGATGACTCATTTTGCTTCTTTTTATGAACAAATTAAATCTGCCTTGGCACATTCCTCTGCATTATTGATGTGAAATATCTTTCCATAGGTACAAATACTTTACAACCAAAATAAATACTATCAAATGATGACCTGGAATGTTGATCTCTATATGACCACCTCTGTTGGTCCTATTCCATTTTGTACCTCTATTCTATGGAACATACATTTTGAGAGTGTCCCATCTTACCAAAACAATAGAATCTTATGTGAGCTACATTACGGGGTAGAAATGATGCACCACTAGTTGTAGATTGGGTTTTTTGAATCTTCTGATTTTGATTCTCACCCAAATGAATCATCAATCTTGGAGTGGGTTCTTGTGGTATGACTTGAACTATAACTACATTTTGTTTTAGATCAAGCCGCATACCAGCCATATCATTCAAAGTTGACTTGTTTATTTTGTTCTACTGGACCACTCTACTCAAATTTCATCCTCTATATTTCATGTATGATCTTATTTATGGATTTCAAACTGAGAGTTAATAGTTTCTATTGATCTTTAATTTTTCATTGTATACCAATGAATTCCTCTTTTAGTTCTTTGATATGTTTGATTTGTTCTTTTCTAGTTACAATCAGAATTTTGATTTTGATTTTATGATCTTAAAATTTGAGTTTGTACTAAACCACCTATTATGATATTTCTGGCATTGAAGGCCTTAGATTTTCAATTTCAATATTCAGATCATAATTCTATTCTTCATGTTACTGCATATTGAGTTTGGCATCACATACAACTTTTTTTAACTTTCTTTGTTTTGGTTCTAAAAAATTTCCATCTCTTCAAGGGAATATTATAATTCATCTTAAAGATAAACTCTTCCTTCAATTTATCCTTCTTCATTTCCACTTTATTCTCTTGTTAAATAATTTCCAATAACTGCCACCAAAACATCTACTTTATGATCCTTGTAGTCCTCCAACTCTTCTACCTCAGATTCTTCTGAACTTTTATCTTCTTTTGAAGGTAGATTCTTTTTTTAATGAAAATTATCTTTGTACTTCTCCCACCTTTCATATTTGATGAATACTTATTTTGTGGAATTTCATCCTTTTCTTCATTGTCATCATCAAACTTCTTAGGATACTTTACTACCAAATGCCAAATCTTTGCGCATCAAAAGCATGAAAATGGAAGTTTACCTTTGAAATTCCATTTCCCTGTTGTATATTTGAAGAGATAAATGTTATGAAATCATCCAAATTATTTTCCTCAATACTATATTCAATAGATATATTATTCATGGCCTTGTATTCCACTTCTTTGGACTCCCCCTTTTCCACTGTATAGTTATAATTGTTTCTCGTTTTTATTCTATAAGGGTACTGTGTAGGTTATCCAGGGTAATTTATTTCAGGTCTTTGTCTTAAAATACTAAAACTTTCAGATTAAACCATGGTGAAAGTATCCTCAAGATACATTTCACAATATTTATATCTTCGATGAATTCTCCAAGACCCCAAATTTCTTCCATAATAACATTTATCTTGTCGAAGAATGTTTCAATAGTCTCATTATGGTTCATTTTGAGATCCTCATACTTCTTCCATAGAACATGCATCTTTGCTTCTCAGAATTTTGTGTCACCCTCATAAATGTTCAACAATTTTTCCCACATTACATGTATTGTTTTATAAAAAATCACCTTCATATAAATTGCATTTTATAGGGATTTATCTAAAGTATTTATCCCTTTATCATCAACATAGAATGACCTTATTTCAGTTTCTGATAAAGCACCAATACTGATGTTAGCAAATATTCCATGAATAACTGCTGTGTAGACATCCATTCCTAATAATTAGAAGTATTGCTGCATCTGATTCTTCAATAGTTGAAAATTATTTCTGTTGAAAATTGGAATTCCTTTATGATTGACCATCTCCATTTCTTATTCTGGGAGATAACCGCTGACTTTATACCTTTCCTTACGAAACCAATTGTTAGGTCTACAATTGTGAATACCCTGAGGGGGGGGGGATCTGGGTATGAAAGATTACAACTTTTTCCCTTTTGGATCATGTTTCATTGTAAAAAAACTCAATTTTCTATTCCTCACGTAGCAATTTATGAACATATATGAAATCATTCACATGTCACATCGATTTTTACTTGGTTAACCCTCACTGGGCTATGTCTAAGGAGAATGCAATGACGATGTGCCAATGTACCAAAATCAGTAAGGTTCACTGCCAATAATGACTATAATGTTTTGGATAGATCTTCTATTCCTAGGATCACTTAATTTAGAAGGTTTAGGGTCTTTTCACTACATTCCCAAGGGTCAATCCCTATACCTCTTTCTCTAGATCACTGTTGGTGGAAAGGGTCAATGTCTTCCTCTTCATTCGATTATTTCTCTTGTAAAGGAATACACTCATAGTTTATAGGCATATTGGTCAAACAAAGTTTATGGACATGCAGGTCCCTTAATTTGTCTAAATACCACATCCTCAACTCTAGGTAGATTCACTATTTAAGTCCCCTTTCACACATAGATGAAATCTACCTTTCTGTGTACAATTAGGTAACAGAAATGACCTTTGAAAAATTTCTTGAAGAATTTTCAAGCTTCATTGAGTGTTTTGTGAAGCACATGCTCCTCCTGCATACTGTGTACCAATTATGGTACATAGAACACCTCCTCCTCAAACTGTTGCCACTTCTACGAAATTCCCTTCATATTCAGATTCCTCTTCCTTCGCTATCATGTACTAACTCCACAAACCACCTCTATGAACCACCCTCTATCTGTGAACTGTTTTCTACTAGTGGAATTCCTTAGCTTACTACATATTCCTCCTCTATGAACCAAGTTCTTTGGGGGATATATCTTGCTGCAAAAACATTTGGCGGGATTTCTTCTGCGCGAACCACTTCAGCCTTCACAGAATTATCCTTTTCAAACTTCCTTCGGACTTCACCAAATTCTTAGAACAAAGATATTTTCTCTAATAATATTTTCTGTCTCTTTTAATTAGTGGGATTAAATATTCTTATTTTAGAGAAGATATCAGATTAATATGATAAATTGAGATTTACCGAATCTTTGATTCAACACTGCCTTCACCGCGAACAACTTTTTCCACTGCGAGCTATAAGCCCTCCAGTGAACCATTTTTCAAACATGGTCTGCGCAATGCCTTTGCTCTTATGCGACACCATTCTCTTTCTCTATCACACAAACCATCATGCATTCTGAATTCCACACACCCTTCACTATAAACCATTTCCACAAACCATTTTTGCTACTCCACGTACTATTCCTACTTCCTGGTATACAACCATAAACTATTCCCGGACATTGTATGTGAACCATGTTCCGAGGTGCGTGATTCCCTTTTTGTGCCGATTTTCTTCACAGTTATTCATTCCATTTGCCAATATTATTAAAGAAATCATTTTCTACACACAAAATCCAGATTTTGAGGCCCAAAAATTTGGTTAACACTGGGAAATCGTGTCACCATAAAAACATATTTTATACAAACACCAACCATACTCATTCACGATCATATGGCTTTGTCAACAGACACAATAACACCCAAAACATACCAAGAGGACAGATTGAGGGATTTTTTCCCAAAATATATCATCCTAAATTCTAAATTGAGTTAATTTGGTGCCATTTGGTTTGTTTAAGGCATTATCATATTGCAATCTTTTGAAATATGCCATGTTTTTCCTCTCCCTCACTTATAAAAGTACACCATAACTCCTCTCTTACTCACACTGAATGATCAATATAAATCATCCAATAACAACCATATTACCTTCCTGAAATCCATAAAAATATTATATTGGTCATGGTTTTATCATAACAAAATTCTTTCTTGTCTTAAGGTGTAACCCAAAGGACGTTTTTCAATAAAGAGCTACAACTCTTAACCGAGTACTTTTAATGTAATTTCTTCTTATACATACTATAAATATATGATATACATTATAAAAAAATGAATAAATTATATTAAATATAATTAAATTTCATTATTATGTTGGATCAAACAATTTTTACCCCCTTTACTTCAAATAAGAAATGAAAGTATCACTCATGTGCATGGGTGGACCACCACATCCACACAACAATATGATTAATTTTCCATCACTATCATTTATCAATGGTTATTATAATGGATGTAATATTTATATATGATATATACAAAATAATAATTATCAATTAATTATATTATCTCATCTACCTTTTTACCTTTCAATTTTTTAGAAAACTATAACATCACTTGTGTGTATACGTGGACTGCCTCCTCCATGTAATGATGCGATTGTTTTTTCATCACTAATTTTTATAAATAATAATAAAAGTTCATATAATGATAAAATATAATAATTATTTTATTATTAATATTAAAAAGTTGATTGAAATTTTACCAAGGTAAAAGTACTAGAACTATTTAATCAAAACATGCATGGAAAAGAGACCAGTTTTCACCCAAATGTGAATTTTAATGAAGAAATTGTTAATATAAGTATAATTAGAAATTATATTGGAATGATAAATTATATTTTATTTGTGAATATGGTTTTTGAATATATATATATATATTATAAATCTATATTTATTAAGCATGATATTTTAATGCATACAAATCATGACAGAACATGATGTAAGAGTTTATGTTACAATCTCATTTATTTTCAAGATTATTTCGGTTAAATTTATATTAATGGAAATTACATGTATATTATCATTTAAATCTAATCATTTTTCTCCTATTTTTTCCTATAATTTTTATGTATTATTACCAATTTACTCTCTTTGAAACATAAAATGATGAATAAAATGCATTTAAAGAAAATTCAACCTTATTTCCTCTTTGGTCGTTGAACTTTTTATTCCATGTCTATGCTCTTAAAAATTGTTTTATGGAAATATTAACCTATACATTAATTTTTTAAAGGTTAATTTTTATTACCTTTTAATTTATTTACAAAGGTTTAAGTGGAATCTTTTTAGAGAATCATTTTCTAAACAAGTTATTCTTTTTGAATTTTTAAAAAATTATGAAAAGAATATTCTATTTTAACTTATACATTATGAATAGATTTTACCACAATAAAGACTATTATTTTATTTTATGATTCCATTAAAATTTCCCAAGGTTATTTTCCAAATAAAACAATTTTATCAATATTCAATGAATTTTTAATTAAAATTTTAATAATATAAATTGATATTTTTCTCATTTTTTTAGTGAAAGGTAATAATATTATTTTGTAACATCCCCAAATCAAAAGACACTAATCGGTTCCCCGAGTCAGGTCACCACATGACCTCAAGCACGCATCCCCATATTCCGTAGGTCTACCAATAATAGTGAGGGTCTGAAAGATCTTGTGGGGAGAATATACCCACTTTACCAAAATAATCTATAATAGATAATAAATGAAAAATGTGAAAAAATATACAATAACCCAAATAAATTATAAACAACCATATTTTAAACAAGGTACAAGACACAAAAAAAACAAGTAAATAATCAATGTCATTCTAACACTTCCAATGTAAAATAAAAACCCAAAATAAGACAACCAACTAAACTCCCCAATGGGTCTTAAATGCAAGTTCTGGTCCTCATCCATGTATTTCCTAAGACCAAATAAATTCCCTATCATAGGGACTTTTCCCTTGTCTTGAATTATAATACTAACATCTGCTCAGGTACCCAATGGAAGCCCATGAGGGGTGTGAGTACAACTCACTAGGCCACCACCAGAAAAGTCTATAAAATACCTATTATAAATAGATAGTTCATGCAAGAACTAATTAATGACATTATAAACCAATAGAAAACAAAATTACCATTAGTTAAGAATACTTACTTTAGTTGTTTTCATCATTTGTTCATGGGTTAAGAATTTTTATCATTTACACAACGACCAAGCCCATCGACTAACAATAATAATGGGAAAGTCACATTCCCTATCTGACTAGGGATAACTATTTCTCAATAATTACAACATACTTACCTAAGATCATCAATTAATTTAGTTTCATCCAATACAAATATGAGGGCCTAGATCATAAGTATGACACCTTAATCTCAAAATTTTAAGTGTGGGTTAGAGCATCAATCCCTCCCAATCTATGAGAGGATCCCCAGTCCTTTATCCCATACCACCATGCCATGTTCACATGCTTATTCATCCATTTACCACTCATACCATATCACAATAAATAACCAAAACGTTCACATTTCAAATAGTCATTCAACATGTAAATAATCATTGAGAATTAACCCATTAGCACACTTACCATTTACATTACATATCAAATTTAAACCCATTTCCCTTTTGATTCTTTAACCCATTAAGCATAAGAAAAAATTAAAATACTTTAGACTATTTAAAATATCTCAAAAATTCATATGCCTTAATCCATTCATAAATTTCTATTATATATCCATAATCCATTTGACACATTCACATTAATCCAATTATCCCTTTTTCAGAACATGTCAAACAAAAATTTATGCCATTTCCACCATTTAGAAACACTGTGATTGTTTCCCCATTTTCATCCAAACTAACATTTCAACACATTTACCATGGAATATAATTTATTAAAAGTCAATTTCATATTTAACATTTCAATTTTCCATTTTTGGGGATTTTGGACACCCCATGGGTGGCCCTAAATTGGTCAAGTCAAACTCAATGCATCCCACGAGGTCGTGAGAGTTTTAATACATGGATTAACCAACCATTTTTCCCAATATTACCAACAGAATCAAAACCACTATAAGGGGGAAACAAAAACACTACCATGAAAGTTATCATCAATATCAAGACTATGGGATATTACTTGTATAAAACCTACCTTGAATCTGATGATGAACACAACCATATCCTTAGCCTTTGATCCGAAATCAAACACCATTTGAATCCCTAACCTAAGATCCACAAAAACCAGAGAGTTTTAGGGATTCGGAAGAATAAGAACGAAAATAAAAACCCTAATCCGGAAAACAGAAGTACGATAAGGATTAAACTTACCCAACGATTTATGCTCACCCAAGGACACTTCTAATAGCCTAGAAATGAAGGATATTGACCCTTGGGAAGATTTTTATTCTTGAGTTCATCACTAGGGATAAAGGATGATGAAATGGGGATATAATCTGGTAAGAAACCTAAGATCTCAATGGGGATGTTTTGTAAAATCACACATTTAAAGGGGGAACATAATTTGAAAAACCATTCTCAAACCATGTGCATTCCTTTGTCCAAGAGGGGTTAAGTATCACAGTTTCCTGGGGGGGCCCACACGGTTTGAAAAACTGTGCACCAATCATGTAAAATGCCTCTAACAAAGTATTAACATTTTTGATCTCCCCCTCACACAATTTTCATAACTGTGTAACCCCTCTTGGATAACACAATTTGGGCACACAATTATCTCTAAACACATTACAACCATAATACATGAATTGGATGGCCAAAATCCATTTTATTTCATGTCCTGAACCCCCAAAACACCCCAAAACCTCACCATACATATGATAGGAATTTAGTTAGTCACAATTAAGGGATTAAAACCAAAATTTAAACAAGAATTTATCTCCATGAAGTCTGGGATCTTACAACCTACCCACCTTATAGCTGATTGTCCTCAAGTAAGTCTTCCAAGCATCACTGAGATTCCAAAGAAAAGAGATCGGTCCACTAGGCCCATACATCTGACTCCATTTCCCAAGTTTCTTTCTGAACATTCCCATGATGCTACAAAACTTTAACTAAAGGAAAAATATTTCCTTATAAGACATTATCACTACGATCCACAATACTTACCGAATGATCCTCAATGGACACATAAGCTTCAAGCTCAAAATCATCAACATCAATCACATGAGATGGGACATGGTGATATTTTTGAAGCTGTGACACATGAAAAACATCATTCATACCACTATATCATTTTGGGAGATCCAATCAGTACACCACTTGCACAGTCCTTTACATAATCACCAATGTTCCTACATACCTGGGTTCCAATTTCCCCTGTTTCCAAATCTGACAGTGACACAACCTTGGTGGAACCTGTAAAAACACATGATCACCCACCATAAAATCAAAAGGTCTATGACACTGATTAACATAACACTTCTTCCTACTCAGATCCATTTCCTTATGTTTCCAGATCAACTGAATATATTCTGATGTCTCTTGCACAATACTTAGTCCCAAAAACACTAATTCCCTACACTATAACAAAAAATAGGGATCTACACAACCTTCCATTGAGTGCCTCAAATGGTGTCGTCTAAATTGTATCTTGGTAACTATTATTGTTGGAAAACTCAACAAGTTAAAAATGATTTCCCATGATCCTCTAAAATCTAAGACACAAGACCTCAACAAGTCCTCTAATACCTGAATGGTATGATGTGATTTCCCATTCATCTACAGGTGGAAAGTTGTAATAAAAAACACTTCAGTTCCTAGAAACTTCTGTAAGCCCTACCAAAAGTATGATATAAAACACAGATCATGATCCAAAACTTTAATCCATAGCACACCATGAAACTATAATATTTACCAAACATACAAATCACCCAATTGGTCTATAGTGAAAGTTTGTTGAATCCACAAGAAATGAGCCACTTTATTCAAATGATCAATGACTTCCCAAATTGAATCATTCTTATGAGGTGGCCTCAGAAGACTAAATATGAAACCTATCATTACGTTATCCCATTTTCATTCTCCTCTAATGGCCCGAAAACCTTTATTTTTATTGATTTTGATAATCCACCTTTCAAGGGGTGAGGTGGAACCCTTACATGGCCCGTAGGCATAAGTATTACATGGCCTGTAGGCCTTAGAGGAATTCATTACCCATAGGCTTCAAACAATACATACAACCCAGACCAACTACTTTGAACTACTCCTCCCCAATATCTTCATCGTGAAATCAGCTCTCCACCTTTACATGGTTGTTCAGCTAGGTATTCTCATGAATTCATTGGCTTATCTCGATGGTAGGTTCCATACCCTCTCATTTTTTCAATCCGTTTTAGCTTCTTCTATAGTGAAAGATCCTTGCTCATCCTACTTCTTGAGCTTTTTCCTTGTAGGTTTTCTGGTTCGCATCTGCACTGAAGGTGGCTCGAAGGCCTTGAGGTGGACTGAAGGCCATACAGACACAAATTCATGGGTGGCTTGAATGCCTTAAAGGAGTCGGGGACCAAATTAGTGGCCCGAAGGTCCAAACAAGGGAATATTCCTAGCTGCTACATTGCCAAACAGTACCTACCACAGTTCCCGCTATAGTACCTACTACAGTACTGCTACAATACCCCCAGAAATATGCCTCCACCTAGATTTGATCCCAGGTCACATGGATGCACTTAAGGAGTCCTCACCAACCGAGATGAGGCTCATGTGCTCCCATTTTCATTCTGTAGTGGGTAATGGCTGCAATAACCCACTAGGTCCTTAATACCCAGCCTTCACCTACTGATAGGTAAGGCATCAGACCATGAAACATACAACTTCTTTCTTCATCTTTGGCCAGCACTATTGCCTACGAAGGTCACAATACATTTTTTTCAAACAAGGATGCACCACCAACTTTTTTGTATGATACTCATGCATATGAACTTTCTGTATACATATTAGCACAACAACACGACAAAAAATATAAACATTCCCATCATATTCAATGGTCCAACCAGAAGGTGACTTCCCACCTTTAATATTTCCCTTAAAATCTGAACACCCTCCTCAGGCTACTTTTCCTTGATATAGATTAGAAACATGGACTCAACTACCAAGGATGAAAGGTTCATCATCCCTTTTCCATCCTATACGTCCAGATGTATCACTATAAACAATGTCATTATTGTCCATTTGGACGTATATTCCCGATCTTTCAAATTTTGAGTATTTTGGCTTAAAGAATCTATAGCATTGTTTCCATTTAGCAGTGTATAAACTAGCTCAAAATTAAAGGACTATATGTACTCAACTAGTCTTCAGTGCCAAATATTTATATCACGATGATAGAAGATATATTTAAGGGTATTATGATCAGTATACATCATAAATTATTCTTCTAACAAGTAATTCCTCCAACATTTTAATGCATAAACCACGACATTTAATTCAGGATCATGCGTAAGGTAGTTTCTTTCATGATGTCTAAACTACCATGATCCATATGTGACAACCTAATCATCCTCCATCAACACTACTCCAATCCTTACAACAAACACATCACAAAATAAGATATACCCTTTTCCTGACTCGGGTAAGATAAGAATATGTGCAGTAGTAAACTAATTATTTAACTCTTGGAAATCATTCTCACATTCCACAATCCACTGAAAAACGATGCCTTTATTGGTCAAGATTAAAAGTGGGGCTTCCAAACTAGAGAAATATTGTATGATCCTTCAATAAAAACTAACCAAACCTAGAAAACCTTTAATATTAAAACAATATTGGGTTGATCTCAAGACACAACTGCATGAAACTTCTCCAAATCCACTAACATGCCTTCCTCTATGATAAAGAGACCAAAGAAATGCACCCTATCAACACATAAATGAAATTTGTATAGCTTGACATATAGCCTATACCCTCTTAGTATACTCAGTACGAAGTCAAGATGTTTGGCATGATCATCATGAGTTTTGGAGTACACTAAGATGTCATAAACAAAGAAAACGATGAACTTTTAAATATATGGGTGAAATATTCGATTCATTAAATCCATGAACACTAACGGTACATTAGTTAAATTTAAAGACATAATCACAAACTCATATAACCCATAACTGCTCATTAATGTATTCCATGATACATCATAGGGTCTCACCCTTAAGTAATAATATCATGATCTAAAATCAATCTTGGAGAACACCAAAGCACCTCTTAGATGGTCAAGAATATCATAAATTTGCGGAATAGGTTATCTATTATTGAATATCATCTAATTTAGATTTTTTTAATCAACACACAACTGAAATGATCCATCATATTTCTTGGAAAACAGTACTGTGGATCCCCTAGGCGATGTTCTAGGATAAATAAAAACTTTATTATCAAACTCCTTCAATTGATTTTTAATCTTCTAGAGTTATTATAGTTCCATTCTATATGGAAGAATGGAAAATGGTTCCACCCCTATTAGAAACTCTATCATGCATTATATATCTCTCTCAGGTGGAAGTTACAAGAATTACTCAAGAAACACATTCTAGAACCAATCCACTATAGAAGGAAAGGCATGCTTCTCTATTCCCCCATCATCAAGTATAACACAAGACACTTAGGTTGTGAGTTTACCCATCTACTAAAAAACTGGCCCTGCACAACCTACCTGAAAATCACATTATCCATGATGGGTATAAGCTTCTCTATCAATAGATGTAAATTTCACCCTAATATGGTAACAATTAATGATGGAATGGTACAACACTTACCCATCTATGCCCAAAATAAAATCAAAACCAAATATATAGTCCACAAAAAAAATCCCATAGAAAATGGTACCCACCAACCTCAAGAGAACACCCCTTACATTGCCTGATATTTTTTTGTTTTCTCCCATAATGGTGCATCACTTGACATAAAACCAAATTTTCGTTCCATCACTAGGAACAACACTAATAAAAATTGACCAGAAATAAAATAATGTTATGCCCCTTTACAAAATAAAGTATTACCAAGTGTACAAGATATAATGACCATACCTTAAAAAATTGATGGTCCAGCCTATCCACCTCTAGGTGTAGAATGAACTGCATGAAGCCTAACTCCCCACTTTTTCTAAGCCCTGGTCAAAGTTCCCTAAGCTTCACTAATATACTAATATAGATGCTCTCTCCCTGGAGTACCAAATACACACTTCGATAAGTATGACCAGTCGAGCTCCAACTGTAAGTCTGATATGGGGTAACTGACCCCTTCCTGCACTTAACATCTGCCTCTTCCCTCGATTTATGCCTAGCTATCATGGGTTCATAGAGAACCTCTATACATGCACTGTTCTTCCACTTTCTCAACAATCAATTGGCTGTTTAGGAAACTAACCATGTATATTATATGGACTTCCACACTGATAGTAGTAAACTCGGTCTCTACCCTGGGTTATGGGTTCCTTCCTCTGATTACTCTACCCACCATCTCCCTGATGGAGACTCTTGAAGTGGTGCCTCTTACCATTGGAAGCCATAACACTAGATCACCTAGCTAGAATTTCATTCCCACCACCGGAATCCTTTTTGAGATTCCTTTATGAAATAAGGGCTTGATCAACTACCTCAACTACTCTCTTGAAACTATAGATATTCACATGTGAGTTGATCTCATTTCTAAGTCCATCCTAAAAATGTCTTTTTGTGGATGCTTAATCACCTACCAATGCCAAAAAGAAGTGTTTAAAGTCAGTGAAGTGGCCAACATACTCCATAAATTACATAGATACCAGAGTAAAACTCATTTATCCGACATCCTTCTCCTATATCAAAGTGTACAAATAGAAATGTTCTAGAAAATTTTCCTGTAAATCCTTCCACTTCATACCCTCATCCTAATGAGTCTGAACCAAAAAATCCCCCCAATGATTTACTTCACCCCGCAACATGTGATATTCCAGCTTTAATCTCTTCTCATTAGGAGTCCATATGTGATAAAGAATCATCTGAATAAAATCTATCCAAAATTAGGCTGCATGAGGTCCACCCTCTATAGAATGATTTAGAGGGTTTTGCAGAAGAAAATCCATGGTTAGCTAAAAAATATGCGGTACAACCCATCCTGGCTCCCCTTTTGTCATATGCATAAAAGGAACAAAGTTCACAAGGAACTTATATTCTCCTTAGTCATGCTAGTTAACCTAGTTTCCTTACTAAATTTCTAGAGGATCATTCTTAGTGAAATCTTCTTATCGCCCAACCGTTACATGATGTCATGGTGTCTTCTTCCTACAATGCCAAACACACACCTCATAAGAGATAACTTAAAAAAATTTATAGTTTATATAATAGATAGGTTTCCAATAGCTATAATAAACCATTTTGTATACACTATTCCATTTGATACCATCACGTTTCTATCACTACCCCACCATCCCTACCACAATTTGTGGTGAACATGGGATAAACCAATTTACATAATCACATGTCTTTATCTAGATACATTTTTAAAACAATATCCACTTTTCTAATGAAATTTTTTTCTTCTTTGGAACATTTTAACATTTCAAAACATGTTACAATAATAATTCTAACTCATTTACACCCTTTTTTAAGAATTATACTTTAACCAATCCTTGGCATTCCTTCTATTTAACCATTTGCATCATCTTTATTAGAGATTGTTTCCATTAAATTTTTCAAGGAAGTAAAATTAATTCTACCCTTAATGTCACACACCCATCCCGTGTGTGGATATCATGATGCATGTCACCTACATCCCTAGGTGCTTAAAATGATGTATGAATGCAAAATATCATACCATTTTTTCCATGTAAAAAATAATAGGAATAGTCACATCACACAAAAAGTGCACCTCCCAATTGTTAAAAATCATTCAATGGTAACAAAACACAACAAGAACAATAATTAGAACCTAGGAACATTGGTTTTCCACTATACATGGGTTAGATACTCCCATGAATGAGATAATTGCCAAGGAATGACACATCCTATCCTCCTTTATACCATCCCAAATAGTATGACCATATGAAAGACCTACTCTGATAAAACATTGTAATATCCCCAACTTGAAATCCACCAAACAGTTCCCCGAGTTGGGTCACCACATGACCTCAAGTACACATCCATGTATACTAGAGGTTTCCGAATAGTAGCTAAGGTCTAATAGATCATGTGGGGAGAATATAAACTCTTTACTAGAGTAAGTCACAATATATAATAAATAAAAAAGGTGAAATAATATACAATAACCATAATCAAGAATAACCAACTATATCTTAAACAGTGTATAAGACACAAAAAAACAATTAAATAATCCATGTCATGCTAAAATTTCCAAATTAAAATAAAAAAACCAAAAATAAAAAAACCATATAAACTGTCAAAAGGTTCCTCCTCATCCATTCATGTCCCAAGTCTAACTTCATTCCCTAGCATAAGTCCTTTTCCCTTCTCCTAACATACAACCATGAATTCTGCTCGGGCACCCAATGGTGGCCCGAGTTGGGTGTGAGTACAACTATGTAGGGAACCAGAAATGGTGTCTTTTAAATATCTAGTCTAAAGAGATATATCATGAAAGTACTAAATAAATGACATGATAAACCAAAACATAACATGGTTACCATTAGTTAACAATATTCACTTTAACCATTTTAATCATTTGTTCTTGGGTTAAGAATTTACATCATTTACACAACGACCCAAGACCACAAACAAACAATAATAAGGAGAAATTAAATTTCCCTATATTAATATGGATAACCATTTCTATATAATTACAACACACTTACCTTGGAGCATCAGTCTAGGTAGTTTCATCCAATGAAACCATTAGGGCTTAGAGCATTAGTCTGACACCCTAACTCGTGCATTCTGGGGGTGAGGTAGTGAGTCCATCCAACCCAACCCATGGGACGAGCCTTAGTCCTTTATCCCACACCACCAAGCCATGTGCAGATGCTTATTCAGCCACTTACCACTCATACAATATCACAATCAATAACCACATCATTAACATTTCAAATAATCATTCAAAATGTAAATATTCACTGAGAATTAACCCTTTATCACACTTATCATATACATTACATATCCTAATTTAACTCATTAAGAATATTAAAAAATTCCCATAAATTATTCCAATTAATATATCTCAACAATTTATTTTCCTTAATCCATTAACTCATTTACATCTATTTGAGGCATTCACATAAATCCAATTTTTCCTTTTTCACATCATGTCAAACAAACACTTATTCCATTTTCAATATTTAGATACACTACCATTATTTCCCATTTTAATCCAAAATAATATGTCAACAAATCTACCATGGGATCTACTTTATTAAAATTTAATTTTATACTTAGCATTTTAATTTTCCTTGTTCGTGGATTTTGGCACATGCCATGGGTGGCCCTAAATCAGTCAAGTCAAACTCAATGCATCCCATGAGTTCATGAGGGTTTAAATCCATCAATTAACGTACCATTTTACAAATATTACTAAAGAAATAAAAAAACAAGAGTGAAACAAACACACAACCATGGAAATGAAAATCCACATCAAGACTATGGGATATAACATATAGAAAACCTACCTCAAATCTGAGGATGAATGCACCTTTAACCTTACCCTTAGATTCAAGTTAAAACACCCATTGAAGACCCAACCTATGATACCCTAGAACAACATGGTTTTTTTCATTCAGAATAAGAAGAAAGGAAATACAATCCTTAATCCAGAAAATAGAATAAATAAAAGGATTAGAATTACGTAGAGCTTCGATCCTCACCCAACGACACTAAAAATAGCATAGAAACGAAGGAGATCGACCCATGAGATGGTTTGGGAACTTGAGTTCTTCACTAAGGATGGAGAAAGAAGAAATGAAGAGATAATCCGGTAAGAAACAGAAAATCATGAGGGATAGTTTCATAAAATCACACTTTTTAATGGGGTGCACGATTTAGCCTCACAGTTTTCCAAACTGTGCGCAAACCATGCACCCACCTCTCTCCAAGAGGGGTTAAGTTTTTCGAGTTCCCAGGGAGTCCCACATGGTTTGGAAAACCGTGTTACAACTATTTGGAACACCTCTGTTCAAGTTTTAATGGTTTGGATCTTCCCCTCAGATAGTTTTTTCTTAATTTTTCACCCCCTACTGGATAGTTTGGTTTGGGCGCACAGTTATCCCAAACCATGTGTCAATCATGAAACATACACTGGATGGAAAAAATCATTTTTTTTCACATCCCAAACCCCCCAAAAAATCCCAAATCTTCTAATACATCTATTACACATTTAGTTAGCCACATTTAAGGGATTCAAACAAAAATTTAAACAATAATTTTCCTTCATGATGTTCAGGATCCTACATCTTTTGAAGGAATTATTCATCTATATCAACATCAAATATGGATTATAATGATTCAACGGGGATATGATCTTATGATACAATCCAATTTCTTTAGCTGGATTTATTATAATGATAATGATTTAAGAAATATTCTATGAAACCAATTTATTTCCCATGAGTTAAATAAGATATGATGAAACCTTTATGGAACACATTTCTTTTCTATGGGTTATGCTATAATAAAATAATGAAATGTTTATGAATCTTGTTTCTTTTTCATAAGTTATGATATGATGATATTATGAATGTTTTATGATCTTTTAGAACACATATGTATAGTTTTAATTATGTGACTTGTTTTTTCCAATAATTATATATCCTTATAATTAATTTAGTAAAGATGGATATCTTATGAGACAATATGGACTGAAATGGGTATTAAACCTATTTAAGTAAGGGAATCTGTCCCCTATGATAGAAATTGGGGTGAACCTTGAGTAAGGAAAAAGCAGAATTAGAAGCGAACCTAATCCCCTATGATAGCCTTGGAAGTGATCTTTGACTAAGGAAATGATTTTATATGTTTATGTGCATGAAAATAACTTATGTATTATTCTTACCATATGTTATCATGAGTCATGATTGATTATTAATGATTCCACACACTCATGACTTATGTATTTTCTTATGACAAATCCTTATTCCTTGATTAATTAATAATGATATTTGATTTATTGTGTAAAATTATTGTAAGTTATGATCTTGTTCTCATACCCTTATTCTTATCTTATTCTCACTTAGGATAATTGATTGTTATATCTTATGTTTACCCTTAAAGAGAATCTCACCTCACAATTTCTTATGTTTTCTTTAACTAAGTTATAAAGAATGTTTTTATGTGGGGTATGTATAATAAGTGTAATTTGTGAGATGATATTTTTGGGAGATGTTGAGGATGTTTCTTGAAATAATATGATTTTAATATAGTCTCCAAAGACACTAAAAATTAACAGTTTCATGGTATTTTTTATTGACATGTTATCAATATTAATAAAAACTATTATAATATATATGTATGAAATGATTGTGTCACCTCAGGTACCAAATTTGGAAAAGGGAAGATATATTATAGAAGAGTCAAAGGCTGAAACTTAGAGGTTTGTAAAGAGTTATTTATGTTATTTTTACTATTTACATATCACGATTTACTAATTAATTTTTCAAATATTCTATAAAATAATCCATTAGGGAACAAAGAACACATAGAACCTTTATACCAAAGGATATGAAGGATAGTTTAGCTACTACATTCTGAAAATACGAACACCTAGGTAATTTATGAGGATTCAAGGTGAGTGTATCCGTGAAAAAAGTGTTTAGACATTCTCTAGATTCTTTAAAGGAGGATGTATAGAAAGAAAACATAGAATATTTAAATAGTAAAGTTTAGGATATGGTGAGATAATGGAGAAGATAATTATAGTTTTGATATAATAGATATTTATAAACATGAAAAGACAATTTCAGGCTATAGATCCCACCCCACCACCTCTTTATACATATCCCACTCCTAGAACACTACCTGCATTTCCAAATCCAACACCACCTCCTCCATAGATTCCAATATATTTTTAGCTAAATATTGAAGATCCCTAAAATCATATTATTGAATATAAGAATTTATATCATTTTTGGGATACTATTATTCATAAATAGATTTATATGGATAGGCTTAGGGTCACAGTGAATGATATTATATAAATATACACAAGATTTCCATTTCATATAAATGAGGTCACTATAGTTGGAAAAAGTTTCAACTATTTTTTATTTTTTCCATCTAAACTTTCCTGAAAAATTTCCACCAAGGTATGTATAGACTATATCCTTTATTTCATACTGGTGTTAAATTTTTTAACATTATAACATTTTTATATTTTACTATATTTATTTTTTAGGAATAATTTAAAGGTAAAGACATACTATTTAGTCAATAAAATTTATAGGACACTATGGCTTCATATACTACTTCTTATAGACTTTATAAATTTTCAAAAAATTCATATTTTATAATGAGTTTATGAGATTTGAATTGATGCTAACATTTTTGAGTGTGAAATGACTGTGATGATTTTAAAGAGTGATATCATGGAGCATATAACTAGCGATTTTTTAAAAATTAACATGATAAAAGTATTTTCTATGTGATTTTATTATCATATTTATTTCAATTATTTTAATTTAATAAAACATAATAAATATTTTTTTTGTATTAGATATATTTATAAAATTTTTATTCATTATGATACAAAATTAGTGTAAGGATTTTTTAACCCATAATTTATTTCACCAATAATGATTTCAATGAATGATAAATATAGGATAATATATATTTTGTAAGTATTTCAAAATAATAAAATTTATTGTTTGATTATTCCTTATCTTCAAGGGTATGAAAAATATTATTTATTAAATTTTTATTGATATAAAATGAATAACCACTCAAATTATATATTTTTTATATTAGTGGCCTTTGGATATTGTGTGTTTCTCATCCAAAAGTGAAGAAAAATTACTGGTTTTTCTCTATACATGGTGATGTTTGATAATTGTTTCACAAAATATTATATAGGTAAATTTGATTATTTGAATAGTTGTATGTTATAAAAACTTTTAAATTTATTTCATACATATATTTTTCAAATAGGGAATCATATAAATTTTAAAATACACCGTGAAAGTGGATACAAAAGATCAAATATATATGTGAAAAGGCGACTTCTCATTTATAATTACTAATTTTTTGTTTTAAGTAAGTGAAATGTAATTTGAAATGAAAACTCCTTTGGAAACAAAATTTCCATCGTCAAATAAGATTAATGTATTGTGGATACTATGTTCTAAGATTTATCTTTAAAATAATTTCAGCCGGAATAATTACAGAATTTCACAAGTTTAAATTTTATCTTAACCATTCCTTTTATTTATCATATAATTATACCAAGAATACATTTTAAATGACTTCCCTTTAATTTTCGTCTCTTTGTTGACCCTATCCCTTATTTTGTAAATGAGATAAATCACTTACAAGAAGTATGGGGGATTATTTAACCGGTTTTATTGTATTTTAGTTTATTTTAAATATATTTATTAAATTTTAAATTTTAAAATTTAAATTTGAAATGATTTTAATTTGTGACACTATTTCTCACTTTTGTTTTTATTACAGTACATCTGGGAGATTTTATTTGAATGTAATTAAAAAAACAATTCAATATGTTTGTTATTATATAAACAATGTCAATGATGATATTTTCTAAACTTTAGTAATTGTTCAAACAATATGAAATATTGTTTAGAACATAGTTTATTTTTAAGAACTAATGTTATAAAGGGTTTTCCACATCATTCATAGAATAACCAAAGTTTAAAACCCTTCCCATTCTGAAAGGTTTTGACTAATTTCTAAGACATTTTATGTATTAACTGATGTGAAATAATGAAAAAATATATTTTTTACTTCAATTATTTTATAATAAATGTGAAATATAGTTTACCAAGTTGGTTATACAATAAATGATGTAAAAAACCCTTCCTATTACGATTTTTTTGACCAATTTATATGACTATATATGTAATAACTCATTTGAAACAAAGTTTTTCATATTGGTCACTAATAACCAATGTAAAAATCCTAATAAAAATAGTGCTTAAAATGATTTATCTAGTTAAAAAACATTATAAACCCTTGATATACACACCAATAAAATATATTTATTCTAGTAAGGAAATTAAAAATTGCAAGGAGTCAGTTTTTTTATGGGGGGAATGTGACAACCTAATTATTATTAATAATATATCAGTTTTATTTTTTATTTACATTATGAATTTATATTTATTTAAGAATTTTTTGTTTTATGAATTCTTTTATGGAACAAATTGATATTATATAATTATATACAAATGATAAATTTAAAATTATTATGTTTACTTTATGATATTTTTTTGAAATATATTGAATATTTTTTTCATCGTTTCATATTTCGGTCAATTTAATGAATTATATAATTTTAATATATGTTATAAATTAATTTTAATGTTAATTATACAAATTTATGTTGGTATTTTATATTATTATAGTCTTAAAAATAATTTTATCATGGTATAAAACATGAATATGGGATTTTATTTGAAAATTAAATAAATTTTATTCTAAATAAATTATATTTCCATATACTATATAATTGTATTTAAAAGATAAATTTATATATTTTAATATTTATTTCTGAAAAAATTAATTTTATATTTGGATTAATCATTCCAAATTATCTTTGGGTGAAAATTTAAGATTTTTCCAAAAAATTTATTTTTTTGAATAGTACAAATATAGTTTTTTATAAATATCATATCTTTTATGACATCATTATGATATTGCAAGAAATTGAATATCTATGAAACCTTTTTCTAGAATAAAAATATATTTTTAGATTAAAATAATGCTTTTAAATAGAATATTTTGAATTTAGAAACCTATATTTTTGATTTTAAATAAATATTTTATTCTAAAAAATAAACTATTTTTTGTAATATTACATTAATTAAATATTCATAAGATTCCATTGGGGTTTTTATTTGTTTCACAATTAAATGAAATTATTTTTTAAAAATAAACCAATAAATTTATTGGGAATCAAAACTATTTGGATTAGATAAGTATAAATTCATTTTAATGGTTAAAAATAATTTTTTCTAAAAAAATATTTAATTGTATTATGTATAGTTATATTAAAATAAATAAATTTCTAAATTTTAAATTTAATTCAATAAAATAGATTTCATATTTATAATTATAATATAAAAATTATTTAATAAGTTAATTTTCATTTATATTCTTAAAAGCAAGTTACCTAGGTAAAATTTAGCCACCAATGTAAAATCAAAAATCAGGTAAGAGGGTTAAATTATGGGATACAATCATAAAATATTACAAAAATATATCTCTAAATGGGTGTATTAGGGTTTTATCAACCTAAAAATTCACTATCCTAATTAATTGTTTCTTTTTGATCCAC
This sequence comes from Viscum album, assembly GCA_963277665.1. NCBI lineage: Eukaryota > Viridiplantae > Streptophyta > Magnoliopsida > Santalales > Viscaceae > Viscum > Viscum album. The sequence continues at coordinate 432,851,662 of OY728141.1, read as the reverse complement.
ATTCCATGAATGTGATATTCCTTTTATAAAAAGAATGTAATATTTAAAAAATACCACCCTTTCCCACTTATAAAAGTACCCTTCCAATACCATTTTAAAAACACACCTAAAATTAGAATTCATTACTATAATCTACCATATTTCCTTCCCTAATAATTCTTTCCTATGTTGTTTAGATTTTGGTCTCTTGATAATTCCCAAATTCCTTAAAAAAACAATAAATCTTCCCAGGGAAGATATGTTTTCTTCTTTGTAGGTAATGACTTATTATTCATAATTTTAAATTATATTCTTATTCTAAAATTTACCAATAATTATTTTTCATATTAATAAAATATAAATAAAATTTTTACACATCTGGAATAATTATAAATTAGTAAAACCACTATATAATATTACCCATACATTGATTATAACATGTTCTTGTTTGGATAGATTTAACTACAGACATGGGTAATGCCTAAAAAATTTATTATGGAGGGTAATGAAAACTTAATTATTATAAATATAATATATTATTACATTTGTGATTTTTTTTCTTCTAGAATGGTAATATTAATATTTAACTCATTATTAAAATACCAATATTTTTTTTGTTAAAAATTAACAAAACAATACCTTTATGTGTTTTATCATTATAATTAATACCTAAAATGACCATGAAATGAACTTAAATATTCATAAATAATTATAGAATTTAAATTATAGAAACTTAATTAATATTTAAATTGTAAACACGGGAACATGTAATGATGAGAAAAACCATTATATCGAAACATACACAGAACATTTGTCAATGATAGAAAAATAATATCAATATATATTGAATAAAAGTAAATGATATTTGATAAGAAAATATAAAATATTAATATGAAAGTTAATAAACATGAATAATGTTATCAGATACATGGTTAATGAGTCTATGATTACTATATAGAAAGATAGAGTACATCTGATAAATAGGGAATCCAATTTAAGGGTTTTAGTTAATATAATTTCATTTCATTGAGTTATAATCATTTTTCTTGAAATTATTTTTATAAGTTAGATACATTATAACATTTTTTTAATTATATTTTTCTTCCAGTAATATTTTCATGAGTCATAACTATATACTAATTTTTCCACACTCATATGTCTAATTTCAAATGATTATTCCCATAACCATATATTACGATTCATGACTTATGAACAATGTTTTATTTGGTATGGTTTTTATATTTTTTTTTCATGTAGATTATTTATTTTTTCATACCCAAATGATCATAAAATTACCACTTATGATCTTTTGTTGTTATCTGTTATGTTTACCCTTATTGAGTATTTGAGTTAACCCTTTCTTATTTTTCTATTCCCTAGGTAATGGAAAATGTGTATTGTCTACAACCAATAAAAATGGGTATCATGTGTTGAGAATTTATGTGAGATGTTAAAGAATTATAATTATATAAATAATACTCAATTTATCATAAAAATATCCTTTTTGTGGAAACAAATATGGGGTTTTTAGTTAATTGTTTTTCCAAATTCTTTTAAAATATAAACCTAAAATATATTAGGTATGTAAGTGATGTATTATTTTTATAGATCATATGATTATAGATGTATAAGTTCAGGGTGTCATAGTTTCTATCAATTATAGTGTTTAAATAATATATTTTAGTACCATATTTGTGAGTGTGGATCTAGGTTGTTACAATAAGTGAGTGCACAAAAAAATCGACCACATAAATCACAATCAAGGACCCACTATTAGTGTCATAAGTCTCCCTATATAGTAATATATAGATACTAAATCATCCCCATCAGATTATCATATACCAATATTATAGAAATCAAAATGAAATTCTATAAAAAATGAATATTTTTGATAAATTTTCTTTATAGCCTCATCAAGATACCTAAGATCTCATTTTCCTTATTGAAATTGCTTAAAATCACTAGAAGTTACCCCAGGTACTTACACTATGTTCGAAAAACAATTCAAAACTATTAGAATAACTATTAAAAATAATTTTCTATATTATTATTTAAAATTATCATTAAAATTAATTTTTTCCTCCCACCATTCATAAAAAATTCATTCGGTACTACCAAATCATTCACAATTTGGTGACATCATTTAAGAGAAATAACAGTCCTCAATGTCATATTATTATCTAATTACCTTTATTGACTTACAATATTAAATTCTATTTAAACCCTTTATAATTCAATATAATTTTCAACATTTAACATTATAATAAATGGAATTCCATGTCTAGATATAAATGATCACATCTATATCATCCATTCAACATTTTTTAGTTTATTTATGAAAAAACTAGTATGTATTAACCAATTATTTAAGTATTAAGTTATTATTTAAGTAATTAGATTGAAATTTAATCAATACCAAAACATTATATTATCAATTTCAGTTCATAAATATGTCATAACATTCACTTTTAATCACTGAATAAAATTTATTATTTTATAATGAATTTTATAATCACTATAGTGTTTACAAAAACAATTTGTGATAATTCATTAATAAATGTTTAGTTATTTTTTCCATTCACTGCCATTAATCTTCTTATGTTTTCACCATGAAAGAACTACCAATCCTAGAATATTTTCATTCATTCTTTGAAAAGAATATCCCCAACTATATTAAGCCAAGATCATCAATCAGGTTCATTAAAAATCTTCTTATATTATTATTATCCACTGATAATAATATACAATACATGATTAACTATAATTAATATGATATACTGGTTTATCAATTCAAAATACAATGATTCCAATTATACTTTTACATTATATCGAATTACTAGTGAAAACATTCCACTAAATTGAGTGTTCAATCCAATTTAAACTACTAAAAATTAATAATAATTTTATCACATTAGTCCAGTCTATTTTAATTTAATTCATTCATTTAAATTTTCTAAATCAGAAAATAGAGGGCGTCATTCTACTCTACTCATGAAAATAGTCTAAGTGCTATTCTCATAGTATTACCAATTTGGACAAACATTGAACCCAACACCCAAACATTTTATAATATGAAAGATAACCTTAAATAAAACTTATAAACCCTCATAAACATTAATACTACAATCCTTGTGATTTTTGTGTGTGAAATTATTGATTCATTTGTGAAATTTGAGCATAATACGAGAATATGCATTTCTAATTAATAATTATAATAATATTTTTTTATTATCATTAAAAATATTAATTATATTTTTAAACCTATTATATGTGTATAATATAACATTTATATATTATTTTTGGGGGAGTCGAATACCCTACATGTTTTTTCTCATCCTACACCATCTCACCTTATTAGGGTCGACCATGAGACTACGATTATCTTAAAGATTTACACTTTTATATTTAATTTTTTTTCATTTTTTACTATGAATTATGGGAAATGTATTTGGATTACAATTGAAACCTTCTCTTAATGAATCTAATTATAGAGAGAAGTTGTTTCAGTTAAAAACCTCATCTCTTGAATATTTCTTAATCAAATCATTAGATCATCAATTTTTTTTATTAATAAATTAATCTATTTGAGAAGTTAATATATATATATATATATCAGGAATCAAACAAATGTGGATAACTATAGTTCTAAAGATAGAATGGAAGATTTATTTATGGTGAAATAAATAGGTTTTTGGGGGTAAGATCAAAGAACTATACCACGAATCGAGCTTCCATATTCATGATACTTTTAGAATCCTTCTCTTCAAGCACCAATGACCCCTTGGGGTAGATATATAGATAAAGGAGAGATAAATGGGGAGGTAGTTATGTTATTACTCTCCCCTCTGTATATTATATATAAACATTTTCAATATGTATGTGGTAACCTAATGATCACAAAAAATTCAAAAATTTCTATAAAAAATAAGACACCAAATTTAAAATCAATCATGATTTCCATTTCTAAACATAGTTTACGATAAAAATATATTTATATTTTTCAATCTATAAGAAGGTTTGAAGCTCAATGTCTCAAAACCTCTCCCAACATGCAGAAGTTCCAAAAAAATGACGAGAACCATTTTAAAAATATACGGTATAAAAAAATCCAGTGAATTAAAATAAGAATCATGTGTTGAACATAAGATATTTTTTTCTTAACTAGATGTGTCACTATTCATTATAAGAATTAATAAAATTTATTACTTATAAAAATGAATCATTATATCCACGTGACAACTTATCATCACCTAATTGTTATGAAAATATTATTCTAGGATAAACACCATATCCGAAAATCAATTTCCTAGTCTGTTTCTCAATCCCACACATCATTTAGGATGATTTTATCTATTTTTATGATTTGAACTAAAAATTAAATTTTTTGTAGATAATTTCTCAAGGAAATCGATCCAAGACACCTAATAACTTAATTTTATTCAAATTAATGGAAATAAACAAAACAAAAATAAGACAGGAAATGTGTTATTGGAATAGGAAAATGAATCGCCATGTGAAAATTATATTATTAAAATACCTGAGATGTAATATAAAATGGGTACAGAATAAATGAAAGACAAAAGTGTTCATTACATGCACATCCCATGGCTGTTAAAAATGTCACAAAATTATGCAAAATATATTTCCCTATGACCCATTATCACCACCTGATCACCATGTTATAAAAAATATAAATTCAAGGTCTCTAGTAAACCACCAAAGTAAATTTCTCCCTTTATTTTACCTACATTAGATAAAACATGGAATACATACACCTAGTGGGTGTTTTTTGGGTGTGTGAAATTTATTAGTAGGATACCACTATGAAGATATAAAAAAAATTCTAAGGAAAATAAGAATCATTAATTTTACATAAAATAAGAAATTGCAATTGTTTTTGTTATATAAGTAAAAAACAAATAATATTTTAACATTTTTTGTAAAAAAATTAATTTTAAAAAAAAATAAGGTACATAGAAATAAATATAAATAATAATATATTTTAATCATTAAAAATTAAACCAACAAAATATGAAAATAATTCCTTGAACATAACAAAACATTATATTCCAACCTCGAGTCTAATAACCTTATGTAATCATGAGAGAGTCAAACCCCAAATTATCCTATTAGCCTTACTATATGGTAACCCCATAACTAGATAATGAAATTACATAGGGGAACTATCCAGTGTGTAATATAATCTAGTGTAGATCTGATCATTATCACCCATAAAACTACCCAATGTTTCAATTTTTATCAAGTATATATCGAAATATCATAACAAAAACCATCAATAAACCAGTTTAAAAAATGATATAAATCTCACTAAGTCATGTGCACAAAATTAGTATCAATAAAAAATATAAAATAATCATAAGGCCCAAATGTTTTTGTAAGATTTTAAAAAAGAAAAACCATGATGAAAATTTTATACAATTAATTTCTTTTCCAAAACTTCATTCAAAATATACTTGAATCAAATTGAGTCTAAGAGAAAATTTATCAATCACTTGTTGTACACATAAAATTTATTTTGTAATATAGCATATGGCCACCATTTAAAATCCCACTTTATCCAACACAAATTTAAATATAATTATAAGATCAAATATTAATAAATAATAGGAAATTGATATAAGGAATAAATTATTAGAAATAATTTTTTGAAAACAAAAGTATCAAGTTTATGCCAAATAAAAGGAATTCATGATGAGATTCTTACTCTAGCCGTTGAAAATCAACCCTCTATCTTAAAATAGGGGGGATTTGGATAGAGGAGAACCCTTATATTCCCTAAAAACTAAGAACATCATGATCAACTATACCCATGTTAAGGGATCAAAAACCATGGAAATATATGGAAAATACAATCAAAAAACAAGGAATGAGAATAGAATATGAGAAGAGAAGAAAAGGGAACAAAAATAAAGACATATATTTATTCATAGTAATAATTTAAAAAAAGGAAAAAAACCATACAATCTTGGAGTTGAATGGGAGTTGATTATTGGGAGATTTTTGAGGATTATACTAAAATATAAGAGGATTAAGGAGAAAATACCAAAGTAATGTTAAAATATAAATTTCAAAATTTGATTTCAGGGTAGATAATTTGGTTTGGAAACATGGTTTACGAAATTGTGAACAAATCATGTTATAGTTTATAGAATGATAATTCTCCCTGTAATTTTTTGACATATGTTTATAGAAATTATGCACCAACAATACAATAATTTATAGAATTATTCCTCTCCGATGACTGAATGTGATTAAAGGTTGGCACTAACTATTCATTCTAAAATTTTCCATTAATTTTTAATTTTTTTAGTTCCAAAATAATAAAACATAAAAAATTTAAGAAATGAAAGAAATATGAAAAATAAATACATACCAGTGACATTTGGGTTTTCATAATTATCCCCATCATGAAAAATTTTCTCTAAACAAAATTCAAAGTGATATTCACCAAGAAATAGGCGAGGGAATTTCTAAAACACCTTGAGATTAATATGTGTTCCTTTAAAATAATTTTCAAGTATTCAACAAATTTATTTACATACAACCCAGAGCCTAAATAAACCATAATATATTATGCATTTAAAAACTAGCCTTTAGATTAGCAGGTATGAATATGATTACGAAAATTATAATATATATATAATTTATTCATTAATTAAATTGTATTGATTAATTCCCAATAAATAATCATTAAATATTTAATAAAATCATTTCATCATTAAAAGGTCTATTATTCTGAAGAAATAATTTCTCTAGGTGTTATGAAAATTTATACTAAAAAATTTATTTATCACTATTTAAAAATTATTTTAAAGAAATATATTGATAATTTATGATTAATTATTCATAAATTTGTTATCCAATGGTTATTAATGAAGATAAAATCATTTTAATGTAAAAAGTGTTATATTTTTTTGAAAAATAGTTTTTATGTCTGTAATATATTTTTAAATTAATAAATTAAAGAAATCAGTATTAATTAATGATGTTAATTAAATTTGTTGATTATATATTTTAAAAAATATTTTTAAATTAATATAATAGTTTTTACTAGGAAATTAATGAAAATAAACTCACTTTAATGATTAAAAATGTATTTTTTTTCTTAAAATGGTTTCTATTGTGATTTAAACATTAATTTTAGTATCAATTTATACCAATAATATAAATTTTATTTGATAAAATTAATTCAATATTTATAATCATAATTTAATTTTTTTTAATGATGTCACTTATATTTTGTCATAATGAATTGTAAAAACAATAAATATTTTTCCCCTTGTTTAGGTTAAAACAGGTTGAGAGGAGTGGGGGGGGGGGGCTGATTACGTAAACTAAGTGATAAGGATAAAATTTACACTTAAAATATGTAAATATTATTTATTGAATAAATTTAAAAATTATCCTATCTTTTTAAAAATTATTTTCTTTTTTTTCCACTTGCACATGAAATTGACCCTATAATATTGAGATATTGTAATTCCTGTGTTCCCCTCCCCTCAATTATAAATGGGAACTGATTGTAATATATTATTAATGAAATATTATCCTTATATCTTAGAAAATAAAAGACAAAAAAAACATCCTAGATTATATCCCTTTATTCTTGAGCTTCTGTTCATATCCTAAGACTATCCTAAGAGAGCTTAAGATATAAGCCAAAAGAGATCTCCCAAAGAAGAGGTAAATGTATTACCCAACTCATTAAAAATTTATTTATTATTATAATTCCTATAAATATGTTTGATACATTCTAAAATAATTAATCAAGTATCATAAATATATTGAGATGTTATTCTGATTATGAGAAAACTAGTTTCCACCTTCTTTTTATCAAATGTGAAATGGAAGTATTACTTATTCATATGTGTGGACTATCGCCACCACAGAGAGATATGATTAATTTTCCTTCACCATTATTCATGGTTGATTATTATTGTGGATTTAAAGTTTATATATAATATTTAGGAAAAAATTATTCTTTTTTAAATATAATATAAAATCATCTTTCTTACCTTCCCATCTATTGGAAAACGATAACGTTGCTAGTGTGTATGTGTAGACTACCTCTAACAAAAGTGATGTGATTAGTTCTTCACCACCAATTTATATAAATGATTATAAAAGTATATATAATGTTTAAATTTGATACTTATGAAATGATAAAGATTCTATAGATGGTATTATCATTATCAAACTTCAAGGACTGTAACTATTGAATAGAATTATATATGAAAAATGAAGTTGTTAACACCCAAAATGATGATGATAATGAAGAATTGTTAATGAACGAGTGATAGAACATTATAAGAAAACTATATGTGGTATTATGAGTATTAATATGGTTCTATTATATAATTATACTAAATTTTAATTTATTATAGAAGAGGTTATAGGGTTTACGAAGTAAGTCAGACTTGAGGTAAGGGTTTCTCATCTAACTTTTGATTCTAAGAGACATATTCAATATATGACAGTTGTTTCATTCATGTTATATACATAATAACCCTGTTATATGTTATATAATGAAACTATTTATATACATGGAATTTAAAATTTTATATGAAGTTATTTTATTCAGAGTTTATATGATTTTGAATTTCCCAAATTGGTAAGTGTTTTATGTTACAGTCTCGCTTTTTACCAGGATTTTATATGATTAAAATTATGATAATTAAATTATATGATCTATATCTAAAAAATATTATATATTTTATTATAATTAAATTATGTCTATAAATTAAAATATTTCCTTTAATATTCCTCTCTCTATGTACTCAAAATTCTTAAAAAACGTTTTTAAGGAAAACTGAATTTAATTATCTCTTAAAACATGAATATATTTTTTCTATGTATATATTTTATTTTCAATATTTTCACAGATGATTTTAATATTATAAAATGATTAGTTAAATTAATTTTAACCATTATTGAATTTATATAAAATGGTTTAAAAATAATATTCTCTTTGCTTTCTGAATGGGGTACTTTTTACCAGAGGTATGAAAAAAATATTTGTTTTAACGTTTATCACATGAACAAATTTTCTCGATGTCATGAATAATATTTCCTTGGAAGATTAAATTAAAATTTTCTATGTTTATTTTCAAGGAAAATGTTTTCCAAATATAATAGAAACTTTTATATTTTAAAAAGTGATTTCAAAATAAAAAAGGTGTTTTAAAGAAAGTTTCTTGTAATCTTTTAAAGGTATTTTTTTTTCTATTAAAGAAATTTATTTATGTTACTTATGTTTCTCAAGTTATTCGATAAAACGATACCATATCTATTATTTAAATAGATATTTATTTATTATGATGATTAAATTCTGATGAAACCCATTTTTTCTACAGTTTAAGATATGAAGAAATGATAAATATTTTAATTATCTTGTGGAACACATATGAATGAATTACGATTATATGATGAGTAGGACTATTATATCCCTTATATACATTAGGTAATTTTTGAGTTTTATGATCTTATAAAATATATAATAGGTTATCCCAATCCTAAAATAATGTACATGGGTGTTTATCCTATGCCTAAAATAGGGTAAATGAGAGTTATCTCAAGCCCAATGTGTGTCGATGGGTGGTTGAACAAGCCCAAAATGTGATGAATGTCTTTATATATTACCTCAAAAAATTATATATATGACGATGATTATGCCACACTTTATGCCACTCTCTTATAACATGTTATTATTCCAATGTTATGTTCTATGGATAATGATATCTCATTATTCTATAATTAATATATTATAAACTGCGAAATCGTTATGCCCTGATTATGATTTAAAAAATGAAGGGTATTTTCATGAACCATGCCAGGTCACTATCCGACCTGGCGCCCGACCCGGTCTGGGACAAGGCCGTAATGGAATTACCGATCCCCACAGGCCGACACAAGTGACCAAGTATCAGAAATAATAAGTGGGGTTTGATTTACCCAAAACAAGAGACATAAAAAAACCAAAAAATAAATAAACAAATGTTGGAAAAACAGAACCAAACAAGCCCTTAAAATTTGACCATATTTAATGTTTACAACTCAACCAAAAACTCAAAGAATACTGTAATGAAAAGAAAACTAAAACATCTATCTGAACATTCATGCAACATGAGGAGACACCTCATCAAGACACCATCACTCAAACTACAAGATAAGGCCACCAACAACCCAAACCACCAACCCTAAGCATGATGATTCAACCTATAATACAAAAAGAACAAGGTCTACATACTCCCAAAGGTGTATGTAGGGTGTAATCCAAAATCCCAATAGGATACCACCCAATAAAAAAGGATCCATTCAATAACATCAAAAGATAATTTAACATACTTATTTAAAACCATACTTTAAAAAATCTTTTAAAGAAAAAATTTACATGGTGAAAGTAAAAAAGGAAAGAAATAGCTGAGGAAAAACCATTTAAAAAATATTACTTTAAAATCTGAGAGAAAATTAATAAAGAGCATGCACATACTCAAGTAGTCCTCCGTATGTCGATGCAAGCCAACACGTCATGAATAGTAGAGCACTGTCGACAAATCCCCTAAGTTAGGTAGTACTCGTGGGATGATATAGACATCGTACCTTGTAGTAAATGTGGCATATGTACCACAATGATCTATATTCTTGTTCAAGATACACTAGTAGGAAAACATATCCATAACCTAGCTGTCTCCAATCATCACAAAAGTATAGTTAGTGTTGTAATGTCAATCCTTCTAGATGAGACTAGGATGAACCCCTTACAGATCATTAGGCATACTAGTCCTAATCCTCCCACCTAGGTACACGGGGTTTTCCCTTGTGCTCAACCAAGTTCCGCAATCACATAATATATAACTTTTACATATCACAAACCATACAGTAAATTACAACCAAAGTAACCACTTTTATTCCCAAACAATATTTTAAAACATACACAAACAAAAATACCTTTCCAAAATACATCTATCATTACTTAATAATTTCAAAAATCCCCATTTGGAAGCACTAAAAGAAGAACATAATCTATTTTCACAACATAGAAAACATTATTAAATAACACAACAAGGTCTTACACAATAAACATTCCTAGTTCCAAAATACTAATTTCATGCCATCTAAATAAATCAGTAAATCATTTGAACTATTTAATAAATCATTTCAATAAAAAAAACTTTACACAACAATCCACTTGGAACCATGTACAAATGTCACTTTAAAACCCAAATACACAAGGTAACCATATCAAAACATGTTTTCCATTGTTCAAAAATTTGTAGTTCAATTTTAAAAGTGAACAACAAGAAAAAAACAACCAAACATATTCATTTTCCTTTGAAATTCTCCATTAAAATACACCCACACCTCAAAGACCTTGAAAATGCATTTTTCATCATCCAAAAAACCCTTAGAACACATTCTAGAAACAATACACCAAATCGCACACTAAAAACATAGCCAATCCCTATATTAAAAATTCAATCACAACTATTAAACACACAAACCACTTCAAGAAAACCATAAGAACCACATAATTAAGGTAATAAACTATTTGAATAATTTATAAAACATCCAAAAAAGGTTCAACCCATGTTTCCACCAAAATGCACCCGATTTCATATAAAAAACCCCTTTAAAAGTCATCTCACAACATTACCATACAAAAAAATGTTTCACACCTTAAAATCAACCCGTAATACTTTTTTATAATACATCACACCAATTTTCATTCACAAAACATAGTTGATTTCTATTATAAATTCTACTATCAACAAATGAACATGTCAACACCTTGATAATATAATTTTTACAAAGTAATGAGACCATAGAATACTTTTATAAATTTAAATAAGCACAATAAATTTATTAAATAATTTCAAGGCATGAAACCAGCTACCTCGACATTAAAACCTCCCAAAATTGGTGTGGAATCTTCAAATTCCAGCATGGATCTTCAATTGCATGCCATTAGCACTACAAGGAACCTAGAGTGAACCCAAAATCATGAATTCGAACCCATAGTATAAAAATAGAACCCCAAAAAACTTGGAAGCCCACCCAGAAACTCTAATAGGAGAGGGAAAAATCACCCGGGATGGAATGCAATTGTGGAGGAAAGGAAGAAGGAAGACACAAAGGCTATGGAGGCTATACGTGTAAGAAAAGGGTTGCCGAATGTGAGGGAGGAGTGTGCCAGCCTTGATTTTCTAGAAGAGGAGGTGGCCAGCTGCCATGGGGGCGGTGCATCGTGAGTTGGCCAGCCAGAAGAAAGGAGGGAACATGGCCAGGAGAGGGAGCAGGGGGTGATGCGAGGTGGCCTGATGAAGGGAGGAGGAAGGTCTGACGACTGGCCATGGGGAGGTGCAGTGTAACAGATAGGGGGTAGGGGGAGGTGAGCTTAACACCAAGGGGTGGGGGGACAAGCCCTACACAAAAAAACTAAAAATAAAAATAAAAATAAAACTAATAATTATAATTATAATAATAATAAAAATAATAAAATTATTTGACCTAGTAAAATAAAAGAAGAAACTAGGTAGTAATAAGATCTATAATAAACAATAACAATAACTTATGCTAATAATAATAATATTAATTATATTAATATTTTATAAAAACAATAATAATAAAATTAACGACTTTGTAAAATGTTAACAATAATAATAATAATAAGTTAATAAAATTTATATTCTTGACACTAATAATAATAATAACAATAATATTCTCAAGAAATATTATTATTATTATCCTTAAAATAATTCATTAAATTTTATTAAACTTTTTAGTTTCATTTTATTTTCATTTTATTATTCATTACACTTTATTTATCTACCTTGAACATTATAAGGTTGTGCAGTGAACCAGGTGAGGTCTCACGGTTACCCAAGCGAAGCTGTGCGGCTTCGAACATGGTGTGTTGAATGCAATCAAGGCCAAAACATGCATTTATAAATAATAACTTAAAAATTTTATGTCGGGTTTCAACCTGATCTACCCGATGCCAATAAAATTAATAAAATAAATTATTTAAATATGGATGGTGTGAAAATTATCCCCACCATAACAATTTCCATCCCTAGAAAGCCACTACTTAGACTTAAAACCAAAGCAGCAACCGATACCCACTTGAGGTTCAAAGAGGATCCCTACAAAAAGTATGCCAAAAGAGGAAAAACACCATTCTTAGAGAAAGGGACTTAAATGAATACCTCAAAAATACTGTTAAAATACTTTCCACTATGTGTCACCCACCCCATAGAGTGATAACACCACCGTTTGATCAACTAAGGATAAAAATTTTCACACCCACAAAATCCAATCCTTTAAACTGAAACACGTTAAGCACTACTAAATAGAGATCATACCACTTTTACAAAGTAAAAAAGTAGAACCAATCCTTTCTAGGAACAAAACCAAAATACTGACATGGGGAGGCCCAAATAGAATCCCTACCATTATAAAAAAATATCTAATACCAATTCATTCTCGACACATCTGAGAAATACCCACTATGGGTCTCCCCACCATTAGAACTTCCAGAAGATAAACAAACTCTGAAATTTATCGTTAGTGACCTAACACCCCACCACAAGGGGTGGGGAGGGAAGGGACCCCAACTACTGGGGCATCAAAAACATAGTCAAAGACAAACCAACATCTTCACATCCCTGGATGATTACTAATCAAAATTGAGTCTGATTTACTAAATTGACCCCATACGGACCACTAAAAGAGATTACATCTGGTGGGACACACCCACGGGGACTTTAAGTTATGATACGACCACACCACCTCAAAGCCATGAGAAACCTCACACACCCAAATGTGTCATTCGGAATGAAACAGCTATAGGAAACAATTTAAACTACCTTCACCTTCAACACCGATGACACAAATAAGGATGGGGTCCCATAAAATCCTAGAGTTCCTCACCACCCACCAGCTTCACTTTGAGCCCTATGGATAGAGCCCTATTATTTGAAGCCTCTTCTACCTCGTAGTTAGGCATTGATGACACCCAATCAGATCTTCCCATTTTGGGACCACACACAACCACACTACAACCAAGAAAACTCCCATAGACACAACACACTCCACCATCCACCCACTCACACACAACACATTCATCAAAATGAGGGTTATATGGTGCATGAACATCATCTCTTTTTACTCTGAATGAGAAACATTGTGAGGAAGAACACATATAAGACACCTCTCTCTAAAAGAGAGGAATTAAAAATTCCTTAAAGGAAAATACACTTCTGTCAAGACAGTGTCCCTTGGAAAGTCCCATAACCTCTTACCTTGCAACCGAACAGGAGAACAACACCACTAAGAGTCACCAATCCTGAGCCTTGCGGATAAAAGAAACCTTACCTGAAAACTGATTTTAAACTGAGTCCTAAATGACACATGATTCCTGCAAATGGTTATAACAACCTCTTATGATCTGACCTTCCACACTGGTGGTCCAACATGAATACCTATTTAGGAAAGACCAATGAAAAACCCCAAGGACCTTTAAGATAGTATCCAACACTACCAACTTTTACTACACAAATTTTTTCATCGGAATTCCCTTCATTGCTTCTATATAGAGCCTATAAACAAAACACTGTCAAACTTCACCTGCAACAAATCAGAAAACCCATGGAGACCAAAACTCCCGTCAACCCCTCTCGCACCTACTGTCCCGCTAAGAGAGGATACACTTAATAATAAACGAGAAGTGATAGACTTAGCCCTATAATTAAAAATAGAGAGTTATCACTACTGTAAAATGGACTTATCCCCACGGTTTTTGAAAACCGTGGGCATAGGAAACTTTTCAGGACCTATACCCACAGTTCAGGAAAACCGTGGGTATAGGGGGCTTATAACCATGGTTTTCCAAAACCATCAGTATAGGTCCTGAAAAGTTTCTTAGGCCCATAGTTTTAAAAAACAGTGGGTATAGGGGTACCTATACCCAAGGTTTTCCCAAAAACTCTGGGGATAGGTCTGGGCTAAAATACGTATATACACGGTTATGAAAAACCGTGGGTATAGGTTTCCCGTGTGTTCGTGGCAAATATTTTTCCCCACAGGAAGCTAATTTGTTTTGGCGGGAGTCCTATAACAATGGTTCATCCCTCTGTACCCATGGTTTATATAAATATATTTAACTATATATATATACACATAGGTGATATTAGGGTAGTGGTAAGATGCGGTGTTTGCAGTGAAGAGGTTGCAGGATCGAAACCCACCGCCCATATTCTTTTAGGATTTATACCCATGGTTTTAAAACATTGGGTAAAAGACTTTGATAGCATGTCAATTGTGTATTATTCTTTGACACAGTGGCGGAATAGCTATACCCACATTTTTGGAAAACCGTGGGTATAGGCTGGGGACCTATACCAACACCACCAACGACCACAGTTCCCAAAACTGTGGGTGTAGGCTATACCCAATGTTTTGGGGGCTATACCCACTGTTTTGAACCATGTTTATAGGTCATTTTTCTAGCAGTGTCTTATTTCAATTAACTGGTGTGCCAACTAATGCATAATTTCCCATGGCCTCAATTCAATCACATGTTAACTCCTTTTGGGGGCGTACACTAGTCAAGAAAGAGAACCATGAACCCAATCAAACTGGTCCAATGGACAAGACATATCGAAAGAGAAAAAAATGTGTAGGTGGAACCACTGCATGGGATTCCCGAGGCAATTTTCAAAAGAATCCACTAACTACACACATTCAAACCAACTTACAAATAAAAATTAAAACTCCAGAAACAAATCATCCAAAAAAGATTCTCATCTCGAAACTCCCCACATAAAACATTTCCAAAATACAAGGACACACCACAAAATCACTGATTATTAAAATACCAAATTTTCCTTTAACATAAATTTTTGAAAATAAACAAAGTTGGTGGGTTGAAAAAAAACCAATGGTGTCCCATGGGCCTCACACATGCATGCTCCCATGTCACCCTGGGAACCAACCTCATGTCCATCTAGGAACTCTTCCATATGTACCATTGACCATTTCTCTTTCCATATACACCCATGCATGTGGTTTCCCATGAGAGAACCAACGATCAAAACTATAACCTTCCATGTTTCAAAACCAAAACATTAAACCCACAGTTTTCAAACCTCACACATAATTTTTTTTCTTAAATAGTTTCATTTCAAAACATTTTCCAAGACCAAATCATTATTACTTAAAAACTAGATTTCTATGATTCCAAAACAAAGAAAAAAGGGATGATGCTAGAGGAAACTAGTGTCAGCAGGTGATTATGACATATGATTGGTGACCATACACCAATCACGCCACTTCCACGATGAGTATTATAGGACAATGTCCCTGTCTCCCCATGTCTTTCCAGGCCCTGCGAGCTCACTGGGACCATTGAACCTACTCCATTTTTATTTCCACTAAACAAAATAAACCACACATACCAAAGACTCAGACAAACCTCAACTTCCCTGGAGACTCAAATTCCATGATGAGGTGTGCCGTCCAAGAACACTACATGTAATCAGAATGCAATGTCCCGAAAATCCTAGCTCTGGTATACCCAGACTCTTTCCCAAAGAAACATGAACCAAGAGAGATAACCTCCTCTGATAACATTTTGTCTCTAACCAGGTCGGGTCACCATCTGGCCCAGCACCTGACCTGGTCTGTGGCATGGCCCGAAGGGTGTTCTCGATCCCCTGGGCTGGAAAAAATTCTTGGGTATCAGAAATAATATATGGGAACTACCGAAACAAGAGACATAGAAACAACCAATGAATAGATAAGAAAAATCTTGAAATAACAGAACCAAACAAGCCCTTAAAATTTGACCAGATTTAATGTTTACAACTCAACCCAAAACTCAATGAGGACTGAAATGAAAAGAAAACTAAAACTTATATAAGAAACTTCACGCATCATGAGGAACCACCTTCTCAAGCCACCATCACCCAACCTACAAGAGAAGGACACTAACAACCTGATTCCCCATCCCTAAGCACAATGCCTCAACCTGGAATACATAAAGAACAAGGTCTACATACACCCAAAGGTATATGTAGGCTGTGATCCAAAAATCCCAGTATTATACCACCTAATAAAAAGGTTACATTCCACAACATCAAAGAGATAATTTAACAAGATTATTTAAAACCATACTTTTAAAATTATTTTATGGAAAACATTTACACGCTAAAAGTAAAAAGGAAAGGAACACTTGATGAAAAACCATTTCACAAACACTACTTTAAAATGGGATAGAAAATTTATAAAGATCAAGAACATACTAAAGTGGTCCTCTGTATTCCAACAGAAGGCACCGCGTCATGAATAATAGAGCACTATGGGTAAATCCCCTAAGGTAGCTAGTACGCTTGAGATGCTAGAGACATCGTACCTCGATGTAAACATGGAATAGTTACTACAATGGTCGACATTTACATGAACATAGAACTAATAGAGAAACAAATCCATAACCTAGTGGTATCCAATCATTCTAAAAGTTTAGTTAGTATTGTAATTTCAATCCTTCTAGACGAGACCAGGATGAACCCCTTACGTATCATCTAGCGTATTAGTACCAATCCTCCCACCTAGGCACCTGGGGGTTTCCTTTTTGCTCAACCAAGTTCCACACTCATATAATATATACCATTCACATATCACAAACCAAACAAAACATTACACCCAAAATCCACCACTTGCATACCCAAACACCATTATAAAACACACACACACCAAAATAACTTACCAAAATACATTTTCTGTTACTTAATAATTTCCCAAATCCCCATTTTGCAACACTCAAAGAAGTACATAATCAATTTGCACAACTTAGAAAACATTATTAAATATGACAACAAGGGATTACATAATAAACATACCCAATTCCAAAATACTACTTTCACGCCATCTAAATAAATCAATAAATCATTTGAACTGTTTAGTAAATCATTTTAAGATAAACCAAGAAGACTTTACACCCAAAACACTTGATTCCATGGGGAGATGTCACTTAAAAACCCAAATACACAAGGAAACATATCAAAATATGTTTCCCATTGTTCAAAAATTTTCATTTCAATTCCAAAAGTTCACAACAAATCAAAAACACCCAAAGTGATTCATTTTCCTTTTAAAATTACCATTTAAATATTCACACACATCAAAGACCTTGAAAAAACATTTCACATCATCCGAACAAACCTTAGAACACATTCTAGAAATAATACATCAAAGCGCACACCAAAAAATAGCGAATCCCTATATGAAAAATTCAATCCCAGCTTTTAAACACACAAACCATTTCAAAAACACCATACACACGACATAATTAAGGTAATAAAACATTTGAATAATTTATAAAACATCCACAAAAGGTTCAAACAATGTTTACACCAAACACACCCGATTTCATATAAAATCCCCTTTAAAAATAACTACACAACATTTCCATACTAAAACATGTTTCTCACTTATCAACCAACCTATAAAACAATTTTAAAAAAGGGCACACCAATTTTCATGAAAAAATAGCCTCTTTCTATTATAAATTCTTTTATCAACACATGAACATGTTAACACCTTGAAAATAAAATTATCACAAAGTAGTCATACCATATAACACTTTTATAATTTGAACTAAGAAAAATTAATTTATCAAATAATGTCAAGGCTTGAAACCACCTACCTCGACATGAAAACCCCCAAATATTGGTGTGATATATTCAAATTGCATCATGAAACATCAATCACGCACCGTTCTCACAACAAGGAACCTAGAACGACCCTAAAATCATGAATTCGAACCAATAAAATTAAAATAGAACCCCACACAAGGTGTAATCCCACCCCGAATCCCTAATAGGAGAGGGAAAACTCCCACATGGTGGATCACAGTTTCGGAGAAGGGGAAGATGGACGACGAAAAGGCTTTGGAGGATAGCCGTGTGAGAATAGGGTTTCAGGAGGTGAGGGAGTAGGGAGTCAGCTAGGATTTGTCGGAAGAGAAGGAGGTCGATGGCCATGGGGGAGGTGCGGTGCAAGATGGACGACTGGGATAGAGGTAGTGGCGTGACCAGGAGAGGGAGTAGGGGGTGGTGCAGTGTGGCACAATGAAGGGAGGAGGGAGGTTCTACAGCTGGCCATGGAGAGGTGTGGCACGACAGACATGGGGGTAGGGGAGAGTTGAACTTGACGCTAAGGGAGGAGAAAAAGTCTTACCCAAAAAAAACAAAAAAAATATAAAAATAATTATAATTATAATAATTATAATAACATTGATATAATAAAATTATTAGACCTACTAAAAAAATCATAAACTAGGTAGTAATAAAATTTATAATAAATAATAATAATAACTTATGGTAATAATAATTATAATAACATTAATGATATTGATAATTTATAATAAAAACAATAATGAAAATAATGAATTAATAAAATGTTAACAATATTAATAATAATAATAACTTAACAAAATTTATATTCTTAACACTAATAATATAAATAATAGCAATAATATTATCAAAAAATATTATTATTATTATCCTTAAAATAATTCATTAAAATTTATTAAACTTCTTATTTTCATTTTATTTTCATTTTATTTTATTTATCTACCTTGAACATCAGCATAACATACGATGAACTGGGTGAGGTCACGCAGTGACCTAGGTGACGCCGCACGGCTTCAACCGTGGTGCATTGAACGTAGTTAAGGCCAAAACATGCATTTTTAAATAAAAACATAAAATTTTTAAGTTGGGCGTCAACCTGATCTACTCGATGCCAAGAAAATTAATAAAATACATCATTTAAAATAATGTGTGTGACAATTCTCCCCACCATAAAATTTTCCATCCATGGAAAGCTACAACTAAGACTGAACCCCAAAGCCACAACCGATACCCCATTGAGGTTCACAGAGGATCCCTATGAAAAGCAAGAAAAAAGAGGAAAATGAACCGTTCTTAGAGAAAGAGACTTAAATGACTACCTCAATAAACCCATTAAAATACTTTCACTAAGTGTCACCCACTCCAAAGAGCAAGAAAACCCCCAATTGATCGACCAAGGATATAAATTTTCACACCCACATTATCCAATTCTTAAAAATAAAACACGTTAAGCACTAATAAATAGATATCATACCACTTGTACAAAGTAAACAAGTAGAACTAATTATTTAAAGGAACAAAACCAAAGTATCGACATGGGGAGGCCTGAATGGGATCCCTACCATTATAATAAAATCCAATACCAATTCATTCCAGACACATCTGAGCAAGACCCACCATCGGTCCCCCCACAATTAGAACTTCTAGAGGATACACAAACTCCAAAATTTCTCATCAGTGACCAAACACCCCACCACAAGGCAAGCAGATCGAAGAGACCCTAACTACTGGGGTGTCAAATAAAAAGCCAAAGGAAAACCAACATCTTGACATCCTTGGATGAGAAATAATAAAAATTGAGACCGATTTACCCAAAAGACCCCATAAGGAACACTAAGAGAAATCACACCTGGTGGGACGCACCCACCAGGACTTTATAGTTTGAGACGACCATGCCTCCTCATAGCCACTGGAAACCTCACACACCCAAACAATTCATTCGTAATGGTACAAATACATGAAACAATTTTAACTCCATTCACCTTCAACACCAATGACAAAAATAAGGTCAGGGTCCCATACACTCCCAGGGTTCCTGAACACGTGCTAGCTTCACTCCAAGGCCTATGGTTAGTGCCCTGATGTTTGAAGCATCTCCTGCCATGCAGTCATGAATTGATGAATCTATAACAGAGATTCCCATTTTTGTGCCACACACAACCACACTACAACTGAGGATACTCCCTTAGACACAACACATTCCACCATCGACCCACTCACACACGACACATTCATCCAAATGATGGTTATATGGTGCATGCACATCACCCCTTGTTACTCTGGACAAGAAACATTGTGAGCATAGACACATAGAAGATTCCTCTCTCTAAAATAGATGAATTCAGGATTTCTTGAAGGAAAATACACTTCTATCAAGACAGAGGCCCTTGAAAAGTACCACAACCTCTGACATTGAAACCGAATAAGAGAAAAACACTGTCTATCTTCACGAAACCTAACCCTTTCTTCTGAAAGAAACATTACATGAAAATGGATTTTAAACTGAGTCCTGAATAGCACATGATTCTTGAAAACAGACATATCAGCCTCAAATGATCCGACTTGCTACACTGGCAGTCCAACATGAATCCCTATTTAGAAAAGACCAACAAAAGACCCCAAGGCACTTTAAGATAGCAACCAACATTTCCAACTCTGGACTACTCACTTTTCATCATTGGAATTCGTTTCATCACTTCCAGATAGAGCCTATAAACACAACGAAGTCAAACTTTGCCTCCGACAACTCAGAAAACACAAGGAGACCAAAACTCCCTTCAACTACTCTCACAGCTACCATCCTGCTGTGAGAGGATCCTCTTAACTAAAAATGAGAAGGGATAAACATAAAACTATTAATCAAATGGGAGTGTCCTTACTTCAATCAACTGGAGGGATGACTAACGACGAATTTCCCATGGTCACCCTTCAATGACATGTTAATGATTTTTTTTGACGCATACACTTATCAAGAAAGAGAACCATTGACCTAATGAAACTGGTCCAATGGCCAAGAAATACCAAATTCGAACACTAAATGTGAAGGAGGAACCACTGCAAGGGCTTCCCAAAGAAATTTTCAAAACAATACACTAACTATACACTTTCATACCAACTTATCAATAATAATTCAAACTCAAGACACAAATCATCCAAAAGGATTCTTGGCTCGAAACACCACACTTACAAAAATTCAAAAATAAAAGGAAACACCAAATAATCTATGGTTATTAAAACAACAAATTTTACTTTAACATAACTACTCGAAAATAAAAAAGACGGTGGGTTCCACAAACACCAATGGTTTCCCATGTGCCACACACATGAGTCTTCCCGTGTCACCCCAGGCACCCACCTCATGTCTATCCAGGAACTCATTCAATCATACCATTGACCATTTCACTTTCCATATACACTCATCCATGTGGTTTCCCATGAGACCACCAAGGATCAAAAACAGACCCTTCCATTTTTCAAAACCAAAACATTCTACCCACAATTTTCAAACCTCTCACATCATTTTTGTTTTAAATCACTTCATTTCAAAAAAAAATACCAAGACCCAATCATTTTTACTTAAAAACCAGATTTTCATGATTCTATAATAAAGAGATGAGGAACAATGCAAGAGAAAACTCGTATCCTCAGGTGACTGGGACATATGGTTGGTGGCCATACACCAATCATGCCACCACAATAGAGGGTATTCTAGGAAAATGTCCATAGCTCCACAAGACTTGTTAGTCCCTATGAGCTCACTGGGACCACTAAATCTACTCCCTTCTCATTTTCCCCAAACAAGATTAACCACAAGGGCCAAAGATTCAGAAAAACATCATCTTCCCCTAGAAACTCAATTTTCGTCACGAGGTGTGTTAGCCAGGCACACTACCTATAACCAGAATGCCAGGTCCTGAATATCTTAGATCCAGTCTACCTAGAAACTTTCCCAAAAGAACACAACCCTATAGAGATATCCTCCTCCGATACCATTTTGTCACGAACCAGGCCAAGTCTCCATCTGACCCGGTGCCCGAACCAGTCCGCAGAAAGGCCCGAAGGGAATTACCAATCCCCACAGGCTGGAACAAGTTCTCGAGTATCTGAAATAATACATGGGAATGATTTACCTGAAACAAGATACATAAAAATGACCAATGAATAAATAAACAAAAGCTAGTAAAATAAAACCAAACAATCCCTTAAAATTTAGACCAGATTTAATGTTTAAAACTCAAACCCAAACTCAAAGAAGACTGTAACGAAAAAAAAACTAAAACATCTATCCAAACCTTCATGCAACATGAGGTGCCACCTCTTCAAAATACCATCACCCAGCATTCAATAGAAGTCCACTAAATACCCAAACCGCCATCCCTAAGAAGGATGCCTCAATATGGAAGACACAAAGAACTAGGTCTAAACACACCCAATGGTGTATGTAGTGTGTGAGTCAAAAGCCCAATAGGACACCTCCCAATAAAAATGTTCCATTCCAAAATATCAATGTGATAATTTGACATATATATTTACAACCATAGTTTTAAAACAATTTTAAGGAAAACATTTACATGCTGAAATTCAAAAGGAAAGAAACAATTGATGAAAAACCATTTCACATATACTAATTCAAAATGAGAGATAAAATTCATAAATAGCACACACATACTCAAGTGTTCCTCTGTATTCCGATGGAATGCACCATGTCATGAATTGTAGAGCACTATGGGTAAATCCCCTATGGAAACTAGTGCATCTGGGATGCAAGATACATCATACCTCAATGTAAACGTGGAATAGAAACCACAATGATCTACCTTCTCTTGCACATTCCACTAGTAAGGAACCACATCTATAACCTAGTGGTCTTCAATCATAAAAAAGTTTAGTTAGTATAGTAACATTAATACTACTAGATGAGACTGAGACGAACCCCTTACGTATCATCTACCATACTAGTCCTAATCTTCCCTCTTAGGTAACCAAGGTTTTCCCTTGTGCTCAACCAAGTTACACACTCCTACAATATATAAATTTCACATATCAAAAACTAGACAATACATTACACCCAAAATCCACTACTTGCATACCCAAACACCATTTTAAAACACATAAACCCGAAAATACCTTTTAAAATTATATTTTCCGCTACTCAATCATTTCAAAAATCCCCATTTGGAAACACTCAAAGCAAAACAATATCAATTGTCACAACATAGAAAAAATTACTAAATAACAAAACAAGGGCTTACCCAATAAACATACCCAATTACAAAATACTAATATTGCACCATCTAAATAAATTAATAAATCATTTGAACTATTTCTTAAATAATTTCATGAAAAAACAAGAATAAATTACACCAAAAACCACTTGATTCCATATAGAGACGTCACTTTAAAACCCAAATAAACTTGGTAACCATATCAAAACATGTTTCCCATTGTTAAAAAATTTTCAGTTCAATTTCAGAAGTGTACAACAAGGAAAAAACAACAAAAGTGATTCATTTTTCTTTGAAAATATACATTTAAATATACACACACCTCATAGACCTTGAAAACACATTTTACATCATCCGAACAATCCTTAGAAAACAATCTTTAAACAATACACCAAAGTGCACACTAAAAAACAACCAATCTCTATATTATAAATCCAATCCCAACCATTAAACACACAAACCACTTCAAAAACACCATACACACCACATAATTAAGGTAACAAACCATTTGAATAATTTATAAAAGAACCAAAAAAGGTTCAACCAATATTTACTAAAAAATGCACCCGATTTCATAAAAAAACCCCTTAAAAACACACAACATTAACATACTAAAAATTGTTTCACATATAACAACCAACCCTTAATTTTTTTTAAAATGAAACATGAAGTTTCACATTAAAAACATAGCTTATTTTTGTTATAAATTCTATTATCAACACATGAACATGTCCACACCTTGAAAATATAATTCTCACTAAGTAATGAGACCACAGAACACTTTTATAAATTTAAATAAGAACAATAAATTAATCAAATAATGTCAAGGTATGGAACCACCTACCTCGATGTCAAAAAACCCCCAAATTTATGTGAAATCTACAAATTCCAGTGAAAAAGTTCAATAACGCACCGTTTTCACCATAAGGAACCTAGCATGAACCCAAATTCATGAATTTGGACAAATAACATAAAAATAGAACGCAAAACAACATGGAATCCCACCTTGAAACCCTAAGAGGAGAGGGAGAACTCACCTGGGGTGGAATGCACTTGTGACAGAGGGGAAGAAGGATGACGCAAAGGATTTGGAGGCTGACCATGTGAGAAAAGGGTCACTGTAGGTGAGGGAAGAGGGTGCTGACTGGGATTTGCTGAAAGAGAAGGAGGCCAACAACCATGGGGGAGATGCGGCATGAGCTGGATTTTTGGGAGGGAGGCAGCGGTACAACTAGGAGAGGGAGAAGGGGGTGATGTGGGCTGGCGTGATGAAGGGAGGAGGGAGGTCTGGCGGCTGGCAATGGGGAGGTGTGACATGATGGAAATGGGGGTAGGGGGAACTGAGCTCGATGCCAGGGGGTGAGAAACACTAAAAAAATAAAATAAAATTAAAAATAAAACTAATTATAATTATAATAATTATAATAATAATCATAACAATAAAATTATTATAACTAGTAAAAAAATCATAAACTAGGTAATAATAAGCTTTATAATTAATAATAATAATAAATTATGGTAATAATAATAATAACATTAATGATATTGATAATTTATAATAACAACAATAATAAAAATAACGGCTTAATAAAATGTTAACAATAATAATAATAATAACTTAATAAAATTTACATTCTTAACACTAATAATAATAATATTATTATTATTATCAAACAATGTTATTATTATTATCCTTAAAATAAATCCTTAAATTTTATTAAACATCTTATTTTAAATTTATTTCCATTTTATTATTCACTACATTTTATTTATCTACCTTGAACATCTGCAGGCCGTGCAGTAAACCAGGAAAGGTTGCACGGTGACCTAGGTGAAGCTGTGCAACTTTGACCATGGTGCGTTGAATGCAGTTAAGTCTAAAACATTCATTTTTAAATAAGAACTGAAAATTTTTAATCTGAGCTACTACTCAATCTACCCAATGCCAAGAAAATTAATAAAATAAATAATTTTAAAAAGGGGTGTGTGGAAGGTATGGTTTTTAAATCTTATATCATATTCTTTTAAAATTATCCTTATGTTATTATTATACAAGATCATTGAATGTTTTACCCCAACTAGGTTAAATACCCTAGGGGGGTGGACTAAATTATGGTATGACAGACTAAAACAAATTCCCATTCAGATATTATTTTGTCAATAAAAAAATATTCTCTCCCTTTTTCATAGAAATGTTTGAACAAAAATGAAAGAATGAACAATACACAACAATTTTACATGGTTCATCATCACTGGGTTACATCCTAGGAGCATACAATGATAATGTGCTGATGTACCAAATCCAATAAGGCTCACTCCCAAAATAAGATTCAATCCAGATCACTTCAATTCCTAGGCTCACTTCCTTTACAATGTTCATAGTGGAATCACTATCCCACCTCTTTTAAAACTATTCATAATTAAAATGTCACTTCTCTATCAATTGATGTGTTCTCACTGTTCATTCAGATTATTCTCCTTTTGATCACTTAAATAAGTATGTTTTACACCACATTTAGAGCATCATTAAGTTACACTTTCATGAACTTTATGAATAATTTCTTACCATATAATTACTGGTTAACTCCTTATAGGTTTACATAACTTTATATTTCACTACCTTTAAATTTATTGTGTGTAACTTTACCACCTTGCATGCAATATTTAAGTTTAGAGGTGAAACCCAAAACTTTTTCCTAACTTTTTTTTGTCATGGAATTTACTCTTTCATGAATCCTTTACACATTATGGGAAACTTAAATGGTTATGAAGACAAAAATCTCCACAAAACTGATATTTTGGTCATTTCTACATGGAACTCATTTGTGCACAAATCTTACTCTTTGCGTAAAACTATTATGTGATTTGGAGCCATGATTTTCCAAAATAGTTAAGATACTGAAACGAGGGGGGTATACACCTATTTATAGACCCATATAATACTATATGAAAAATCCTTTCATTCCTTCCTCTGTGCATGCAACTTCACTTTTTGATGTCATATTTGGCATGTTACTCTCTTTCACAGGTGCAAGAAACTCTATCTATTTGCGTTTCAAAAAAACATATTTCACACACTTTCAAAAGTTTCACACAATAGAAGACTTTGCCTAATTTTGGTATGATGTCTCCAAATCTTCAAATTCATGAATGTTCACCAAACATCATCACCCTTGTGCACAAATTTTTATATTTACATTGAAACACATCCTTTTTTAAAAACACCCTTTCCCATTGTCCAAATTTTAGACCAAAAAATATGGGAAACACTCGGAAATGATGTCACCTTGTATATGAATTTTTCTATACTACCATAAGAGAATCCATTCCTTTTTCTATAAACTTTTTCAAAATAACTTTTCCAAAATCTCTTTGGAACTCTACCACAAAAATTTGAAACCTTCATTGTCAATAAACACAATCAACCAAAAAATACTACAATATTTCCATGATGGATTTTTCCCAACAATCCCCCCTTTGGGTTTGTTTTCAACTCTTCTCATTTTGATTCCATGAAAAATCTTCTTCCATCTTCTACCACCACTTGATTCTTTCAATTTAGAAAGTGATTAAAGATTTACACTACACACACTCTAAGAACACATGAGATATGCTCTGTGTGAGAAATAAGATTATCATGAAAAGTTTATCAATGAATCACTTAATTCCTGAAGCAACTAATATGATTTCATAGTGAACCTCATATTTCATGATATATATCCCTTGACCGATTATATTTATCATCATATTATTTAAAACTTACCATACTTAACTTAACCCTATTAGATTCTCACCCTATACTGATTAGGACATTTTCTTCACTTCCCCCTATAAGATTCTCCCCATGTCTTGACTAGGTCATTTGTCCCACTTTTTTATACCATAATATCCCCCCTTTGTCAATAAACCTGAAGGGAACTCCTTTATAGTCTATAATAAGGTAAAGAACACATATCATTACATTAAGGACAAACACATCATACCTTAGGGATAAGGGGACCCATATCCACACTCTTTTTAGTGTAGGGAGTATATAGAACTTCAAGATCAATTCAATTCCATTAAAATGCTTATTTGGGTAAGGAATTTTTTAGAATATCTAAAAATTGTAGTTATGTAGGCACATACCCAAAATTGAAAAGCCTATACTCCACATTATCCTTTATAAATTGATACTTGATTTTAACGTTCTTTATCCTCAAGTGATGGCCTATATTTTTGATAAGATTTATGGAATCAGAATTATCACAATGGATTCCAATCAAAGACTTCACTTAAACTCTCATATCATTAAGTTGATTCTTCATCCACAGTAACTACATGAAATATTGAGTGGCCATAATATATTCAGCTTTTGTGATGCTCAATTAAATGAAATATTGTTTCTGGGATTTCCAAGAAATAATAAATTTTCCAAGATAAAATGCACCACATAACATTGATGTTCTATTATCTATTTAACATGCCCAATCTGCACATGTATAACATAATAACTCTGGCTAGGATTTGTCATTTTATAGAAAATTGAAATCCATTTTACCCTTGATATATCAATGAATTATTGTTTACTCCAATTAAGATGATTTATCTGGAATTTATTTGATAATGTTCTTCTTGACATGTGGCAAAAACAATTTCCGGCCATGCCACTGTTAAGTACAACAGACTTGTAATGGTCTTCCTGTATTCTCTAAAATTAACCAGTTTAACTTTATCAAATTTTTATATTTTCATCCATGTAGCTACTAAATTCATCATATCCTTGGAATTATCCATTTAAAATTTTCTTAAAACCTCCTTGGAATATTTGTATTGTGAAATAAATTTACCATTATTTCTTTATGTCATCTGTAATACAAGGAAAAATGCCAGTTCACCAATCACTGTCCTTTCAAAATAATGTTTCATGAATTTGCTGAGCTATTTGAACTTTTCTTATTCTGATCCAGTAAAGATTATTCCATTGACATACACTAGAACCACCACCCTTTTATTACTATCATTGTTGACATAGAGATTCTAATCAACTCCACCACGATGAAAAGAAAGCTTTTTAGAAACTGATCTAGTTTTTAATATGATGATCTTGGGTCTTGTTTAAAACCATATAGAACCTTTCATAGACAAAAAATATTTTCTCATATTTATGGATGATAAAGGTATCTATATTCTCGATATAAAATTCTTTTTCTATAACCCCATTAAAAATTGTCGACTTGACATCCATCTAGAAAACATTGAACTTTCTTTGCACTACTATAGTCAAGAATAATTTTATTGTCTCTAGCCTTCAAATAGGTGAACATGTCTTATCAACATCAATAACTTATATCTAGGAGTACCCTTTGAACACAAGTCTTGCTTTGTTTTAGATTATTGTACCATCTTCATTCATCTTCTTATAAAATACCCATTTAGTGTCGATGACATTCTTATCTATTGGTATTAAAATAATCTCCTATACCATATTTTTCTCAATTTGTCCAAGATCTTCATTTATATCCTGGAGCGAGATATCATCTCTAGCTACTTCATCAGAATATTTAGGCTCTACCTAAGATAGAAAGGATTCATAATGTAATTATTTCTTTCTACATGTTTAAACTGGTGTTTCCTGATAACCAATGATGTTCTATCTATCAATTTCATCTCGAATCTTTAGTTTTCATACAGATATAGGTTTTAATTCCTCATTCTCATCATTAGCATCTTCTTTTGAGTCATAATTTTCCACTTCAAATCCCCTTGTTGTTCTTACCTATTCATTACATTATTCATGAAACTATTAATTATGTTGTTTAAGATTCTCTTAATTTTATACTATAGTGACATCATATCTTTCAACTACATTTTCAAGCCTATTATTGAAAAATTTACATGCTTTTATTTTTTTGGAATATCCCTGAAATATCCCCTCATCTCTATGTGACTCAAATTTCTTATGTTTCTCCTTATTGAGAACAAAACATTTACTTCCATTGATTCGAATGTATTTCAATGTTGTATTATTCCCATACCACATCACATCTAGATCCTTTTCTTACTTAGGAAATAACTGAGACCTATTGGATATGTAGACTGATGTCAATACTTCTTACTTCTAGAATTTCTCTTGTGGGACATTTTCAAGATTCTTTATTCTATCCATGTTGTTTGTAATCCAATTTATCCCTTTAACCACTCCATTTTATTAAGGAGTTCTCACAACTGAAACTTGATGCCATATCCCTTATTTCTCGAGATAATATTTAACATTACTATTTGTGAATTTCATTCTATTATTAGTATGAAACTTCAAAATCTTCTAAACAAGAATCCTTTCCTATTCCCTCTGATATTGTTTTATGAAATTGAACACATCAGACTTTTGGTAAATGAAAAATACCCATGATATCCTATTTAAATCATAATGAAATGAATGTAATACCTCTTCCCTTTAATGTTTCTTGGTGAGATAGGTTCACATACATCTACCTATACTAAATAAAGCACTTCGGTTGAATTTTGTTCTTTTTTACATGTACGCATTTATAATATTCCTCCCTTTTTAAAAAGCCTCACATATATGAGTACAATCAAATGATATATTAGGGAGATCTTGACCTACATCACATTTGACTAGATCTTCCATGGATAGATGACATAAATTGACAAATCGTTTATTCCCAACCTATTTTCTTCTTCTCTAGAAAAGAGGCACACATATCTAGTTATCCACACTAGGTTAAATACCTTGTGTGTGTGTGTGTGTGGGGGGGGGGTGAATTAGGGAATGAAATATTAAAACCACTAAACCTTTGGATAATGTTTCATTATTAAATAGAACACGATTTTATCTCTTTTCTGTAGCAATGTATGAACAGAAATGAAATCATGAACGAGATACATTGATTTTACATGGTTCAACCTCCCTGGGATACATCCAAGGAGCATATAACGACAATGTGATGATGTAACAAATCCTCTAAATCTCGATGCCAAATTACAAGGATCGAGATAGATCACTTCCATTCTTAGGATCACTTACTTTACAATGTTTATGGTTAGCTCACTACTTTACCAAGGTCCACTCCCTATGTCTCTTTCTCTAGCTCACTAATGGTGGAAAGGATCACTGTCTCCCACTTCCTTTGATCACTGCTCTTGAAAGGACCCACACATAGTTAATGGGATTATAGGTCCCTTAATTTTCTTGAATAAATGCATCCTCAGTTGTAGGTAGATTTTATGTTGAAGTCTAGTTTTCACCTATAGATGAAATCCACTTTTCCACGTACTATTATTTTGTTGAAATTTATTTCATGAAGTATTTTATTATCTTCAATAAATTCCTTAAATTCTCAATGAACTTACTTGATTCCTCCATGAACTTTCGTTCACTGTGTGGTCGAGTGCTTCGCGGACCGCTTCTTATTCCATGGACCACCCCTACTTTCACGAACTACCTCTTCTTCTGAGGACCATCTGCTCTTTCATGGACAACCAATACTTCTGCAGACCACCTTTCTTTATATGAAAAACTTATCTTCCACGAAACACTTCTCTTCCATGGATGGATAATGATCACTAAACCACCTCTACTACAAGACCCCTTTTCCTTTGTGGGATATATATCGCCACAAACTCCTTTTTCGGAATTATTCATACAAAATACTTGTATCTTCACATAATTTATTCCCCGAGAACTCTATCTTTTTCCTAATCCTTCACCACAAACTCTTTCGGAATTAGAATAACTCTTCATATATTAATGATTTTTTATAATGAAAATATCTCTCACCTAATTATCTATTTAGTTTTCCTTTTATAGGATAATAGATTTTAAATTTCTGTTAATCTGATTTGTCTAAATCTTCAATGTGGTACAACCATCACATAAAACTGTGCTTTGTGGTCCACATAGAACCTTTGTTCCTTTACAGAGGTCGATATTCTTTGCAAACAAAACCCTTTATGGATCATAAAATCACAACCTCATTTAAAAAATGATGAATCATCCCATGAAATTCAATCCTGTCACGGACTCCAATCCTCCCAAAAAATATTTTTCATTCATGGTCCACAAAACATCCTTTTTGGTCCGCATATATCTACTCTAAAGAAATTTACCTTTACCATATTTTCTCTTAAAATCTACACAACTCATTTTTTATTTTTTGAAATGTGCTTCTTGGTTTTCAAACCATGATACCCTTTGTGAAAAAACTTCATGTTCCATTTTAACAAACTGCAGATTTCATACCAAAAAATTTAACTAACACCAGGAAACTTCACCACATTAAAAACCAAATTCAGAAACCCCAAACATACTAATTTTTGTTCTTCTGTCCATGTAAGAAAATACAATTAACCCAAAAACACCAAAACTACACCTTGAGAGTTTTTTCCCAACATATTATTCACCATATTCAAGGTAGAGATTCACCTTCATTATTTTTCCCTATAGAATAAATACACTATCTCTTCCTTTGATGATACATGTCTTCTTATTAAATCTTATAAAATTCCATGAGTCACATAGTTGACTAACTCTAATCAAGTTGTGACAGAGACCTTCAACAACTAAGACATTAGTGTAACACCCTGAGTTTTTATGGACTTTTCTTATCTCAGATAAATTAAATTTTCAATGATATATTTAATTTCACTAAGTCAAAAATTCATTTCACACGGAACCAACATGATATATGCTACACATAAAACCTACTTGTCATACATTACACACAACACTGAGTTTCTACAAAATGTTTTTTTGTTATAATTATTTAAATGAGACAATTATAACCTATCCATTAAATATAGTAATATAAATAGAAATAGCTACATTTAAAATATCATTAATAATTGTTTTATATAAATATAACATATTCATAACTAAATATGTAATTTTTGGTCAAGTTTATATGTTTAAAAATAATATTTTCTCAAATGAACTACTTATCATGTCCTTTTATGAAAAATACTAAAATTAATTTTAGTCACATTTAGAAGATTAATTTTATTAATTAAACTTTATTTTTCAGTTTATAATTTTGAAATTATAATAAGGTGAATATTTTGGTTTTTTTGAGAAACTTCATTTTTTGGATGAATAGCGAAAAGTAACGAATTTTAATTCAAAACTGCCTTTTCATCGAATTTATTTATAAGGTGAAATTATATTTTAAATTGGTTTAAAAGTTTATTTAGATCATATATTTATCAATTAATCCCATTTAGGTCATTAGAATCAATTTCACTTCTAAATTGGATATAAAAACATAGGATCCTTTTGGTTGTTTTTACTTTAAAACCAACATTGTCGTCCTGTTTGCAGGATTAATTTTAAAATTAATTTCGGCCACTTTTTTGATTTTAATTTAGAAAAATTTAATTAATATTTTTAATTATCAAAATTTAAAATTTCTATTATGTTCAACTTATTTTTTTACCAAAAATATTATTGAAATTGATTAAATTTAATCACAACGATTAAAAGAAAAATTAAGTCAATAAAGTACAAAACCCTAAATTTAAGACCCAAAATGACCTAGAAAATTTTCCACGAGCCATTGTATGGACATATTTTTACCATATCCTCCCCTGGATCAAATTGTATCTATTATTGGATCAAATTGACATGGAAAAAACATGGTTGGAATTCATTTTCCCAAAATTTAAAAGCATGACACTCATTCACTATAAAGATTCCTCCTCTCATCCTATTTCTTCACACCCCAAAGATAATTTGTATCAAACAATATCTGAAAAAATATATCCTTAATATCCCTCACCTCACCCTATAAGCCTCATGTTTTTCAAAAATCAATCCAAGGAATACCTTTGGTGGAAACAAAAAGGAGTTACCCGAAGAAGAGGTGACATTCTTACTCAGGATCCTTTATTTTAGTTTATTTCTCAACTAAATAAAATCTTATATTCCATTATTATATAATAATAAAATTACCAAAAATATAAAAATAGTTTATTATAGTTAGGTTTCTACCCACACTTACACACATTTCCATCAAATGGCTCACCGCTACTCATGGTAAAAATTATGATGGACAATATATTTATATATGATATATGTGATATTTATAATTTTTTAGCTTATATAAATCATTTAAAACATATTTATTTATACTTTACATTTTGTGTATATACGATAATTTTGTTTGAGGAAGTGTTGTCTACCGCCCCCTCAATGTGATGTGATTTGTTCACACACTACATGAAATGTATTAAAGACGTGTTTAGTTTTATAATATGATATATATGACATAAAAATGAAACTTTAATGATATTATATACATATATATACATATAATTCATTTTATTACTTTATTTCAATATAAAAATATAACGGAAACAACGTTCAGGCATACTTATGGACTACCGTCTCTATGAATGGTGTATTCAATTTTATAATTATATATTATATTAATTATTATAATACACATATAAATAATATAATTGATATTTATTTCATGTTTTAAATTATGTAAATCATTATATAAGTATATGGAATTAAGATAAAACAAATAAAGACACATGCAATGAACAATGAAGATATTGCCCCATGTGAAACCTTAACGTAAAATTATTAACTAGAAGGTAATATAAGGTCATAATAAAAACATATATGGTATTATATATAAGAATATTATTTTGTAAAATATTTATAATAAACATAAATTTATTTTACAGAAATATTTTATGATTACAAAGAGAGTCAGGACACAAGGTAAGGGAATTTCATCTCACTTTTTATTTCCTTGAGATACATGTCTTATTCACCCCTCAATTATTTTGCGTGGTGTATATAATTCCGATGAATGTATTATATGTTTATTATTATTAAATTTATGGGTATTTACATATCCATACTGTGATATTTCTTTCATAGGGTAAATGTTTCAAAAGTTACCAAATCGGTAAGACAATTTTTGTCTCAATTTTTTTTCTTTGAGACACATGTTTTGTTATGCACCTACATTATTTTTAGGTGTATATTATTCTATTAGATATGTTATATCAACAATATCATTATTTTCATGACATGTTTAATCTTTATGTAATTTCATTTTATTACATGGAGATTATGAACCAATATTACTAAGTGGTAAGATTTTATTGAAGTAATCTCATTATTTATTGAAATTTTTTATGATTATGATTCCATTGATGAAATATTATGATTATTATCTCAAGAATAATATTATGTTTCTTTATCATTTATTTATTCAAGGTATATCCATGTATTAATTCTATTTTTCCCATTCTTTGGTTCTTAAAATAATTAAGACTATGTTTTTATGAAAAATATGATCAAATTTCTCCCTTCGGTGGGAAATCAATTTTATTTCAAAAACCATGTTTTCAAATTTTTTTTAAAATGATCCTTGAAGATAATTTTAAAGGAAATCTAATTTTAAAAATGTTTTATTGTTTCCAAATTTTCTTTTATATGTCTTCAAATTTATTTTCAAATTAAAAGGTTTTCAATTTTTTTTGTTTTAAAAATCATTTATCAATGGAAAAAGGATATTTTCCTCAAGAAATGTGTTTTGAATATATTTCAAAATTATTTCCCATATACGATGAAATATGTTGGTGTTACTCATTTCCTTATATGTAAATTATTCAATGTATCCATTCATAATATTTCTATAAATGGTTTATATTTTGATGGAATGATTCTTATGAAACCCCTTTCTCTTTCATGGGTTATATACTTCTGAAACCTATTATTTTCAGGGGTTATGCTTTGGATTAAATGATTACCAAACCACTATATTTTGTTTCATAGGTTATGAATGATTAAATTTTTATGATACCCATTTCATTTCATGGGTTATTATATAATTTTTTTTGGATTTTGTGGAACATGTATGTATGATTTAAATATGAGATGGGTGGTACATATATCTCCCTCCAATGCATTAGGTAATGATTTATATCTCATGAGTTAGGCTAATATTGTCTTGGGAGTGATACGTGACTACTAGGATAGCCATGGGTGTGAAACATGACTGCAAAGATGGTATGATGAGTGAACTCATATTATCAAGATAACCATGGGAGTAAACCATGAATACTAAGATGATATGGGGTGTGAACCCATACTACTAAGATGGACTTGGAACAAATTCCTTTCCTTCAATAGAAATCATTTTATATGCTTATGTGTCTACCACAATTCCATGTCTTATTCCTATGATTTTATTTCACTACTTGTTTTCTTAATTTCATTATGATTAAAGTATTTTGAACTGCCAATATTTACTCAATGATTCATATATATGATATTCTATATGCAGGGTATGATATTATATTTTCATGATCATCTTCTCATTCCATTATTATCTTGATTATGGTTATATATCACCCTTATATAACCTTACAGAGCATCTATAATCACCCATTTTTATGTTTCCTTCCCCAAGTTATGAAGATATTTATTATGTTTGATGTGTCTAATAAGGGATATAGTCAAAATAACCTAGTGGAAGATAATATAGCTCAGTTATGTACCATTGTTTATGCTTCCATGTTTCAAAAGGCATTAGACTAGTACAATGTTTGGCTATATATTTTTACAATGTTTTAACTATTCTTCAAAATCTATATAATATTTATGTGTTAAAATATAGGGTTGTAATAGTTGGTATTATAGAAAAGTCCTAGCAACATTTGGAAGCTAGGATGAGAAAACCTTAGTGATAACCCTAAGGAAATGTCTAATGATAATTATGAGTATAATGAAAAGTACTGGAAAACGTCCTGAAATTTTCATAAAGGATAGAGTAAGTGGTTTCTTAGTAATACATCCCTGTTTAGATAGTACTAGTTAATGTGGCTCTAGAACAGATGTACATTGGAGTAACAACTCCCACAAGGTGTGTTGGGCCTAACTCAATGTAACCTTGTATGTGACAACATTCCTTTCTCCACACCTGGTTTGAAAATCATTGGGGAAATGCTTTGGGAATTCACAAACTATTCATGAACCATCTTGAAGGATTTAAATAAAATTTGGCTATTAATAACCAAGTATAAACCTAAGGTATCATAGATTAAGGAAGGTTTGATAATTTATACATCCTATAAGTGAATTTTCATGATTATGTGGTTCCTCATTATGATTACTGTTTCTTACTC
Source organism: Viscum album (assembly GCA_963277665.1). Lineage (NCBI taxonomy): Eukaryota > Viridiplantae > Streptophyta > Magnoliopsida > Santalales > Viscaceae > Viscum > Viscum album. The sequence goes on along the minus strand of OY728141.1, from coordinate 432,814,602 downwards.
TATGATTTTGTTTTTAGATAATGGCCAGAACCTAAAGGAACATCATTAATGGTTATTACAACGGAAAATGCAATGATTTTACTCCTATAAAACCAAATTATATGGGATCATGAATTAAAAATATCACTTATATTCTCACCAAAATCTCTTAAACTATGAATCATGGGGGACTTCCAAATAAGAAAATGTGGGAACAAAATTATATTGAATCCTTCATGAGGAAACACCCACCATATTTTAGTGGGTCTTTTTGATCCACTTGCTGCTGAACAATGGATCAGTACTAATGAAAATGTATTCTCCCTTATCTAGTGTTTGGATAATGATAAATTCATTCTGGATATTTATTGGTTAGAAGGAGAATCAGACCAGTGTTGGATGATAATCAAGAATATGAGTTAATAGGATGAGATTGAATCCATGCATTGGAATGAGTTCAAGAACTTATTTTTTAATAAGTACTCTCCTTAAATTTTTCAAACCAATATGGAAAAAGAGTTACTTGTGTTGAATCAAAGGTACAATGAATCTATTTGTACCCATGAGGCTAATTCCACAATACTTGTGAGGTATGATTCAAGAATTATCATCCAACTTGAAAGTAAGGTTGATTGGTTATTCAGTGGCTAAAATACAATTTTCAAAAATAAATTGTCCATAAGTTACTTTGGTATAGATGAAGAGATTGTGAATTGTGTAATCAAGGTGGAAATGGAGGTTGTAGTCACATATCAATATCATTGTTTTGATAATAAAAGGAATAGGGAGTTTAAAGGAAAGTATAACAACCATGAAGAGAAGAAGATGATACTTAATTTACACTCTAAGTGTGGGAGGAAGCATGGAGGAAAATACCTTAAGGGGTCTAAATTTTTTTTAAGTGTAGAAGGGAAGGCCATCGGGAATTTTATTTCTAAAGTTATGGAAATAAGTTAGCTAAAATTGTTAATGGAGAAAAAAGACATATAATGAACCTCCCACAACTCAGTGCTACAAGTGTTTGGAGAATGTGAATTATGAAAACCAATACAAAAAACCAAGGGCTAGTGATGATGAATGACATCAACAACCTCTTAAGTCAATAGAAAATGTGAAATATCATGCAATCAAAATTCTTGATGAGGGGTGAAATAATGACTCGGTGAAAGATTACTTTCCATCCACTATAAGACTAATAATATCTTTTTTTATTCTTGATCAAACAACTCTTTCATATCTAAATAATATTCTAAGGGTGTTAAGATTCCACCCAAATTATTAGATGTGGAATTAGTAGTGAAAGCCCCTAATGGTACAATAACTTCTTCCAAAGTCTATGATTCCTCTATGGTTGATGTTTATGGGAATGTGCTCCCTGAAAATCATTTCATTCTTATTTTGGATGTATTTGATGTCATCTTGGGCATATATTGACATTACCTACATAAACACCACATCAATTTTTGAGTAAGGGATGTTACATTTGATATTTCAAACCCTTCTACGATCATTCATCAATGTGATAATAAGCATGAACTTCTTATAGAGATTACATCCAGTGTATGGCTTTTAATTTCCATTAAGATGAATTGTTTATCTCAAATTGTTGGGGAGAGAAGTTAAAATGATGATGTGCTTATTGTTTAGGAATTTGTGGATGATTTTTTAGCCTTTTACCTAAACTAGAGGTTTAGTTCTCAATAGAACTCGTACATGGTTCCACACCTATTTTAATGTCTCATAATAGAATATCCTCGATTGTGTTTAAGGAATTGAAAATGAAATTCTAATAAAACCTTGATAAGAGATTCATTCTACCAATTGTGTCAACATGGTGTGCACCTATTTTTTTTGAAAATAAAAGATGCAATAATGTGACTTTGCATTGATTATTGAGAGTTGAAGAAGATCATGATCAATATCAGGTTTCATATCCCCCATATTGATGGTTTGTTTGATCAACTATATTGAACTGAATAGTTTTCCATGATTTAACTTCATTCTAGATATAAAAAATTGATGGTTAAGAAGGATGATATACCCAAAAAAACATTTCGTACATGGTATGAACACTATGAATATATAATGATTCCTTTTTTTCTTACTAAATCCCCTACTATATTCATGGATTTGATGAATAGATTATTTAAATATCTCATTGACCAGTTTTAGTAAGGAATAATAAGAAGATCACTTGATAATTTTACTAAAGACCGTAAGGAAGGATAAAATATTTAAAAAATTTACAATGTGTGAATTTTGGATTCAAAAGGTTTCATTTTAGGGTTAAATAATCTCAAGAGAAGGTATATCAGTAGATCAATCAAAGAAAAAGTATATTGAATGTTGTCCTAGACCAACCACGGTGATTGAGATCCATAGAATTATTGGTTTAGCTGGATATTATCGACAATTTGTGGATAATTTATCATGACTACCAAATACTCTGGACAAGTTAACTTGACAGGTTTTCATGTTTATCTGGACTGATGAATGTGAGGAAAATTTCAAGGAACTCAAGAAAGGTTAGTGATAACACCTGTTTTTCAATTACTTTATAGTGGGGAGGGGTTTGTAATATATAGTGATGCATCTAAGAGAGTATTTGGATGTGTTCTTATGAAAAATAATATGGTTATCTCTTATGAATCATGACATTTAAACAATCATATGAAAAATTACTGAACTCATGATTTGAAGTTAGCAGTGGTAATTTTTTCATTAAAGATATGGAGGAATTATATTTGTTGAGAAAAGTGTGATATAAATACTGATCATAAAAGTCTTAAATATATATTCACATAGAGGGAGTTTAACCTGAACTAGAGAATGTGGTTAGAGTTGATAAAGGATTATAACTACTCAAAACATTACCACCATAGGAAATTGAACAAGGTGGATGGTTCATTGAGTTGAAAGGATCATGCTAAATTATATGTGATGAGGATCATAAAAGATCCAATATTTATCGATTTACAAAGGATGGACCTATAAATCCAAAAAGAAGGGGACACATAATATCTATCTCAAATGAACATTCAACCTGAATACCAAGTGAAGAATAAGGAGGCACATAAGAAAGATTTAGAGCTCCCATATAATGTTAGGAATTTTCCTGAGTTTAACCCTTATCAGGATGTAATGATATGGTTTAAGAACTGTATATGTGTTCTTTCCATACCAAATTTGAATAAGGATCTATTAGAGGAATCTAATAGTTCATCATTTTCTATTCATCCTAAAAGTATTAAGATGTATATAGACTAGAAATAATACTTATGATCGGATGAAATGAAGAGAGATATGTTGTACCTCTCGAACCCCTCAAGGTTTTATTTTCATGATCACAATCACCCTCATATTTATCTAATCCTCTTTCAAGTGTTTTTGGATTGATAGGAATCAAATCAGGTGGCCAAGGAATTGGGCCAAGCAAGCTTAAGTGGCAAAGGAACACAAGTGGACTGAAAATCAGTCCACCGGCCAACCGGTGGCTTCACCACCGGTCGGCCGGTGGACCCTGGGAAGGATGCTGAGCCACTGCCATCTCACCGGCCAACCGGTGGCCAAGCACCGGCCAGCCGGTGGCACTCAGATTGAACAGGGTTTGCTACTGCCTCACCACCGGCCAGCCGGTGGCTCTGGCACCGGTCAGCCGGTGGTGCCTGGAAAAGAAGACTCAGCCACTGTCAAGGCACCGGCCAGCCGGTGGCCCTGCACCGGCCAGCCGGTAGCACTGGTCAAACTAGCCGTTGGCTTTGACCAGTCAACTCCAAAAGCCTCCCAACGGCTCCGAGGCCTTTTCCAACGGCTCCAAAGCCCTCCAACGGATACTTGAAGGTTCCTAGCCTATAAATAAAGGCCTAGGAAGCCCCGGAACAACATCCAAGCCACCGGACACATTTTTACATCTTTGGCGAAGCTCCGACGGATTGTTCCAAGGGAACCCAAAGTGCTCCAACAACTTCCACATCCAAGAGCACCTCCATAGAAGCTTGGAAGCGGCCCTCAAACATCATCAATCAATCAAAGGCGCCCAAGTCTTCTCCATTACGGGTTTTATTGTTTTATTTATTTTGAGCTTTAAAATTGGGTTTGTGCCTACAAACCCCAACCCTTTTCTCATCCCCTCTTTCTTTGGGTTCTCACACCACCACTAAGGTGTGAAGAGGTTTTCTCAAGCTTTTCCTTTAAAAGGCTTGTGTCACGGTGAGCTAGCCTTCACCCGTTAAAAAGGCTAGTGGGTTCTTGCTAAACCATTAAAAGCAAGTGGGTTCTTTCTAAACCACAAAAAGCAAGCTGTAATAGGTCCTAGTGCTACCTCAAAGCCTAGTGGGTTTCTTGCTAAAACCATTGAAAAGCAAGCGGTAGGAATCTCTCAACGGTTGAGTTGGGAGCGGAGACGTAGGCCGGGTTTTGGCCGAACTCCGTTATCAAGTTCTTGTGTGATTGCCTCTTTATTTCCGCTGCATTCTTTACTTTGATTTTAAATTGATAATCATTTTTCAAAAAGGCAATTCACCCCCCTCTTGCCATCTTTTCCCCGTGTTTCTTCCGACCCAACAATTGGTATCAGAGGGCGTATTTGAATAATTCCCTAACAGGTTTCAAATTAAAGATCCTTTTTGATGGCTTCTACCGCTTCAACCTCTTACGCCCCCGAAGGTTTTTCTTTGGATCGTGCTCCATTCTTTGATGGAGCCGATTATTCTTTTTGGAAAACCCGCATGACTACATTTCTTAAAAGCATTAGTTATCCTATTTTTAAAATTGTCATGCATGGTTATTCTCTTTCTACTCCCGATGAATCTAAGTGGACCACCATAGACATTGCAAACTTCGAGCTTGATGGCAAAGCCATGAATGATCTACATTGTGGGTTAGATAGAAATGTTTTTGATCATATTTCTTCTTGCACATCTTCACATGATATTTGGAAATGTTTAGAGCTAACCCATGAAGGTACTAGCATGGCTCAAAAGCAAGAACCAGCTCAAAAGCAAGAACCCGCTCGAAAGCTAGAACCCGATGCAAAATCCGTACCCACTTGCCCACTTCACAAGAAAAGGGACAAGAAAAAGGAGAAGAAGAAGGCTTCAAAGGAAACATGGAGTGATAGCTCCACCTCTTCATTCTCCTCCTTCTCCTCGAGCGACCAAGGTAAAAAATGCCTAATGGCAAAACATGAGGTATCTTCCTCCTCTTCCTCCTCTTCCTCCTCTAGTTCTTCTAATTCATTGAATCATTTATCCTATGAAGAACTCTCGCACGCAAGAGATCAATTGGAAAAAGGTTTTCATGCTTTATCTTCAAAATTTGTCGCTTTGAAAAAGAATTTCAAAAAACTTTCCTTCGAAAAAGACCAACTTCTCAAAGAGAAGGAGGAACTCTCCCTCAAAATCCAAAATTTTCCAAATGTTGATTCTATGGAATCAACCATCAAAGATCTAAGAGAGACCCTAGCCAAGTTCACCCAAGGTGAACAAAATTTGTCCAATCTCCTTGGTTCTCAACGTGTTTCTAGAACCACACATGGACTTGGCTACACCAACCAAGCCTCCTCCTCCCATGCACCCACTGTTTTTGTAAGGGGGAGCTCTAGCTTTAAATTTTGTAACTATTGCAAAAAACCCGGGCATCTCATTTATGAATGTAATTGTAAAAACGCCCGGTACGGCCAACCCAAATCGATTTTCTATTCCGATGAATTTTATAGGAGAAGACCCGCCATGAAACAAATTTGGATTGAAAAATCCCTTTTGGCAAGTCTCTCCGGGCCTAAATTTGTTTCGGTTTCAAAAACCACTCCCCAGTGATTCTTTGTTTTTATTTAGGGGGAGTTAGGATTTTTTTTAAGCCTTGTTGTGTATTCAAAGTTTTCATTTCAAACTCAACACTTGGCTTTGAAATTCAAATTTTTTTTTAAATTTTCTTTTTTAAATATCCAACAGTTGGTGTCGATTTTTCAAAACTCTCAATTTCAAAAATTTCATTTGGTTTCAAATTTCGAATTTCAATCGGTTTTTGATTCAAAACTTTCAATTCAAACTGTTATTCAAATTTTTCAATTCAATTTTTCATTTCAAAATTTCCAACAATTAGTATCATTTTCAATTGTTTTAAAATCTCGTTTTTTCATCGAATCCCTCAATCAAGTTTTATGCCCCATTCTATTTTGATAATCACAAAGGGGGAGAAATTTTTTGATTGATTGGGGGAGAATCATTTTCATCATGCTTAGTATTTCCTTTCAATTTCAGCATTTTACATTAATTGTTTTGGTGATTGTGATCATCAAAATAGGGGGAGATTGTTGTACCTCTCGAACCCCTCAAGGTTTTATTTTCATGATCACAATCACCCTCATATTTATCTAATCCTCTTTCAAGTGTTTTTGGATTGATAGGAATCAAATCAGGTGGCCAAGGAATTGGGCCAAGCAAGCTTAAGTGGCAAAGGAACACAAGTGGACTGAAAATCAGTCCACCGGCCAACCGGTGGCTTCACCACCGGTCGGCCGGTGGACCCTGGGAAGGATGCTGAGCCACTGCCATCTCACCGGCCAACCGGTGGCCAAGCACCGGCCAGCCGGTGGCACTCAGATTGAACAGGGTTTGCTACTGCCTCACCACCGGCCAGCCGGTGGCTCTGGCACCGGTCAGCCGGTGGTGCCTGGAAAAGAAGACTCAGCCACTGTCAAGGCACCGGCCAGCCGGTGGCCCTGCACCGGCCAGCCGGTAGCACTGGTCAAACTAGCCGTTGGCTTTGACCAGTCAACTCCAAAAGCCTCCCAACGGCTCCGAGGCCTTTTCCAACGGCTCCAAAGCCCTCCAACGGATACTTGAAGGTTCCTAGCCTATAAATAAAGGCCTAGGAAGCCCCGGAACAACATCCAAGCCACCGGACACATTTTTACATCTTTGGCGAAGCTCCGACGGATTGTTCCAAGGGAACCCAAAGTGCTCCAACAACTTCCACATCCAAGAGCACCTCCATAGAAGCTTGGAAGCGGCCCTCAAACATCATCAATCAATCAAAGGCGCCCAAGTCTTCTCCATTACGGGTTTTATTGTTTTATTTATTTTGAGCTTTAAAATTGGGTTTGTGCCTACAAACCCCAACCCTTTTCTCATCCCCTCTTTCTTTGGGTTCTCACACCACCACTAAGGTGTGAAGAGGTTTTCTCAAGCTTTTCCTTTAAAAGGCTTGTGTCACGGTGAGCTAGCCTTCACCCGTTAAAAAGGCTAGTGGGTTCTTGCTAAACCATTAAAAGCAAGTGGGTTCTTTCTAAACCACAAAAAGCAAGCTGTAATAGGTCCTAGTGCTACCTCAAAGCCTAGTGGGTTTCTTGCTAAAACCATTGAAAAGCAAGCGGTAGGAATCTCTCAACGGTTGAGTTGGGAGCGGAGACGTAGGCCGGGTTTTGGCCGAACTCCGTTATCAAGTTCTTGTGTGATTGCCTCTTTATTTCCGCTGCATTCTTTACTTTGATTTTAAATTGATAATAATTTTTCAAAAAGGCAATTCACCCCCCTCTTGCCATCTTTTCCCCGTGTTTCTTCCGACCCAACAATTGGTATCAGAGGGCGTATTTGAATAATTCCCTAACAGGTTTCAAATTAAAGATCCTTTTTGATGGCTTCTACCGCTTCAACCTCTTACGCCCCCGAAGGTTTTTCTTTGGATCGTGCTCCATTCTTTGATGGAGCCGATTATTCTTTTTGGAAAACCCGCATGACTACATTTCTTAAAAGCATTAGTTATCCTATTTTTAAAATTGTCATGCATGGTTATTCTCTTTCTACTCCCGATGAATCTAAGTGGACCACCATAGACATTGCAAACTTCGAGCTTGATGGCAAAGCCATGAATGATCTACATTGTGGGTTAGATAGAAATGTTTTTGATCATATTTCTTCTTGAACATCTTCACATGATATTTGGAAATGTTTAGAGCTAACCCATGAAGGTACTAGCATGGCTCAAAAGCAAGAACCAGCTCAAAAGCAAGAACCCGCTCGAAAGCTAGAACCCGATGCAAAATCCGTACCCACTTGCCCACTTCACAAGAAAAGGGACAAGAAAAAGGAGAAGAAGAAGGCTTCAAAGGAAACATGGAGTGATAGCTCCACCTCTTCATTCTCCTCCTTCTCCTCGAGCGACCAAGGTAAAAAATGCCTAATGGCAAAACATGAGGTATCTTCCTCCTCTTCCTCCTCTTCCTCCTCTAGTTCTTCTAATTCATTGAATCATTTATCCTATGAAGAACTCTCGCACGCAAGAGATCAATTGGAAAAAGGTTTTCATGCTTTATCTTCAAAATTTGTCGCTTTGAAAAAGAATTTCAAAAAACTTTCCTTCGAAAAAGACCAACTTCTCAAAGAGAAGGAGGAACTCTCCCTCAAAATCCAAAATTTTCCAAATGTTGATTCTATGGAATCAACCATCAAAGATCTAAGAGAGACCCTAGCCAAGTTCACCCAAGGTGAACAAAATTTGTCCAATCTCCTTGGTTCTCAACGTGTTTCTAGAACCACACATGGACTTGGCTACACCAACCAAGCCTCCTCCTCCCATGCACCCACTGTTTTTGTAAGGGGGAGCTCTAGCTTTAAATTTTGTAACTATTGCAAAAAACCCGGGCATCTCATTTATGAATGTAATTGTAAAAACGCCCGGTACGGCCAACCCAAATCGATTTTCTATTCCGATGAATTTTATAGGAGAAGACCCGCCATGAAACAAATTTGGATTGAAAAATCCCTTTTGGAAAGTCTCTCCGGGCCTAAATTTGTTTCGGTTTCAAAAACCACTCCCCAGTGATTCTTTGTTTTTATTTAGGGGGAGTTAGGATTTTTTTTAAGCCTTGTTGTGTATTCAAAGTTTTCATTTCAAACTCAACACTTGGCTTTGAAATTCAAATTTTTTTTTAAATTTTCTTTTTTAAATATCCAACAGTTGGTGTCGAATTTTCAAAACTCTCAATTTCAAAAATTTCATTTGGTTTCAAATTTCGAATTTCAATCGGTTTTTGATTCAAAACTTTCAATTCAAACTGTTATTCAAATTTTTCAATTCAATTTTTCATTTCAAAATTTCCAACAATTAGTATCATTTTCAATTGTTTTAAAATCTCGTTTTTTCATCGAATCCCTCAATCAAGTTTTATGCCCCATTCTATTTTGATAATCACAAAGGGGGAGAAATTTTTTGATTGATTGGGGGAGAATCATTTTCATCATGCTTAGTATTTCCTTTCAATTTCAGCATTTTACATTAATTGTTTTGGTGATTGTGATCATCAAAATAGGGGGAGATTGTTGTACCTCTCGAACCCCTCAAGGTTTTATTTTCATGATCACAATCACCCTCATATTTATCTAATACTCTTTCAAGTGTTTTTGGATTGATAGGAATCAAATCAGGTGGCCAAGGAATTGGGCCAAGCAAGCTTAAGTGGCAAAGGAACACAAGTGGACTGAAAATCAGTCCACCGGCCAACCGGTGGCTTCACCACCGGTCGGCCGGTGGACCCTGGGAAGGATGCTGAGCCACTGCCATCTCACCGGCCAACCGGTGGCCAAGCACCGGCCAGCCGGTGGCACTCAGATTGAACAGGGTTTGCTACTGCCTCACCACCGGCCAGCCGGTGGCTCTGGCACCGGTCAGCCGGTGGTGCCTGGAAAAGAAGACTCAGCCACTGTCAAGGCACCGGCCAGCCGGTGGCCCTGCACCGGCCAGCCGGTGGCTCTGGCACCGGTCAGCCGGTGGTGCCTGGAAAAGAAGACTCAGCCACTGTCAAGGCACCGGCCAGCCGGTGGCCCTGCACCGGCCAGCCGGTAGCACTGGTCAAACTAGCCGTTGGCTTTGACCAGTCAACTCCAAAAGCCTCCCAACGGCTCCGAGGCCTTTTCCAACGGCTCCAAAGCCCTCCAACGGATACTTGAAGGTTCCTAGCCTATAAATAAAGGCCTAGGAAGCCCCGGAACAACATCCAAGCCACCGGACACATTTTTACATCTTTGGCGAAGCTCCGACGGATTGTTCCAAGGGAACCCAAAGTGCTCCAACAACTTCCACATCCAAGAGCACCTCCATAGAAGCTTGGAAGCGGCCCTCAAACATCATCAATCAATCAAAGGCGCCCAAGGCTTCTCCATTACGGGTTTTATTGTTTTATTTATTTTGAGCTTTAAAATTGGGTTTGTGCCTACAAACCCCAACCCTTTTCTCATCCCCTCTTTCTTTGGGTTCTCACACCACCACTAAGGTGTGAAGAGGTTTTCTCAAGCTTTTCCTTTAAAAGGCTTGTTTCACGGTGAGCTAGCCTTCACCCGTTAAAAAGGCTAGTGGGTTCTTGCTAAACCATTAAAAGCAAGTGGGTTCTTGCTAAACCACAAAAAGCAAGCTGTAATAGGTCCTAGTGCTACCTCAAAGCCTAGTGGGTTTCTTGCTAAAACCATTGAAAAGCAAGCGGTAGGAATCTCTCAACGGTTGAGTTGGGAGCGGAGACGTAGGCCGGGTTTTGGCCGAACTCCGTTATCAAGTTCTTGTGTGATTGCCTCTTTATTTCCGCTGCATTCTTTACTTTGATTTTAAATTGATAATCATTTTTCAAAAAGGCAATTCACCCCCCTCTTGCCATCTTTTCCCCGTGTTTCTTCCGACCCAACAAGATATTGTATATTTTTTATCTCATCACTTCGTATACCAACAAGTTTTGTTTGAAAGATAAAAGTCAAAGGGGATGTTGCATCCATTATCCATATAGAATGTAAATGGGATAAAATCACTATGGATTTTATCATTGGACTACCCAACAAATCTAAACGGTTTAATGATACATGGGTGGTAGTCGACCACCTTACAAATTCGTCACACTTCATCACTATCAAAGAAGACTTCTCACTATATCATTTTTCCAGGTTATACATTAAAGAAGTGCTAAGATTTTATGGAGTACCACATTCTATTGTATCAGATCGGGATTTAAGGTTTACCCCTAAGTTCTAGTGAATTATTCATCAATCATTTGACACGAAATTGAGTTTAAGCACTGTTATCATCCTAAAATAGATGGTTAGTATGAAAGAACAATTCATACCCTAGAGGATATGTTGAGATCTTGTTATCTAGATTTAAAATGTGTTTTGGGTTAATACCTTCCTCTAGATTAGTTTTTTACAATAATATATTTCACTAAATAATTTAGATGGAACCTTATTAATACTTATATGGGAAGAAATTTAGTTTTCCAACATGATGGGATGAGGTTGGAGAAAGAAAGCTATTAAGACCTGAGATCGCTGAAGAAATGGCAGATAACGTTAGAGCCATTCAATAGTATATTAAGGAAGATCAATGTCGGTAGAAACATTGTGCCGGTAACCAGCAGTGTGATCTAGAATTTGAAGTTGTCAAGAAGGTAATTATATGGATCTCTCCATGGAATAAGGTTATGAGTTTCAGAAAGAAAGGGATACTAAGCCCTAGTTATATCATCCCATTTGAGATTCTTGATCATATCGAGACAGTAGCCTATCCCTTGGAACTTCCGACAATTATATCTCAAGTCCATGTTGTGTTCCATGTATCTCTCTTGAGGAATTACAAACCTTACCCTTTAAATGTACTAAACTCAGAGGTTATACCACTACAGTAGGGTCTTTCTTACGATGAACAACCAATTGAAATTATGGATCATACAAAGAAATTTCTATGAAACAAGAACAATCACCTGGTCAAAGTTGTTTTGGGGGAAATCACCAGCTAGAGGAAGATATATGGGGACATGATGATATTATGAATCATAAGTATCCTCATTTGTTTTTATCAAATTATGAATTTCAAGGGATAAAATCATTTTAGGGGGAGAGTATAATGTTAAAACATATGTTTTTATAGAACTTTTTTTCCTAGAATAAATTAAATTTTCATTGATATCTTGAATTTCACTAATTCAAACATTACTTTCACACAACACCAACTTGGTTTTTTTAGACACAACACCAACATGGTGTATGTTACACGTAACATTGAGTCTTTGCGAAACATATATATATTTTTTAATTATTTAAATGAGATAATTATATCTTAGCTGTTAAATATAGTAATATGATTAGTAATAAATACTTTTAAAATATTGTTTATATTGGTTTTAAATAAATAAAACTTATTGATCATGAAATATAAATTTCTTGATAAAGTCCTTATACGTTTAAACAAACTAATTTCCCAAATGAGCTTCTTTTCATGTCTATCTGTGAGAAATAATAGAATTAATTTTAGACACATATATAAATTTAATTTTAAAAAATCTTCATTTTTGAATTTATAATGTCTAAATTTGGTTAGGGTGAATGTTTGGGATTTTTCTGAGAATCTTTATTTATGGATGAATAGTGAAAAATACCAAATTATAATTCAAAACTGCCTTTTAGTCTAATTTATTTATAAGTTTAAATTAAATTTTAAATTGGTTTAACATTTTAATTAGTTCATATTTTTATCAATAAATACAATTCAGGTTTTTATAATCAATTTCACTTTGAAATTGGGTACAAAAACTCAACAATGTTTTGGATATTTTCACTTTAAAAACTATCATTGTCGTCTCGTCTATGAGATTAATTTTAAATAAATTTCTGCCTATTTTTTGGTTGGGATTTGGAAAAATGAATTCCATATTTTGAATTATAAAAATGTAAAATTTATATTAATTTCAATTATGTTTTTTTGAAAAAATATAATTGAAAGCTATAAAAATTAATTACATAGATTAAGAGAAAAATTAGGTTAACAAAGTACCCAACCTTTAATTTAAGACCCAAAATGACAAAGATGGTTGTAAAAGAGCCATTGGATGGCCATATTTTGTCTTTATCCTCCCTTGGATCAAATGTTTTCTATTATTTGATCCACCTAAAATGGAAAAAACGTGGGTGGAATTCCTTTTCCCAAAATTTACAAGAGTCCCACTTCTCCTCTACTATAAAAAGACCTCCGCTCCTCCTTCTTCCTCATACATCTCAAGTCACTTTGGCTCAAAGAATATATGAAAAAATAGATACTAAACAATGCTACCATAAATCTATAAGCCTAACCTTTTTTAAAAATTAATCCAATGAAGGCCTTTGGTGCAAACCAAAAGAAGTTTCCCAAAGAAGAGTTAACATCTTTTCCCAAGCTCATTTATTTTATTCTATTTATCCACTACATATAATTTTTTTATTCCACTATTATATAATAACACTAGTATCATAAATATACTAAAATATTACTATAGTAAGTAGTTGACCTACACTTACAAACACTTCTATATAATGGTTAATGAACATACTGTTTACATGTACGATGAACTACTGCCTCATGAAACATTGATTGCTCATTTTTTATTTACCACCTATCGTGGTAGAAATTTTAATGGAAATTGTAGCACCCCAAACACTTCATGGTATGTTTCTCTTAAATAAATTATAGTTATAGACTATATTTCATGAATCAGGGAGCTTATATGGAACAAAATATGGTTACTTATAGAAGATCTCCATAACCTAGCCATTAAAATTAAATTTTCCAACTTTGCGATTTGAATTTTAAAAATCCGACATACACGGTTGTGTTCAAGATGATATGTAGATTCTGATAGAATTAACTTAATTTTAGTTGAATAGTATCCTACCATTATGAATAGTAACCTACCCTTATGAATAGTAACTTACCATTTTGAATTTTAATATGACTCTTATGAATGGTATCCATGCCCTTGAATGTATAAGTGAATTTAGGCACCTTAAGAATGAAGATGAATGTTTTAAGTGTTAATATTTTTCGATTAAATAATTATTTTAATTTAATATATAATTATTCATATTTAAAAAATTATTTTTGAGAAATGGACTTCATTTTGGGATTCTACATGTCGAAAAATGTTTAGGGTGATTTTTTGGGATTTTTCTGAAATACTTAAATTTTTGATGAATAGTAAAATGTGAAAATTTACGATAAATGATAAATACGGAATTTATTGAGTCATTGATGATGATATGATGATTTAAGCCCAATTGGTTCAAAGTAACATTCATATATTACCGTTCTTGGTCATGTAATACTCACTATTGGTTTTATTGAGAGGAAATAATAAATTAATGATTATAATATTAAGAAAACTCCTCCCCCCTCCACTATATAAACCACCCCTCACCCCCTCTTCCTCACACACCACTAAAGCTTCAAGACATTCCTAAATTATGCCAAATACTCTTCCCAAACCCTCTCCCCACGTCCATGACCTTCTGGTCTCACCAAAATGCAAAAAAAAAAAAGTCCTTAAAGAGATTCTCAAGGAGTACTCAAGAGGTGAACCTTCCTTCTCTTTTCTATCAATTTCTTTTACAAAGTTCCATTCTTTTGTTCTCTCTTCTCACATCCCCTCATCCAAATGCCATGATAATTACAGTACCTTAAATTTGCTGTATTTTCATTGTGCTAATGGAATATTTCATCATAATATCTCTTTGTCCACTCCTTTTATACAATAAATGCAAACACCGTCCGAGATGTGTAAATTTATCACACTCAAGGAAGAAGGGTTTTCAATTTGCATTACAATCTTGAATACTGGTCCTGAAACATTTTATATTGTTGGAAAAGTTCATTATATATGTATTATATCTTGATTAATGTTCTGTAATCTTTACATGTTCATAATATGGAATAATAATACAAAACAAGTTTTTTGTGCACAAAACCAACAATCCAAATCCAAGCATTTATTTTAACTTATCGAATGAGTCATCCTTATGGTATATAAATAGAATCATTATAAAATAATTTATATCTCTTTAATGTCACTAAGAATTTATATTAACAATTATGGATGTTTAACCATATTTTAAACAAACATCCATTCATGAATACAAATAAACAGATCATGTAAACCAAAGAAGAAAATGCTAGCAAAACAATAAAATTTAATCTCTTAAAACATAAAAAGGCCATTAATGAACCTAAGAAGGTCAAAAAATAGAAATTATATGTTTATGAGGTTCTGGAGTTATAAATTAATGAATTTAAATTTTATTATTTAGGTCATTAAGAACAATCAAGAACACCTTTGAGCATAAGGTACGGGATCCTCTCTCTCACTTTTGTTCAAGAATCTCACCTATGTTGGGCCCTTTTATTTTTAATTAATAATGATGGTGTATGTTTTATCACCTCACACATACTTTCCTTGTGACATATAAATAATTTAATACCCCTTTACCTCTCATTAAGCCCTCACAATAACACTTGTTACCATGCCAAAATGTTTGTAAGGTGTTTCTCATCTCACATTCATTTCTGTGAGATTTTCATTGTTCACCACTTATTTATTGTATGTGGTATATGTGTACTACCATTTGATATATAATAAAATGATTTTTTATGCATGTTATTAAATGATTAATTTTAGGGTTATTATGTTTTGGTTATATGATTCGACCAATTACATTGTGGTAAGAGACTTTGTCTCAACAACTATTTTGTTGTGACTAAATTGTATGGTGCACCTAATAATCCTTATGTGGTGTACCTACTACCCATTTGAGATCAATTTTCATTTTGAATTATATTTATATTAAATATCAATAATCTCATATCATGGATATGTTTGTTTTCTAAACTGTATACCATTTTACATATGGTGTTTATTTGGAATGTTATTTTAATTCTGGAAATATTAATGAATTTGAATACTCTACTCTATAAGGATATTGAAAAGGAATATTTCTCTTGTATTGAATCAATTTATAAATAATTATTTGGACATTCAGTGGTGGGTGGGGCCTACTATAGCCCCTCGATGCATCAGAAGGTCTCATGAGACAAATCAGTTGGCGACAAACCCTTCGATTTTGTTTCCAAAAATAAGATGGGTTTCTACCCAAAAAACTAAAACGTTTTTACAGTATTATGGTTTCACGTTCCAGATACATGACATAAAAATAATAATCATTTTTTTTATTCATTATCAGTTACTACTATCCATGAGGTTTTCACTATGACAAAATCTATGGATGCAATTTCATTCTCAGTTTATTAATGGTGTGAGTTTTTCATCTATTCACCATGCCATATTGATTTTGTAAGATTAATTATGATTCAATTATTATTTTATTCATTATTAAACTATTTTTACCCCTTACTGAGAATTTGATCTCACCCCTTTCATTTTTTTACTTTCAATAGGTGAAAAAGAGGAAATCATTTATTGAGTTCTTGTGGATGAAGTTTTTAGTTTTCGTTATGTATGGTATTTTGTAAAACTTCTCCAATGTAATTTGAGTATCATTTATGTATCTAGTTTCTTAAAGACTAATAAAATGATCATTCCTTTGGGATTTTCATTCCTTCTAATCATGCCAATATAACATGTAATGCACCAGCTCCAGCCTAGAGGGGTCGGGGAATTACAGTTGGTACCAAAGGAAGTTTAGTAGAAAACATGGAAACTAGAGTAGGAAATGTATAGTAGGGAACAAATCCCTAAGGTAGTATTTGAGGATAAACGTACAAGAACGTCTTGGTATTTTGGTAAGGAATAGATTATGGGGATCTTTTAATAAATACGTCCCTTTTTGGATACGAGAAGGTAGAGGCGGCTCTGGTCTATATGTATCTAGGGGTAAAACCCAAAAACACATCTTTGAGCTAGAATCGAATGAGAACTGGTGCACGACAATGGGCCTTGCTGCAATATTGGTTACGACACTCCCAGGGGATATTCTTAGGATAATTCACATTTTCTTTACAAACCATTATGAAGGAGTTTAATGTAAATTTTTCCTCAGAGAAACCATGTTTATAAGATTAGCTATGCATAGAATTTCAATCTATGTTGAGTGCTTTTCTATTTGAGATTTACAAACCAATCTATTGTATCCCATTATTTAGAAATAGAGTATAACAGAATAAGGGGAATCAATACTCATGGGCAAGGTAGGGATCTCCCAACTGAGAAAGTCAACACATTCAATGTTGGAGCAGATTAGATCTTGACCATATTGGGACAACTTACTTAGGTTGTAACGAATAACATTTACACAACTGTGTTGGATCATTTTATGCGGCAGAAGCCCCCATCTTTTAGAGGTACAACTAACCCTGTGGTTTCTAAGCAATGGATCAAGTCCCATGAAAAGATATTCATGACATTACATTGTAATGAAAATGAAAAGGTAGTACTGGCAATATATTGTCTCAAGGGCCACACTGATAAATGATGGTCCTTGATTTAGAATACTATAGAGGAAAAAGAAATAGAAGATATGGAATGGGGTAATTTTAAGTAAATATTCTTTGAAATATATTTCCCTTGTGAGAAATGAACTGAAATGAAGAGGAAATTCCTTAGCTTAAAACAAAGAGAAGAAGAAAGTGTTACAGAGTATGAGGCTACTTTCACAAGGCTAGCCATGTATGTCGTAGATTACGTATGTGACTCGGCAGACAAGATTGATAATTTCTTTGAAGGTCTTAAGTCATGTCTTCTAAGGGCATTGACATCTCAATCATTTTCATCAAATGATGAAATTGTATCATGTGCGATCAAAACAGAGAAGGAATTTTCTAGATCAAATCTTTTCAAAGGAAACCAAGATAAGAAGCGGTACTCTAGTAACAGAGGAAAAGGAAAAGCACCAAAGAAGAGCAAGGGAACAAACCTAATCTCATCATGTGAGAATTATGGAAATAATCATCTCAAGAAATGTTTGAAAGGAATGGGAGTCGACTATAACTATGGAGAAAAGGGCCATCAATATGATGAATTCAAGTGGAAGAAACAATTCAATGATATTCAATGATATAATTGCAGAGAGATGGGACACTATGAAAATGAGTGTCCTAAGTGCCAAGGAAACATGCCTTTGAAAAATGCAAGAGAACAAGGGAGAGCCTATGGGATTACAACTGTGGAGGTTGAAGTTCCTAATTACATGGTGGTACGTACTTTAGTTGTTTCCTCAAACTTATCCAACACTTTATTTGATTCTGGATCATCATATTCATTTACATAATCACAGTTTTACAAGAAAATTAGATATGTCCAATTTGGTTTAATAAAGGAGTTTTCTGTCAAAACTCCCAGGGGATGTATCATTGCAACAAAGGCATGTCGACTAGTCCCCCTCTAGACTCCAAATCATGCATTAGTCTCTAACCTTATCATCATACCAATAACTAAATTTGATATAATTCTTGGTATGGATTGGCTATCAAATTATGAGGCAAAGATTTATTATAAGAAGAAGGAAGTTACAATTTTTGAAACTGGTGTAGAATCCCTTGTCTTTAGGGTAGGAACTTCACCACCTGATTCTTATCTAGAACAAACCCCAGTAGCTCTACTGAATGCAATACTTGGAGAGGAAGATAAACCAATATCTATGGGTGTGGAAAGAAATATTCAAATTGAAGATGTAAACATAGTGCAAGAGTACATTGATGTATTTCCAGAGGATTTACCAGGACATCCTCTAGAGTGGGAAGTTGAGTTCTCTATTGATTTAATTCCTGATGCAAGACCTATATCAGAGACTCCCTATAGAATGGCCACTGTGGAATTATTAGAGCTTAAAAAACAACCAGAGGATTTGAGTGAAAAAGGATTTATTCGACCTAATGTTTCTCCATGGGGAGCCCCTTTCCAATTTTCAAGAAGAAAGATAGATCCATGAGTCTTTGCATTTATTATAGGGAAATCAATGCTATTACAATAAAGAATAAATATCCCCTACCCCTGATTGATGATTTATTTGATCTACTTCATGGAGCTCAATACTTTTCACATATTTACCTTTGATCCAGATATCATAAGTTGCGTGTGAGGAAGGAACATATTCCTAAGACAACATTTCAGACCAGGTATGGGCATTACGAGTTTACAGTGATGGCTTTGGGACTAACAAATGCACCCTCTGTATTCATGGATTTAATGAATAGAATTTTCAAGGAATATCTTGATAACTTTTTTCTGGTATTAAATGATGATATCCTCATATATTCAAAAAGCTATGAAGACTATGAGAATCACTTGTGGGTTATTCTGAGAACTCATAGAAGAAATAAATTACATGGGAAGTTTAGCAAGTGAAAATTCTGGCTTCAATCAGTTTCTTTTCTAGGACATATTCTCTCTAAGGATGGAATCCTAGTTGATCCTGCGAAGACAAAGGCAATCCAAGATTTACCAATGCCAACAAACATAACTGAGGTACATAGTTTTATTGGCTTAGCAGATTACTATCAGCGTTTCATTCAAAATTTTTCCCAACTGGCTAACCCGCTAACCAATCTCACATGTAAAGGAGTTAAGTTTGTGTGGACAAAAGAATGTATAGAATGCTTCGAAGATTGGAAAAGAATATTGGTCAATGCTCCAATTTTGACTCTTCCATCTAAAGTGATCGATTTTTAATATACAGTGATGCATCATAGAATGGACTAGGTTGCATCCTTATGCAAAAAGATAAAGTTATTTCATATGCATTAAGACAGTTGAAGAATCATGAGAAAAGTTATCCAAGTCAGGATCTTTAGTTAGCATCCATAATCGTTTCTCTGAAAATATGGAGGCATTATCTCTAGAGAGAGAGATGTGAGATTTATACAGACCAAAAGAGTTTGAATTACATTTTCACAAAAAAATAACTCAACATGAGGCAAAGGAGATGGCTCATGTTACTCATAGATTACGATTGCTCAATACACTACCACCCATGAAAGAATAATAAGGTGGAAGATGCATTAAGGAGGAATGATCGTGGACTTCTGACTCAAATAAGGATTTAAAGAGATCCTATATTCATGGATCTATTGAAGATGGATATGGGAATTGTTAAGGAAGGGGAAACATTGATCCTCTTTAAAATGATTGTTAAACCATCTTTATTAGAGAAGATAAAAATCTCTCAATATGATGATGAGAATCTACATAAGTAAATTAATGCTGTCAAGGATGTGAGACTGGATGAATTCATTTATGAAGAAGGAGTTATGAAATTTGGAGAGAGGTTATGTGATCCATCAGTACCCGAGCTAAAAAAGGAACAATTAGATGATTTTCATAGCTCAAATTTATCTATACACCCAGGTAGCACCACGATGTATTGAGATCTGAAGGAATATTTTTTGTGGGATAATATGAAGTGGAAAATTGCTTAATACGTGTCAAGATGTCTATTTTGACAAAAAGTGATGGTAGAGAGACAACATCCCAAAGGAGTGATGCAACCTCTACCTATTCCAATGTGGAAGTGGGATACCATTACGATGGATTTTTTCACTTGACTACTGGGGACACCTAGAAGGAATGATTCAATATGGGTAAATGTTGATCGTCTCACAAAATCAGTATATTTCCTTCTTATAAGAGAGGATTTTCCACTTGAGCGCTTGGAAAGACTTTATATTAATGAATTTTAAGACTTCATGGAGCACCTCTATCGATTGTGTCTGATCGAGATTCCCAGTTTACATCAAAATTCTGTAAATTTCTCTAGAAGGCTTTGAATACTGAGCTTCATATGAGTACTGCTTATCACCCCCAAACAGATGGACAGTCTGAAAGGACTATTCAAACTCTAGAAGACATACTGAGGTCATGCTCTCTTGACTTACAAGGTATGTGGGATCAATAATTTCCTTTGGGAGAATTTTCCTACCACAATAGTTTCCATTCTAGTATTCAAATGGCTCTATATGAAGCATTATACGGAAAGAGATGTCGAACTCCAACTTGTTGGGACGAAGTTGGTGAGAGGAAACTTATAAGCCCATAACTTGTTGAAGAGACCATGAAAAAAGGGAAGAAAATACAAGCCCATATTAAAGAATCCCAAGGTAGGCAGAAGAGTTATGATGACAATCAAAGAAAGGATTTGGAATTTCATTTGGGAGATCATGTCTTTCTGAAAGTATCTCCATGGAAGGGTGTCTTAAGGTTTGGTAAGAAAGGGAAACTGAGCCCCAGGTATATCAGACCATTTGAAATTCTGGAAAGAATCAGAGCAGTAACTCACCATTTATCAATGCCTCCAAATCTTTCCAAAGTCCATGATGTGTTACATGTGTTATTGTTAAAGAAATACATGCCATTCCAAACACTTATACTCACCTATGAAGAAATTGAACTGGAACCTGATATGTCGTACTGTGAAAAGCCTATTGGGATTCTTGACACAAGGGAACACGAGTTGAGAAATTAGACAACTCATCTATTAAAGGTTCTTTAGAGGAACCAGAATATGGAGGAAGCAACATGGGGACCAGAGGATTTCAGGAAAATAACAACCCACATATTTTTTGTGGGCTTCATACATAAAATTTCGAGGACAAAATTTCTGAATGAGGGAATAATGTATCACCCCAAAAACTTCATGGTATGTTTCTCTTAAATAAATTCTAGTAATAGCCTATATTTCACGAATCACTATGACTATATGGAACAAAACATGGTTACTTATAAGAGATATCCATAACCTATCCATTGAACATAAATTTTCACACTGTGATTTGAATTTTAAAAATCTGACCTACACAGTTGTGTTCAAGATGATATTTAGAGTCTAATAGAATTAACTTAATTTTTGGTTAATAGTAATCTACCCTTATGAATAGTAACCTACCCTTATGAATAGTAAATTAACCTTATGAATTGTAATATGACTCTTATGAATTATATCCATGCCCTTTATTGTATTAATGAATTTAGGCACCTTAAGAATGTAGATGAATGTTTTAAGTGTTTAAATTTTTCGATTAAATAATTATTTTAATTAAATATTTAATTAATAATATTTAGAAAATTATTATTGAAAAAAGGACTTCATTTTTGGATTCTAAACGTTGAAAAATGGTTAGGGTGAAGTTTTGGTATTTTTATGAAATACTTAATATTTTTGATGAGTAGTAAAATGCGAAAATTTATGATAAATGAAAAATAAAAAATTTATTGAGTCATTGATGATGATATGCTGATGTAAGCACAATTGGTTCGAATTCACATGCATATGTTACTATTATTGGTCATGTAATACTCACTATTGGTTGTCTTGAGAGGAAATATTAAATTAATGATTATAATATTAAGAAAACTCCTCTCCCCTTCACTATATAAACCACCCCTCATGCCCTCTTCCTCCCACACCACTAAAGCTTCAAGCCCTGCCTAAATTCTTTTTAGTACTCTTCCTAATCCCTATCCCCACTTCCAATATCTGATGGTTTCACCAAAAGTCCGAAAACTAAGGCATTAAGGAGATTCTCATGGAGGAGTACTCAATAGGTGAACCTTCCTTCTCTTTTCTTTCAATTTCTTTTGCAAAGTTCCATTCTTTTGTTCTCTCTTCTAACCTCCACTCATCCAAATGCCATGATAATTCTAGTACATTACATGTAATTTATTTCCATGGTTCTAATGTAATATCACAACATAATATCTCCTTTTCTTCTCCTTTTATACAATCAATGCAAACACCGTCCGAGATGTGTAAATTTATCACACTCAAGGATGGCGGGTTTTCATTTTGCATTACTATCTTAAATTCTGGTCATGAAACCTTTTCAATGGTTGAAATAGGTCATAATATATGTATTTTATCTTGATTAATGTTATGTAATCTTTACATGTTCTTAATATGAAATAATAATACAAAACAATTTTATTGTGCACAAATCCTCCAATCCAAATCCAAGCGTTTATTTTACCTCATCGAATGAGTCATACATAGGGTATATAACCAGAATCATTATAAGATCATTGATATATATTTAATTTCACTAATAATTTATATTAAAAATTCAATATGTTTAACCATATTTCAAACAAATATCCATTCATGAATAGAAGTAAACGGATCGTGAAAACCAAAGAAAACAATGCTACCAAAACAACAAAAATTTAATCTCTTAAACAATAAAAAAGGCCATTAAGGAACCTAATAATGTCATAAAATATCAATTATATGTTGATGAGGTTATGGAATTATTAATTAATGAAGAAAAATTTGATTATTCAGGTCGTTACAAACAATCAAGAACACCTTCGGGCAAAATGTAAGGGATCCTCTCTCTCACTTTTGTTCAAGAATTTCCCCTATACTGTGCCCTATTACTTTTAATTACTAATGATGGGGTATGTTTTCACACCCCCCATACTTCCCTTGTGACATATAAATACTGGAATACCATTTTACCTTTCATTAAGCCCTCGCAATAACACTCGTTACTGTGCCGAAATGTTTGTAAGGGGTTTCTCATCTCGCTTTCATTTCTGTGAGATTTTCATTGTTCGCCACTTATTTCCTGTATTTGGTATAGGTGTACTACCATTTGATATATAATAACATGATTTTATTTATATTAATGTTATTAAATGATTAATTTTAGGGTTATTATGTTTTGGTCATATGATTTGACCGATTACATTGTGGTAAGAGTATTTGTCTCAACTACTATTTTGTTGTGACTAACTGTGTATGGTGAAACTAATAATACTTATGTGATGTACCTACTGCCCATTTGATATCTCGTTTAATTTTAAATTATATTTATATTAAATATCCATAATCTCTTATTATTGATATGTTTTTTTGTCTAAACCGTATACCATTTTACATAAGGTGTTTATTTGGAAAGTTATTTTAATTATGGAAATATTAATAAATCCGTATACTCTACTCTATACGGATATTGAAGAGGCATATTTATCTTGTATTGAATAAATTTATAATGAGTGATTTGGACATGAAGTGTAGGGTGGGGCCCGCTATAGCCCCCTGATGCATCGGTTGGTCTCATGAGACAAATCAGTTGGTGGGAAACTCCTCGGGGTTGTCTCCAAAAATCAGACAGGTTTCTACCCATAGACTAATCCGTTTTTACAGTATTATGGTTTCCTTTTCAGGATACATTATGTCCAAATAATAATAATTTTCTTTATTCATTATCAGTTATTACTATCCATGAGGTTTTTCACTTTGACAAAATCTATGGATGCAGTTTCATTCTCAGTTTATTAATGGCGTGAGTTTTTTTTTCTATTCACCATGCTATATTGATTATTTCAGATTGATTATGATTCATATATTATTGTATTCATTCTTCCGATATTTTTAACCCTTACTGAGCATTATATCTCACCCCTTTCATTGTTTACTTTCAACAGGTGAAAAGAGGAGATCATTTATTATGTTTTTGTGGATGCAGTTTTTAGTCTTCATTATGAATTGTATTTTTTAAAACTTCTCCAATGTAATTTGAGTATCATTTATATATCAAGTTTCTTCAGGACTAATAAAATGATCGTTCCTTCGAAGTTTTAATTCCTTCTAACCAATCCAATATAACAAGTAGTGCACCAGATCCAATCTAGAGGGGTCGGGGCATTACAAAAATACTATTTATATATGATATATATGATATTTATAATGAATTTATGTTTATTTAATTTATTTAAAACACATATCTTTACACTTCCCATTTTGTGTAAACATGATAATTTTTTGAGGAAGTGTGGACTACCGCCCCCTAAAACTGATGTGATTCATTCACACACTTCATGGAATATATTAAGGTTGTGTTTAGTGAAAGTATATGATATATATTACATAATAATTATAATTTAATGATATTATATACATATATACATATATGTCAATTTCTTTCTTTCTTTTAGTATGACAATAAAACAGAAATGGCATTTATTCTTACATACAACCTACCATCTCCAGGAATGATGTATTCCATTTTTTTGTTACATATTCTATATGTTATTATAATACACATATAATTAATATAATTTATATTTATATCATGTTTTACATTATATAAATCATGATATAAGTATAAGGGCCAAATATATGACAGATCAAGACAAATGCGAAGAACCAAGAAGATCATACCTGAAGTGAAACCTTAACAAAGAATAGTTAAAAAGTGTGAAATATAATGTCCTTATAAAAACATATATGGCATTATATATAAGAATATTTTTATTTAAAATACATATAATAAACATAAATTTATTATACAGGAATCTTGTAAGAGTATGATGAGAGTCAAGACACAAGGTAAGAGAATTTCATCTTTTTTTTATTTATGTGAGATACATGTCCTATTCACCACTCACTTATTTTTGTGTAGTTTATAAAAATCCCATGAATTTATTATATTATGATTATTATTAAATTTATGGATATTTACATATCCATTCTATTATATTTCTTTTATAATTTTAATGTTTCAAAAGGTACCAAATCTATAAGACAGTTTTGTCTCAATTTTCATTATTTGAGACACATGTTTTGTTATGCACCCACATTTTTTTTGAGGTGTATATAAATCTATTAAACATGTTATATCATGAATATCCTTATTTTCATGAACATTTTAAGCTTCATGTAATTTAATTTTCTTACATAGATAGTATGATCCAAAGATACCAAGTGGTAAGATTTTATTGATGCAATCTCATCATTTATCAAGATTGTTTATGATTATGATTTAATTGATGAAATATTGTGACACATATATCTAGAAAACTCATGTGTTTTCTTATCCTATATATATTAATGTTATTCTCATGTATTAGTACCATTTTTCTACTTTTGGTCCTCAAAATAACTAATAATATGTTTTTTAAAAAAAAATCATACAATATTTCTCTATTCGGTTAGAAATATTTTTTATTTGAAAAACCATATTTTCAAAAAAAAATCCAAAATATTTTCAAATGATACTTGAATAACATTTTTAGGGAAAAATTATTTTAAAATTATTTTATTTTTTTCACAGATTATTGTATATGTTTTCAAATATATTTTCAATGAAAAAGGTTTTAAAAAGGTTTTAAGTTTTAAAAAGAAAATTTCAATGTAGAATTGATATTTTCTTCAAGAAATGTTATTAGAATATTGTTAAAAATTATTTCCCATATATTTTGACATCTTTTAGTGTTAATATTGACCTTATCGGGAAATTATTCAATTTATCCATTCATAATATTTATCTAAATGGTTTACATTTTTATGGGATGATGTTTATGAAACCCATTTCTCTTTCACTGGTTATATTCTTTTGAAACCTACTTCTTTTTATAGGTTATGATTTTGATGAAATTATTATGAAAACTATATGTTGTTTTCATAGGTTATGATACAATTACATGTTTATGATACCCATTTTATTTCACGGGTTATGATATAATTGTTTATGATTTTGTGGTACATGTATGGTTGATTTAATTATAACATGGGTGGCACCTATGTCTCTCTCTAATTCATTGGGTAAAGATTTATATCTTACTAGATATACTAAGATGGTATTGGGAGTGATCCCTGACTTCTAGGATGAACATGGGAGTGAACCATGACTGCCAAGATTGTATGATGAGTGAACTCATACTTCTAAGATAACCATGGGAGTAAACCATGAATACCAAGATGGTATGGGGAGTGAACCCATAATATAAATATGGCCTTAGAAGTAATTCCTTGAATACAATGAAAATTATTTTATTTACTTATGTGTCTTCCAAGATTCCATGTATTATTCATATGTTTTTATTTCATGGCTTATTTTATTTATTTCATTTTGATTCAGGTATTTTTAATTGTAAATATTTATTCCATGATTCAGGTATATGATCTTTGATATACATGATATGATCTTCTATTTTCATGATCATTTTATCTTACCCTAACTATCATGATTATGCTTATATAACTCCCAAGTTTACCCTTAATTAGAATCTAAGATAACCCCTTTTTGTGTATCCTTTCACAGGTTATGAAGATATGTATTACATTTGATGTGTTTAATAAGGGTTCTAGTAAAGACGAACCTTGCAGAAGGAAATGTTTCTCACTTATGTACCAGTGTTTATGTTTCTATGTCTCCAAAGGCACTAGACTAGTATGATATTTAGGAGTATATTTGTATAATGTTTCAATTATTCCAAAAAGGATATGAAATGTTTATGTATTAA
Source organism: Viscum album (assembly GCA_963277665.1). Taxonomy (NCBI): domain Eukaryota; kingdom Viridiplantae; phylum Streptophyta; class Magnoliopsida; order Santalales; family Viscaceae; genus Viscum; species Viscum album. The sequence continues at coordinate 432,787,592 of OY728141.1, read as the reverse complement.
AATTTAGGGTCTTTATAGTTAGTATGAGAGCAAGGGATTAGTTAACCCTTGGAAGCTAGAATGAAAAATCCTTAGTGAAAACCCTAAGGAAATGTCTAAGGATAAGTATAAGGATAAAAAAAGTATAGGAAAATGTCTATGAATTTTGGTAGAGGATAGAGTAAGTGGTTTTCTAGTAATACATCCCTATTTGGATACTAAAAGTGGATGTGGATCTAGAAGATACATAGCTAAGAGTAACAACTCTGAAAAGGTGTGTTGGGTCTGACTCAGCATAACCTGGTATATGACAATGGGCCTTGCTACACACCTAGTTTGACACTCCCGGGGGATATGCTTTAGGGATTAACAAAATATTCACATACCATCCAGAAGGATTCAAATAAAATTCTTTATAAATAACTTATGATAAACCAAAGGTGTCATAAATTGAGGAAGGTGTCATTATTTAGACATCTTATAAGTGAACTTTCATGATTATATGTTTCCTCACTATGATAATTGTTTCTTACTCTAGGATTTTGGTTTTGGCCAATGGATATAACCTAAAGGAACCACATTAATGGTGATTACAATGGATAATGTAATGATTTTACTCTTTGGAAACAAAATTCTATTGGATTAGTAATGAAATATATTGTTACTATGATCACCCAAATATCTCAACCTTTGAATCATGGTGGACTTATAAATGAGAAAAGGAAGGAAGAACATTCCATTGAGTCCTTCATAAGGCAATGTCCACCATATTTTAAGGGGTGTTTTGATCCACTGATTTTTGAACAATGGATCAATACTACTAAAAATATATTCTCCATTCTCTAGTGTCACACCCCAACCACAGACGCCTATGATTTTATTTTTTTCTCGGTCCCACATCTTTTGAATAGAGTTGGGTTCGTATCCGGGATTGAAATTATTGTAACTTTGACGTTTTACTTTGAGTTTTCAGAACCATAATCATTGTTTTTTTGTGTGTAAGTGTTTATCCATTTTTAGTGTTTGCGAGGGGTCTAGGAAGTTCTTTACTCCCTTCCGTTGCAACTCAGTTGTATTAGCGCACCTCAGAGGTATGTGAATTTTCATATTTCATTTTGGGAACACTTCGCTAATGCTTGAACTCTTTCTTTTAGTTTTAAAACACGTTTCACAGCTTTGTTATGACCTTAATTAGTTTTCTATAGAGTTCATGAATTTTTAGAATTTGTAAAAACTATGTTTTGAGTTCCTGGTCCATGTCTGCATGTGTCTGTGATGATCTGTTTTTTAATGTTCCAAATCTTGTTTTGACAATTTTTTAAAATATAATTCACATCCCTATGGTATCCTTGTATCTATTTTTTTTATGTTTTGACATTTATGGACTTGTTTAAAAAATGGTCCTTAACGTTATTATTTAATTATGTTTATATTTTTATACACTTACGGTGTTGATAAAATGTGATATGAGCTTTTAAAATAGACTGATGTGATTTTGGGGGTGCTTCCCCAAGTATTGTTTTATAAAAATGGTGAAAATGTGATTTTGGTTTTACTTGTGAACTTTATGATTTTCATAGGGTTGGTTCTTAAATTGTATCTTGATTGCTTTGTTTGGATTAAATTTTATATTAGAGATTTGTGGTGTTTTGAGTCCCATGGATTTATAGTAGGGAGTTGCGGTCAATTTAGAAGGCACACACACATATCCCCAGGTATGGATATGTATAGATACATGTATCTTCTGTGTGCATGTTCCCTCATGGAACGGGGATCACATGCATCATTTTGGAGATATATATATATATATATGGCAGTGTGTGCATGCGAGAAAGTTGTTGTTTGAGTTAGAAAGCATGGAATGACCATCGTTTGAGGTAGGTGCTTCCATCCTTTCTCTCTTTTCGAAGTTTTCCATGGGCACTTGCATGATTTCAGTTAATTTATAAATTTTATTCGCACCTTTATAAGTGTGATAGTTTATTCATTGCAATGTTTTTATTCCTTGGAAACATTGTTAGAACTAAATTCCTTTATCTTTAAATGGTACTGTTGGATGTCTTCAGTGGTGCTTTCTAATAGAATAATTTTATGGAACTTAGTGTTTTTATGGAAATGATCTCACGTCTCTTTGAACTTGTATTTTTCTCGAAACCTCGGTTTTATATGTAGTTATTTTTTTCTAAATGTTGTGGGTCTCTTTATGCGTCTCATTAAATTGGTTTGAAAATAAATCTATGTGTATATACCTGTTTGGATTTTGGTGTATATATTTTTTTGAGTGTGTGGTGTAAGGAATCGTCCTATTTGTTTCTAAAAAAATGAACATTGTATCACTAAATACTTTTATGGTGATTCTTTGAAACTTGGAACAAAAGGGCCCATTTGAGTTTTTAAATAAAAAAGTGGTGTTTTGAGTTGTTTTAGAAGAGCTTGGGCAATGTTTTCATAAAGGCATTGATTATGTGAAAATAGAGGCCCGATTTACAACTCCAAGTGTTTAATAAAGTGCTTTGGATTACTGAATGATGTGATGGCCTGGTTGACACTTTGTATGGTTGACATTTATGCATATATATAATTATGTGGGGCGATCTTATCTAGGTTAACCCTTTATGGGTGAACGCATAAGAAGCTTCCGTGTTTGGGGTAGGCTAGTGCGGTGAGATGAGTCACGCATGCGAGGGCCTTCCTACTTACAAAGTATTATTACCACCACCATGGGTTCCTGAGCATCTTTTAGGTGATCAATTGATGGTTGCTGACCAACCCCAATTAGACAGGTTGGTACTCCCTGGATTTGTTGTTAGGCCAGGTGGGATTTTCCACTAGATTTGTCAGTTACAGCGGTCAGTTAGTTATAGACATAGGAGATTCACCATACGCCGGTAGGTGGTTCTGAAATCGAGTGTGTCCATGGGTCTTCTAGGGATGTTTAGAATCACCCAAGGTTATTGGATTATTTACATTTCTTATTTACTTTCCATTTCACTAGTTTATTTCCAGTTCGTACTTATTACTTCTTTTACTCTAGCCCAACTTTTTTATTTTATGTTTTGTATTTCATTTATAAAGTGACAAAATATTTTGGAAATGGTGTATAGTGTGTGTTGGGTTTTTAAATTGAATTTTTTTTATAATTTTTTAAAATATGAAATCCCTACTTTTATATCTATATTTTGAACTTGTGTCAGTGGACTGTTTCAGAAAAGAGAACTATTGGAGTCAGTGGTTTATTTTTTTGGCATACCTTCTGAGCATCTTAGTGCTCATGCCTATTATATCTTTCCAGTTTTAGGTTTATTTTCTCATATGAGTTCCTGGTTCATCTACTCAATGTTGGAGCAGGCTTGGTTCTGAGTCAGGTGGTGACCTAGGAGGTCACAATGAGGATGTACAGTTTGTTTTCATTCCACTTATAAATTTATTTGGTTATCGTTAGTTTTTGTTTATCTATTTATCTTTTGTTCATGAGCAAAAGTTTTCCCAACGATTAACTGTTGATGCCCGAAACTAGTTGCCAGCCCCTGGGGATCGTGAATGCCCCTCGAGCCATGCTGCGGGCCAGCTCGGGTGACCGGTTTAGGGTTGACTCGGGTTGGTTTGTGACTAAATGGTATCAGAGGGAGGTTATTGTTATTTTGGGTATTTGGTAGAAGGAGATTAGAACTGTCAGGGCTCAGGAGGTAGGTTACAGGTCGGTGCCTGATCAGCACCGCTCCTGATGAGACCTGAGTTACCAGGGTTAATCTGGGTTTTTAGTCTTTTGCCTTGGGTTTTTTTGGATTGAGGGGTGAAAATAGAGGCCAATTGGTTCACGTTGTGACCTCACATGGGCTGGTGACCCTTGTGAAGTTCATGTTTCCAACTCAAGGTCCTCTTAGTGTTATTCATTACTTGAGGCATGGCTCACAACCATTTTGCCGAGTTAGGTATATGCACTAGTTCCACATTCTGATGGTTTATCATTGGTTGTGTTTTATTTGAAAGTTAGTCAATGTGAGTGTGTGTTGAAAATGAAAGTGATTTAAAAATGAAAAAAGGGGTTTCTTCCAAATTGTTTCTGGAATTATTAAAGTGGGCTTTTAAAGATAAAGTGTATAGGTTTGTAAAGACATGGTATGTGTTTGGATTTTTGTAATGAAAAAAAAGTGTTTTAATATTGGAACTCCTTATGGAGGAGAAAGATTGAAGGAATGCACATGTGATGGTTCATAAGGTTCCATAAGTGAGTTTTAAAATTTTAAAGAAATTATGGTTTTGGAAAAGTGATTTTTTTCTTGTGTTTGTATATGTTTGACTTAGGGTCCTGTTTCCCTTAGATTGTGTTGTTTAATAAAATGAGTTTTGGCTTGATGACAAGTTTAAACGGTGTTTTTCATGTTATGAGTATGCCGCCCAGGAAGCCTCTAAAAGTTGTTAATGAGTTATGCCCAGTTAGCAGTTCTTTTTGTGTGTTGCCTGGTTATCGAGGTAATCGAAGTCTGCTAGAGACAATTTTGTAGTTTGAAAAGATAGTGTGCCATCTGGTTGTTGGGAAATCCCAGGGTAGTTAAAGATCATACCTTCCCAGAGTTATTTGAGGTTTCTATTATGGACTAGTAAAGGTAGGATGTCTCATCGTCGTTAGAGTCTCGGGTGTAGTTGATGTGGGTCGGATCTTGTGAAGGTTCCCCATATTGCAAGGATGTTTGTCTATACCAAATCCCAGTTTGTTGGACCATTCTCTCGTATGTGACTAGTATGGCCGGTTCAGGCATTCTAAGCCGCCTTGCCAAATCCCTCTGAATACTTCCTACTGTGCGACTGTTATAGCCATCAGGGAGTGTTCGGAAAGAAGAATCATTCATGAGGAAGGAGTTAGGGACTGGAGGATAAAAATGCTTGACTGTGAGGTGATAGATGCTTCAGCCATTAAGGCCCTAGCCATAGGTCTCAGGGTGTAGCTCGCGCACAATTGGGAGTTACCGAGGGTGTGTGAAACCTCGGTCCGGATAATGTTTTTATCTTTGGTATGGAGATATACAAAATTTCCTTGTTCTATTGTTATCGATGTCATGATCTCATCCATGTTGTGGTGGCATGATGAGATCGTTCCCCTACAATCGAAGCGGTCTTATTTACTATCAGTGTGGTTTTTCAATTGTTCGGTGTCTTTGAATGGTGCAGGTCAATGAATAGACGAACCTGTTCTGATTTTGAGTTGGTCTTACATGTGTTCATTGGAGGGATGTTAGTTTCGTGAAATTGATGGAAGGTGTTGGGTTGATTTCTCATCCTCAAGTTGCTTGGTTATTCTGTAGAGATCTTTTCGTCAAAGTTTTAGGTGTGTTGTTTTGTCTATGCGGGGAAATGAATGAGTTCGGTTTGGGAGTTCCCACATTGGCCCCTCGGGGGGAGGATTGTTTGTGTTTCAAGGGATTTTGTATTAGTGAATTCTTGTGGTGGGGAGTACCCTCACATGTTCTCCACTCAATCTCAGGCAGTGGTTTTCCTTAAATTTTCTGGGTGTGACATTTGTTGGGAATTGTCACCCTGAGGATCTTGGTTCCCTATGTTTTTGTCTGGGCATAGACTCATGTTGTGTCAACTATTGGCATAGTGACTTTTTGGGGGTAGAAAGTGTCTGTGGTGGGAAAAATTGTCACACCCCGACTACAGATGCCTAGGATTTTATTTTTTTCTTGTTCCTGCCTATTTAAGACAAAGTTGGGTTCGAGTTCCATTTTAAAATTCTTGTATCTTTGAGGTTTTCAGTGGGTCTCGGGCCGGTGTGCGGTCACGGTACCGTTAGCGATGCCCATGCATTTGGACTGGGGGAATGTACGGTTTCCTGATACTTAAAAAAACAAAACTTCATAAATTTTTAAACCCCCTTGATAATATTATTTTTGCAGATAATAATAATAATAATATTATTTATATTAATATTATTCTTATTAATTTTTTAAGTATTTTTTTCATTAAATTTTCATTAATATCATTATTATTATTATTATTATTATGGTATTTATATAATAATAAAAATAATAATAATAATAATAATAATAATTATATATATAGTAAAATGAATAGAAAAAAAGAGTAAAAAAACCGTATCCTAACCGCCCTCTTCCCCCAATTACCTATTCCGCGCCGCGGGCTACCCCCTTCCCCCCATTCCATGCTTCTTGCTGCCATCCCCTCTCAGTGGCCTCCTCCTCCTATTCCCTGGTCCAATGAATTCATGCCCTCCATTTCCCCATATAGCTAGCATGACGCCACCCTCCTGATCGTGGCCAACCCCTGCTCCAGCTCACTTGCAGCGACCTGATGACCCAACACCACCCTCCCTATCCCGCGGCCCCCTTCTCCTTGCAGGTAGTTCCGATCCACTTCCTACAACTATTCGACCACTGTAGTCCTCCCTTTCCTAGTGGCCCAACCCCACTATGCTGCGCCCTCCCTTGTTGACTACCCCCATCTCAGCACACCCTTCGTTTTGCGCCAGCACCCCAGCCGGCCTCCCCTCCACCCTCTCCTATTTCTTATCTGGTATGTTTTTTGACGTTTATAGAGTTTTCATGAGAGTATTCCTTTGAGATGGAAAAACCCTAATCAAGGGGTTTTCTTTTGTGTGTGTTTCTCCATATTTTGGGTGTGTGAGGGGTCCGCGAAGTTCTTTTCTCCCTTCTGTTGAAGCATGGTTGTATTCTCCCACCTCCGAGGTTGGTGAATTTGATTATTTGATTTCTAGAACACCCCTCTAATGATTGCACTCTTTCTTTTAGTTTTAAAAACTATTTCAAAGCTTCATTATTCCCTTAACTAGTTTTCTATAGAGTTCTTGAATTTTTAGAATTGGTTAAAGTTATGTTTTGAGTTCTTAGTCCATGTCTGCAAGTGTCTGCGATGATCTGTTTGTTTAGGTGCCAAATCTTGTTTTGACAATTTTTTAAAATATAATTCGGATTCCTATGGTATCCTTGTATCAATTTTTTTGATGTTTTTACATTGATGGATTTGTTTAAAAATTGGTCTTTAATGTGAATCTTTAATGATGTTTATCTGTTTATACACTTGGGCTGTTGATAAAATGTGATATGAGCTTTTAAAATATATTGATGTTATTTTGAGGGTGTTTACCTTATTTTTGTTTTATAAAAATGGTAGAAAATGTGATTTGGTTTTTACTTGTGAACTTTATGATTTTTGTAGGTATGGTTTTTAAATTTTATATTGATTGCTTTGTTTGAAATATATTTTATTTTAGTGATTTGTGGTGTTTTGAGTCTCGAGGATTTATCGTAGGGAGTTGTGGTTGATTTCGAAGGCATGCATGCATATCCCCAGGTATGGATATGTATAGATATATGTATCTTCTAGGTGCATGTTCCCTCATGGTGCGAGGAACACATGCATCCGTTTTGTGGTGTTTTGAGTCCCGAGGATTTATCAGAGGGAGTTGTGGTCGATTTCGAAGGCACGCACGCCTATCCCCAGGTATGGATATGTATAGATATATGTATCTTCTGTGTGTGTGTTCCCTCATGGAATGGAGAACACATGCATTAGTTTAAGGATATATATATATATATATGGGAGTGTGGGCATGCAAGAGAGATACTGTTTGGGTTATAAAGCAAGGTGTGACCATCATTTGAGGTAGGTGTTTCCATACTTTCTATCTTTTCAAAGTTTTATATAATAAATTTCATGATTTCATTTAATTTATAAATGTTATTCTATCCTTTATAAGAATGATAGTTTATTTATTGTAGTTTTTTATACCTATAATACTTGGTTAGAACTAAATGCCTTTATCTTCCAATGTTACTATTGTATGTCTTGAGTGGATCTTTCTTATAGAAATATTTTATGGAACTTAGTGGTTTTGTGGAAATGATATCACATCTCTTTGAATTGCTATTTTTCTTGAAACTTCAGTTTTATAAGTGGTTATTTTTTTTAAATGTTGCGGGTCTATTTTTGCATCTCTTAAAATTGGTTTGAAAAGAATCCATGTGTATATGTGTGTTTGGCTTTTGATGTATATATTTTGTTGAGTGTGTGGTGTAAGGAATCGTCTTGTTTGTTTCAAAAAAATTGAACATATTATCACTAAATACTTTTATGGAGATGCATTGAAACTTGGAACCTAAGGGACCATTTGACTTTTGAAATACAAATGTGGTGTTTAAGGTTGTTTTCGAAGATCTTGTGCAATGTTTTCATAAAGTCATTGATTATGTGAAACTAGAGGCCTGATTTACAACTCCAAGTGTTTAATAAAGTGGTTTTGATAACTAAATGATGTGACAGACTGATTGGAAATTTATATGGTTGACATGTATGCATATATATAAGTATGTGGGACACTCCTATCTAGGGTGTAACTCCCCGACCCTAATTACCTAGAGTCGGTGCATTATTACATAACATTGGCATGATCACGAGAAAGATCAAGTCTCGAAAGACCGATTAGTTTAGTAGCCTTGGAATAACTAGATACATCCATAAATTTTTACATTACATCATAAAAAAAACATCTTGTCTTCATATCCCCTCATACTATCCCTGCAGGTCATTCATAAATTACTTCTTCATAATCCTGGGAAAAAAAATAAAACATTGAAAGGGGTGAGCTCAGATGCTCAGTAAGGATAACATTATAGCAGAAGCTTTCATAAATAAGCATAAACACTTAAGGCAATTTATAACTAAAACAAAAGCCTTTTTAAACTTGAACTTCAGCATAAAATGGAAAAGGTAAAATGAAATAATGCCATTTACTTACTCACATGGATATTCTACTAGTCGAATGATCACATGGAATATCAATATCCACTTTCATAATGATGGAATGCATAATGCCAGACTATCATAACCACATATCCAAGGCCTCGTGCCAAGACTACAAATAAGATTTTGCCAAGGCCTTGTGCCAAGACACTAGTTTGTCTCATGAGACCTACCGATGCATCGAGGAGCTATAGCGGGCTCCACCCGTCACTTATTAAGTCCAATGCATTCCTCATATGAACATGTTTAAACATAACATAAACATTCGTATTAAAACTAGCATACGAAATGTCAATACTTTTACCACAAACCATGAATGGTATAAAAACAGCACATCCACAGTCAAACATAACTCATTCGATACAATATGGAAGATTGTATTGTATCACATTAACCTCAATCAAGAATAATGAAGGATGTTGACATAGATGAAAATAATCATCAAAACTATTTGAGAGAAATATCCCCCTTTTCTTGAAAACATTTAAAAGTCACACTATTTGTCAAGAAGCCATTTAAAAGTCGATTTTTGAATAAAAGTGTCCCATACCACTTTGAAACTTTTTAAAAGGAGTTTTTATTTCTAAACTTTAATGTCCATATAAATAAATCCTTAAAACCATTTTTAAAACATGGACATTAATGAGAAAGGTTTAGATGAATAAGTCTTTAAAACATTTAAAAATGGTATTTTAGTTAGAGATTCTAACCAAAAGAGACACTTGAATACAAATAATTGAGGTAATAAAAACTTTGTAATATCATGAGAATAAAGGGAATCATGATATACTATGTCAAAGTACATTATATACACCACATAAAAGTGATTTGGTGTATATCATCAAAGAAGTCTCAATGGAATGTAAATTGAGATGAAATCTCTCATAAAGGTTGTATCCTTAGGTTAAGGATAAATCAATGACATAAGTATGTGTGACAAATATAAATACACTAAATATGATTGGATATTCAGTGCAAAACAATCAAAGGACATTCACACATATTCTTGTAAAAACAATACCAACGAATTGGATGTTTAACTCAACAAATGGAGAATGAGTTAAAATTACTCCTATCAAATTCATATCAATGACTTGAGAATTATCAATGGAGTGATTATGTGTATCAAACTTATATCCACAGGAAGGGGAGTGGAAATTATGACATAATCAAATGAATAGTGATTCCACACATAATCTTGGGGTAATATAATCAATGAAATATGCGTAAATCCAAATGAGTGGAAATTGAAATTTCAAATTCCCTTATCGATTAGGTAACTTATGAAACATAAACCCATGAAAGAAGTATCATACCCTGATGATGTAAATACCCATAAATTAAATTATATTACACAATGAATGAAATCATGGGCAGTACACATACCCCACATACAATAATTAAGTGGTGAATAATGGAAATCTCACGAAATTAAAAGTGAGATAAGAAACCCCTTACCACGTTAATCAACAGAGTCGTATGACCAAAAGTTAATAACCACCAAATGATTTACATAATAACATGAATATAAGAGAATCATGATAATATATATCAAATGGCCGTACACAATACACCACTTTCAATAATTTAGTGGCGAACAATGGAAATCTCACGGAATTGAAAGTGAGATAAGAGAATCCCTTACCTTGAACTTTCCCTTAGTCGATGTTATGTTAACCTCCTGTATAATAATTAAAACATTTATTAAATTATACAATAATCATATACATCAATATGATATCATATATGATCTTTTAACATTGCTTTATTAATAATATCTTAGTATTATCGTCGTTTCGGGTGATAATCGATTCGTTCTTCTTAAATGTTTGGTTATGTAAGACATGTTTGTAATGGATATATTATATATTATTCATAATCAGAATGATATTAACATTATTTTTATCCCTAAAATGAGAATAAGACTTGAATGGATACGATGGAGGATGGATCTCATCGTGTTCGTGGAGACGGTAGTCCGTACGTACGCACGAACGCTACTTCCATTTAATTTTTCATTTTAAAAGAATTGAATACAAATGATACATAGGTATATTATTATTCCAGTATAATATAATATTTTATATATGTTACTTATGTTCATTAACACCATTCTTTATACATTCCATGTGTGGTATGAACGAGTCATATCATTTTAAGGGGGCGGTAGTCCGCACTTCCTCAAATGAAATTATCGTACGTATATACAACATGAAACGAATAATGGTATGAAATAAAATGGAATTACAGAAGGTTATTTATAAAATATTTATCATTAATATCACACTTAATTACAGTGCCATCATAATGGCCACCATGAGAGGCGGTAAGATGTATTTGAACAATCATCGTTTCGTGAGGCATTAGTTTGCCATTCACAGAAACATTATGTTCATCATCCATTAGATGGAGGTGTGTGTATGTGTAGTTCGAATCCTTCTTATAAAAACATCCTAGTATATTGAGGATACTTTTTTTGTTACAAAAGAAAGGAAATAAAAAGAGTTTGGGGGTTGGAGAAGCAAAATAAATGAAAATAATTTAAGAGAAATCGTTACCTTTAATTTAGGTAACTCACTTTGGTTGGAACCAAAGGACTTCTTGAAATGCTTTCTGCCTAAGGGGAAGCTTCAAGGAGGAGGAGAGGGATGTGGGGAGATTATTTGGGCAGGGTTTGGACGAGCCAAATGGCTTGAGAGGTGTGAGGAATGAGTAGAAGTGGTCTTCTTTTATAAGGGAGAGGAGGGGATCTTTAGGAAAGAGTGAAAGTATTACTTTATAATATAATTATATTCGGTTTATAATAGTCCAAAAATCATTGAGGTCAAAGATAAGATGACTCATATTCTAAATAACATCAACCAATAAGAATTGGACAGGTTTTAGATAATATTTTAATCATTATAATCTTATTTATTTAAATGATTTATTAATGAGGTAAACATTGCATCATTATTGTGTCATTAAAATTTAAATTATTTGATGTCTAAAAATTATAAATAAAATATCATTATGTAGGAAATATTTTTATATTTCTAATGAATTTTTATAATCAAAAATCCAACATTTATAACCCTATGTAAAAATTGTTCTTCTAAAAGATGTAAGCTTATGCCATTTTTATTTTTATTTTAACTTTATTAATATAATGGGTCCCTACCACATACAAGTGGCTCCAAGGGGTCCCCAAATCAACCCAAGGATGCCCATGGTCGGGTATGTGTCCACCAATAAGGTTAGGACACGTTTTAGGGTAATTTTGTATTATTATAATATTATTTTTTAACCCTTATTTACCGGATTTACCCTTAACCATGGTAAATAAAATATTTACCACACTAATTATTCAAAATGTCTAAAAATAAAAGTTACCTATTTACACAATTTGAACATCCTGATTCCAAATATGGAATCCATTTTTCTAAATTCAAAACACAGAAGTGGCAGAAATTAATTTAAAATTAATTCCTGCTGTCAAAACAAAAAGCGTGTTTTTAAGAGGTAATAACTATCAAAAGATTGACACTTGTTTATGTTCGGTTTAATTGTAAAATTATGTCCAATGACCAACATTATATTAAATGGTAAAAATATATTCTAAATATACTTTAAAACCACTAAAATTCACAATTTATCACTATTAATTATTTTGATTAAAAAAGTTGTTTTTAATTAAAATTTAGTAATTTTCACTATTCATCAAAATATGAAAGTTATCCGAAAAGTACCAAAATTTCACCTTAGGCTAAATTCGATATTCCGAATCCAAAAATGAAGTCCATTTTAAAATATAAAATATATATAATTTCAAAATTTAGGTATTACTATTCATAACGGCTAGTTTGATTGGTTGTGGCGTGTGTTAAAACTCAAGGTTGCGTACAACACACGCTACTATTTTATTCAAAGGAAAGCGTACCGTGGAAGCTTGGGATGTTTCATTTTAATTTTTTTTATGTCCCAATTTATTCAAATAGTTTAAAATATTTTATTTAAAAAGGTTTCACTATTAAAGGTTGATAAAAATGAAATACTGAAAATGAATCTGTTCTTGCATTATGACTAAGAAACTCATAATAGGGATTCTAAAATTATAAGGATTATATAAAGTTCAAAATGTAGTTAATACTATTCATGACCTCTTTTAATGGCATTTTTTGTACGTCATGGTGTGATTGAACTCGGTGTTGCGTGTAGTGCAAGTTATTGAATTATTTTTAAGAAATGACACACTATGAAATCCTGGGGTGTTACATTCTCCCCTCCTTCAATAAATTGCGTCCTCGCAATTTGAAATTGTTCGTCGAAAATAAAAGGTTTAAAGTAGAAAATATATTTGTGGGAAAACCCACATCGGAAATTGGGTTACTAATATTTAGTCTTAATATAAGGAAAAGAGAAATGAAAGGGTCACCACCAAATTATGATCTCGATTAGGAGAACATTGGTGGCAATTAGAGACATATAATTGGAGGAAAAACGTAAATATTTATAGGTAGTGATTGAGGTCATCAATCACAAAAAAGTATAAAATTGAGGTCCTTAAACTCATCAATCTATGATGATTTGAAATACCATCGGTCCAAGAAAACATAGGGTATTGGGATAACACATTTCTGACGTTTCAAAATATCTTAGTTGAAATCCCACATCGAAAAATGAATTAATGAGGCCTCTATTTAAAATAAAGAGTGGAAAGTATGAAGATTACCGAAAATAACACATACTAGGGTTCCATGTAGGAAAATATGGATATGGAAGAGAAATCTAACCATCAATTATCTGATGGAGAGTGGTAGAGAACATGGCTATGAAAAGGCCAACAATCCCAAAGCCATAAATTAGTGATGATTTAATATACCATCTAGGACAAATTTTTTTTTAAAGTTACATTACATAAGGAAGAGGAATTCATTTATGATATTGACTAAGAACATTATGAGATATACTTAAATTTTACGTAGATTTTCATTCTTTAATAAATTTCCACCACTAACTCAATTTTTTTTTAAACGATGAGTATTCAAGAAGACTTGGTCACACTGGAAGAACTAGAATAAACTTCTATAGAATCACATGATCCATGTAGGATAAACCATATATTTACATTGTCTTTGAAGATTAATCAAAACCAAAATGGTTAGTGAATGATCTAATGATCCCCCAAAAGGATATTCATCGAGATAAATATGCACTAATCTTAATTTCTAAAATTAAACCAACAATACCCCAAAGTTAAATAGATACCATTCAATAACGAATTGTCCTTAAAATCCTTTAATATAATCCAAAATAATATTGAAACCCAAAACATAGAAGAATTTGATTATGTAGTCTCCCATGTTACATTGTATCTCTAAATGACATCAAATACTCTTAAAGTCACATACTTAAAAGTAATTAACATCATCACATATTCTCTGTTATAGGTTAATCATTTCCATAAATAACCCAAATCACTATAAATCAACAATAAAAACATAGATAAAAATCCACCATTACTCTACAAATGAAACCTCATTGTATTCCATTTTCCTTGGGCATATAGTGTTCCTAACAAAACGAACATCTTCTAAAATAACATTTACCACTTAATCACCAAATCATTTTCCTATACCAAGGGTATTCATTTGATAAGACATAAGAACCCAAATCATCTTATTATTGATCAATAAAATCATTTAACAAAAAAAAAATAGTCACACTAACCAGGGACTTCACGTAGTCCAGTGGTAGGCGATAAATCCTAATCGCACTTTGGTTGTGGGTTCAATTCCCACAGCTGTGTCCGACGCGACGGGTTGTCACACGGTCTACGTGTCGTCCTTTTTCAAAAACTTTATTTTATAATATTACCAAAATGAGATAAATTCCTCAAAATAACATAATTTAACCACAAATGTTATATCATACTTTGCATTTTCATCCCAAATTATAATAACTTATCATTTTCTCAAACCCCAATGATCATATAAAACCAAATGGTTATTTATACCTATATCCACAAGAGAAGAGACAATTCTTCCTCAAATATCATTCTCACATGGCAAACTGCGGGGTTACAAGTACAAGAGAAAATTATTCCAAAGTAAACCCATCAACAAGGAGTGCTAATACTTTTTAAATTTTTCTCCAACCATTTATTTCTACATAGCTTCTTCTTTGACCAAGAAAATATCCTATAGAATAGGACATTCACTCGGGTAATGGCCAGGTCCCCTACATTTACGGCAAATGACTGTAAATGGACTCTTAGGACCATTTTTATCTTCTTCCATAGTACTCTTCATTTTTCTTCGGCAATTCTTCACTTTATGTCCTTCCTTCCCGCACGTAAAACATTTCGTTGTCCCATTGAGACACTTTCCTGGGTGTCTCTTTCCACATTTCCTGCATGATGAAAATTGAGGTTTCTTTTCTCCATGGTCTCCATTGCTGGAGATCTTATCATTTATCACCTTTCTCTTCCTTGTTGAGTCTGGGAGTTGGTTAATATATATGTTGTTGATCATATTTTTGGAAAACTGATTTGGCATAAAGACGATATCTTTTACGCCTATCAACATTCCATTATGTTGCTCATTGCCACCACCGTTCCCACCTTGTACATCATTCTCAAAGTCACTATGAATTCCTTGGAATCCAGCCATTGACTAAAACAAGAAATCATTGTGTGAGTAATAGTAGTCGTAAAATCATTTAGAGAATAAAATGTCACCATATTCTCAATTTGAATCATATTAGGATTAACCAAGGTCATTTACTCTCATCTTATGTATATATTACTTAAATCGGCTTGTAAAGAAAATGTAAATTATCCTAAGAATATCCCCCGGGAGTGTCGTAACCAAGAGTGCAGCAAGGCCCGTTGTCATGCACCAGTTACCGTTCGAGTCTAGCTCAAAGCGGTGTTTTCGGGTTTTACCCCTAGGTACATCTGTGCCAGAGCCGCCTCTACCTGCTCGTATCCAGACAGGGATGTATTGCTCGGAAAACTCACAAAATCTCTACAATAACAAAATTCTAGGAAGTTCTTTTATACTAATCCTCAAAGTTCATCTTAGGTCTACGTGCTCTAATCAGAGTTTATCTAAATCTAGCTACCAAGGATTGTACTAAACTTCCTCTGATACCAACTGTAACGCCCCGACCCTAATTACCTAGAGTCGGTGCATTATTACATAACATTGGCATGATCACGAGAAAGATCAAGTCTCGAAAGACCGATTAGTTTAGTAGCCTTGGAATAACTAGATACATCCATAAATTTTTACATTACATCATAAAAAAACATCTTGTCTTCATATCCCCTCATACTATCCCTGCAGGTCATTCATAAATTACTTCTTCATAATCATGGGAAAAAAAATAAAACATTGAAAGGGGTGAGCTCAGATGCTCAGTAAGGATAACATTATAGCAGAAGCTTTCATAAATAAGCATAAACACTTAAGGCAATTTATAACTAAAACAAAAGCCTTTTTAAAGTTGAACTTCAGCATAAAATTGCAAAGGTAAAATGAAATAATTCCATTTACTTACTCACATGGATATTCTACTAGTCGAATGATCACATGAAATATCAATATCCACTTTCATAATGATGGAATGCATAATACCAGACTATCATAACCACATAGCCAAGGCCTCGTGCCAAGACTACAAATAAGATTTTGCCAAGGCCTTGTTCCAAGACACTAGTTTGTCTCATGAGACCTACCGATGCATCGAGGAGCTATAGCGGGCTCCACCCGTCACTTATTAAGTCCAATTCATTCCTCATATGAACATGTTTAAACATAACATAAACATTCGTATTAAAACTAGCATACGAAATGTCAATACTTTTACCACAAACCATGAATGGTATAAAAACAGCACATCCATAGTCAAACATAACTCATTCGATACAATATGGAAGATTGTATTGTATCACATTAACCTCAATCAAGAATAATGAAGGATGTTGACATAGATGAAAATAATCATCAAAACTATTTGAGAGAAATATCCCCCTTTTCTTGAAAACATTTAAAAGTCACACTATTTGTCAAGAAGCCATTTAAGAGTAGATTTTTGAATCAAAGTGTCCCATACCACTTTGAAACTTTTTAAAAGGAGTTTTGATTTCTAAAATTTAATTTCCATATAAATAAATCCTTAAAACCATTTTTAAAACATGGACATTAATGAGAAAGGTTTAGATGAATAAGTCTTTAAAACATTTAAAAATGGTATTTTAGTTAGAGATTCTAACCAAAAGAGACACTTGAATACAAATAATTGAGGTAATAAAAACTTTGTAATATCATGAGAATAAAGGGAATCATGATATACTATGTCAAAGTACATTATATACACCACATAAAAGTGATTTGGTGTATATCATCAAAGAAGTCTCAATGGAATGTAAATTGAGATGAAATCTCTCATAAAGGTTGTATCCTTAGGTTAAGGATAAATCAATGACATAATTATGTGTGAAAAATATAAATACACTAAATATGATTGGATATTAAGTGAAAAACAATCAAAGGACATTCACACATATTCTTGTAAAAACAATACCAACGAATTGGATGTTTAACTCAACAAATGGAGAATGAGTTAAAATTACTCTTATCAAATTCATATCAATGAATTGAGAATTATCAATGGAGTGATTATGTGTATCAAACTTATATCCACAGGAAGGGGAGTGGAAATTATGACATAATCAAATGAATAGTGATTCCACACATAATCTTGGGGTAATATAATCAATGAAATATGCGTAAAGCCAAATGAGTGGAAATTGAAATTTCAAATTCCCTTATCGATTAGGTAACTTACGAAACATACACCCATGAAATAAGTATCATACACTGATGATGTAAATACCCATAAATTAAAGTATATTACACAATGAATGCAATCATGGGCAGTACACATACCCCACATGAAATAATTAAGTGGTGAATAATGGAAATCTCACGAAATTAAAAGTGAGATAAGAAACCCCTTACCACGTTAATCAACTGAGTCGTATGGACAAAAGTTAATAACCACCAAATGATTTACATAATAACATGAATATAAGAGAATCATGATAATATATATCAAATGTCCGTACACAATACACCACTTTCAATAATTTAGTGGCGATCAATGGAAATCTCACGGAATTGAAAGTGAGATAAGAGAATCCCTTACCTTGAACTTTCCCTTAGTCGATGTTATGTTAACCTCCTGTATAATAATTAAAACATTTATTAAATTATACAATAATCATATACATCAATATGATATCATATATGATCTTTTAACATTGCTTTATTAATAATATCTTAGTATTATCGTCGTTTCGGGTGATAATCGATTCGTTCTTCTTAAATGTTTGGTTATGTAAGAAATGTTTGTAATGGATATATTATATCTTATTCATAATCAGAATGATATTAACATTATTTTTATCCCTAAAATGAGAATAAGACTTGAATGGATACGATGGAGGATGGATCTCATCGTGTTCATGGAGACGGTAGTCCGTACGCACGCACGAACGCTACATCCATTTAATTTTTCATTTTAAAAGAATTGAATCCAAATGATACATAGGTATATTATTATTCCAGTATAATATAATATTTTATATATGTTACTTATGTTCATTAACATCATTCTTTATACGTTCCATGTGTGGTATGAACGAGTCATATCATTTTAAGGGGGCGGTAGTCCGCACTTCCTCCAATGAAATTATCGTACGTATATACAACATGAAACGAATAATGGTATGAAATAAAATGGAATTACAGAAGGTTATATATAAAATATGTATCATTAATATCACACTTAATTACAGTGCCATCATAATGGCCACCATGAGTGGCGGTAAGATGTATTTGAACAATCATCGTTTCGTGAGGCGTTAGTTTTCCATTCACAGAAACATTATGTTTATCATCCATTAGATGGAGGTGTGTGTATGTGTAGTTAGAATACTTCTTATAAAAACATCCTAGTATATTGAGGATACTTTTTTTGTTACAAAAGAAAGGAAATAAAAAGAGTTTGGGGGTTGGAGAAGCAAAATAAATGAAAATAATTTAAGAGAAATCGTTACCTTTAATTTAGGTAACTCACTTTGGTTGGAAGCAAAGGACTTCTTGAAATGCTTTCTGCCTAAGGGGAAGCTTCAAGGAGGAGGAGAGGGATGTGGGGAGCTTATTTGGGCAGGGTTTGGACGAGCCAAGTGGCTTGAGAGGTGTGAGGAATGAGTAGAAGTGGTCTTCTTTTATAAGGGAGAGGAGGGGCTCTTTAGGAAAGAGTGAAAGTATTAATTTATAATATAATTATATTCGGTTTATAATGGTCCATAAATCATTTAGGTCGAAGATAAGATGACTCATATTCTAAATAACATCAACCAATAATAATTGGGCAGGTTTTAGATAATATTTTAATCATTATAATCTTATTTATTTAAATGATTTATTAATGAGGTAAACATTGCATCATTATTGTGTCATTAATAATTTAAATTATTTGATGTCTAAAAATTATAAATAAAATATAATTATGTAGGAAATCTTTTTATATTTCTAATGAATATTTATAATCGAAAATCCAACATGTATAACCCTATGTAAAAATTGTTCTTCTAAAAGATGTAAGCTTATGCCATTTTTATTTTTATTTTAACTTTATTAATATAATGTGTCCCTACCACATACAAGTGGCTCCAAGGGGTCCCCAAATCGACCCAAGGACGCCCATGGTCGGGTATGTGTCCACCAATAAGGTTAGGACACGTTTTAGGGTAATTTTGTATTATTATAATATTATTTTTTAACCCTTATTTACCGGATTTACCCTTAACCATGGTAAATAAAATATTTACCACAGTAATTATTCAAAATGTCTAAAAATAAAAGTTACCTATTTACACAATTTGGACATCCTGATTCCAAATATGGAATCCATTTTTCTAAATTCAAAACACAGAAGTGGCAGAAATTAATTTAAAATTAATTCCCGCTGTCAAAACAAAAAGCGTGTTTTTAAGAGGTAATAACTATCAAAAGATTGACACTTGTTTATGTTCGGTTTAATTGTAAAATTATGTCCAATGACCAAAATTATATTAAATGGTAAAAATATATTCTAAATATACTTTAAAACCACTCAAATTCACAATTTATCACCATTAATTATTTTGAATAAAAAAGTTGTTTTTAATTAAAATTTAGTAATTTTCACTATTCATCAAAATATGAAAGTTATCCGAAAAGTACCAAAATTTCACCTTAGGCTAAATTCGATATTCCGAATCCAAAAATGAAGTCCATTTTAAAATAAAAAATATATATAATTTCAAAATTTAGGTATTACTATTCATAACGGCTAGTTTGATTGGTTGTGGCGTGTGTTAAAACTCAAGGTTGCGTACAACACACGCTACTATTTTATTCAAAGAAAAGCGTACCGTGGAAGCTTGGGATGTTTCATTTTAAATTTTTTTATGTCCCAATTTATTCAGATAGTTTAAAATATTTTATTTAAAAAGGTTTCACTATTAAAAGTTGATAAAAGTGCAATACTGAAAATGAATCTGTTCTTGCATTATGACTAAGAAACTCATAATAGGGATTCAAAAATTATAAGGATTATATAATGTTCAAAATGTAGTTAATACTATTCATGACCTCTTTTAATGGCTTTTTTTTGTACTTCATGGTGTGATTGAACTCGGTGTTGCGTGTAGTGCAAGTTATTGAATTATTTTTAAGAAATGACACACTATGAAATCCTGGGGTGTTACATAGGGTAACCCTTTATGGGTGAAAACATAGGAAGCCTATGTGTTTGTGGTTGGAAAGTACAGTGAGATGAGTCACACGTGTGAGGGCCTTCCTACTTACATAGTATTATTTTCACCACCATGGGTTCTTGGGATTATTTTAGATGATCGAGTGAGAGTTTCTGACCAACCCTGATTAGACAGGTTGGTACCCCTATATTTTTTATTAGGCCAGGCGGGTTTTCCACTAGATTGGTCAGTTATGGAGGTCAGTTGGTTATAGACTTAGGAGCTTCACCATAGGACAGCAGGTGGTTCCAAAACTGAGTACACCCAGGGGTCTTCTAGGGATGTTTAGGATCACCCATGGTTACTATATTATTTACATTTCTTGTTTACTTTTCGCTGCACTTGTTTATTTTCAGTTGGAAATTTTTACCTATTTTACTCTAGCCTAGCTTTGGTATTTTATGTTTTGGATTTCATTTATAAAATAAAAAATGATTTTTGAAATGGTGTGTAGGGAGTGTTGGGTTTTAAAATGGGAACAACATGTTTATTATTTTTAAAATATTAATACCCTACTTTTATATCTATATTTTAAACTTGTGTTAGTAGACTATTTTAGAAAAAAGAACTGTTGGATTCAGTGGTTTATTTTTTTGTCATACTTACTAAGCATCTCAGTGCTCACACCTATTATGTATTTCCAGTTGTTGGATTAGTTTCTCATATAGGTTCTTGGTTTAACTTCTCAATGTTGGAGAAAGCACGGTTCTAAGTTGGGTGGTGACCCAGGAGGTCACAAGGAGGTATGTTTTATTTTTTTTTATTCCGCTGCTAGTTTTATTTGGTTATCATTATTTTTTGTTTATTCATTTATCCTTTTTTCATGGTCCAAATCATTCCCAACAGCTATGTGTTGATGCCCGACACTAGCTTCCAACCTGTGGGGATTGGGAACGCCCCTCGGACCATGCCGTGGGCTCGCTCGGGTGACCGGTTTAGGGTCGAACCGGGTTGGTTTGTGACATCCAGTGTTTAGAGCATGAGAAAGTCATTATGGCTGTTTATCAGTTAGATGTATAAGTAGAATTGTGGGGTAAGCTATTCAAGAATGTGAGGAAACAAGAAGAGATTGAATATATGGATTGGTAAGAGTTCAAGAACTTATTTTTCAATAAGTAATTTCCTAAAATTTTTTATATCAAGATGAAGAAAGAGTTACTTGAGTTGAATCAAAGGGATGATGAATATATTGGTACCTATGAGGATAATTTTACAATACCCATGAGTTACGCTTCAAGAATTATCATCCATCCTGTAAGTAAAGTTGATAGGTTCTTAAGTGGATTAAATCCATTTATCATAAGTTAAATTTCCACAAGTGACTATAGTTATGATGAAGATATAGTGCATTGTGAGATCTAGGTTTAAATGAAGGTTGGAGTCATGTATCAATCTCTTAGTTTTTACAAGAAAAGAAAGATGTTGTTTATAGGAAAATATTAAAATTATGAATAGAGGAAGATGAGATTTAATTTATTCTCTATGTATGGGAGTAATCATGGATGAAATTACATTAAGGGGTCTAATAAATGTTTTAAGTATAGAAGGGATGGACATCAGGCATTAGATTGCTGAAGTGATGGAAAAAAGTTAAAAAACTATGTGAATGGAGAAAAAGTGGAAAAAAATTCACCTCCCACAATTTAGTGCTAAAAGTGTTAGGAAAATGGGAATTGTTCTAATCACCGCCCAAACATAAGGGCTAGTGTTGATGAATGATTTCAGCAACCTATTAAGCCAACATACAAGTGGAAAACTCATACAATCACTACTTATGATGAGGGGTGAATTAACGATGTGGTGAAAGGTATAATTACCATCCAATCTAGAACTGATAATGCCGTATTTAATTATAGATCAATCCACTCTTTCATATCTAAATAATTTTCTAATGTTGTTAAGATTCCAGAAAAATTATTTGATATGGAATTAGTAGTGAAAACCCCTAATGGTACAATTATTGTATCCCAGTTATATGATTCCTATCTGGTTGGTTTTAATAGGAATGCGCTTCCTGCAAATGTTTTCATTATTGTTTTGGTTGAATTTGATTTCATCTTAGGTATAGATTGGATTTCCTAACATAAATCCCACATCAATTTTTGATTAAGGAATGTTACGTTTGATATTTCAAACCCTCCAATGATCATCCATCAATTAGATGATGAGGATGAACTTCCTATGGAGATTACATCCAGTGTATAAATTTTAATTCTCATTATTAAGGGTTTTTATCTCAAATGGTTGTGGATAGAAGTTACATTGATGATATTATTATTTTTCTAGATTTTATGGATGTCTTTTTGGAAGAGTTTCCCAGCCTTCTATCAGAATGAGAAGTTGGGTCCTCAATAGAACTCATACATGGTTCCGCACCAATTTCAAAGACTCCCTATAGAATGGTCCCGATTCTTTTGTAGTAATTGAAGAAGAAACTATAAGATAACCCTGATAAGAGATTCATTTGACCAATTGTGTCACTATGGGGGTGAACCTGTTCTTTTGGTGAAAAAGAAAGATACAAAAATGTGATTCTTCATTGATTATTGGGAGTTGAACATGATCACAATCAAGAACAAGTATCCGCTCCCCTGTGTTGATGACTTGATTGATCAAATGATATGAGATAAATACTTTTACAAGATTGAAATTCATTATAGATATCATCAATTGAGGGTGAAGAAGGAGGATATACCCTAAATGACATTCCGTACAAGGTATGAATACTATAAATATATAGTGATTCCTTTTGTTCTTACTAATAGCCTACTATCTTCATGGATTTGATTAATAAAGTCTTTAGAGAACACCTCGACTAGTTTGTGTTAGTCTTTATGGATGAAATTTTTATCTATTCATAGAGTATGGAATAACATTTTGATTATTTTAAAATTTTACAAAAGACCTTAAGGAAGGAGAAACTCTATGAAAAATTTACAAAATGTGAATTTTGGCTGCAAAAGGTTTCATTTTTAGGTCACATAATCTCAAGATATGGTATATGATTAGATCCATCAAAGAAAAAATATTTGGAAAACTAGACTAGACCATCCATGGTTATTTAGATTCATAGATTTCTTTGTTTATCTAGATATTATTGAATGTTTATGGAGAATTTATCATGACTATATAATCCTTTGGCCATGTTAACTCATAAGGCTTCCAATTACCTCTAGATAGATGAATGTGAGGAAAATTTCAAGGAACTAAAGATATGTTTAGTCAGTCCACCTGTTGTTAAATTAATATGCAGTAGAGAAGGGTTTGTAGTCTATAGTGATGCATACAAGATGGGATTGAGAAGTGTTATGTGTATAATAATAGGGTTATATCTTATGCCCCATTAAAATTGAAAATTTAAGAGAAAATTTACCCAAATCATGATTTAGATCTAGGAATGGTAATTTTTTTCATAAAATATAAGGATGCATTATCTTTATGGAGAAAAATGTGATATAAATACCAATCATAAATGGTTGAAATATATATTCACACAGAGGGAGTTGAACATGTTCTAGAAAAAATGGTTATAGTTGATAATGAATTACAACTTATCAATACATTTCCACCATGGGAAAGTGAATAGGTCGTCAGATTCTTTGAGTTGAAAGGATCATGCTATCTTATTTGTGATGAGGATCACAAAACATCCAATATTTTTGGATTCGGAAAGTATAGACCTCGAAATCCTCAATGAAGGGAAAAATATTATCTTTCTTATATTAATATTAAACATTATATCTAAGTAAAGATTAAGGAGGCACAAAAGGAAGATGTATAACTTCAATATAAAGTTAGAAATGTTCTGAGTTTAACATTGATTAGGATAGAATGATAAGGTTTGGGAACCGTGTATGCATTCCTTCCATACTGAATTCAAAGAAGGCGATGTTAGAGGAAGCTAATAATTATTCATTCTCTATTCATTCTAGAAGTATGAAGATGTATAAGAAATTAAAATAATACTTCTAGTGGGATGAAATGAAGAGATATATTGTAGAGTTTATATCTCAGTACTTGATATTCCAACATGTTAAGTCTAAAAGATAAAAGTAAAAAGTTGATGTTTCATCCATTACCCAAACAAATGGAAATGGGAGAAAATTAATATGGATTTTTTAATTAGACAACCAAAAACCTCTAAAGGTTTTAATTCCATATGGGTGGTAGTAGATCACCTTACAAATTACCCACACTTCATCACTATCAGAGAAGACTTCTCTCTGGATCATCTTTCCAGGATATACATTAAAGAAGTGCTAAGGTTTCATGGAGTACCACATTCTATTGTATCATATTGATATCCAAGGTTTAACTCTATGTTTTAGAAAAGTCTACATCAAGAACTTGGTATTGAATTGAGTTTTAGCACTACTATCATCTTCGAACAGATGGTCAGTGTGAAAGAACATTTCTAACCCTAGAGGATATGTTGAGATCTCTTTATCTAGATTTCAAGTGTGGATGGGATCAACACCTTACAATAGTTATTTTTTTGTACATAAATAGATTTATCTCAAGAATTCATATCACACCTTATGATGTCATCTATGGGAAGATATATATAACTCCAACATGATGGGACAAGATTGGAGAAAGAAATCTATTAGTACCTGAGATCACTTAAGAAATGGAAGAGAAGGTTAGACCTAATCTATACAATATCAAGGAAGCTCAAACTCAGAAGAAAAATTATGCCGATAACTGATGGAGTGATCCTAATTTTGAAGCTGGAAAGAAGTTGTTTCCATGGATCTCTCAATGGAAGAAGGTCACGTGGTTCATAAAGAAAGGGAAACTAAGCCCTATGTATATCCACCCCTTTGAGATTCTTGATCATATTGAAATGATAACCTATCGCTTGTAACTTGCACCAAACCTCAATCAAGTCCTTGATATTTTCCAATTATATCTCCCAAGAAATAAAATACTCAAAACATTAGATGTACTGAACTCAGAGGTCATACTGCTGGAGCATGATCTTTCTTGTAAGGAAAAACCAGTGGAATGTATAGATCATACATAGAAAGTTCTATGAAACAAGACCACTCACCTGGTCAATATTTTTAGGAGAAATCAACAGTTAAAGGAAGATATGTGGGAACTTGAGGATATGATGAAGCATACATATCCTCATTTTTTTTACCCAAATTATGATTTTTTCAAGAAATATTCATTTTACGAGGTAGAATGTAACACCCTGAGTAATTATGGACCATTTTTTTCTAGAATAAATTAAAATTTCTTTGATATCTTGAATTTAAATAAGTAAAAAATTCATCTCACATAGAACCAACTTGGTATATGTTACATGCAACACCAACTTGGAAAATGATACACAAAACATTGAGTTTCTACAAAACATCTTTTTTTATTATAATTATTTAAATGTGATAATTATAACCTAGCCATTAAAAATAGTAATATGAGTAGTAATAAATAATTTTAAAATATTGGTTATATTGACTTTATATCAATAAAAAATATTTATAATGAAAGATACAATATTTGGTAAAGTCCTTATATGTTTTAAAAAGCTATTTTCTCAAATGAACTGCTTTTCATGTCCTTCTATGAAAAACAATAACATTAATTTTAGATCCATTTATAAATTTAATATGAAAAAATAAACATTATTTTTATTTTATATTCTCTAAATTATATCATGGTAAAATTTTTGGATTTTTTTGAGAATCTCAATTTTTTGATGAATAGTGAAAAATATTTAATTTTAATACAAGACTATCTTTTAATAGATTTTTTATAAGGTTAAATTATAATTGAAATTAGTTTAAAATATTAATTAGATCATAGTTTTATCAATTAATCTAATTTAGACCATTTTAATTAATTTATCTCTAAAACTGGGTATAAAAACCTAGAAAACTTTTTGATGTTTTTACTTTAAAAACTCACATTATCATCCAATATGTAGAATTAATTTTAAATTAATTTATGCCTCTTATCAGATAGGAATTTGGAAAAATAAATTACTTATTTTGAATCAGTATAATTTTAAATTTCTATTAATGTCAACTTATTTTTTGACCCAAAATATTAATGAAATAGATTAAAATTAATTACAATGCTTATGAGAAAAATTTGGTTAACAAAGTACTAAACATTGAATTCAAGACCGAAAACGAAAAAGATAGTTGTCAAAGAGCCATTGTATGGACATATTTTGTTCATATCACACCTTTTATCTAATTGTTTCTATTATTGGATCCAATTTACATGGGTAAATGATGGGTGGAATTCCATTTCTAAAAATTTACAAGAGTTCCACTTCTCCCCCACTATAAAAGGCCTCTTATCCTCCCGCTTATCACACCTCTAAAGACAATTTTGATCGAACAAGCTCTAGAAAAATAGATCCTAAAAATCCTTAACCTAAACCTAGAATCCCCACTTTTTTCATAAATTAAACTAATGAAGCCCTTTGGTTCTAACCAAAAGGAGGTACCCAAAGATGAGGTAACATCATTCCTCAAGATCTTTTCTTTTATATTCTTTCTCCATTACCTAATTTTGTTTATTCCATTATTATATAATAAAAATATTTATAAATATACTAAGATATTATTATAGTATGGTTTGACCTAAAATTACAAAAACTTCCATCTACTGGGAAATGAACATACTGTTTACGTGTCAGAGAAATTCCACCTCACGAAATGATGATTGTTCATTTTTACATTAACACCTTTCATGGTGGAAATTATAATGTAAACTATATTTATATATGATATATATGATATTTATAAGGTCTTTAATCTTATTTAATTCCTTTAAAACACATATCTTTATACTTTCTATTTTTTGTAAATATGATAATTTCGTTTGGGGAAGTGTGTACTACCTCACCCTCAAAGCGATGTGGTTTGTTCACACGCAACATGGAATGTACTAAGGACATGTTTCGTAAAATTATATGATATATATGACATAAGAATTATAATTTAATGATATTATATATATATATATATATGTCATTTTATTTATTTATTTCAAAACAACAATAAAATAGAAACATGGTTCATGCGTACGTACGACTTACCGTCTCCATGAACAGTGTATTCCATTTTATACTTATATATTATATGGATTTTTATAAAACAATTATAATGAATATAATTGATATTTATATCATATTTTACATTTAATAAATCATGATATATGTATAATTACTAGATATATAACAAATTACCACACTTGCGGAGAACAAGGGAGATATTACCTGAACTGAAACCTTAACATAGAATTGTTAAAAAGTAGGTAATATCAGGTCATAATAAAAATATATATGATATTATATATAATATTATGATTATATAAAATATGTATAATAAACATAAATTTATTATAAAAGAATATTGTATGAGTATAAAGAGAGTCAAGACACAAGGAAAGGAAATTTCTTCTCACATTTTATTTCAGTGAGATACATGTATTATTATTCACTCAGTTATTTTGGGTGGTGTATATACTTCGCATGAATTTATTCTATGATGATGATTATTAAATTTACGGATATTTAAATATACATTCAATTATATTTAATTCATGGGTTTAATGTTTCAAAATTTACCAAATTTGTAAGACAGTTTTATCCCAATTTTCCTTCTTTGAGACACATGTTTTTTTATGCACCAATATTCTTTTTCAAGGTGTATATACTTCCATTTGACATTTTATATCTTGAATACCATTATTTTAATAATATTTTTATGTTCCATATAATTTAATTTTCTTAAATGGATAATATTATCCAATGTTTCCAATTGGTAAGAGTTTATTAATGCAATCTCATCATTTATCATGATTGATTAGGATTATGATTTCATTGACAAAATATTGTGATTTATCTCTCATGAAAACTCATGAGTTTAATTATCCAATGTTTATTCAAGGTATATACATATATTATTACTATTTTCTAGTCTTTGGTACTTAAAATAATTAATAAAATGTTTTAATGAAAAACATGACCATATTTCTATCTTATGTTATAAATATGTTTTATTTTAGAAAACTTGTTTAAAAAATGTTTTCAAAAACATTTTCAAATTATTATTGAAGATAATTTTCAAGGATAAATAATTTTAAAAATATTTTATTGTTTTCACATATTATTTTATAATTTTTAAAATCTATTTTCAAATAAAAAGGATTTATGTTTTGAAAATAATTTTTCAATGCAGAAAGGATATTTTCCTCAAGAAATGTTCGTAGAAGATATTTAAAAATTATTTCCCATCAAAGATGACATATGTTTGTGTTAATAATTCCCTTATAGTGAAAGTATTCAATGTATCTATTCATAATATTTCTCGATATGGTTTATATTTTGATGTCATGATGTTTATAAAACATGTTTCTCTTTCACGAGAAATATGCTTTTGAAACTCACTTATTTTCACGGGTTATGTTTTTGATGAAATTATAATGAAACCTATATATTTTTTTTCACATTTTATGATATGATTACATTTATATGATAAAAATTTCATTTCATGGTCATGATATGATTTTTTATTATATTGTGGAACATGTATGTATGATTTCATTATGAGATGGGTGAGTCCTATATCCCCCTCTAATGCATTGGGTAATGATTTATATATCATGATATAGACTAATATGGTCTTGGGAGTGAACCTTGACTACTACGATGTCCATGGGAGTGAACCATGACTACCAAGATGGTATGGAGACTAAACTTATACTACTAAGGTGACTATGAGAGTGATCCACGAGTAACTATATGGCATGGGGAGTGATCCCATACTACTAATATGGCCTTTGAAGTAATGCCTTGACTGTAATGGAAATAATTTTATATGCTTATGTGTCTATCAGAATTCCAGGTGTTATTACTATGTTATGATTCTTTGGATTATTTTATTTAATTTTTTATGATTTAAGTTACTATAACTGTTAATATTTATTCCATTATTCATGTATATGATCTATTCTATGTAAGGTATGGTCTTATATTTTCACGATCATGTTATCATTCCATTATGATCATGATTATTCTTATATGTCTTCCTTTTTTACCCTCACCGAGCATTTGATCTCACCCATTTTATATTTCCTTACATAGGTTATGAATAAATGTATTATTTTTGATGTTTCTAAGAAGGGTTCTAGTAAAGAAGTACCTAGTTGGAGATAATGTAACACACTTATGTACCAGTGTTTATGTTTCCATGTTTCCAAAAGCACTAGACTAGCATGGTCTTTGGGAATATATTTGTATAATGTTTTAAGTATTCCAAAAAGGCTATGAAATGTTTATGTATGAAAATAAATTTTTTCTATAATCAACACATCTTATTTTTAGCCCCAAAATTCATCTTTTTACAAGCCAATAATATTCAGGAATTCATCAGATCCAAATTTGACAAAAGGTTTGTTGTTATATTTTATGGCTGTAATAAGATCCCTATTACTTATCATATGGGATGTGAATCCGTTATCAAGGATGAATGCACCATAATTATTTGATTATTTAATGTAAATATCCATAACCACATCCTGCTCAACACTTTTCTATTAAATCCATTTTTTTTATTTCAAATCCTATATTGATTAAAAATCTAGATCTTCCTCAGAGTATGACAGAGAAAATTCATCTTATATATCTGAAAATAATTTTTTTTTTCATTTTTATCCCATTTGATGATACATTAACTTACCTTTTATGATCACATTCAGGTTTCCTCAGCACATTCCACTGAATTGTTGATGAAAAATTTCTTTCCTTGTTTCAATATCATTTACACCAAAAACATTGATCATCAAATGATATCATATAATATTGAGATTTTTATGGTGGCCTATGTGGGTATTGGACCCTTTGGTACCTCTTGGCTAAGGAATATAAATTTTGTTAGTGTACCATATTTCCACAATAATAGAATCTATTATGGGGTGTATTCCTATGTCTCACTATTGCAGTACTGATTTTCCTTTAGGTTCTCAAAATCTTTTGGTTTGAATTTGTACCGAAATCATTATTCAATCTCAGAGCAGGTGCTTGTGGTATAAATTCAACCATTATTGATTTATATATTTGATCATTTCTCATACTAACTATATCGTTTGAATCTATCATTTTCTTCTACTGAAATTAATTTATCTATTTCACTGAAAATTTGAACTCTAATTTTCAATTTTCTACTACCATTGTGACATGATTTGTTGGATTTAAGAGTTTCTATTAATCATTCACTTTTCTTTACAGTATGATAACCTCCTACTCAAAATATTAAATGAGTTTCTCTTTATCTTTCACTTTATTATTCAAACCACCGATCACCATTTTCTATTATTCCACTTTTAAAATGTACTCATCGGTCATCTCTAAGTTATCAATAATTGTAGTTTTAATATTTTCAATTTCTTCATCATATTTGAATTATCTTCTTCTTGATACTTCATAAAGAGTTTAACATCAAGAACCAATTTGTTTGTTTTATTAATTTTGGCTCTCCAAACATCTATCTCTCCAAGAGTGACTTCTAATTCAGCCTAAAGATCAATTCCTCCTTCGAATTATTCTCCATCATTATCACTTTATTAATTTTTTTGGTAGATAACTACAACTACCAAGATAAATTTTTATCTATGATATTTTCACTTTTCCATATCATCAATATCATATTCTTATGAACATTCATTTCTTATGAAAGTAGATTCGTCTTTTTGGTGAAATTTATCTTAACATTTCTATTAAACTTCATGTAGGTAGAATAATTCTTTATGGAAATTTTGAATTAATACTTATCTTCATCTTGAATCTTATAGGGGAAACTCATTACAGTATGTCCAACATTTCAACATATAAATAATGCATGTGGGAGTTTCCCTTTGAATTTTCCTTTTCCTCTTCGTAAATTTGATAAAAGGAATGGAATTATTGGATAAGTATCTTCTTGTCCCTAACCATCTTAAATAATGATATTATTCATGGAATTAAATAAAATTATTTAGATTTTCCATTTTCCAAAGACTCATTATCATCATTTATTATCTCATATGCATTAATATTATTGTACAAGATATCTAATGTCATATCTTTTGTATTTTTATCTTCCCATATAGAAAATTTATGATTTTAATGAGGTGGAATTATTCTCAAGGCATGTTTAAAAATATTTACATCTTTAATAATTTATCTGATACAAAACATTTATTCCACAACAACATTCACCCAATCAAATATTACATCAAATGAAACATTTGGGTTCATTTTGATATCCTCATACTTATTTCATAGAACCTATAGTTTTGCATCTCTAATATTTGAGTCTCCCTCATAGATATTTAGAAACTTCTCCCACATAGAATGTGGTAAATTACATGAAATACCCTTCATATATATTTCATCAGATGAGATACTCCTAAATTATTGATAACCTTGGATTCAAAATCTAATTCCCTTCATTCAATTTCTGATAAATTCCCACTCTTGAAACTTGCTGAAATTCCATTCATCACTACTGTAAAGACATCTATTAATAGTGATCATAAGTAGTGCTGCATTAGATTATTACACAATGGAAAAGTTCTCCTATTTAAGATTAAAATACATTTATGATTGTCAGCCTCTATTGAAACCCTTGGGAGAGAAACACTAATATTAACCATTTTCACTGATACAAATTGTTAGAACATCTAGGTCAAAAAACTTGAGAGGTGGGGGGGGGGGGGATGAGTCAGGGAATACTAGATTAAAAAATATGCATCTTCAGATATTGTTTATTCATTAATCAAAATATACTTCCATTCCTTTATTATAGAAATGTATAAACAGAAATGAAAGCATGCTTGAGAAATTTTTGGGTTCACCCTCACAGGGCTACATCCAAGGAGAATAAAACAACAAAGTTCTGATGTACGAAATCCTTTAAGTCTCACTACCAAAATAAGGATAAGTCTAGATCACTTCTATTCCAAGATTCAATTCCTTTCCAATGTTTGGAGAAGACTAATTGTCCATCCTAATTTATAACCATTCATAATTTAAAGCTCATTCCTCTCTAAACTGAATTGTTCTCACTTCTATTTCAAATTATTTTCCTTTTGATCACTTGAATTAGTATGTTTTTCAACTCATTTTGTGCATTATTAAGTTCCACTTTTATCCACTTGATGAATACCCCTTTAACAAAAAATTATTGGTCAACTCCTTATAGTTTAACACAACTTTTTTCTATTGGAGAAATTTTGGATGACTTATATGAAAATTTGACACCTTTCACACAAATTTTATGTTTATTCATGAGACTCCTAACTTTCACATAACTTTTGGTTTGTTGTGGAACTTAAAATTGATTTTTTTTCAAATTACACAAAAATTCCTTGGTCATGAAGAAACAACTTCATTTCTACATGAAACTAATATTTCATTCATTGCTCCACACAATTAATTTTCATGAAAATCTTACACTTTGTGCTCAAATCTTACATGATTTAGATCCCTGGGTTTCTATAAGGGTGAGGCTACTAAAATGAGTGGGGTAGCCACCTATTTATTAACCCAGTAAATGAAGTCAAACTTCATATATGTGTGCAACTTCACATTCTGATTTCATATTTTGAGTGTAACTCTCTATAATGGGTGTAAACAACTCTATCTCTTTGTGAAACACAAAAACAACTTTCCCAAACATTTAGAACTTGCGTGTAGTACATACACTTACTAAATTTTTTGTATGATATTTTAAAATATTCACTTGAATGAAACTTCATGGAAGATATTCACCCTTTCAAACAACTTTTTATATTAATATATAAAACTTCCATTTCAAAAAACACCTTTGTTGATCCTCTAAATTTTGGACCCAAAAATTATGCAAGCACTGGGAAATGGAATCACCTTGTATATGAAATTTTCTATACCGCCACTAGAGAATCCATTCCTTTATATTGTAAATTTTTCAATATACCTCGTCAATAATATCTATAGAACTCCACAAAAACCTTTTAAACACTCTTTTTTCAACAAACACAATAAAACCAAAAACATTGTAATGTAGCCTTTAGTGATTTTCCCAACATAAAAATCTCTCCTTGTTTACATTTACTGAGCACTGAAGATCAACCTCTCTTATGTTTTTTAAATAGGTTTTGAGGAATGGTTTTATGTATGGTATGAATAGAACATTTATTATGTGAGAAGAAAATTGTGGAATATATTTAATAACTTTCATGAAATAAGATGATTATGTATCAAGTATCCAAATATACTAAAATTTTATGATTCTACAGAATGTATTGATATGTGATGTATTAAATATTCATATAAGATGATGTAATATTATGTATGAAATATATTGGTTTCTTCAATTGATAATAGTGTAGGGTTTTTTTAGTTTTAGATATTAGGATTAGAATAATTTAGCGAGAACCCTTAGAAACATCCTAACAGTTAGAGAACATCCTATGTTATGTAAATGATAGGATTGTTTTTTTCCTATAAAATAAATCCCTTTAAGGATAATGGATAGTGAATGAGGATATAGGGTAGATCAACCTTTTGGTAACAACTCTAAATATGGCAGATTAGGTATTAACTTGATATTCATAGATTCATGATGAGTAAGCCTAAGACTATAAACCTAGATAGACACTCTCATGGGACATTCTTGGGTTAATTCGCATTTTTCTTTTCAAACCATTATGATCTATTTGAATAGATAATGACTATGGATAACCTAGGATAAACCAAATGTGTTATATATTAAAATTAAGGATTCATGTTTTTGATATTCTATGAATGATTTTTCATGATTATACGATTTATTATTATGATTATTATTGCAAAAGATATGATTTTTGGTTTAATTTAGTGGATGGAACCAGGAGGAATCATTTTATCACTGAATTTTAAATATAATGAAAGGATTTTATTAATGAAAATAAAAATGAAACGAGAGATATAATATGAAAGATTGTTATTATTCCTACTATTTATCTAAATATATGATTAAAAAACAAAATATGGATGAGTTTCCTTACACACCTAATAAAAGAGAATATATTTTCATGGGAATTTTGTTTGAAGAATACCATAAAGGAAATAATATTTAAGTTCTTATATGTATATAATGTTGGAATACGCACTCAGGAAAATTTCACAAAAGAATGATAAGATATTTATTTTTGGAAAATAAGGGTGTAAAGTAACTAATTGATAAGGAATAATAAAAATTTATATAGATATAAATAATGTTCATATTATGGTACCACTAATAGTTTAACATATTATGTGTGTGGAACATTGGAATTATCTGATTTAGTTATCTAATAAAGGGTATAACACATATACCAAGGACATGACTATGTTTTTTGAATCATTAAAGTTGATTATGATGTCTAAGGAACACTTATCCACCACTCCAGAGCTCGGGATTCCATATTAATATTTTTAAGAATGTACCCTTTGAGAATATTATTATTCTTTCTTTAGTGTAATTTTATGCGGTTTTAATAATTTATTAGCTATCTATATATATATCCCTTTTAAATTTATATAATAATGATATCACATTTGATATTCCATATCAAAATATGATTTTCTATAGGCGTGTTCATAAACATGAACTTACAATGTAAATTGATTCCATTTTATGGGTATTACAACCTATTCATGAGGAATATTATTCTCAAATGTTTAGGGAGAAAATCAACATTGAAGATATTTATATTATGTAGAAATAACATGATTTATTTCCTTATGAATTTCCCAGTGTTCCCCCAAATCATGAAGTTGAGTTTTCAATAGAACTCAAACCTGGTGCAACACCTATTTCAAATAATCATTATAGAGTACAAAAAATTGAGCTAAATATATTGAATAATAGTCTAAAATATAATCTTGATTAGTGATTTATTAAACCATGTGTATCACCATGGGGTTCACCTATTCATTTTTATTACAATAAATGTGGATCAATGAGATTGTACATTTATTATCTAAAAATTAACAAGATCATGATCAATAATAATTATCCATTACCCAATATTCTTGATTTGTTTGATACAATATAATGAGATTAATAATTTAACAAGATTAAAATTTATTATTTTTAATATTAATTCATGGTCAAAGGTGAAGACATACCTAAGACGACATTATATATGAGGTATAGAGACTATGAAATTATAGTTATTCCATTTTTACTTACTAATCCACCAGATATCTTCATGAATTAATGAATACAGTCTTTGGAGTGTAACTTGATTAATTTGTAGTAGTATTTTTAGATGATATTATTACATAATAGAAGCATAAGAAATATCATGAATATCACTTGATAATTGTGTTGAATACCATGAGAAATGAGAAGCTATATTAAAAATTCAACAAGTAAGAATTTTGGTTATAGAAAGAATCATTCCTAGGAAATGTGATCACTATCGAGGGTATATTTAAAGATAATTATAAGATAGAAGTCATTTAACATTGGTCCAGTCCAACCAATATGACTGGGATAAATATTTTTTCATGATTGGATTGATATTATCGATGATTTGCCAATAATTTCTCACTATTGTGTAATACACCCACGATGCTATCATTGATTAGAGTTAAGTTATTTGGAATGATGAATGAGAAAAAATTTCAAGGAGTTTTACCAAAGGATGGTCAGTGAAAATTTACTCACATTACCCTATAGTAGAGATGAGTTATTTATTTTCATTGATTACTTAAAGAAGGTATTGGGATGTGTTCTTATCTAGAATGACATTTTAATAGCTTATACCTACTTTCAATTAAATTTTCATGAGTAGAATGAACCAACCAATGAATTGGAGTTTGAAACAGTAATATTTGAATTAAATAAATAAATAAATATATACACATTATATTTATAGAGAATTATGTGACATATATATTTATCATAAAAGATTAATGTAAAGTTTCAGGTAGATAGATTTAAATATTCTCCAAATAAGATTTTTGTATTTGATTAAATATTAATACTGATCAATACATTACCACCATGCGAAGTGAAACAAGGTGGTTAATGCTTTGAGTATAAAGGATTAGTCCAGATTTTCAATGAAGTGGATTATAAATGATCTAGTATTTTTGGACTTTTGAAGGATGAAAATGTAAATTTTGAAGTAAGAGGATAAATTTTCTCAAATGAGTGTTCAACCATCTATCTATGTGAAGATTAAATAGGCATAAAAGGAAGATGTAGATCTAAAAAAGATAGTGAAAATATAATTTATTTTAACCTTTATTGGGATGGATTTATAACATTTAGGAACTGAGTATGTATCCCTATTGTACTATAATTTAATAATGTGATGTTGGATGAATCTCATAGCTCACCGATATCTATTCATCATTGATGTACAAATATGTATAGAGAAATTAGGTGGAATTAATTGTGGGATAACATAAAGAGAGATATTTAGGGGTATGTATCTCAAAACATTGTATGAATAAAAGTTAAGGATAAGATACAAATTCATAATGGGTGGTTACAACCATTACCCATACTTATATGTAAAAATGAAAGCATTAATATGGATTAAATCATAAGAATCCACCAAACATATAATTGGAATAATTATATTTGGGCTATAGTCGATTTCCATACGATAATATAATGTTCATTATTATTAGTGAAGATTTATCTCTTGATTAGATTTCCCTTATATTCCTTAAATAATTTGTAATGTCTAATGGAGCACTGAATGCTGTTATCTCTCATTGAGATATGACGTTTACGTAAAAGTTCTGGGGAAGTCATCAACAAGATATGGATCCAGAGTGGGGTTTCAAAACTACCTATCATCCATAGAAAACTTTTCAATATAACAGGACCATACTAAACATGGATTATAAGTTAGGATATATTTTTCTATATTTCAAGTGTGTTTGGGATAAAAAAAATTTCCAGGGATTCATTTTCCTACTACTATAACTTTCACTCAAGAATTCAGATGGCTTCATATGTAGCCCTATATAGTAGGAAGTATAAATATTCAATGTTCTAGGATGAATTTGGGATATGAAATATATTAGGACCTGATAAATCAGAATAAATGGTAGAGAATGTGAAATCCATTTCACAACACATCATGGAAGCTCAAATTTGACTAAAAAATCAGATGGAAATCATTAACGAGACCTATAGATTAATGTTCGAGATAATGTGTCCCAATGGTTATATCCATGGATAAATTTTATGATATTTGTACATAAGTGGAAGCTGTTAACTTTATATAACAACACTTTTGATATTCTTGATTGGGTTGGGATGGTTGTTTATCATTTGGTGCTTCCATAGAACATCTCTCAATTTCTGAAGTGTTCCATCTATCTCTTTTGAGGAAGTACATATCTAATCCTCCACATGTGCTAAAATAAGACAGTGTACTAGTAGATAATGATCTTTCCTAGAAATAACAACTAGTAGGATTCTTTGATCATAAATATAAATTTCAATGAAGTAAGAGTACTCACCTGTTTAATGTTTTTTAGATGAATAAGACATTTGTGGAATTTTCATAGGAACATGAGAATGTGATGAGGAAAAAGTATACTTTGTTTTTTTAATTATAGTTTCATAATTTAGTGGGAGAAATTTATTTTAATAGGGGTAGAATGTAACTCCATGATATTTTATATTCATTCATTTGATATAAATTTTAAGTATTCAATAGATTTTTTTAAACAAAATCTTGAGTCAAAATGAACCATGATATATTATAAGATTTAAAACCTAACCCTTTGATTGGAGGGTATGAATAGGATTAAAATATTATAAAATATTTATAGAAATTGTTTCTAATATTTAAATGTATTTTTCAATCCCTAATAAATAATCATTGAATTTATAATAAAATCATTTCATTATGAAAATGATTTTTTTTGAAGAAATGTATTTTTAGGTGTTATGAATTTTTATATAAAATATATATTTATCACTATTTAAAAACGACTTTAATAAAATTATTATTAAATTATAAATAATAATTTATACATTAGTTATCTAATTTTTAGGAATGATGATAAAATCATTTGTAGTTAAAAGGGTTATTTTTTTGGAAAACTATTTTTATTTGCGTAATGGATTTGTATATTAATAAAATAAATAAATAAATAAATAAATAATAATTATTCTAATAAAATTAATAAAATTTATATCCAATAAAATATTTTAATTGTCATATAATAATTTTTACTGTGAAATTAATGTTTGTAAACTCTGTTTTATTCTTAATTTTTTTTAAAATGATTTTCATTACATTTTACGTATTTATTTAAGAATTATTTTTTACCCCACATATAAATTAAATTTTATAAAATTTATTCCGTATTTAGAATTAGGGTTTTATATTTTTAATGAGTCCACATTCATTTTTTATCCTAATGAATTGTAAAAACACTAAAAAATTGTTAATATGGTTAGGGTAAAATTGAGTTTACTAGGGGTTAAATTGTGAGATAAGGGTAAGAGTTCTATATAAAACATTCAAAATATTATTATTTTAAAATAAATAAATCTTATATTTTCTTTTATTTGAACTATTTTCCATTTTTCCACTTTCACATGAAATTAAGGTTATATTATTGATATATTTAAAGTAATTCCATGTGTGTCCCACCCCTCACTTATAAAATAGAACATTTTATCCACCCCTATTCACAAAATTTGTGCCAAAAATCTTTGTCAATACCTCACCAAAAACCTTTATTTATTTCTTAAATTCACTCTCATGCAACAGGTCTTACCCTAGTACCTTCGTAAGAGGGCTTAAGGTGTAAGCCAAAGGTTATCTCTCAAAGATGAGGCAATCAACTTACCTAACTCTTTCAAAGTTTATTTCTTATTATCCAACATAAAAAATCCATTAAATCCATCACAAAATTGTAAATAGAATATCATAAAAATATTTATAGGTTATTATGACTATGTTACAACAATTTTCCACCTCTTTTCCATCGAATGAGAAATGAAATTATCACTCGTGCATACGTGTGGACAACCACCTTTATGTTGTGATATAAATCATTATAGATAACCATCATTGATGGATGGTAATTATGATAAATTTAAAATTTAAGTATTATATTTTTGATATAATTATTATTATTTAATTATATGATCTTATATACCTTCTTACCATCCCATCTACTGGAAAATGATAATGTTGGTCGTGTGTAGGTGTGGACTACCACCTCAACGAAGTGATGTGTTTAATTTTTCATCACTAATTTATGTGAATGATTATGAAAGTTTATATAATTTTTAAATATGATACTTATTATATTATTATAGTTATAAATATTATATAACCATGATCAATGTGAAAGGACCATAACAACTGAATGAAAAAATACATGAAAAAAACCAAGAAATTTACGCCAGAAATGATGATGATAATAAATGATTTTTTTATAAATAGGTGATAAGACTTTATAAGTAAAACATGTATAATATTATAATTATGAATATGGTTTTTTATATAATTATAATAAATTTGATTTTTTTATATAGTAGGTTAGAGTGCTTACAAATTAAGTGAGAACTAAGGTAAGGGTTTCTCATCTCACTTTTGTTTCTGTGAGACATATTCCATATTGACCTTATTTTTTTATGTGACATATATAATACAACATTGATATATTATATCATTAATATATTTATATTAATATATTTTAATGTTTCATTCTAACTTTTTTCTTTTATGGGGGTTATGATTCATAGGTAACCAAAGCGATAAGGGTTTTATACAACAATCTTACATTTAAATAATATTTTTAGGATTAAATTTATAATGGTTAAATTATATGATATATCAATCAAAAATATTATGTATTTTATTTACACAAGTTATTTATAAAAATTAAAATATTTCCTTTCATTTTCCATTATAAAAGTAGTTAAAAGTATCAAAAAATATTTTTTTAGGAGAACCGACTTTATTTATATCTTCATCCAAGAATCTTTTTCTTCCATATCCATATTATAATTAATAAGTTTTCATTTATGTTTTAAATATTATACAGTGATTTTTAATGTCATTTTTAACCATTTTATACATTCTATAATATGTTTTAAATGGAATCTTCTTATCATCTTATGAATGAGGTACATTTTACCAAAAGTTTAAACAAAATATTTTTTAGCATTTATCACATATACAAATTTTCACACATTCATGACTAATATTTTATTTATAGATTACTTCAAAATATTCCATGGATAATTTCCAATAAAATTTTTACCATAACATTATAGAAATTTTAATATATTAAATAATTGATTTAAAAATATAAAGGGTACTTTCTTCAAGTAATGCTCGAGTGATATTTTAATGGATTTTTTCTATGAAAACATCCATTGATGTTACTTATGTTTCAATTGTGATATTATCCAATTATAAAAACCTTATTATTTCAATAGAAATTTATTTATTATGCTCATTTAAATATTAATAAAACCCATTTTCTTCCATGGGTTAAGATATTAAGAAATTATGAATATTTTGATGATCTTATGGAATATATATGGATGTATTTGGATTATGTGATGGGTGGGTCCATTATATCCCTCCAATTAATTGGATTTTGTTTAATTTTTATTATAACAAAGGGTTCATGAGTGTTTTTAACATTCCCAAAATAGGGTACTTGAGAGGTTATACCATATTTTAAAGGGGGTATATAATATGTTATACCAAGAATAAAGAGGGTACATGGGTGGTTATCACAATACCAATATGTGATGAATATATTGGTAGATATCCTTGAAAAATATTTTCTATGATTATTATTATGCCAAAATTTATATCACTCTCTTATGAAATGTTTTTATACCAATGTTATGTTCTCATGGATAATGATCTTTGATTATTATATGATTAATGTCTTATTAACTTACAAATACTTATTCCAAGAATATAATCTAAGAATTTATCATAATGATTTTAAAATGTTAAGATCAAATTATCACACAATTACAATAATTTTATTCCATGTAATATTATTGACTAATATCTTTGATTTTTACCCTTACTGAGAATATGAGCTCATCCTTTCTTATGTTTTGTTTCCCCGTGATATAAAGTATGGTTTTAAGTAGGGCATGACTAAAGAGTCTACTATCTGAGAAGAAATTTAGGGGTGATGTTAATGATATTTCAGTAATTAATATGATTGTGTATCTAGTCACCAAAAACACTAAAACTTTAGGGTTTTATGGTTTCTTTTGTTACGTTATGTATTTAATTTTCATCTAACATGATGTTATATTTTTTATGTAATTTTTAGGTCACCTACATTTATCCTCTATAATTAAAGCCTTATACTCCTAATACTAATAGCAATATTTATCGTGATTCCATAGAACATGATCCCATGTAATTCATTTTACCCAAAATTAATTATTTCTATAATATTGGATATAAACTTTTTTCTATACTATAATGGTGTTGGGTTCTAAATCCCAATCTTCACATTCAATCACATGAGACAAATAAAAAAATACATCTCCAAATAGGATATAAAAAATACACCATGAATGAATGAAAATAAAGTGGTAAATCTAGTTGGTATACCACTTTATCAATATTTTTCCCTATCTCAAATGACCCAAAATACTACGATGTAAGACTATAATTTTTTCCAAAACTTCTATTTCCGAGTTGAGGAGAGAACATAATAAAACATGATCACCCAATGTAAATTCCATGGGACAATTTCAATGATTAGTATATGATTTTTGATAACATTGATCCTTTAATAATTTTTCTAGTTTCAATTTAATTTTACACATTGAATCTTAAATAGGGTTTTGTACAAAGAGACGTAATTCAAAAAAATTCTCCCAAAAATGAGGGAACCCTTATGGTTATCTATAAAGAGACTCAAAATTATCCATATTGAATAATGATTGATAATTGTTGTTGTAAAATAACTCAATAAATGACAATTAGTTCTCCCATGAACATCTAAAATTGATAATGTAATCATGAATAATAAATTTAAGGATCTGAATTACACTCTAAGTCTAATCATATGTTTAGGGGTGATAATTCATGACCAAGTTCAACCACAAAAACATCTCTTCCTAAATACCTTTCAAGAGTCAAGTAGTTATTCATGTGTCTAGATCTTAAATAATGGATAATAGAACTCTATAAATATTTAAAATCATCATACATATAGACTCCCAAGATCCTATACATTAGTACTCTTCTCTATATTGTTAAAGTGGGATGACTTTATTAATCGTTTCATAATCAATCACATGGAATTATTACCACTATGATATCTAGGAATGATAATATCAATGTTTTTTGATATCTCTTCCCATTTAAATACATAAGTTCAGATTTATAGTAGAATTATTATAGTATTATAATGCCCAAACACTAAATTTTAGTTGGTAAGGAAATGAGACAAGAATCCATTAATCACTTTATACATCTCCCAGTACCAAAACTATCACTTGAGATAATAAAAAATCTTAGTAGCACTTGGGTGAGTGGACCAAATATATAGATTACCATCTTTCATCCCCTCTTATTCCAATGAAAATGGTTCCAATAAGCTCTACCCAAAAAATAAATCAAAATACGGAGACTAAGATCAAATTCATGAGGTCACCCCACAATTTAGAATCTTATAATATACAACAAATTATGATAAAATTATTTCTTTTTATGAATCTTATCATGAAAAGAAGTTTTTTCTTACATTAAATCTATGAAACCCTAACAAACCAGTCCCACTAAATAAAAGTACAATTAATCAAGGAGGCTCATAAAATTTCATTCTTTATTGGTTTCCTTTATTGTCATAATTTGTTACATTTAACTTAGAGACTAAAAAACCAAATTACCTTTTCCAAGGGTATAATGAAAATAAAAATCAAATTTCTAGAGATACTACACCTAGATTTTCTATCTAATGTTCAAATAATTTTAAAAGAAAATATATCTCTTAATTTATAATTTGTATACACCATATAATTCTCCATAAATATATTGTGGCAGTATGTTTTCAATGAATGTATCACTGACACAAAATTCGGGTCATGGGTTGGGTTATTTGTTTCATGATGGTGCCAATAGAAGGAGATATACCACACCACATGGAAATGTTACATTAATATAGACATATATCCCCAAACTGAGTTGTCACAATACATCATATAACTTTTTCCAGGATCAAGATAAATCAAGACAAGTTTTGATGTCTTTTTTTCATTAAACACATCAAACGACTTCTATAACTTTTTAATCTATTAATTTCTCACTACCTTTTGATTAAAGTCAATTAGGGTTTCTTAGAAAATTCCTAAAAAAGTCATTATAAATATCCATCCAGTCCCAATAATATTTAGTTTTTAAATAATTTCATAGGTATTTGAAAATAAATCCTTAATTGAATTTCCTAAGGATATTTACAAATCCCTTTTTTAGAAAATACATAACACATGAATTTATCATCCAAAATATTGAACTATAACATAGATAACTATGGATATTCATGATTTTCCTTCAACGTCT
This sequence comes from Viscum album, assembly GCA_963277665.1. Lineage (NCBI taxonomy): Eukaryota > Viridiplantae > Streptophyta > Magnoliopsida > Santalales > Viscaceae > Viscum > Viscum album. Next base: position 432,743,428 of record OY728141.1, on the reverse strand, counting down.
GAAAAAAATATCCCAAATATCCTCACGATCTTACTTCATCTTGGAATAAACCAATACATCATCCACAAACAGTATGAAAAATGTGTTGAGGTATCTATGAAATATATTGTATATAAATTCCATGAATACTAGAAGTGAATTTGTAATTATAAATTCCATAAATAGATACTCATAATTCTAATACCTTATATTTACATTGGTCTTAGGAATTTCATATTTTTTACTTTTAGTTTCTAGTATCCCCATATAAGGTAAATCATAGAAAACAATTTAGAACCCCATATATAATAAAATATATCATCAATATAATAAAAAGCCTATTTATCTTTAATGGTAAACTTGTTGAGATTCAAATAATTAGGGAAAAGTTTGATACTTTTATCCAACTTTACAAGTAGAACATGTTCCACCCATGGTAACACATAAAGATATGTAAAACCCTTTCCATTGAGATTTAGAAGATAATATTTAAATCACTTAAACTTAGTAGGATCTATTCAATATATTGTAAAAGATATCATACCTTTCCCTAGAAGCGTGTTAATAGAGAATTCCACATCCCTATGGTGGAAACCCATACAAATCATCTAAAAGGACTTTAGAATACATATCTAACACCACAAAAAACATGATTATCTGAAATTCAATAAAAAAATTAAAAATGAGAAATGGATATATGACATGAGATCAAACTAATATCTAAAATTATAAGACTTTCTATACCATATATTGGATCTCACTCACCATGTAAAAAGTGAGTGTTTCTATAAAGGGAAATAAACATGACATTTAAATGACAATAGTTCGTATAAGAATTATATATGATCATTCACTTCATTAAAAATTGAGACAATAAATTTATATATTGAGAATAATAAAATCCTACAAGGTCTCAACACCAGTGATCATTATATGACATGATGGGTATTTGAAAATTTTCACATTCGTTTTTCTGAAAGGAGTAGAATGTTCCATTATAAATGGATTCAAATCATATTGAAATCCAATTGAATCAATTACTCAATACTGGAAATAGGGGTTTTCCCAAAATGCATATCCCAATGGTTTTCCAAACCATTGGGATATACTATTTTACTAAAGGCTATCCTAATAGTTTGTTAAAAGCCATTGGGATGAACTACATTATTCCAATGGGTTTTTTAAAACTATTGGCATAGGCGTGCCCCAATTCCCCCTAAATACATTTCTCCCTTCACGATATCCCTTCTCCCATTCCGACTTCCAACAGCCCAGCTCCCCTACAATTACAAACAATATCACATAGCTCCCTCCTCCCATCTCGATCCCTTGTTGCTCTTCCCTATAAATAAAATATCAAGACCAAAACCGAGTGTAACCATCTTCTTCCCAGCTAGCGACCACTCCTCTTCTTTCTGCACGGTGATCCATCATTGGTTTAAGTCATTCGGTTTCTTCCACTTCAAACTGGTGAGATTGTAATTATTTATATCTTCTTCCAAGATTTATTTTACCTTTTTTTTCTATGTTGTTTATTTTCATTCCACATCTATTGAAATATATCTGTTAAGGTTTTCATTTACCTATTCTTGAATATAAAATTGGCATATTCCAAATACTTCATATGTGGAACAGCGACATACACTTTTTTATATAATTTATTATTTTTTAATTTATTTAACATTGATCACATATTTTTTGTGGTATGTGAATTTAAAATTTATGTTTTTAATTTGAATTTTTTATAATTTTATTTTTTATGTTAATATAATTATAAGTTTCATTGCAATTTAAAATATATAATAGATTTTGTTTTTTTATAAAGATTCAAAATGTTTTTTCATTTGTAAAAATTTTAAGAGATCGAATATGATATTTAATTAAGGTATAATATTAGGATTTTTATAATATATTGAATATGATGATTGATGTGAATAAGCATTTTTTATAAGTGAAGTTGTTTTTATTTTATTAGTGTAACTATATTTATTTTGTTTCTATAACAATATAAATGTCAAATATGGATATTTGTTTTGCAATCATAGTGATATATTACTATTTCTATTAGACTATCTATTTAATAGACATATAGAATACATAAATATTTTATTCCCTAAGGAAATTATGGTATAAAGGGAAGTCATATTCCCTAACGATTATTTGATTTTGTGATGGATGATGTGGTGGTTGTTGACTGAAGAGGGTTAAATATTATTATTTTTGTATTGGAAAAGGAAGCCATTATATTTTTTATCTTTCTATAATGAATCCTTAATGTCATATATGTGTAAAGAAGTTGTTTATGATTTTTTATTTTAATTTTTTATTTTATTTATTATTCAATAGATGCATTAATATTCTACATCAGTATTGAAAAGAGGTTATTCTAGTTGTAGAAAATTAAAAATCATTTATTTTAAATTTTATACTATTTTTCTATAATGAATTTAATATTATATATCAGGATTGAAAAAGAATAGGGTAACTAATTTTATGAATATTTAAAAATATAAGGTAGTAATGGAAGTCCTAAATAATGTGAGTAACAACTATAGAAAATCAGATGGTGATCTGACCCAAGTAGACACCAGTAGACCTGAAATGTACTAATGGACATCAAGCCTAACAAAAAAAAATAAGTGAACTAAATTGAACCTAACGAAAATAAATTCTATAGTAATGATAAAAAATGAAATCATTTGAACAGTCTTTAATAAAACCCTAATAGGAATGTGCCGACCAAATCCAAATAATAAACCAAACCCAACAAAACACAATCGACCAAAACGAAACTAATCATAAATAAACATAACTCACCAAAACTGGGCCGAATCAAATAGAATATGGTTACCTAAAACTAGTAATCTTTTATAAATTAATTTATTGAATAAGTATAATAGTAGTTAAAAAGAGAAAAAATAAAAACATAAATTATAACTGCAATTTTTTTGTAGTATTATGTATAGTTATTACTCATTAATATGATGAAATTCAATATCATGGTTTTATATTTACAATATTTTCTTATATATATTGTATTTTGTTTTTTATTATATTATGATTCTCATATATAGTAGTGTGTAATTTATGGTTTCATATAAATTGAGCAGTTCATGCTTCCTTAATTATATTTTAGATTAAACTTTAATATTATTTAATATCTTTTTTAAAATGACATATAATTTTTTTACATATTGGATGGAAGTTTGATGTATAAAACTAATCGAATCTCAAGTTAAGTTAAAAACACGTTGCAGAGATTTTTAGAATTTTTATTTGAAAATGCTTTAGATAGTGGTCACATACATTTCCCTTGTTATTATTATGTTGGAAGACCTTGGTTGAGTCATGAATACTTTAGCTACCATATAATAAAATATGGTTTTCGAATAAAATTCTATGTGTGGTATCACATTGGGGAGAAAATAAAATCTCAAAATGCTCATGATCCAAATGAGAGGACTAGATTGGAGAATTTTTTAGCTGACCAGTTTCAATTTATTCTTCATCATGAGAATGGATGAATGTCGAACCATTAAGACCTTGATACCAGCAAAAATGATGTATCTAATGAAAATGATGATTTTGAAAGGATGAAAAAATTGAATGTTGCTTCCTTGACTCTAGTATATCGTCAATGTGGTAAAATGAAGAAGGATGAATTTTTAATAAGACTATTTTATGGGAAAAAATGTATGGGAATTCTAATACTTCCAATGATTACATTCTTACTTTTTTATGGAATTTAATCCATATAATGAAGATATTACCCCAAACCATTATATATAATGGAAGTTAGTTTATGAACATGGATTTTCAAAGAACAAAATCCATGATTTCTCGAAATATTTCATCATATTCTGGTAGAAAAATACTGAATGAAATTATTTTATAAAACATGGGACATCCCTATGGAATCCAAAATCCGATAGAACACCATCTCATATACCATATAATGTTATGTGGCACTATCTATTGATCCCTAGACTTAAAAATCTTTTCATTTATAATGAAATAGAATTAAAAATTTGATGGATTGATATATAGAGAAAGAACAATAATAAAGAGTTGATTAACTTTGAAGATGCATTTTCATGGTAGATATTTGATGATCTATATCCTGATTTCATAGTTAATGTGCATAATGTGAGGATGTGAATTTTATGTGCTTATGTAGACCATAAATGTTTTTCCAGATTATAAAATGATGGCTAGTTAGATCATGAAGTAAAAACTATCATTTCCTGTTTATATGAAAAATACATGGTTCATAAAACTGTAATATCACCATAATTTCAGCTTTATTGGAATTAACAATTCTTTCCTATGAACCATCCACATAGGAATAATCGTCAAATATTTGAAAATACCATGGAGACTAAAAATCCACCTCAGTGTATGTCTAGAAATTATATGATTAATAAATTACAAGAGTTTATTTATCATTTCGGAAGGGTAAGATGAAATCTAGAAAGTGGAATAATGTTTCCACTGAAACCTATTATAATTCGATGAAGAGGATTGTCTTCTTTGAGTTTACTTATTGGTCAACCAAACTATTATTCATTTCATAGATGTATTACATATTGATAATAATATATGTGAATTGTTTATTTCAAATATTATTAATTTAAAAGGAAATGAAAAAGATGATTTACAATCTTGGTATGACTTAGTGGATTGGGGAGTCAGACCAGAATTGCATCCCATGTGCGTTAGTGAAGTAAATGTAAATTTCCATTTCCTTCATATGTGATGACACCTATAGGGAATTTTTTTCTATAAGTACTATAGACTATTAAAGTTCCTGATGGATATTTAAAAAATATATCAAAATGGCCCAATAAAAGAGAGTTGAAGTTGAAATCTTTAATGAATAATTATTATCACATCATTCTTTATGAGTTGATTCTAATTGAAATCCATTATCTTCTATCCAATAATTTATGGGTGTCGGTTATTTGGTTTTTCAATTTATTTAGAGATAATTATGCAATGAAGCTGCTTAATTATCTCTTATAAAAAATAATGTCAAATGAACCATGAAATTACTATGAGTTAGATAAAATATTTCCTCTATTATTTTTCACATGCATGAGGAATCTAAATATCCATACACCAACCAAAATGATTATTGGAGGACCTATTTCTTTTCATTGGATGTATCCAACTAATATAAACATGTTCACATTGATACATTAGGTCTAGGACTAAAATCATCCTAAATGTTTTATCATTAAAGGTTACTTGGATCAAGATTGTATTGATCAATGTATTTTTTTATCTAACTACAAGACAAAAAAAATAAAGAGAAATAAATAAGAAAAATATGAGAAAATTTAACCAAGTTTTCCATCACTTCCCCAAATAGGGGAAATTAAAAAATCATATACAATGATGAGATGAATCCTTGATGAGCGGGAGATGGCATATTCCATAGTTTTGTTTAACTTTGATTTGTTTGATGACTATGTAAAGTAAGTAAATTAAACATTTATATCTTATTTTATTTTATGTAATTTTACATATATGTTAAACTATTTATATTTTTTTACTAGGAACATAAAAATAGATAAATATAAATTAGTATTCTTTATCATTGAGAGGAAGAGAGACTTTTCATTACAATGATTTTTCTACTTGGTTTATGTTGAAGGAATAAATATTGCTGTAATAAATTAATAAAATAAATATTTATTTAATTTTAATATTCATTCATATTTTATGTATTGAGTTTTCCATTTAGATAAGTCTCTGAGAAAATAAAGATTTGTATTTTGGTCCTAATTCTATTATTCCTGAATTTAAATAAATCGTGATCATTAGGTATAGATTTATTATCTCTGAAAAAGTAAAGAACACAAGAACACAACATAATGGTGTTACGTTAACTTCCACAAAAGGCTGTTCTATCAGTGTGTCGTAAAGTAGACCTATATTTACAAATGTATCTTATTTTTTAGTAATTAATAAAATACTAATATTAGATTATTAATATCATTGTTGATTTATTCTGATGAAATTATAGTGGTTTGATTTGATGATGAGGCATGTAACATTTGTTGATTATTTTGGATTTCGATTTATTAAATGAACTCATGATATAGATACCGATGAACTATATGTATTGGATTTAATGGAAAACATTTTCTTTATGTCAAAGATAATCTTCGACCTAAATTTGGTTTCATTATTAAAGTATTCTCAAAAATTATTTTTGATGATGGAATTGAAAAAATCCCTGCTCCCATTGGTCCTGATCCATTTATTACTTATTATTACTTTAATACTTTAATTTTCAGAGTTTTTTTTGAACCTAAAGTTGCGGTGAAAAATATAGAGAATCATCTATCTATGTTCTTAGATCTTTTGGTTTAGCTCAACTTGAGATATTGAGTTTGGTGCTTTACAAATTGATTTACTATTGATAAAAAATATTTTTTATCCAACATGACCATCATTTTCATTTTCAATATTTAATGGTGGATTTTTTCTTTGTGTTTTATTTTTTAACATTAAATTGAATTGTATTCAAACAAAACAATAAAAAAGAAACCAAAACAGCTAAATTGTAACAAAAGACTTGATGAATTAAAATGGAAATATTAAACTAATTCATATGAAAATAAAATCCAATGAAAATAGTGACATAACAAAAAACATTACCGAATGACCTAACCCAAAATATGAAAAAACTGACCTAAGAGACATAAAAATGTAGAAATAAACCCATCAATTGAAAATAATTAACTTAATGACCTATGAAAAAAAAACAAAAAAATAACCTAATCAATTGACTTTAATGAACCAAATCAACTTTCCAAAATTGAATTAGATCAAATTGAAAATAGAATAAAACTATATCATACCCATGCTAAACATTGTAATTTTAATTTATTGTTTTTTATATGACATGCCTTTTGTTTTAATATTATTCCCACTAGATATATTTTTTGTTACATCAATGCATATAATATATTTGGTTTGACAAGTGGTATTCCTTAATTAAGTCACATCACATTTTCTTTATTGTTTCAGTTACACATCGATTATGGATTTATAATTAATTCCATATTTGTTTTAAAATGTTGGAACTGAAAAAGACTTAGGATCAATGAATACAAAAGAAGGAAAAAAACAATCACCCAATGAACGAGATGGAAATCCCTCCTCTAGTGCCTTTTGTGATTATTTTATTTGAATAATATATATCAATAACATATAATGAGATGTGGTTAATATTTTGGTGCCAAATTTGTTTTAATTTTACCAATGGTGAGGTTGTGAGGGAAAAAAGGCTTATGGAATTAGGTGATCTCTAGGGAGGCTATAATAATGAACTATATAGTGGATGACGTGCTAGAATTAGCATAGATTTAGAGGCCACACCTATCATTAATAATTGTTTGGTATAATATTATCGGAAAATGATTACTCATTTTATGATTACCAAGTTCAATTTTTTAATGCAATTTCACGGTTTTAAATGAAGGTTACCATGATTTTAATTAATAATTACCTTTTTATTAATGATTTTTAGGAAACATCTGAAAAAACAAGGATGCTACGACATACCTCTATAATTTAGGGCGGACTATGATGGAGAACCATGAGAGGAAGCATGTACGAAACTCATTTACATATATGTAATTATTTTTTTATATCTCATGAAAATATGGGGGTTAATAAGCTTACAAATTTCATTTCCAAAAAATAAAATCTAGTTGGATAGGTTCTAAGGGTAGACCCTTCAATATATTGAACACCCCAATGAGAAATTTATTTAGATATTTCTTTACTTTGATGTAGAGGTATTAAACTCTCTTAATATTATTTTCCTCTACATACACACTATTGTTTGAAATGGTTCTATCAAAATGATCACACTTAAGAGACTTGATAAATAAACACTGACAACAATGATCAATCCATTCCTAATGTTATAAATACTTATATAATTATAAAATATTATTCACTATAATTTCATTCATATTTGACTTGATATTTTTTAGTGTAAATTCGATGTTATGAATATTCTAACCATAATAATGCATGAAATATTGGATGTTATGAACATTCTACCGATAAGAATGTATGAAATACTAGTTCTCAATCTATTTTTTAATTACATCTTCACATAACCTTAGTGAATCTTTAAAATGAATAAAAAATTAAAATCACATAGAAATGAGTATTTTATTTGTTTCCTGAAAAAGAGATAATCCAAATATAATAATCTAATGATATGATAACAGACCAAGAGGTAATACTACCCATTATAGTTATTGTAATTATTTCATATACATTAAATGTCAATCATGGGGATTCTATCCCTATACTATATGCACCAATTTTATGAATGCATATTGAATTTATAGAATTTATTTCCTATACATGATCAATATAGAAAACATTATTAGAGTGCATCTTAAAATCCAATTGGATTCTATATTGAGTTATATGTTTGTTAAAATATTTTTCTTCAAGATGGATAGGTTAAAATTTTTATAGAGGGTTGAGTATTATGTATTACAAAATGTTATAAACAATATTCTTATGGATAATGATAATTCCACATTAGAATTATCTTTACCCACTCCTTAAAAATATAGATGTGGATATGTAGTTCCTATGCACTTAGATCTATTTTTCCTCTTATACCTGATATGTTGAATAACATCTATACGTGGCCCTCTTCTCTCATTTTTCTACTTCATTAAAATCAGACAATTTGATGTGCATAGTTCCCCCTTCTTCCATTTTAAAAACTAGATCCTTGATATATTTCAAGATCATTTTATTCATCAACCTCTTTATTCTCCTTCATTAGGTGTATTTATATGTTTTATCATGGATATTTATGATAGCAGCAACATCAATCATTATTTTTTCTATCCTAAATTTAATCTTCATAAAAAATTTCAAAATAATCATGTGATATATTTTCCATATTTTGAATATGGAAACTTCAAAAAAAACCATAGTGTAATATTCTATTTATTTAATTATTTTATATATTTTTATCAAATGATCACACTAGATAATTTCTATTTTTTTAATATAGAAATTCTATGAAATCATTTCTAGGATATTATTATTTTTAATTCTTCATAATATTAATGAACTCCTTTAAATATCATAGTATTCAACCCTCCAAATAAGATCCAATATTAATTAATCTCATATGTCTATATTATCAATCGAAGAATATGATTGATAATATACCTATGAATGAAGATGTTATAGTGGGAAACTCTTGTTCATAGTGTGGTCACCTTAAAATAGTCAGAAGAACTGAAATTCATCTAATATTTATTATGGATCAAAACTCAAGGTCATAGGATGGTAGATACTATAATTTTTCAAAAATCAATGTGTAAAACCTCGTTCTACACAAAGAGAAAACTTATGAAAGGGAGTGATATTATTTGAAAACATGGAATTTCACAAAAACAACCTTACACTACCAAGGATGTTTTCTTGAAAACATTTACTTATATAGGGTGAATCCATTCATCTTCCATTTTTTATCCCAAATAATTATGTTACACATCAAAAAATAATATTACGTACCACCATGATTCTCTATGCCTTTTCCAATTCTGTGAAATAAAAATAAAATACATATCACATCTTATCAATTATATTACACGTATTGGGTGTTGATTTTACTTTTCCACATTATTCAACTCCCAATATATAATATGTATTAAAGACGTTTCCTTACCTTTTACACATTTTAGGACCAATAAAAACTGTTACATATCTATTAAAAAAATTTACATATACACTATAATAGTTTGAGAAAATTTTTATTTGTTTAAACTCCACCCAAACACCATCCAAAACTGCAAAAATATGTTATGTATACAGGTAACCTCAAGACATAGAAAAAAATGAGTCTCAATCTACATAGGAACACTTTACATTTTTAGTTGATTTATAAATTCTCACTAGATCTTCCTAGAACTAAAAAACCCATATAAGAATAAAAACCACATGTTTAATGGGATTTTACCAAATTAAAATCCACATTTGACTCTATCATCTCTATATTTTTCAATACTATCTAGAAAGATTATTTATCATCTTCTAGAATAATTTCCAAAAATCTTGAATGAATTAAATTTTTTTAAAATAACTCATGGAATCTTGATTTACATCTTAAACACTTCACTTCCAGATTATACTTTGAACCACATGAGAAGTACCACATTCTAAATCTCTAACTGTTAGGCTTATAAATATTAAATAATTTTTTATTATCAATACTACTTCTATCATAAAAATATTCATATTTTGGATTGTCTTGAATAAATTTTTAAGCTTTTCATTCTTCAGTTATTCTTATTTAATCACTCTAAGTGACTTTCATTATCCCCAACATCCAAATTGGGTTTCCATGTGTATTTTAGCCATATTATTATTCATTAATTTATCTAAGACACCATGTATACTCATTCTAATCTTCATGCACTTGTAAAAAAATAATACCAATAAATTATTTTAAAAAATTATTTCAACAACAACACTACTTATTTCATGATTCTATTGATTGTAGAAAAATCCAAAACCAAACACACATTTAGTTACAACGAATTCATTTTTTTCACTTGTATCATTTAATACCACTTGAGTATGGAATATTTTTTTTGACTATGTTCCATATTTATATAACAATAACACCCAATAAATCCTTATAAATTGGTCACTTATTGCTAATAATTCCTATATTACATGGAATTAATACTCTGCTCCACTTGAGGGAAGCCATTTCTATAGTTTTCTATGGAGCGGAAAAGATCGCACACCCTTATATGATAATGAAAATAGTATGTAAATAAAACATAAGAAAACCAATCCAACAATATCCAAAAGTAAATTAAACAAAATAAAAACAATATAAACAAAAGAGAAAAAAATATAATAGAAGAAAATAAATTGGAATAAAACTAAATGAGACCAACCTCAATGAAATATATCATTATATAACTAAATAAAACAAACAAGACTGAACCCAATTTTATGAAATAAAATTGAAAAAATCACTAGAACCAAATTAAACTTGAATATATACAACATAATTTAAATAAACTGATCATATTGAAATTAAATAAATCAAAACCAATTCAAAACAAACATAACAAAAAATAATCATGTTATAACTAATGGGGTTGAAATTATAAGAATGAAATCCCAATAAATTAATATAAACTAAACTGAACTAAATTATTTAAAAAACATAAACTAAAACAGATAAAAATTAATAAAATATACTCGAGAAGGATAAAAACATATCAAAGGAAATAAAATATAATTTTTCAAAATTTACCAAACCCAACTAGTATAAAATCAAAATGAACTTGGCTAATGTCATGTAAATTAAATAAAAAATAGGAAATTAGATAAAATAATTACAATTTAACTAAACTAGATTGAATGAACAAGATAAATGTAAACCAAATAAATTTGAATTAACTTTATTGGAAAAGTGATAACCCCACCCAAATAGTCCTAACACACCCATTATTTTTAATATTATTGAACGAAACAAATTAAAATTAATTTTAAAAAAATTAAGTTAATTGATAAAAATTGACATAATTCAAAAAATGACAACAAAAAATTATCTACATCCATTTATATATCATTGTTTAAAATAAGATATCTAAATTTTTCTATCTCCCTTTTAAAAAAATACACTAAATTCAAACAAATTTTTAACTTATTTAACGGATTATGTTTTTCTTAAATTCTATTTAGAGTAAGGTTTTTAAAATATAAAATTTTATTGGATTTTACCAGAAGTTCATTTTTAATTGTATCTAGATTTAATTATTTACTATCAGTGGATTATTCCACCTCTAATATCCCATAATGAACATCTTGTGATCTTATTTAGTCAATATCATTTCCACTTATAGAAGTGATGTCTATGAAACATCATATTAGATGAATTTTAGATAGAATATTAATTTTTTCAGGATTCTTCTCATTGTACTGATTTATAATGTCGTTGTAGAGGGTGTTTATACACATTGAAGGACTGGCGCATCGCTCAAAGCTATTTTTCTCGAGTAGAAAGAAAAAATATAGAAGCATGGTAAATGAACAAACACCGTAGAAAATTGTAAGTTTTAGTTTATTGATTTCAATTTTTAATATATGTATTTTAATATAAAAGTCTATTTATATTTGTAATAGTATTCTATGGAAGCCTTTGATGCTCATGAACCAAATAACTTTGACCCAAATGATCACTTACATCATGTTTAGGGAGATGTGCACCATGGAAGTGTACATTGATAACCAGGGAATAATATTTACCGGATAAGGTGTTGTCCCACTTTAGGTGCATGTTATAGTAACACATATTTGTAATAGGTAGTACAAGATGAGGACAAGGGAAAAGGTTGAAAGGGATATACAGATACAAGAATGAGATCAAATGAAAAAACTAAATTTATGAAACTAATGGAAGTATTATGTTCTTCACTTCCACCAAAGAACACCATGACTTGTGATTCATATATTTCAAGGATTTATATGTTATATAGTGAACCGGGCAATAGTTATTTTTTTTGGTTGGGATGATGATGTTCCTGGTGATGGATATTGTGAGGAAAACCATGGGGAAGTGGGTGGGGGTGATGGAAAAAATAGGGTGGAGATAATGGTGAGGAAGAGGGTGGGGATGATAGAGATGAAGAGGGTGGGGACGAGGATGAGGAAGAGGATGAGGATAAGGATAAAGATGACTATGGTGATAGTGATTAAAATGAGAGAAATATTAATCCATTTCTATTTTGAATGATATTTATAACATTTTTTATTTGATGAATTGGTGTGAATGAATATATGTGTTCTTTTTTATGTTTTTTTATAATTGGTTTAATGTATCAATTTATTTACTTTGTTATAATTATTTAAGTATTGTTTTATTAATATATGAGGTTGATTTATTTTTTTTTCATTATAGGATCTATGTGTTGAGGATGTTCTATTTGGTATACCTTTATTCCAATGGTTAAAACTGAACCGTTGGTAAAATAACATTCTACCCCCTATACTAACAATTCATAATGAACCGTTGGTAAATTGAAATCCTTACCACCCTATACCAATGGTTAACTATAAAATGTTGGTATATGGATATGTTGATGCACCACATACCAATAGTACCTAAAACCAATGGGATATGATATCTCAATTGTTTGAAACTGTTGAAATAAGTAATATTTTTAGTAGCGACTTTAGAATAGATGAAGGAATACAATGCTTCTGTATCCAAAAAATCTTGGAACAAAAATGTAACAATAAATATAAAAACTATAATAATTATTGGACCCACATATAATTATGTAGGTGTATGTTTGAAAACATATGAACTCTAATATCATGGCCCATTATGAGGTTTCTTACTAGGATAATTTTTACCCTTCATCTAAATGTTCTCTTAATTCCTTTGAGAATGATACCCATCTCCCTTAGATATATTAGAATTCACTTGAGAGCCTTATATATAATAATACAAAGATTTTTTATATATAATAGGATGATTAAAAAATTATTTTAGGATCCCTATATTCCCTCACAAGTTGAAAGGCATCAATGATTCTTTAAAACCAGTCTAAGAGTGATCAAGCCTCACACATTGAAAGTAAATTTTAATCTTTAATATAGATAGGTCAGATGATGTTTGAATAGAGGTAAATTTAACACATCCACTAATACCCATTTGATATTCCATATAATTGTTTTTTGGATATATAAAGAACCCTAACTTACTATAAAAGAAACCCTAACCCCACCCAAACCAGTCTTCCCCTCCATATCAATACTCACCATTTCCAAACTATTGACCACATCAGTTTACATTGGAAGGTATAATAGAATTATATTTGATAAAATATATTGTTTTATACCCAACTCAATGTGACAAGCCTTGAGAAAATCATTATGGAGAAAACTAAATATATTCCCAATCTTCTACATTCATTCCTGAAGTTTCTCAGACCCCAGGTTATCGTGGAAGTAAGGAGGGTTATACTTGTTAAAATCTTGAGTATGATCAAACATGAGTGATTGATTTCACTTACCTTCCCAACCTAAAGATTTAATTTTTGAATGATTACCATAATAAAATTAAGGTCCGTAAGAGGGATATCTTGTGGGTATTTATCAACATCCGATTATATACAATTTTATGGAGTCTTTTTGGGAGTTATTTTCTATAAAAAACAAAATGTTAAATAAATATATAAATCAACCTTACATAAAATAAAAAATCACAAAAAACCACTCCCTTAGTCATTATCAAGTAACATAGCCTTCCAAGATGTTCCATAACACCAATGGGTAAAAATAGTGATAAATTGATATCTATGACTTATTTGGCTATATGATTTTTTATTTCATGTATAAAACATGAAATAGATATAAATGGTGTCCATAATGGTTATAGGATGCGTAGAATGTTTCCAGACCATGGACAATAACCATGTACCCCTAAATTTCCTCTTATTTCAACTATAATACATAGAATTTCCTAAAATGACTCATAGAACCTGCTTAAAATAAATAAAATAATTATAATAGACATCGGAATATCCGAAAAAACTTGATAATAATTCCCAAATTCATTTAATAATTTTTATCTATCGATGGAAACTTTATGTTTTACATGATAAAGAGTTTTCTAGAAACTTACTCATACCTACCTCTTGATCTTTGATGGTCCTATAAGGTGTCTAATTTTAATCCAAAAATATCAAGAGGGCTCTGGCACCATTTTATAGTGAACTGAAGTTGGTTAACCTACCACATCACATGATCTGATCTACCAAAAGTCTATAATAATGTTCTTTACTATCATGGTCAATAGAGAAGTTCCAATAATAATGTTCTCTATTAACCATGGAAAATGGGCGTTCAAAACCCATGGGGCGCATGCTACTGTAGCAGTTGCGACACTGTTCATTAGCAGGTACTATAGCGGCGGCAGGGCACTGTAGCGGTGGCGATACTGTGCAGTACTGTAGCAGCAGGTTACTATTCCCAGAATGTGAATTGGCCTTTGAATTTGGGCCTACGAGCTATGTAATGGGCTACAAGCCCACTAGGCCTTCGGGCTATGTAATGGGTTTCTCTCTACCCAGTTGAAAGAGGTATTTTCTTTGATTTAATAATAAAAATGACTCTTCGGCCCCAACCTTTAAAAAAAACATAACAAGCCTTTAGAAAACAATATAACTTATATAAAAAAAATTATATTTGAATTATGTAAAAAAATTATGATCTAAGTGTGACATGATTCTTTACAACATAAAGGGTTTATTTCTTTATAATTTCTATAAACTTATAGATAAGTTAAGATGAAACCTATGTCCTTGTGGAAGGGATAATTTCACCTAATGTGGTGAAATAAATGCTTCATAGTGAAAGAAATTAAATTCAAAGCAACATATATGTTCCTTAATATATTCATGAAATGACCTTTTTTCACTCCTTAAAATACTTTTAATATAGAATCACTTGAATTTTCCTATATTTCAATGCCACATGACTTGATGTGTCATGACTTGTGATGTATCCCTATATAGTTAGTTGACTTTCTATTATCTACTCAAACACTATTCATTGAGAGTTGAATTTAGTAATGACATGTATCATTCTTAAAAATCTATGGTTCACAAAATAAAATTTTGTGTCATGAAATATCCCATTCATATATATTTTAATAAAATGTATGAATATAAATCATAATTTGATACTTATGGTCATAGTGTGACCTGTGTCATTTATAGAATATGGATAACCTTATTCCAATGATCTTCAATTTCTCTCATAGTACTTCGAGACACTTTTATTCATTAATAATACTTTATCTGGTTAATTTTTTTTGGAAAAAATATATAAACAAATACAACATGGGGTTGAAACAATGTGACCCTTTAGATTTTGTTTTCAACTATCATATCAACCATAACCAACTTATCAAGCACAAGCTCAAAAAAACTCTAAATCATACAATCCCCATAAATTGAAATGTAGTTTTCCCCTACAAGTACACTATCATTAACTGTATCATTCTTAACCTTATGAATTTTCCCCCATTCATTGAGATTATTCTCCATTCATGTTTCTCTCGTTATTTTATTTTATCCATCTCTGAAAATAAAATTAAAAGGGTTCTATCTCTTTAGTTAAAACCACTCCTAGATTCCCTGATTCTACAACTATTCTATATATCAAAAAAGTGCATTCAATAAATCACTAAGTCTATCAGAGAAAAATTTTGTCATAGAAAATAAGATAAATAAGTAAATTTTACAAAGATAAATTTTATTTTCTATGATTTTTACAATTTTCCACTACACCCTATGAATAATATATCTCTCATTTTCATACCCCAAGAATAGATATAAAACATAAAACACAAAAACTATACAAATATAACATTAGGTTTAATGGAGAGAGAGGGTAATATTCAAATATACTTAATTTTATAATATTGGTTGACCTATAATGTTCCACCTATAACTTTAAAACACATGATCCACTAATATATATATGAAAATATAATACACTTGATATTAAGTTCCAAAAACTTATATCATTACTATGTTGTTCTCCACATTCTTCTTTATAAAATCATACTTGATCTCAATGTGCTTCATTATAGAGTGAAGAACTAGAATTTTCCCAAATTAAAAAACTCTTTCTGGTCATATTGATTCGGTATTTGTTACTACAATCATTTATAAATATCATTTAATTTTTTATTCATCCATTTAGTCTATGTAAAATCCTTGAAAATTGAAATATATACCACTTCTGATATTCTTAAAGTAACATAATCCTTTTTCATATTGTGGTAACTAAAAAAAATTATTTATAATGTAAAAAATATCTTCCACTTTTGGATTCTCAATCTATAAAATCACTAGCCCAATAAGAATTATAATATTACAATAATACCACTTTCTTTGAAAACATAAACAAAAAACCATGATGTATAATTCCTTGAACACACCTCATTATTCTTCTCAAAAATCCATATTTTGTTTCCATTTTCAAGAACAGTTTTAGTGTAAGTGAAAACCTTAACAAAAATAGATAGTAAACTACCAATTATTCTTTTATATAATGTTATTTCTATCCCGTATCTATCCTCATTGTGTTAATGTTTTCTTTCAATTGTTATTTTAGTTAAAATATGAGTACACTCTTCCATTCTGAATTTTCTCAAGATTTCTTTTTCATACTTCACCTATGAAATAAATGTATTACCTTCATCTTGATGAACTTAAAACCGACAAGAATATATCAAATTTATAGTCATTGATATTTCAAACATATAATTTAATAATTTGGAAAAAATTTCTTTACAAATTTTCATTCTTACACCAAATATGGATTCATCTACAAACAACAACATAATGAACCAATCATATTATGAACATTTGACATAATTGTTTTGATCAAACCCTGTTATTTTTAACTATATTTTCCTTAGGAAAGTGTCCATCCTTACATACCAATCACTTAGTGATGGTTTTAGGCCCTAAAAATATTTTCTCAACATGTATACATTTGAATTATAATTTCTATGAATAAATCCAATAATTTTTTTGATATATAACACTTCATTTAAGAACATATTTATAAATATAGTCTTCACAAACATATGAAACACTTTTAACATTATTTGGACAACCGCTACCAAGAATAGTCTAATAGATTCCATTTTTTCCATGAGATAGAATATTTCCTCAATTATTATGCATTTAACTTGAACATAATTCTTAAAAAAGTATTTATTTATTTTAGACAAATTTTCAATTATAATCTATATTTTTATTGAATACTTAATTAGTATGAATCACATTGTGATTTGTATGTCTGCATACAAGCTCTTAAGTATGATTTTTGTCCATTCGGTAAAATGTTTTTTTGATGTATTTTATCCAAGATTACTCTATCATAAATTTTTTAAAGGAGGTTGATTCCACTTGTGAAATAATATCAATGTGATCATAGGTCCTCATTCACAAGGTTTTAGTAGGTGAGATTTTATCACCTATAATATTCGTCTCATCAACCTAAGCTCATCTTATTTTATGTGATGTAATTGGTTATGTTAATTTAGTAACATTTTCTCCCAATGATTCAATATAAACATATTATTATTAAAATATATAATTATGTGAACCACTATGATTCACAACTTATTATTTTTCTTTGTCATAAACAACATTCAAATCTATAATTTTAGAATTATTACTATATATTTATTTAATAATCATGGAATCACTACTTTAAAATTTTTTATCCTTTAATTGATAAATTTATAATCGTTACTCTTGAATGATTAGCCCAAAAATATCCATTAATCTAAAAAATATCCACACTTTCCTTGATTACCTTATTTGATTTGAATGTAATTTTTACTAGAAAACACAATAAAGTGATTTTTTGTTGGATTTATTTCATTCCATATTTTTTAAAGAGTTTTTATTACATAAGGATTGATAATTATCTATTCCATGTGTAAAATTACACTTGTCTAGCCTCTTTTGAAAAATTATATGAGATAACAGTTTCTTTAAACATTGTTATTTACATATTTTTCATGGCATTGTTTTTCCCTCCTGCCACACCGTTCTATTGTGGTTTTCTCACTAATAAGACTTAATGATTTATTTCATGTTTCTATAAGTAATTATATACCTCAAAGGAAGTGTATTATATACATTTATAAATCATTAGAACCCAGATTGTTCACATAGTTTCATTATCTTCTCTTCTCTAAAACCACTTAATTTAGTTAATTAATTCATCTTTAGCCTGTAAAACATGATATAATCCATTATGCTATAATCAACAAAAAAATGTAATAATTATCACAATATGTTTTGAGAACCTTTATAGGCCCACACACAACTATGTGATGCAAATCAATTATATATATTACTCTCCCCTTGTTTGGTTGTTATGAATTTATCATAAGATTTCATTTCTCAAAATCATCACATATCTTATATCAATCTCATATCGGATTAGAAATATCACCTTCACCTTTAATTTTTTAAATATTGTCCATACCTTGATGATTAGTACATCATATCCCAAAATGTCACTATTTTATTCTTCTATTAAACGAAAACAAGTGATTTCCATGCTATTAACTAAATACAATTTTCCATTTTCTCTCCAGCTTGTATTAAGAGAATTTTCAGATTTCCCTAATGCAACAAATATAAAAACCCTCTTTTTTAAAACATATAAATAAAATAAGTTTTTAGGAATTTTAAAAATATTATAAAAAAGAGACATCTAAATACTATACTAGTCTAGTTCCATTGAAAACATTGAAATATTAACCCTGGTACATAAATGATCTTCATTATCTACCACGAGTTTCTTCTTGACTATCAGACTTCTTGGACACATAAAAAATAATACATATCTTGATAACCTGGGGAAGGAAACATAAAAAGGGGTGTCATCAAATGATCAGTATGTGTAAATAAGGGATATATTTAAGAATTATTATAAGCATAAGGGTATGAGGACAAGATCACAAAATTAGAAGATCACACACTGTATATCAAAGATCATATACATGAATCATGGAATAAATATTGGAATTTTATAAGACATGAATTATAAGGAAATAATGAACATAATCCATGAAATCGTAGCATAGGAATAAAAAATTGAATTGTAGCAGTTAAATAAGCATATATAATAATTTCTATAAGTGACAAGGCATCACTGGGAAGGATATCCTAGTGGAAAAAGTCCTTTAATGAACTGAGTTCACACCCCATTCCTACCCTGTATTTCGAAACCCATTCCACACCTCATTCCATCCCAGTAATATTGAATCGATTTCATTTACCGTTCCATCACTGTAATACTAAATTAAGTTCATTTTTCATTCTAGCACTATGATACTAAACCAAGTTCATTTCTCATTCCATCTATATATTTCTCATGAGATATAGTATTTCTCCTAACGCATTTTATAGAGATATAGGTTACACCCATCTCATCATAAAATCATACATACCTGTGTATAAAAATAATAAGTAATCATATCTTAACCCTTGAAATTATATTTTAATCATAAACTTATAAAAATTTCATAACCTATGGAAAAAGATATAGGATTCATTATCATCTCATAAAAATCATAACCGACGAAAGAGAAAAGGATTTCATAAACATATAAACCCTGAAAGAGAAACATGTTCTATAAAGACCATAACAATAAGAACAACCCATTCATATAAAGAATATGAATGGAACATTTAGATCATTTTCTAGAAAGTCCTAAGTAACATCAACAGATTTCATCATTGATACCAAATAATTTTGAAATTTCTTTAAAACTAATTTCTTGAGAAAACCATCCTTTATTTTTTTAAAAGGTCTTTTTAATATATGAACCATTTTTAAAATAAATTTATCATAAAATATCTTCAAAAGTTATAAATAACACTTGAAATCATTTTGAAAACCATTTTCCTTGAAAAATTATAAAAAAAGATTCAGGACATTTTAAAAATAATTTTTATTTAAAAAAAAAATTTAAAAATTATAAAGAAACCTTGAAAACATTATGAAAACCATTTTATTGAAAATAATTTGATAACATATAAATAAATCTTGAAAATGTATAGAAAAATATTTTATTTGAAAACATATGAAATAATCTAGAAAATGTTTTGAAAACCATTTATTTGAAAATTAATTTTAAAAACATTTTCTTAAAAATTTACTCTTAAAAAAATGAAAATTAATCTTCAATAAAATGAAGGTCGGTAAATCTGTACATGCCATACATGGTAAAAAGAACATTCCTTTTGCACAGTAAAGTTTTTAGAAAAAATACCTTGTTTGGAAAGTGAAAAGAATATTCATTTTAAGATATTGGTAAAAGAAAAAAAAGGAAAAATGCCTTTTAAAGATTATTGGATATTGGTAAAATATTATAGGAAACCCTTTTTAGAAAATTTGGTGTTGAAGGGACATAGATTTCAGACCGAAGAGAGGGTAAATTTGGGATTTATTAAAAACACTTTCTTAACTATCTTTTTGTACAAAGAGTTGAAAAACGGTACCTATGTATTAATATTTCATTAATAATCATATGAGGATAAATTTCATGAGTGTTTTTGAGATATTTATGATAATAATTCATCAACGAAGAACAATCATTATCAATCTTGACGAGCGATGATATTGTTTTAGTAAACTCTAACTTCTTGGTTACTTGGGATCATACTCCCTATGTAAGAAAAAGAAATTAAATGAAACTTAAAATATCATTAAAATAAGTATATACATGATAAAACATTTAAAATGGAATTATATATACCTCAAAATATAATTTAGGTGCCTAACAAAACATGAGTCGCAAAGAAGGAAAATTGACGCAAAACAATTTTATCGATTTAACAACATTTGAAACATAAACACCATGAAATAAATATTGTAAATTGGATATTTAAATACCCATAAATTTAATTATATGAGTAATTTAATACATCCATGGTAATTTTACACACCAAACAGAAGGAATGGGTGGCGAATAAATCATGTATCTCATAGAAATAAAAAGTGAGATGAAAACCCCTTACCTTATGTCTTGAGTCTCTTCATACCCATACAAGATTCAAATATAATAAATGTATGTTTATTATAAATATTTTAAAAAATAATATTATTATATTTAAAACCATATTTGGTTTTATCACGACCTTATATTATCCTTTTGTTAACAATCATATGTATAGGTTTTTCTTCAGGTAATATTCACTTTGTTCGTCGCATGTGTGTTAATTTTCTACATATTTGGTTCTTATACATATATGATGATTACATAATGTAAAAAAATATATAAATATAATTTATATTCATTATATGTGTTTTATAATAATATATATAATGTATTATTATGAAGTGAAATACAACATTCATGGAGATAGTAAGCCGTATGTACGCATGAATCATGTTTCCGTTTTTATTGTCGTATTGAAATAAAAAAGGTAAATGACATATCTGTATATATTTATATATATAATTATTAAAGTTAATTATTAAATCATATATTTCATATAAATTCATTTAAAAACATCATTAATACATTCCATGTAGTGTTTTAATGAATCACGTCACCCTGAGGGGGCGATAGTCCACACTTCCTCAAACAAAATTATCATGTCAATACCAAATGGAAAGTAAAAAAGATATTAGTTGTAAAAGTGATAAATAAGAATAAATATATAATAAATATAATATATAAAATATAAAAACATAGTTTTCAGCATAATTTTCACCCTAATAGGCGGTAGAGGAAAAATGAACAACTATTGTTACATGAGGCGGTAGTTCACTGTACATGTAAATATTATGTTTGTTACCCATTACATGGAGTTGTGTGTAAGTGTTTTTCAAAAACCTAGAATTAAAACATACTAGTATATTTATGAAAATTTTTTTGTTATAAAATCATGTAATAATGATAGTGGAGGTGTGTAGGAAGAAAATAAAATAAAGGAGTTTAAGAGAAGACGTTACCTCTTAATCAGCTAACTTCTTTTGGTTTGTGCCAAAATGATTCATTGGATAACTTTGTTACCAAGGGGAGGATTCTATGAGTAAGGGAGGTATTTTTAAAAGTTTATTGGGAATATATTTTATGATCGTAACTGGTTTTTGAGGCCTGAAGAAGAGGGAGAGGTGGCTTCATTTTATATGGAAGGGAAATGACACAATTTTCATTTTTGAAAACAAGTTAGTTGTACCGATTTTTTACTTAAAAAATTTCATAAAGAACAAAAAAACTCAATAATGTAAGGTTTATTGAAAAATAATGGCCATAAAATGTGGATTTTATATGTTATTAATTTAGTTGAGGTGTTAAATATAAGGTTTATTCCTTAGTTATGCTTAATTTTAAATTAGTTGATCTAATTAATTTTAATTAATTTCACTTTTATTTTTGGTAAAAAACTAAGATGAAATTATTAAAAATTGTAAATAATAATGATTCCAAATAATTAATCCATTTTCATAACTTCTAGTCATATAAGTGTTAGAAATTAATTTAAAATTAATCCCACTAACAGGGTGGTACTATGGGTTTTTATAGATAAAATTTCCAAAGTTTTGCTAGGTTTTTATACCCAATTTCAAAGTAAAATTTATTCAATTGACTTAAATTGGATTAATTGACAAAAATATGACCTAATTAAATTTTGAAACCAAATTAAAAGACAATTTAACCTTATAAATAAATTATATGAAAAGGTTGTTTTGAATTAAAATACTGTGTTTTTTACTATTCATCCACAAATGATGTTTCAGAGAAAAAGTCCTGAAATTTCACCCTAAGATAATGTTGAAATCATAAAATAAAAACTGTAGATTATTTTATCATATTAAATTTCTAAATATGTATAAAATTAATTATATTGGTTTTTACAAAAAAAATTAAATGTTGTTTGTTTGAGATAATAGTATTTATAAATATATAAGAACATTACCAAAAATTATATCATTCATTATCAATATGTTCTATTTATTCAAAACAACTATAAAAAACATTTAATATAATTAATTACAATTTATATTATTTTTTTAATTTTTAGGTTATATTTATCTAATTCAAATAATTATAATAATTAAAAGACATTTCATAGAAACTCAGTGTTGTGGGTAACATATGCCAAGTCGGTGTTGCGTGTTGCATACTCTAAGTAGGTTTTTAAGGTACCATTCTCCATGTAAAAAGATAACCATGGTTATACGTGTAGATAAATCCAAAATTTATGTTGTGTGTAGTTCATGATCAACTTGGTGTTGTGTATAATGAAAGCGAAAGAAATTTTTTTAGTATAAAATAAACTATTTTCAGTGTTATGCGAAATGAAAAATACTGAAAATGTTAAATTAATTATAAAAAAATAATTTCCAAAATCCCATGGCGTTATATTATACCCACTTAAAATAAATTTCTCCCTTGAAATTATTGTGGTTTATCAAAGGTTTAATACTTTGACGTTTTATTCATAGAAACCCACATCGTAAAAATGGATACTAATAAATACCTTAAAAAGGGAAAGGTGAAAGCATAATTGTTACCCACAATAACATATATCTTGGTTTACACATAGGAGAACATAGTTTTTTAGTGAAGATAGTACATGGAGGAAATTTTAAATATTTATAGGAAGTGATTGAGGTCATCAATCACAAAAAATTGAATGATCAAATAAAAGTTGATTGCATCAAAGTCATATATATTTGATGATTTATAAGGCCACAAGTTCAACAAAACTAAAGGTATTAGGAGAATTTTTTTTTGATAATTATCATATATTTGAGTAATTATTTTATTGAACAAGAATATAATGAAAAATAATTACATGAAATATTTATATAGATAAAATTTACATATTTTAGTTGTGATTTTATAAATTTCTAATTCATCAATTACTCCATGCAATGGATGTATAAAAACTAACTTTGACGTCCAAAACACTAAAATAAACAATTAAAAGATATTAAGGCCTATCAAACAATTAAAGGAATAACTATTTATCTATAAAAGTTCTTAAAATCAATATGGTTAACACATTAATCTCTAAACATAAAAAGAAACACTACTGTTTCATCATAAATAATTGTCCCTCAAAAAGAAATATACATTAACTAGGACATCGCATAGGCTAGTGGTCGGTGTGAAGCCCTTATCATCATTCATTAATAGGTTCAAGACCCATGGACTTTCTAAACATTGTTGGTTCTCACCATATATACATGATGTATTTTTCTAAAACCATGTTAATATAATTTTCTAAAATATAAAGGTTATCCTTGAAATAAGGATAATCACTAAATATCCATTTAACCAATGTTTTCAAAACAATATCAATACAAAAATTCTTCCACTTAAGTTTAACATAAACTTCTCATATATGGTTAACCTTATAACCCTACTAAAAGATGAAAATCCCAAAATTTAGAAATAAAGTCATGAAATCAGCTTAACATTGATCCCCTATATATATATATCACAAAGTATCTCTTGGTTGTCACATTCCAAACAAGTGAATAACATCATGGTAAATTCTCTTGGAACATTATAACATCATGAATTTATATAAATAATTTTTAAAAACATGTATGCCTCTTAATTCTATAGATTACTAGATATAATACATAAATCCAAGAAGTTGTAAACTTCATCCATGATAGCATGAACTACTTTTCAACCATTCCTTAATTAGTTCCAAGGTAATAATTACCATCAAATTTACATATTCATATCCAACATAACTTTATCCAAACAACAATATCATAACATAAGAAACATAATAAGGGTTATCTTTCCATTAATAATGTGTCTCCCACTAACTCACCTTTCCATTATATCACTTTTCTATTCTATTAGAACCATTCAATGTGTCCTTGTAAATCCATTGAAAAAAACATAAACTAAACAATTATTATATATTTTACCATTAATATAACATTATTATTGAACATAAACACACGAAAACTTTTATTATTCTACTTCATCCTTATTCCATTAATAAGGCTACATCATCCTATTACTCAATACCTATTTCCTTTCACATTTCATTTATAGTCTCATCATCACCCGCAATGTAACCATTATTCATACCACCTCACTTATTCTCTTTAAGAGATTCCTATTGGAAAATTGAGTTACATAATGACCATTTATTCTATATTTAAATAACTTAACCTTCAATTATTCCTTATAGAGGCCAATATTCTCCTCCATTTTGTTAACTGAACTAATCATTTTTCCTTTATAGTCACTTGTTTTATGCCCATCTTTTCGATAGTCAAAACATATTCTTATTCCTTGAAGTCATTAGATTAGGTGAATTATTCCATATTATTGACACAAAAGAAAATTAATCTTTTTTCCTCTATGGTATCCATTATAAGAACTCTCAGAGAACTCCTTCTCTCTCTTCCTTAGTGTGTCCGAGAGTTGTCTAAGGTACACGTTAATAATCATATTCAGTGAAAACAGATTATGAATGATCACAAAATCTTTCGCTGTAGTTTTAATCCTACTTAACTACACATATACAAATCATCCATCACATTAAATGTGATTCCAGTTCCTTCTAGTTCCCACCATTGACTAAAACCAGAGGCATAGTGTGAGAATTAATTACCATAGCAAAAAACTATATAGTCATGAAAATAATTTATTGTAGGATGTATAAATCATGGAAAGCTTCTTAATATATGATACCCTAGGTTCATTCTAGGTTATTAAAATCCAAATTATATTTAAATACTTCATGAAATTTCATGAAGAGTTTGTGAATTCTCAAAGCACATTTTTTTGGAGTGTCAGACTGGGTGTACTACAAGGCCTTTTTTCGTGTACAAGATTACCCCAGGTGAGGCCGGGAACATCTTGTAGGATTTATTACCCCTAGGTATATATATTATATACCCATATCCACTATTAATATCTATCCATGGATGTATTTATTAGAAACCACTCAATCTATCCTTTACCAAAATTCCAGGACATTTTCATACGCTTTTCCTTATCCTTAGACTTATACATAGACATGTACATAGGTTTTTTACTAATGTTTTATCATCCTAGATTAAAAAGTATAAATAAAACTTTACTATGATACCAACTATACGTACCCACTTTTTGGAAACATTTAAATTACATATATTTTGCAGAATACATAAAAAATTATAAAAAAAGATGCCCAGAGACCGTACTAGTCTAGTGCCTTTGAAAAAATGGAAACATAAATACTCATATATAAATGAGATACATTATCTTCTACTTGGTTATTATTGACTATAACCCTTCTTAGAATAATGAAAAATAAAACATATCTTCAAAACATGGGAAAAAACAAAAAAAGGGTGAGATCAAATGATTAGTAACGGTAGAAAAGGGAGATATATAAGCATAATCATGAGCATAAAGATTTGAGAACGTGATCATAAAAATCAAAGATTACAACATGCATATGAAAGATCATATACATTAATCTTGGATTTTTTTATTTCATAAGATATGAATCATAATTAAATAAATAACAAAATCTATGAAAGCATACAATAGGAATAAAAAATGGAATTGTGGTAGATAATTAAGAATATATAATGATTTATATAGTAGTCAAGGCATCGCTGCCAATGACATATTAGTGGAAAAATTCCTTTATTGAACTATGTTTACACCCTATTCTAGACCTATATTAATTAAATGAGTACACTCCTCATCCAAACCTATAATACAGAATCGATTTCATTTCCTCTTCCAACCATATAATACTGAACTGAGATCATTTATCATTCTAGCCCTCTGATACTGAACCGAGTTCATTTCTAATTCTAGATACGTCTATATCATGAGATATAAATCTTCTCCCAGTACATTGGAGGGAGATATAGGTCCCAACCATCTCATAATGATATCATACACAAATGTGCCCAAAAATCATAAAAATCATATCATAATAGATGCAATTAAATGTGTATCATGAATATGTAAACATATAACAATATGTGTAAAATGATATAGGTTTAATAATCATTTAATCAAAATAATAACCAGTGAAAGAGGAACTGATTTTATAAACATATAACCCATTATAGAGAAATAGGTTTAATAAAGACCATGACATTAAGAATAAACCATTCATAGAATGAATATGAATGGAACCTTTATATTATTTCTTAGAACAAAATGAGTAACATCAACACATGTCATCTTATATGTAAAATAATTTATCAATTTATTTAAAAAGTATTTACTAAAAAAAAAATAATTTATTCTTTGAATAATGATTTTTAAAACATAAATCCAGTTGAAAATAATTTTCATAGAAAATACCTTTAAAACTAATAAATAATACTTGAAATCATTTTGAAAACCCATTTCCATGAAAACATATAAAATAAGATTCTAAACTATTGAAAACCTTTTTTATTTTAAAAAAATTGAAAATTTGCAAATAAATCTTGAAAATAAGATGAAAACCATTTCTTTAAAATTACTTTTAAAACTTAAATATAAATCTTGAATATTTTTGAAAACCCTTTTACTTGAAAAACATATGAAAGAACATATAATATGTTTTGAAAACCATTTCTTTGAAAATAATTTAAATACTTTTAAATAAGTATTGAATGAAATAAAAAAAATTCTTTGAAAATAACTTTTAGAAATATTTTATTAAAAATTAATCTTTTAAAAAAAATACAATGTATGATTTAATTAAATGACAGTAGGTAAATGCATACAAGCCATATGAGGTAAAAAGATCATTCATTTTTCATGGTAAAAAGGATAAAAAGAATACATTTTTTGGAAAGAGAACAAAAGATTCCTTTTAATATATTGGTAAAAGAAAGAAAGGGTAAAAAATTATTTTAAATATTATATGAGAATGATATAATATTCTTTAAAACCCTTTTTAGAAAACATGATTTTAAATGTACACATATTTCCGACCGAAGGGAGGGAAATTTCAGGCTTTATTATTTATATTATGATTCAAGGATTGAAACATATGGTACTCATTAATTAATATATCGTGAATAACCATAGTAGAATAAAATTTAATAGTGTTATATAGATATGCAAGGTAATATTTCATCATAGAAGAAAAATCATTAACAATCTCTAAATGTGATGATATTGTCTCATTAAATTATTACCACTTGGTGACATGGGATAATGATCTAAATGTAAAAAAGGAAATTAAATGAAGCATAAAATATCATTAAAATAATTAAATTCATAAAATAACCTGTAAAATATAAGTATATACACCTCAAAAAAGAATTTAGTTTCATAACAAAACATGAGTCTCAAAGAAGGCAAATTGAGACACAACTATTTTAATGATTTAGTAACTTCTAAAACTTAAACCCCATGAAATAAATATCATAAAATTGATATTTAAATAAAAATAAATTTAATTATAAGAATAATTTAATACATCAATGGGAAATATACACACAAAAAAATGTAATGGGTGGTGAATAAAGCTTGTATCTCACATAAATAAAATGTGAGATGAAATCCCCTTACCTAGTGTATTGACTCTCTTCATACTCGTACAAGATTCCTGTAAAGTTAATATATGTTTATTAGAAATTTTTGATATAAGATTATTAATATTTATAATACCATATATTTTTTCATCACGAACTCATATTACCGTCCTTTTAACAATCTTATGTTAAGGTTTCACTTTGAGTAACATTCGGTTTGTTCTCCGCATGTGTCTTAATTATTTATATCTTTGGTCCTTATACTTGTGTCTCGATTCTAGAATTTAAACCATGATAGAAATATAATTTATATAATTTATATTTTTATTATAATAATATATATAATATAGATATATGAAATCAAATACACTGTTCATGGAGATGGTAAGTTATACATATGCAAGAATCATATTTCTATTTTTATCTTCCTAATGAAAGAAAGAAGTTAAATGTATTATGAATATATATATATATATATATATATATTCATATATATCATTATTATAGTATAATTATAATATCATATATATCATATAATTTAACTAAACCAATCTTTAATATATTCCATGCACTGTGTGAATGAATCACATCGCTTTGAGGTGGCGGTAGTCCACACTTCCTCAAATAAAATTATCACATTTAAACCAAATGAAATGTAAAAAGATAAATGTTTTAAAAGGAATAAATAATATTAAATATATAATATATATAATATATAATATATGAAAATAGTGTTTCCATCTTAATTTCCCCCTTGAGATGTGGTAAAAGAAAAACGAACAATCATCATTTCGTGAGATGACAGTTCATCGTAAACGTATACAATATGTTCATTACACATTAGACGAAGGTGTGTGTAAGTGTAGTTAGAATATTTGGAACAAAAAATCATAGTATATTGAGGATACTGGGGTTGTTATAAATTCATTTAATAAAGATAGTGGAGGCGTGGAGAAAGAAAATAAAAGAGTAGAGCTTGAGAGAAGAAGTTACCTCATAATCAGGTAACTCCTTTTGGTTTGTGCCAAAAGGCTAACTTGGATATATATCTACCCAAGGGGAGGATTATATGAGTAAGGGATAGTTTTTTTTGTAATTTAATTTAGAATATATTGTACAAACTTAATTGGTTTGAGAGGTGTGAAGAAGTGAGAGAGGTGGTGGACTTTTATAGGGAATGTAAATGACACACTTGGCATATTTAAAAACAAGTTAGGTATACACACTTTTGCACATAAAAAAAGAAATAAAAGACAAAAAAACACAGTAATGGAAGGTTAATGGAAGAATAATGGATATTAAATTGGTGTTGGACATGTTTTTCTATAGTTTTGGTTCTTAAATTTAAGGTTTAGTCCTTAACCAAGGTTAATTTTATCTTAATCAATGTAATTAATTTTCATTACTTTCAGTAATACTTTTAGTTAAAAACCAATTTTAACTAATTATACATTATAAATTATTTTTATTAAAAAATTTGAATAAATTTTTAAAAATTCAAATCACATAAATGGTAGAAATTATTTTAAAAGCAATCCCACTGACGGGACTACACTGCAGGTTTTTAAAGTAAAAATGTCAATACTTTGGCTAAGCTTTTGTACACAATTTCAACCTGAAATTGATCAGAATAACCTAAATTGGAATAATAGATAAAAATATTATCTAATAATTTTTTTAAACTAAATTAAAATATAATTTATCCTTATAAATTAATTAGACGAAAAGACAGTTTTGAATTAAAATCCAGTATTTTAAACTATTCATCCAAAACTGATGTTTCAGAGAGAAAATACCAAAATTAAAAACTAGGATAATCTTGACAGCCTAGAATAAAAAATGAGGTTTATTTTATCAAATTAAATTTATAAATGTGTACAAATATAATTATATATATATAAATAATTTTTGTAAACATATAATATCTTTACCAAAAATTATATCTTTCATTATAAATATGTTTTATTTATATAAAAATATTATAAAAAATATTTGAAAAGTTTTTATTATTATTCCTATAAAAAATTATAACATATAGGTTATAATGATCTCTTTTAAATAATTATAACAATAAAAAGGAGTTTCATATAAACTCATTGTTACATGTAACGTACGCCAAGTCGATGTGGTGTGTTGTGTAGACCAATTTAGTTTTGAATGTAACATACTCTAAGTCACAATATAACCTCCATGTTTTGTGTAGATAAAGAAAAAATTTATGTTGTGCTTATTTCTCAATTAACATGGTGTTGCGTACAATAAAAACCAAACATAGTGCTTTAATATAAAATAAACTATCATTTGTTTCACATGAAATGTAAAATATCACAAAGGTTAAATTAATTAGAATTAAATAATTCAAAAAATATTAGTGTGTTAAAATAACCCCTAATATTGAATTTTACCTCTAAACATGAGTCATAATGTTGAATAAAACATATAAAATATGTCGTAATGTACCAGTATAAATTAATTTTAGTGTTTTTCAACTTATCTCTATCCTAAAAGGTCTTTCCACTTCCTTTTATCATTAATGGTCCATAATTTACAAAGAAAATTATTCTATCCACTCTTACCTTATATTATTTAATAATTTCATAATACTGATTATATGAGATGAACACCTGCTATAAAAAATACATGAACTATTATTATTTATAGATTTTAAGTAAATTTCATCCATACATGATTTATCTATATTATAACTTTATTTTCAATAAAATTCCAAATCAATTGAGAACTTTGTTTATCTATTCACTTTTTTCACCATAAGATGAAATGTTGGATTATTCTTATTAAATAGGATAAAACCTATTATTCAATGGAATTGAATTTGAGTTCTTTAAATTAATATCACATCTTATTTCATAAGAATATCTTCCACTAATCACCCATCAATAAACTTATTTATCTTTAATGTTTGAATAATTAAAAATAACATCAATATAAATAATTTATTTCATGATATAAAGTATACATTCGATCTCTACTTTATTGAATTCCAATAGCTTTTCCTTAGAGATAACATCATCTTAACCACAATACAAAATAATGTGGACAATAAATCCCCAAAACTATCACGTCATAAAAGAAAATATCCAATTTTTAACCTATCCTTGTATGTCCATGTTTTATATAACTTATTGGGTTTTGATAATTTCTTCTTAGTAGAGAAATTTCAACTTTCTTCTATATAATTATGCTCTTCTTATTTCTAAATTTTTTAATGTTTCAGTAGTATAAAATTACCAATTTGACACATTTTATTTAGTTATTTAGTAATAAGGATTTATTAAAATATTCAAATACTTCATTCCTCCATATATTTAGAAATTTCATTTGAAAATTTCTTAATCTAAATTTTATTCTTTAATTTTTTTAATTTATGGTTTAACACTTTTTGTCAAGGAAACAAATTATTCTTCAAGACCATAAATATTCATTAATTTCTCCTTGATATATAATTAAATATCATCAGTGACCAGATATTTCTCTTCATATTTGAACATAAAATTCATAGATTTTTTATATTTCAAATGTTTCTTCTCACATTCTACCATATTTTTTCAATATGATATACTTTATGTTCATAAACATAATAAGATTAATACTATAAAAGATCTCTATTTTTTTATTCTTATTTATTTGTAAACAATTCACCTAAAGATATCCTTCCTATCTGATTTTAATATCTTCAACACTTTCTGATTGGACTTTATCTTCCACTTAATTTTTTTTTCTATATAGATAACATCATTTGGTGGTTCTGAGATGTCCTGACATTTAATCAAATTTTCCATGCCTGAATTCCTTGATAGATATTTTTTGGATCTCCCCATTCATAGAATGGATTAAATAAAATATTAGCGGGGCTTCTATGTGAAATATAGGACTTGCATGTATTGGAGAGGCCTCTAGAGATTCCAATGCTAATGTTATGGGATGTCTTTTTAGATCCAGTGTATTTCTTACTTCCTTATAAGTAGAGATGTAGGATATAATAAATGTAGTGAAAATTTACAATCAATGTGGTTGGAACAAGGTATGGTTTGAATGCGACTCCAATATCCTTGTTCAAGTAGTAATAAATGGATAGCTTCATCTATCATAAAAACTTTCTACCCTTTGTAGTAACTTTTTTAGACCCAATACAATTTTTTTTCTTTATCACACATGTCTTTTGACAAGCTAATTATATTACAGATTATTTGAGAAACAATGGAGTTTGAATAATCAGTTAGGATTTTTTATCATCTTCATAACGATCTCATGCACCATTTCAAAAGATATTATTGTAAAATTCCATCTTTTAAACCTTTTTAATCCTTCTTATTTAAATAATAAAAGAGTATTTTCCTTGGGTTATGTACTCACCTTTTTGTAAAAAAATACATTCTAATGGTAATTTACCCTCAAATCTTCCTTTCCCTCTTTTAATATTTATTGAAATAAGTTCCATAAAATAATCATTTAAAATTAATCAACTCGATATTATTGATATTCCTACTTATAAATAGATTTAAATGAAATATCAATTTATTAATTTTATAATAAACTCTCTCGATTCACCAGTATTTTATTTACAACCAGTTTTCTATAAAAACAATCTAGATATAATTCACTAAGATCCATCTTTTTAAGATTTGATGCATTTTGTTAATACATAAATGATGATATTTTGATAAAATTATTTATAATATTAGAATAATTTATTCTATAAACAATTATACTTACAGAAATAATCAATTTTACAAGAAGATAAAAGAAACCATCCACATTTTCAATGGTACACATTTTTAGATCATCATTTTTTTGAAAGACTTGCATCTTTAGCCCCTTTACATTTGAGTCACCTTAAATATATTAACAATATTATAAAAAATACCTTTTGGATATACAAAACTATTTCACATTAAAAAATTTATAATTAAAAATAACTCCAAATAAGGCAGTTCGAAACTTAGCATCATCATTCAAAAACTCTTTATTATCTTTTCTCGTTTGTTTTCTAGTGGAATCAGTAACTTGTATAATGTGAAAGGTTTCTCAAATTATATCTAATTTTGGATATAATAAGTGATTTATAATCATGTTATTCCATATTTTATATTTGAATTCATTAAATAAGGGCACAAACTTTATGTTCAAAACATTCTCCATGTTTATAGCTATTGATAAAAATGATCAAGAAATAACCTTGGATCTAATTCCACTTGTTATAAACTATTCCCACTGTAAACCCTAGGGGGGGGGGGGATTAGGGTGATGAAATATCTTCTTATAATTATATAAAATTTTATCTTGTATTTGTGCTAATAAATAATTCTTGAATATTATTTTAATAAGAACCGAATTAATAAATATAAAGTTCATGAACAATATAATTTTAATTGGGTTACCTATAAAATGGTTACTTTGAGGATCACATATCAATTATGTGTTTATGTGATGATTAACCAAAAATTTACTAGTATGTGATTAAAAATTTACGATGTGATCACTTACCAACCAAATTCCATGACCTCTTAATATCTTCCACCACATCTTTAAAGTCAGATATATTGATGAAATAGACTCAAAAGTCTATCATATAAGATTTCAATCAAATATAAATAACACCAAATAACCAGAGAATTATTATATGATTTTATAATTTTTATTTTTAGATATTTAATTAACATGTAGTGTATAATATTATCTTAAGAATAATATTCACTTAATTTATATCCCACACACTTCTATTCTAAAATTTTATTATTCAATGACATTGAGATGTCTCAAATATTTAATATTATCACTTTCTTTTCTAGGTTCTATGTGTGTTCTAATCTTATTATATATAAAAAAATTCCCATGTCAAAAGAATATTTTTAGTTTAAACATAAAAATAAAAATAAAATAACTTCCATTTGAAATCCATTCATAGGATTATTTTTCAGATAATCCTTTTCATTTAATTTTTAATGGAAAGTTAGAATTTGTTGAAATAACCTACAAACAATCATTTTTTCCATAAAAAAATTAGAATCTAATTATGATGAAACCCATCCTTATCATGAGATATGATTCTATGTGGTGTGATAAGTTGGTTTTTATATTACTTATCTCATCTTCTTGATAATTCATGGTGGTACATATATCTTTATGATATGAATTATTTCAAATGATGAGGTGTGAGAAATTATTCATGAAAGAGGCACGAAAATTAAGAAACATATGAATATTTATAGCACATTCATGGTGTGACTGATTTTTTCTGTGAGAAAAAAATACTTTTAATACAAAAATTACTTGAGCCTACCCAGAATCTAATATAACATGACTTGATGTGTCATGGAATGACATAATTTAGTAGATTTATTTGATGTTACCATCTCAAACTCCCTTCTTGGGGTGATGTCTGTAGCTATGATGCATATCATTACTATAAATCTATGTATTATTAAATAGAATTATATTTCAAAACAGTTATAATTCATACAATATTTTAGATGAATCTTAAATATATGATTCATGAGATTGTCCTTATGGTCATGATATGATATAATTCATTTCTAGAATATTCATAATCTTCCTTCAGTGATCTCCCATTTCCCCATGGAACTTCAAGACACATTTAAAAATTAACAATACTTCCTCTAGCTAAAAATCATGAAAAAAGAATCCAAACTAAAAACAACTTTTGGTATTACTATAAACCAAATAATAAGAGACTTTACTTTTGAAGGGGATTCATAACACTTTACAACATGCCTTTTTCTACTCTGGAGGCACAAACCCAAATCTCCTTATTTTTCACACCTAAAGGAACAATCCCAAATCATTAATTTTTTAAATAGAGGAATTAAAAACTTCTTTTATACCTAAAAAATTTTATCATTGACACCCCTTGCCTTTTACTAGACTCACGACATAATTAGTGATCTTTTTTTATGTTAGCATAACCAAGATGTTCCTTTCATGGAGGTATGACCATGTGTGAGTTGAACGATTAAATCTTGATATAACTTTATAATATAAATAAAATTTCATCGAAGATAAATGTAAATAATTAAACCAATAAAATTTCAAATAAGGATTTCTATAATTTCATTGAAAATAAAGAAATACTCTAAGGATTCACATTTTTAGTTTGGTGCTACACTATAACATTGAAAGTGATATTATTAAAGATAAAAAGTCCATGACTCTCTGTTATATTAAAAAACATAGATAGTAACTTAAAAAAAATATTCATGAAGAATGGAATATACATAATTGGGAAACTACATGTGTGGCAAAATTTTATGTTAACATATTATCAAAATTTCGATTGCATATAGAATGAGTATTCCACTTCTAATAGTGAAGTCTTATAAAATTTATTTCTTATGGAATGAGAGTCTTATGAAATGATGTGTTATTTAAATTTTTTTGTGTGGATGTACAATTAATAGAAAGAGTACCTCATGTATGTGTCACTTTTTAGAAAGGTGTTTAGATTATTATAGTTTAAAGAAAAAAAATAACCAATTGATTTATCTATGTCCGAAGATGAATATGTGGCATCAGTGGTTTGGTGTGTCTATTATTTATGGAGTAAATATAATTTATCAAAAAATGATATTTATTTGCAATTATGTTTATTTTATATCATAGTTATTTAACTATTTATATTTTAAAGATTCTATTACAAAATTTTATTACTAAATATATTTAAGTGTGATATCATTTTATTAGATATCATGTTCAAAAATGAGATATTAGTATAGAATAAATTTTTAAAAAATTACTAAATAACACATATCATCACTAAAATGATGCATGTAATAAAATTTTTGAAGTTTAAGATTGAACTTGGAATGATTGATGTTTAAATTCTTGAGGAATATTTAATAAATATTGTTCACTATTAACTAATTTTTATTAACTTCCTTCATGGATCCTTCATATCATTTTTATCAATTTTATGAGAGATATTCAATCATTTTGATTTTAATAATTATATCTATTCTGGAAAAGAGAAATCTAAAATTTCAGGGAAGTTATAACAATTTAAAAATTTATCAATTTCATGATTTTTGTTTACTCTTTTTGAGTTTTCATTAATTTATGGGGAGTATAGAATATATTTGAGTATAGGTAATAACGATTAAAACTTGTATATATCATGTTTTATTTCTATTAAATCATACTGTGATTTATTTTATTATATTTATGCCTAGTGAATATTTACTATTTTATTTAGTTCTTTATAAAGAGATATTTCGAATGTAAGGAAATAATTTTATTTTTGAAAATATTTTATTTAAATTTGTTTTTAGTTTTTTATATTTACATTTGGTGGGGGGATAATTCTAATGTTTTAGAATATTTTTTTTAATTAAAAGCTTTTTCAGATATTGTTTGGTTATTTTGTTGATAGAATCCACCCCCTATTACCAATTTTTCTTTGATAATTAAAAAACTCAATATTTTTATTGAA
This sequence comes from Viscum album, assembly GCA_963277665.1. Classification (NCBI taxonomy): domain Eukaryota; kingdom Viridiplantae; phylum Streptophyta; class Magnoliopsida; order Santalales; family Viscaceae; genus Viscum; species Viscum album. Next base: position 432,705,888 of record OY728141.1, on the reverse strand, counting down.
TTTATACTAGTTTTATAATTCTATTTTTATAATGATGTTTAATTTTATTAGTACTTCATTATTTTTTTATGTTTAAGGATTCCACAATGTATTGTCTCTTATGTATCTCTGGGAAGAATTTTAAATATATTATGTGTGAGTTTATAGGGTTTTATGTATTCTATGCCTCATGATGTTAATTAAGTATAATATCTTACACATGAACTATTTTATTACATATCCTCCAAAATATGAAATATAAAATCTCTGATATTTATGTTTTACGAAGTATCAATTATTATGCATTATGTTTCATCTGTTTAGATATATTACACATGACTCTTATCTATATTTAATGTCTGATGTAGTATCGTAAAAAAATTTTATAAAGATAAATTCTAATGAAATAGAAGTCATATGAAATGAGTTATGAATCATATAGTTAGGTTGAAATATAAAATCAACTATGTATCTTACCCACACTTGATTTTAATATGAATTTTTTTTAGGTTCTTATTTTATACTCAAATGTTTTGATTTTTTACAAAATAAATCATTATTATAAAGACCCTTATGAAATCAGAGTTACTAATTTTTGGAAAATGGGAGTACCATAGTTCTTATAGGGAGTAGTTTAAATTTACATTACACATTATCTTTTTAACCATATGATTTTATAACTAACATGTTTTTTTGGTAAAGTAAACAACCTTATGCTTATTAGTTTTATCATTACAAAATTTAAGTTTACCTTTATGAAGTGAGATTACTATAAACTTTCCTATCTATTTTATGACAGTAATTATTTTCTATTATGACCCTTATGATATTTAAAATGACACTTAAAATTTATATATTGACCCATACGTTTTGTAATTATCTATTTTTTTGAGTGTTTCTGTAAGGGACCAGATCTATGTGGATCAACCCTTTCTGTGTTTTCGAATCCTAAGGTTCTCAAAGAAGGCTCAGAGGATGTCTGGAAAATTTAGGTTGAGAGAAGCAAGAAACATGGGGCTAGATGACATGACCAAGTGGTATACAATGTTTACCATTCAGGTTTCAGAAAAATAAATTAAAAAGCCTAAGAAACATGTTTTTTTGGCATAAGACACATCTAGGCGGTACACGACTAGACGAGGAGGTACACATCGTGTAGTAACCCACCCCTGGGTGTTTTTAAAGACACCCAACTGCTTGGGGTTTTCAAACCCTATTGATTGAGCGCACCCTCGCTCGACCCTAGAGGACCTGGACATCTTCTTCTTCAATTTTTGGGGATTCCTTCATCTTGGATTGGTTCCCCACATCCTTCTTTGATCCGTCTTTAATCCGAGGTAAGATCAACCTTCGTTCTTTGGTTTTCTTTGATCTATTTTCTCTTGTTTCTCTTTTTCATGCTATGACGTTTGATCTTCATGGTTCTAAGGGAGTTTTTTTGGTTTTTGTTGATACAGTTGTGTCACGAGATCCTTAGGTGGATGAAGTCGTGGTGGGGAAGGGGATCATGATCATTTTCTTTGATCCATTCTCAAGAGAAGTATATTGGAAACCTTTTGAGGTAGGGGATTAATTTATTTTTTATTCTTTTACATGAAACTATTGATTTATCATGTTTTAGGCTTATGGATCATAATGGAATTGATCTCATAAATACTTTAATCAGATTAAAAGAATTGGTTTGATCACATGTGTTTTCTTCACATTGTGATAATAGTTTTCCTCTTGATTTTCAAGATAGTGTGATATCTATGCTTTGCTTGTTACCATATTTCTCTTGATGAAATTGGTAAAGAACGTAAATCGAGAAGTAATTGATATTTAAATGGATAAAAATAAATATGCATGTAAATTAATACGGTTGTTTTTGTTGTTGTAATTTAATGCTAATTGAATTGATGGAGATGTGCATCACTATTCGAGTTGGTTATTAAACCTGAAGCATGTTGGTGGTTTTTATTTAAAGGCATTTCAAATTAATTGTTTAATTAATTTCTGATAGCTATGATAGATTTCTGTATGGGTTTCCCATAATTGGAATATACTAATAATGAAATGGTTTATTCAATATGTATTAAATAACAAGTTGTTTGATAAAAGATAATGCCTTTTAAGGTTTTGAGTTTCCCTCTTGCTTATAAAGGCCAAGAGCCTTATGCCTGGTGCTGTGAGATCTTGCTGCGTGTGAAGGTGGAATGAATTTTTTAGAGCCAAGAGCCCACTTTCCTTGTTGTTTCTTGCTTCATGTGATGTGGTGTGTGCCCGGATGGCTATTGTGAGATGTGGTGAAGGTAGGACCATTGGTTGTGGTATCAATTGATGGTTAGAGTGGTGAGATGCATTAGTTTATACAGGTGGGTGTCATGGGGACATCGAAGGTGATGAAACGGGTTAGAGCTGGGGTTACCCACCTTTTTGAATGTGGTTGATTATTTAATCTCTTGTTTGTCATCTTCATTACTTTCCCCACTAGTTGAGGTAGCTGGTCATACTTAACCTCCTTCCAAAATAGGTGAAGACGCATGTGGTATTCCATGTGATTTCCATGTTTATATTATCATGGATATATGGTTCTATGCTCATACTATAGGTGAAAATGACTCGATGGGTATCCCATATACTCATCGTGTGGATCCCCTTGTGTTTGGTAGATTATTTTCTCTTTTCTAGAATTCATGGAATTATGGAAAGTAATAATTATGTTAATAAATTGTTGAATAAATGATGTTTTCCCAATGGGATAAATCTTTCTTCGATGCAATGATGAGGTTTCAATTTAAGGGAACATTGGACTTCGGGTGTGATGATAATGAAAAATAATGTATTATTGATATTAGTTAATTAATGGTTAATGAATTAATTAATTTAAAGTGAAATTGATAAAAATGGATAAAGTAATCTAATTTATCTCTTTAAATGGATGTGTACTTATAGGATACCTAGATATAGTAATGACAGTGGAGAGTCTGAGAGATGTTATCTTTAGTTGAGTCTAAGACTAGGTTATTTCCATAAAGTGGTTGTCAGCAATAGTATATTCTATACCTTTTGTGTTTCTATACGCTACTCCACCCCATAAATTAGGGAAGCTGTCACCTAGAGGATTTTGATCCCTGGGGGTTGTTTTCTCTAACATTCCGATGGGATGATATATGGCTGACTATCCCCTTTGTCCCTGCTCTCTTCTCTTCGTAGTTACTTGTGCAAGTAGGTACGATAGTTAGTTTTCCCCATATATGTGTGTTGATGGATGTAATGTCTTATGGTTATTTCACACACATATATTCTGGATATAGTTTCCCTTGTGATACTATATTTATAATGTGTATAGGTAGTAGTGTCTTGTGGATCCTTACTTAGCGTATGAGATGTAATGTATTGAGGCATAATACCTTATGTATGGTACACATTATGCGGGCTGTGCTGGATCCTAGAAACTACCTGGTTACATTTGCGGTTGTTTGGATGGTGTGGTGATTCAACCAAGGGTATGTGGGTTGGATTGGTGTTGCAATAGGAGTATGTGGTAGTTCACTCCCAGGTGTCTTCAGGCCTGCCTTTTTGTAGAGACAAGTATTATGACATGCGATGTTGGGTCAAAGCGAAAAACCTACGGTGAAGTGGTAGCGGGGTACCTGTGATATTTTTATCATAGTATATAATTTCATATGAGATACTTGGAGAGATTATCCATGGTGAGGCAGGGAAAATTGTATAACTATTTAGGTGATGAGTTGGTTTTACTTGTTTATCACTGTTATATAACACGATTCATTAATTTTTCATGAGAGGCTCTGAGGAGGATCCTATGGAGTATACCATTATACTCACCCTAGGCATATATAAACTGTTTTTCAGGTCACTTGGAAAAGTTTGGAGATCAGTTTGGTTATTACTAGCTTAGGGTTGCAACATTTTCTCGAGCTTCATGGTCACTACCAATTTTTTAATTTATTTTGGTACTTTCAGTTTTCCGTTTTAGTTGTATTAGTTTTTTCATGAAATAAATAATGTGTAATTGGGTTTTTTTATATTTTAGTATGAGGTGGAGTTGGTTGGTGTCTATCTTATCTCTCTCTTTCGCATGTGTTCTATTAGAGGGTAATGCCTTCCATTCGCATGGTTATTATACCCTCGATGCTAGTCACCAACCTGGGGCCTACACGAGGCGGGCCTCGGGGGTCACTATATCCCTTCTCACATTCTCAACCGAGGAGGTAAAGAGCTTTTGGGTATGGGGTCATGACTGTTTCATATTTATTTATCATTTTCCATGATATTTTGATCTATTTTATTCAATGAATGATGATATAGATTTTTTTCTTCAAATTATGATATTTGAGAAATTGAACGGTTGTTTTTTTTAAATATTTATGGATGATTAAAGGACAATTATTCTTCATTATACTATGATGATTTTCACTGGCTATATGGATCTTAAAGACAGATTGAAAAACTTTGAAGTAGTTCATTATCAATAAATGGATAGTGTTACAACATATTTTTTTAGAATAAAATACATAAGATCGATAAATAATTTGAACAAGATAAAAGAGAAAATCTCTTTAAATAAATATTGACTAAACAGACAAAATAACAATGAATTTTACAAGTGTGAAGGAATGAAAAGGTTCCATAGACACTTGAACTTATATTGTGATAAGTGATTTAAATATTTTTTTAGAATTAATCATGAATAAATTTAAAACATGAAGTGATAAAAAGATACAATTAAATTATTACCCTAAATTATTTAAACCTTGATGTTTTGACGTTGAATTGTTTTATATTTATTTCATTGTGTGTATTTTTGTTATTTTAGGATTTTTCAATCAATACTAGGGACATGTTATTTTATTCCTCCATTAAAATGTATGAATGTTTTGGTTACAACTCCATCAAAAAGGTACATGTTGTATTTGGTTGTGAATCTCTATTTATAGTCATGAGTGTTATGGGGTTTTGCATACACTATAAAACATAAGTTATAATGTGTTATGACTCCCATATAAAATTTAGCAATTATAGCGTGTCTTATTTCTATCAGTAAGTAGAGAAAATTGAAGAGTATACATATAATACTTTTCTATAGAAACTACATTTTGTTTCTTATGATCATATTTTAATTTTCTACACTTTACTAATTAATAATATTTTAAATTTTATACTTTTGAAACCCTATCTTTACCTACTCGACTATCTCAACTTGAGAAAATAGATTTATTTCCTTTACATGTTTTAAATAAAAATAGGTTGACATATACTGCATGGGTTTATATAGGGTAAGGGAAATATTCTAATAGGATGTTATTAAGAATATATATAATCCACTGTTAATAAGAAACCAAAGTAATATTAAGAAGCATAATTAAATATTTCAATTTTTTTAGATAATTAAGAAAAAATCATGTTTTAATTTATTTAGTGAAAACACACTAATTTTAAAAATAAAAAAAGTAAGGTACATGGAAACATATAACGACCCAAGATTTTCATACATGGTTATTACATATTATTTTAGATGATTATTCATTACATTACAGAAACAAATGCCCGAGGACTAAAATAGTTTAGTGCATTTGGAAATATAGAACACAAACCTCTAGTCTAGTGACAGATCTGCAAGGATTAGCACAATGATATTCCCCTTTAGTACCCCCACATAAAACCTTTATTTATAACCTATATAAGGGAAACATAAATAAATGGTGATATCATATGCTTAGTATGGTTAAACAAGGAAGAAATCAATTTATTATCTTATGATATCCTAAAATAAGAAATATGGGTATGTGAGCAAGAACATAACATACAAAGTTCATAGCCAACCTGTCATGGATCATAAACAAGGGTCATGACATAAAACATTAAAATTTAAAAATAATTTAATCATAAGAATGAAACATTATCATAACTCATTCAGGAAACAAAATTTCATATCATAAATGCCTGTGGTATCATCACAAGTATACAAAACCATTTCATATGGCATGGTTAACTATGAAGACTTTCATATAAGGACTTATCACATGTTTCCCTTAATGGACCAAGAAAATAGACTTTTTTCCCATCACGGATCAAGAACAATGACTTGTTTTCCACCAAAGTTCAAGAACATCAACTTTTCTCCCATAACTATCTCAAGAGATATAAGTCATTATCCAATGTATTGGTGGGAGATATAGGTCCCAACCAGCCTTTAATGAAAACTATACATATGAGTGCCACATGACAAAAAATTATTCATTACATCATAATACATTAAAAAAATGATATTCATAAACAATTCATGTAAAAACAGATAATGGAAAATAAAAAGAGTAACATCCTGAATTTTTTGAAAAGGATAGACTATGTTAGATAGCCTGAAAAATACACAACATCAAGCATAAATGAAGAATTAAATATTGTTACTCAAAAGTTACCATTATAACCTAATTCTTAGAATAATGGGTATGAATAGGATTAAATAAATTATAATAAAATGGTTTAAACATGTATATATAATTAATTATAAATGAAAATAAAACCCTTTTTAAAAGGAAATGTTTTTCTAAAAAATTACTTAAATGTGAACAAGTGTATTTTTTACCAATAAATAAATAAATAAATATTCTTGTATTATATTAATCATCATCATCATCATATTTTATATATAATATATTCAATCTAATGTTAAAAATTCATTTTATGTTTTTTCTAGGAATTATATTAGAATAAATCTAATTTTTTTCCTAAAACATGTATTTTTCTAAATTGTTAGTTTGGTTGCCTTTTAATGACACACTTATTTTAATTTTTTTTCAATATTTTGTAAACTATATTTGAATAAATATATATATTATTTGAAACATTAATTTCAAAATTTACTTTGGATTAATTTTTGATATTTTTCTGATAAGTTTTATGTTTTGATGAATAGTGAATAATACTTGATTTTAATTAAAAATAAATGTTTCATCTAAATAATTTATAGGGTAAAATTAATTAATTATTGTTTAAAAGTAAAATTAGAACAATTTTATATCCTATATTAATGTTTTGGTCATTATAATAAATTTAACCTTGAATTTGGATATAAAAACATTTCAATCTATTGAACATTTTCACTTTAGTAATCTGTTTTCTCACCCAATAAATGAGATTAATTTAAAATTAATTTTGGAAATATCAATATTTATAATTTTTAAAAATGGGTTAAATTAGAATAATTGAGTTAAAATCATGTAAATAGGACCATTTTATTTTTTGATAATATGAATAAAAATTTTACTAATTTTTTATTTCCACATTTTAGTGTAAATCAGGTAATTAAGGGTACAAATAATATTTTAAATGTTGTAAAATTACCCCAATAGTTGTCATAATTTTTTTGGATAAATTATTGTAGATAAAAATAATCTTTGTATAATTTTATGACCTCGTAGAGACAATTGGATGACTTTATGTCTTTTATAGTATTTTACTTTAAAGAAAAGTCAAAGAAGGCACACTTATTTTATAATAACTATAACATATATAATATGGGGTTATTTTGAAGATATATTAGACTATAAATATTATTTAGAAATATAAAATGTTTATATAAATCATTAAAATTTATTTTTAATTTCTCGGAATGAAATAATTACCATAAAAGATTACACAATTATGATACTGTAATTGTAAAATTAATAGAAATATCAAATAAACGATATTAAAAATATTATAATAAATATAAATTGCAATAATTAATGTCATAAAAAATTTTATGTATTAATTATAAATTTTATTGATATTTTATAATAATTGGTGCTAATTTATCTTGTTGTTATGGTATTGTTAAAATGTCAAGTATTGAATGGTGTCAAAATTGACATCAACGATATTTTAAAATAAATGATATTTTATTAAAAGATATAAAAATAATAAAATATATAATTCAGAAAAATGATTTGGATAATTTTTAAAATTTCATCAATGATCCCTTTATGGTGATTTTGGAATTTTATATTAACTATATTAACCCTTAAAGAGTAAAAACACATGTTATAATGGTAAGATTTAAAAGGGTTAAATAAGGGCCAAACAAAAAAGATAAGGATCAAAAAATAATTATTTTTTTTTGTATTTTTATTAGGTGGATTTATTTTGATAAAAATAATCTTATATTATAAATAAATTAGTTTCAAGCCATTTTATATAAATTTAATATATATTAATTTAATATTTTGAGAAATTCCAAGAGTGCCCCACCCCTCTCTTATAAAAGGTTACACCATCATATCTTTTCATCACACTTAAAAACTTATTTTTTATTATTATATATGCCCAAATAAATTCCCATAATTCCTTAAAAAATTATATATCTCTTATTTTAGTCATAAAATCACCCTTAGGGGTTGTACGATGTTAAGAAAAGAAGATCATCTAGAGAAGAGTGATTGATTTAATTATGTATTTCTGTTTTATTTCTTCTTACACATACTTAAAAACTTATTCATATATGAATAAATAATATTTAAACTATATTAAATATAATAATATATTATTCTGTTAATATCATCTCCAAAATCCATCTCCACTTCGATCAAAATGAAGAAATAATTTTCATTTTTGTGTATGATGAACTACCGCCTCGCTGACCTATATAATTCATTTTCCATCAACATATCTCAATATTGACTATAAAAATATAATTAAAGTTTATATATCATATTAAGTACATATTTATCATTATGAAAATAAAATATTTCATTTAATTTCTTACCTTACCATGTATTGTAAAAGGATAACCTCCTTTTTGCGTACTTCTGAACTATCACCTCCACAAAGCGATGTGATTCATTTTTCATCACCATATCACATTAATAATATAAAAAAAATACAATTTAAGAAATTATATGATATATATATATATATGAAATTATTATAATTATGGATAGTTAAAATGATATTAACCTTCTTTCAATAATTATTATTGAAAAATGGAAACATTACTCATGCGTACATAAGACTTACCATCTCTAAGATTGTAACATATTTCATTTTTGATAACCATATGTAATGTATGGGTTTAAAAGTATTATTAGTGTATAAAAGTGATTATTATGTTATGAAATTTATTATTTATATGATTCACTAATGAACTGTTTGAAATTTGACATAACACCAAGGTAAGAGACTTTTTAACTAAATAAAAATTATTTTAAATGTTATAAAGAATTATTTTTTTGAATCATTATATATCTTGTAAATGTATTTAGAATTATTTTTATGAATGTATATATATGTAAAATAATTTTTTAAAATGCAATTTTATTTAATTTCTCTAAAATTATATAAAAAAGGAATATTTTAATGTTTTTATAGAAAGGACTCTCTTTTAAAAATTACTTTTAAAGTTCCTATTTCATCTATTTTTAAAAAATTATAAAAGAATGTTTTTCAACATATACTACTTGAAAAAGTTTCCATATATTATGATGCTTTAATTTTCTTATTCTTTCCTTATATGTTTTCATATTTATTTCCAAATAATGTAGTTTCTTTATTATGTGTGCAGTTTTTAGATTTTAAAAGTTATTTTTGCATGAAAAGGAAATTTTGATATCTAAAAGGGTTTTAAAAATTAATTTAAAGTGTTTTCAAGGGTTTTATTAACTATTTGGTAATTGGAAATTATATACAAAGGGTTTATCCTCATTATATCTCAAAGAAAAGCCGGACATAGCTTATATAAAGGGTAGAGGCATAGTATAACTCATGAAAAATGGGTGAGCCCGATATAGGTTAAATGAAGGGTGAGCCCCATTACAGCTCTCTAATGTATGAGGTACTCTAGTGATGGAAGTAAAACATATGGTTATTAAATTTATAAGGGTGTATATAATATTGCTATGGTAATGATGTCCCATGATAACAAAATGATTTTTCTATTCTTATTAATGAGTTTTAAGAAATAGTTTTAAATCAGTTTTCATGTTTTTAACTAGACTCATAGTTTCCTTTATTTTATGTCACATAATAATATTTTTGTGATCATACCATTTATTAAAATGGTTTTCAAAGGTCTTAATATTGTTAATAAAAAATAAAATTTCATGATGAATGTATTGAAGATGTTTTAGGAAAATAATACATGTTTTATTTTTAAATGGGTTTCCTTTGGGGAAAATAATGGATACTCAGTATACATGACCACTTTTAATATATGGGTTTACTTTGTATGTTTTTAATAATTTTCTAAAAATATAAACTAAATGTTCCTCTGAGTGTGACTTTTAGTTTAAAAACACTTGAATATGTAATGTTTAAGGTTATGTTTTTATAGTTGGCATCATATGATGGTTTAAACAACTTCAGAGATTAGGATGTTTTATTAAGAGTTATGGATATCAACTTGGGTTCATAATTTGAAGTTTTATACTAAGTTAAATTTATTCTAAAAGCTTTTTAAGGCTTTATATTCAGATATTTTATGGAGAATTACAATATTTTTGGAGACATTCATTTTTAGGTAATTATGGGTTTTTACATTTTGGGATGAAAAATGAATGTTATAAGATAAAATTCAAGGTTAAAACATGTTATGTTTATATTTGAGGATTTATCATATTTTGGAAATTTTACATGAATTATATAGTTTTATAAAAAAGAAAACCTGTAATATGGGAGATAACCCACCGCATCTAGAAAGGACACAAGAATCAAACCCACAACCGAAGGGAGAAAAGGGTGCATCACCTACCACTGGCCAATGTGAAGTCTTAATTAGTATGATTTTTTTTAGATAAACAATTTGATGGGTGAAGAATAATTTTTTTTGTTATATATGTTTCATTTAATAGTTATCCTTGGTATTGGAAAATTATTTTGGTGATAAAGTTATTAATCTTATTTTGGAAGCCATTTACTTTTTGGGGAACTTTATTTGATTAAGGTAAATAAAATACAATGAGATATTAATTGAATAGTAAATATTGAATAGTATTTTGGTAGAATATATAATTTTATTTTCAATTATGGTGATTCAAGTTATTTTTGGAGACAATTATCATATATTGAAGATTATTTGGGTAATTAATTTTGGTGTGATACATCATGGGTAATTTATTTTATTAGGAGAAAAATATTAAAATTTATATTGGAAGAGTATAGGATCATATCCTTCTTATTTTTGGTTTTTATTCTTATTTATATTATTTTTGTGGAATTTTAAGGATTTTTATTCGTTGGATTGTCTATATTGAACATTGGGTATTACTGTGGAATTTTGAAGATTAAAAGTAGTTTTCATCATATAATGGTTTATTCCTTTTGGAAATTTTTTATCTTATAAAAACCATTTTGGTTTTGTATAATGTTTTAATATATGAGAAATATATAGTAAATATTTTGTGTATTATGTGATTCTCTATATGTCGATTCTAGTTCTTCAGGAATGAAAAATTACTCTTAAATACTCATTTTTTAGATAAATAGATATGTTTATGGTGAAAATTGAATAATGGATAAAATTATACCCATAAATTAAGTATATTTAATTATTTTCTTATTAAATATAGTGAAATAATTCTTAAAATACAAGAAAATAATCTTGAATGAAAAATATTTTCTGTTTACTTTTCTTATTGAGAAATCTATGACATTTTAACCCATCACAAAATTATAATTTTTTGATTGTACACAAAATCATGAAAATGTTCTATATCACTCTCCATCAGAACTTGTAATTTAGTTCTCTATTCCATGTCCATGTTTTGAAAAATTGAATCCTATTTTTTGTTATCTACGGTGACATTTTTACTTCTTTTTCTTTCTTTTATAGTGGAAGATTATTTACCCTTGTTTTGATGTGGGATTTCAATAAAGGTAATTTGAATAGTAAAATCGTAGTTACCATGACCTTGTTAATATTTCAAGGAAAAAGGTTTTAATTTGGGGGGGGGGAGAATGTAACATCCCATGTTAAAAAATAGAAATACTAAGTTAGATAGTGTACAAGATACAACACATCAAACTTAACCGAACAATTTAATAGTGTTATTTAAAAGTTATCTTTATAAAAATTCCATTAGAAGGATGGATATGAATAATATTAACTAAATTATTAAAATATTGTGTACAATGGTATATATAATTAATTATTTGGTGACAAATTAATTATAAATTAAAATAAAACCCTTTTTAAAATGAAATATTTTTTCTAAAAACTATTTAAATGTGAACAAGTGTGTTTTATGCTAATAAAAAAACTACATTATTGGATTATATTAATTAAATTTTTATATAATATATTCAATATAATGTTTGATATTTATCATATGTGTTTTCTATATAAGATATAAAAATAAATCCAATTTTACGCCAAAGAAAGGTATTTTTCTAAAAATCCAGGTTTACCGCCATTCGATAGCGTACTTTTATTATATTTTTTTGACACATTTAGAACTTATATTTTACAAAATCAAATTCTTTTTGAACTCAGAATAAAAAAATTACTTGGGATTAATTATTAGTATTTTTATGATACCATTCATGTTTTGATGAATTGTGAAAAATATTAGATTTTAATTGAAAACAACCTTTTATGCTAATTAGTTAATAGTGTTAAATTATATTTTTCTCTTGGTATTAAAGTATAATTAGATATATTATATACAATTTAATCTAATTTATGTAATTTTAATTAATTTCACATTATATTTGGATATAAAAACATTTCAATATTTTGAACGTTTTCACATTAATAACCCATTTCTCACCCCATTTAGAAGATTAATTTAAAATTAGTTTTTTCCAGTTATTTGTTTTGAATTTTGAAAAATGGATTCCATATTTAGAATTAGTGGGTTAAAATTATGTAAATATATATGTTTTATTTTTGGATAATATGAATATTATTTAGTAATTTTTTATTTCGAGTGTTAAGGATAAATAAAGTAATTAAGGGTTAACCAATGTTATTAATAATATATAATTACCCTGAAAATTGACTTAATTTTATTTTATGAGTGATTTTAGACCAAAATAATCATTGGTACTATTTAATGAATTCTTGGATCTATTTGGATGACTTTATTCCTTTTATCGTATTTCATTATAATGAAATGTCAAAGATGTTATACTTATTTTTTAATAATTATAAATTTTTTAATATATTTTTATTTAGAATATATATTTGAATATAAATATTAATTTTATATAAATAATATTTATATTAATCATTTCAATTTATTTTGAAATTTTAGGAATGAAATAGTTACATTAAAGGATTACACAATTATGATGCAGTAATTTTTTAATTAATAGAATTTTCAAATAAATGATACTAAAAATATTAGAATTAATATAATTTGGAATAATTAATGACATAAACCAATTTAGTATATGAATTTAACATTTTAGTGATGTGTTATAATTTTTTGAATTTATCTTGTTGTCATTGTATTTTTAAAATGGCATGTAATGAAAAGATTCAAAATTGACATTAATGATATTTTAAAATAAATAATATTTTTTGAATGATATAAATTTCATAAAACATATAATTTATAAAAATTTATTGGTATAATTTAAAAAATTTATTAAATTATCAATTTATGGTTATTTTTCAGTTTTTTAGTAAATATATTAACCCTTAAATAATAAAAACACGTACTATAACGATTATAGTTTAAGAGGCTAAATAAGGGTCAAACCAAAAAGATAAAAATTAAAAAAAACTAAAACTTGTCTAATTTTATATTTATGAGTTTATTTATAACGTTAAACCTATTATATTTTAAATAAATCTGTTTTGATTCATTTTTAAGATAAAATTAATTTATATTAATTTAATATTTTGAGAAATTCTAAGAGTACCCCCTCTTATAAAAGTGAACCGATTACTGTATTTTATTCACAATTAAAAATCTATTTGGTTTAACCAATATCTATAAAAATCCATTCATATAATCCATTACCACATTATATAGCTCTTAGTTTAGGCATAATACTACCCTTAGTGGTCTCAAGGTGTTTAGAAAAGGAGATCGTCAAAAGAAGATGTATTGTTTTAATCATGTAATTTTGTTTTATTTCTTCTTCCACCTAATTAAAATATTATTCAACCCTAATGAAATACTATATAGAATATCCTAAATATAATGAGATTTAACTATTTTAATATCATCACCTAAATACATCGTTACTTCCATCAAATGGGAAAAGAATTATATTTCGTGTGTATGATGAACAATCGCCACATAAACCGCTATAATCAATTTTTTATAACCATATTTAAATACTGTTTATAATGATGGAATTAAAGTTTATATATTATATTAAAGAAATATTGATCATTATTAATGATAATATATCATTTATGTTCTCTGAATTCTTGGAAAGGAAAAATGATAACTCCATTATTTTGTAGGTGTAATCTATCACCTCCATAAAGCAATGTGATTAATTTTTCATCACCATATAAAAAGGATAATATATATAAGTAAATTTTTAGAAATAAAAATATTTATACATATATATATATATATTTGAAATTATTATAATTATGGAAATTTAAAATGATATTAACCTTATTTCCAGAATGATCATTGAAAAATGGAAACATTACACATTCGTATGTGAATCTTACCATCTCCATGATTTTAAAATATTTTCTTTTTCATATACATATTAAATGGATAGATTAAAAATTATAATTTAATTATAATGGTTATTTTTATTCAAAGAATATTTTTTAGAGATTATGGACTGATGAAATTTTTTACTATTGACACAATACAAATGTCATTTTGGACTCAAGTACTAAATATCGTCAAAACACTGAGGTGAAATTAATTAATTAAGTCATCATTATAACATGGAAGAAATATAAATAAAATTAATAATAGACACTAAAAATGTTCTAAATAAAGTAAAACATTTACCTAAGTTTATTATTTAGGAAGATAAATTATGTATGTTGTGAGTTTGGCTCAAGGTAAGGGACTTTTTAACTAAATAAACAATATTTTAAATGTTTTAAAGATTTATTTTTAAAAAAAAAATAATTTCATGTCCATTTATTTAAAATGAATTTTATAAATGTATTAATTTTTACATGAATGTTTAAAAATGATAATTTTCTAATTTCTTTCTAATGTAAAAAAGGAATGTTTTAAATATTTTTAGAATGGAATTAATTTTAAAAATATCCTTTAAAATTACTCTTTCAAATATTTTTACAAAATCACAAAAGAAATAATTTCTATTTTATATGATAAGAAATAAATTTACATATTTCATGATGGTTTTATTATTTAATGTTTCCTTTATAAATTTTCATAGTTCTTTCCAAATAAAGTGTTTTCATTGTAATGTGTAGTGTTTAGATTTTAAAAGTGTTTTTTATATGAAAAGGGTATTTTGATATCCGAAAGTGTTTCAAAGAGGGTTTTAATTGTGTTTTATAAGAGTTTATTAATTATTTGATCCACATAAATTATATAAAAAGGGTTGATCTCCATTATAGCTCATGGGTAATCCCTATATAGCTTATACGAAGGGTTGGTCCCCAAGATTGATTATGAAAAAAAGGGGAGCCTGATATAGCTTATACGAAGGGCAAGCCCCATTATAGATCCCTAGTGTGTTGGGTACTACAAATATAGAAGTTGAAAAAATGGTTATTCCATAGGTTAGAGTGAATGTAAGGGTGATATGGTAATAATTTCCTAAGGCACCTACATGATTTTCTAAGCTTTCTATGAGTATTAAGAAATGGTTTTTAATGTGTTTTCATGTTTTTTACTAGACAAACAATATACTTAATTTTATGTCACATATTAAGGTTTTTTTCTCATCCCATATTTTAATGTTTTTTTCATAGGTCTTATGATTGTTAAGGACAAATGACTTGTCACGATGAAATTATTGAATATGTTTCATGAAAAGAAATTGTGTTTTATTTTTAAATCATTATACTTGGAAGAAAACAATGAATACTGAGTATAATTGAACACTTTTAATGCATGGGTTTAATTTTTAATAGTATTTATTAATTATCCAATGCTCTAAACAAAAAATATCTTGGAATGTGAATTATAGTAAAAAAAACTAGAATATGTAACGATTAAGACTAGGTCCTTACAAATATTTTCCCTAAATATCTTCCCATAATAGACATAAAACATTCAGATAAAGAATAATAATGGTAGACTTGGGTTATATCCCTAGTAAATCATAAGTAACACAAATATAAGTAATCTTAGATTAAAAAATGATTTTTGAAATATCACTTGAAATAATTATTGAGGAAAATATCCTTTCACTTACGAATCATTATTTAAGAGTTGATAAATTATAAAGGAAGAAATTTTATTTGAAAATAACCTTGTAATCTTGTAAATTAAGCTTCAAATCATTAATAAATCATGATGGTGAAAAAATCTGCTCATGCTATATAAGTTTAAAAAACATTCGTTCTGTATATTTTTTATGGAAATTCATGAAGATCCTTTTTTAGAAAAAAAAAACAAATATTATTTCAAACCATTATTTAAATTTAAAATCATGGGTAAAAATAAAATTAAATATTATTCAGATTATAGTAAAAATAGTTTTGAAAAAATTTTACAAGACATGGAATGGGAAGATAAATATTACCCAACAATGATTTAAAATGAAACAATCCTGAATATTGATAAGATTGTAAAATAATCCCTTACAACTTTATAATAAATTGAAACATATGACCCATGAAACAAATAAATTATATGGACATTAAAATACCCTAATATTCATAATAATACTCCTAAAATATATTCAGGTGTATTATACACACCACACAAAAGAAACAATTAGCCCATAAGACATGTGTCCCACAAAAATGAAGGTGAGACAAAAATCCATTACCTTAAGTCACTCAAGAATATGTCGATTTGGTAGTCCAGATCCTAATACTTTGATCATGGTTCTGAAATTTAATGAATCATTATTATGTCATATATATCACATATATTCATAAAATTTATCCTTATTACCACCCATGTAAAATATAGATGAAACAAATCACATCTCATCATGGAGATGGTAAGCCATATGTACACACAAGTGACATTATCATTTCCTAAAAGATTAGGTGGTAAAAAGGTAGATATGATATTATTATTATAGAAGTATAATTATGTAAAAAATATAATATATAAACATTAAAACTATTATAATTCCAACTCATAAAAGAAGATGATGGAAAATGAATTGTATCTCTATAAGGAAACGGTAAGTCGTATGTACACAAGAGCGATACTTTTACTTCTTATTCGATGGGATAAAGGATGTATAGGGGTGTTTTAATAATCATAATATAATTTCATAATATTTATGATGATTAATTTATTATTATTTTATATATATCATAGATTTAGTGGAGGTATAGAAGAGTATATGAAGAGAGTGACTGGTTATAGTGATTACCTCTTCTTCAAAAGAGATCATTTATATCTCTTATAATGTAATCTAGAGTTGGTCCTTTGGGAATAATTGAACCACTATAATGTGTATAAGTAATTTTTTAATATAATTTTTAGATTTTATTCGATCTTTAAGATTCAATGTGGTCAAATGAGTTTCGTGAGGAGGTGTCATTTTATAATGAAGGTGAGGTCAATTTTAGAATTTCTCCAAAGATTAAATTATAAAAAATTAATTATCAATCATAATAACTCCACCTGGTATGGTATTCAAATATGAGGTGATATAGGGTGGTAATACTATAAAATGATATATTTTAGAAAATTTTTATTTTTATTTTAAACCACATCTTTTATTATTAACACTTAACCTATTTTAATTTCAACAATGGAAACAACATTTTCAATTAAAAGTTGGTTATTTTTACTTATAAGGTATAAATTGAACCATAAATGGTAAATTAATTATATTTTAGACCATAATTTTTACTATTTTTTATTTCCTAGTATTTGTATTATTTTTAACTAATTTAATAGAATATTATTTTCATAAATGTCATTAGGGTTAATTTTGAAAATATTCATTACAATGATTTTAAGAAAATAAATACATAAATATAAATACAAAAAAAATCATTTAATAAACACCTAATATGTTATATTCACCTTTATAATTTGTTTAGAACCTTAATTAATTCTAATTATATTTATTTTATTATTTTTAATATCACTTAATGGAGTTTTTAATTAATTGAATATTAGCACATCATCAATGTGTAATTATTTATGATAGTTATTTATCCACTAAAAATTAAAACGAAGTCTCCATAATGTATATACAAGTTTTATATTTCATAATTATATATATAGTTGAGAATATATTTTATTTATCACCATATTAAAAATATTATACTTATTAAAAGTAAGAGTTTGGAATTTTGTCACTCTCTTTGATTTTAAAAATATCCAAGTCAGTTAAATGGAAGAGTATCCATTAAATTATTCAATTTATAACCATTTATATTAATGGTAGAACTATATTCATAAAATAACATTTTTTATGATGAGGGTAATTTTATAACATTTATGATATTTTTTTGACACTTAATTTCCTGTTTTACCCTTACTAATGATAATAAAAATTACTAAAGTAGCTAGTAATATTATCCAAAAATAAAACAGTAATATTCAATAAATATAAACCTTATGATTAAAAATATGGATTTTTTTTTCAAAATTAAAAAGTCATAAATGGATAAAATTAATTTAAAATTAATCCCATAGACGTAATGAGACGACGAGTTTTTGAATGTGAAAAAGTCAAAAAGATTAAAATGATTTTATATCCAATTTCAATGTGAAATTTGTACCAATTACATAATTTGGATTAATTTATATAAAATATTAATAATTATTCTTTAAAACTAATTCAATACATAATTTAACTATATAAATATGATAGAAAAAAAGACGTTTTCAATTAAAATTCAGTATTGTTCATAGTTCTTCATAACATGAAACTTATCAGAAAAAAAAATTAAAAAAATGTAATTTTTGATATCCCTATTTAAAATAATTAGTTTATTTTTTGAAATATAATTTATAAAAGTGTAAAATTTTTATTTTAAAACTTGTTCACCATTCAAGGATGATAAAACTGCTATTAAAAAATAATGTTTTTATGCATAAAACTTGATTTATTATATCTAGAAAACACATGGTATAAACATTATATTGAATATTATATATATATATATATATAATTAATATAGTAAAAAATATAGATTTTTTTATTTTATGGTAAAATAAAAAATTGTGATAAATTAAATAGTTTTTCATAAAAAAAATATTTCCTTTCATATTCAAAAGGTTTTTTATTTTCAATTATAATTAATTTTCCACTAAAGAATTATTTATATATAAATGTTTAAAATATATTTTCATAATTTATAAATTCTAGTTTGAACCTGCAATTATAATATAAAGGTTATAATTTTCTTTTTGATATTATTATGATAATAAATGATGTTTCATAGAAACTCAGTGTTGCATGTAATGCTAGTTGAGAAAGTGTCGTATATAGCACAAGATTAACATGGTGTAGTGTGAAATGAAAAGTATTAAATAAATCATATTATAGAAAAAAATATTTCATAAAAATCTTAGAGTGTAAAATTATACCCCCCTTAAAATGAATTTTTCCTTCAAAATTGTTTAGGGACATCAACTATTCAATACTTGAAAGTTACTTTAATAGAAACCCACATCATAAAAATGAATAAAAAATATTCCTTTACAATAGAAAGTTATGAACTTAACAGTTACCCAAAGTAAGTCATAACTAGTTTTCCACACAAGAGAACACACATGGAATGTGAAAACATGGACATATAAGGGGAAAAATTATCATGTTATGATAGAGGGTGATAGAGAACATGTTTAAGATAAATTTAATGACAACAAAACCATTAACATAAGAGAATTAAAAAATTAAATTGATATCATCAAAAATTATGAGAGCATGATAAAATTTTATTTCAATTCCCTTTTCATAAAAGTTTAAGAATTTTTATGAGAAGATACACTTATACGATTTACGGACAAACTCACCCTTTGTTGTGCATTGATCAATTTCCACTTAATCACTTATTTTAAAAAAAGATCAAGTTGAAATGGTAATGCATAAAGAACTAGTGGAATATAGGGTCCATAATGGGATGATAAGTAATTCCATCTATCTCTAGTGATCATCCTAACATAATGGTTAACACATGTTATCCCATATGAATAAATCTTTATATTACAAAACTATAATCAATAAAACCTCATTAAAATTTAAATGTATACAATTACATAAATGGTTACCCTTATGAACCTTCCAAAGTATTAAAATCAAATAATTCTAAAATAAGGTTACAAAAATTATCATTTATCATATGAAAACATAATGTATCTCTTAATTGTCGCATACCAAAAATGTGAATATCATTATCATTAATTATATTGAAATATGGTAATGACTTAAATTACCATAAAATAATAGTGAAAACTTATAGGCTTTCCAAAATTAATCCTTTCATCATACCACAAATAAAAAATTATATAAACTCAACCCATGATATCATAAACCACCTTGTCATCTAATTAGTCCCAATGTCCTGAATATTATCCCATTTAGTTTATCATAATCAATGATATCTATATTTTATTATCCAAACATCAAGAAAATATTATGGGTTATCCTTCCCTTAATCACGTGTTTTCAAAAAATATCATCTTACCACCTCAATCACTTTTCATGGTCACTAGTACCATTCCTCATATTATCTTAAATCATTAAGGAAAAAATACTGTGAAGAAATAGTTAAATGATTCATTATTTCATAATAACATAAAATTACTTCTACAAATTTTTTCCTAAAATTCATTACATAAAAACTCAATAATTGTACCACTTCTCTATTATAATCCACATCACCAATAGTGATTTCATTATATTTCCATTTTTTATTTGTCTTTAAGAGGTTACTGATGTCAGTAATCATTATTATTCCTTGGATTTTATAACTGGTTATAATAATTCAAATTTTATTTACACTTAAATCACCAAGGTGTGGGTGGGACATTATTGGGCATCCCAATTTACTTCATTTCATTAACTGGACTATTCATTGATTTTTTACTTTCAAGATCTTTATGTCCTACCTTTCCACATTTAAATGACCTCTTAGTTCTCTTATAACACATGACTTGATTTTTTCCCCACATTTATGGCATGTAGAAGGTTGGAATATCTTTCCACCATGTTATTTATTTATGTTTTCTTGAATCCATATGTTATTTTTCTTATCAAACCCATGGGAATGATGGGTATTTTAAATAACTATTTCTACATTGAGTGAAGAATGAAAATTTTTATAACTACTGAAGTATATTATAGATAAAAACTTTACAATACTTGGTTTTATTACACTAAAGAATAGTTTAACCTTACTTTGATGTTGGATGATAATTCAAAAAGAGTGCCTCACAAGTCTTGTAAATTTTTCTTTATATGATCTAACAGATTTATTATCCTTTTTCTTTAACTCAAGGAATTCATTTTCCATTTTTTACAAAAAAATATAAGGAAAATACTTATTAGGAAACAATTTATATAACTAAAACCACTCCATGGAGTCAATTTCATTCATTTGACTCATATTATTGATAATATTACACCATTTATGTACTTCACCTTCCAAATTATATACAACCAAAATTATTTCCCCATGTTCTGAACATTGGAGTACCGAAAAATATTTTCAATTTTATTGCTCAATTTATTATCCACTAGTGAATTATATGACACACAAGAATAAGGTGGATGCTTCATAATAAAAGAATAAATAGAGTGTTGTTCCCTCAATTTCTCATTTTAAAGTCCAGCATGATTCATATCTAGAAAAAGTTATGTTACCATAACACCAATATTTTTCATTCCAGTTCCTATAACATTCAGTTGATCAGGATGAAAATTATTGAATTGCCTATCTTATAAATCATTAACATGGTTCCTTCAGGTTACAACTATATAATAAAACTATAAATCATTTTTCAAGCTACACTAATCATAGTTGTGGTACGAGATTATCAAGGGAAATAACTTATAGAATTTTAAACCATGACAACTTACGTTTAATACTAGGTTATTCACGATGGTTATGAAATTTCTAAGACTGTAACTTATACTTAGAATTATCCTTAGATATATTTACAAGGTTTTCTCAACCCAGTTTCCAAATGTTGAATAATCCTTTCCACTGATACCAACTATAATGTCCCAAGATTTTCATACATGGATATTTCATCTTCTTTTAGATGAGTATTCATTACATTAGACAAAAACATGCCCAAGATTTGTAATAGTTTAGTGCCTTTGGAAACATGGAACACAATATTGCAGTACAGTGAATGATCCTTAATTTTCCTTATAAATATTTCCCCCCTTAGTAACCCTACTTAAAACAGTTGTTTGTAACATGTGGAAAGAGAACATAAGTAAAGGGTGAGCTCAGATGCTTAGGAAGTGTAAAATCATAATATATAAATTTATTATCTTATAAAGGAATATGAGAAGATATATGGGTATCATATCTTGAGAATAACAAACAAATTTCTTACCCAATTTATCATGGATCAGAAAAAAATTTCATAGTATAAAACATTAACATTTCATAAGGCACGAATCGTAAGTATAAAACATAATCATAAATCAATTGTGAAACATAAGTTCAAATAATAATTTTCATGGAATTATAATAAGTATAGAAAACCACTTAAAATGTCAAGGATAACTATAAAGACTCTCAAATCAATCTTTATCACCTGTTTCCCCTAACAGATCAAGCACATTGACTTGTCTCTTATTACAGATCAAGAACATTGAACCGTTTCCCATCCCAGATCTAGCACATTGAGTTGTTTCCCACAATTATCTCATCAGATATTTTTATTTAATAAATATTTTTTGGGAGATATAGGTCCCACCCACCACTTATTTAAAATTATACATTCATTTTAAATAGGACCATAAATAATTCCTCACATCAGAACCCATATAAATAAATGGGTTTTATAAACACTTTATCATTACATAACTCTTGGAAGAGTAATAGGTTCCATAAATATAATTCCATCATAGTTAGAAACCATTTATAGATAGAATTATAATTGTATCCTTAATTCATATACCTAGTAATGAATAATAAAAATCAATTGATGTCATATTAGATGAAAAAATTATTTTAAAAATATCACACAAAATAATTCTTGATGAAAATATCATTTCCCCTATGAAATCATTTTTTTAGAAGTCGTGTAATTAAAATGGAATAAATTTTAACTGAAAAAAATACATGAATGGTAGTAAATAAATCTTCAAATAATAGTGAATCATAATGGCGAAAAAATCTGCTCATGTCGTAAAAGTTTAAAAAACATTCCATTTATATATTTTCATCAAAAAGTCATAAAGAGACTTATTTATAAAAAAATAATATTCTTTTGAAACTACTTCATAAGAAGTCAAAAATGGGTAATAATAACATTAAATATTCATAGGATAATAGTAAAAACCTTTTTGATAGTTTTTTTAGAAAACATGGATGTGCAAGATAAATATTCCCCAACGAAGATTTAAAATGAAATAATCTCAAATATTGATGAGATTTTGAAATAATACCTTAACAATTTATAATCAATGGAATCATATAAATCATGAAAGAAATAAAATTATATTTATATTAAAATACCAAAGTATTTAGAATAATACTCATAAAATATATTCATGGGATGTATATACACCATACAAAAGAAACAAGTGGTGTATAAGGCCTGTGTACCACAAAAATAAAAGTGCGACCAAAATTCATTACCTTAAGTATTGCCTTTACCTATTCACAATAAAAAAACATGTACAATAAATATGGATTCATTATACAAGAATTTAATATCTATTTATCAATTATACCATGTATTTCTAATGACATCTTATCTCCAACTTATTAATAATTTAAAATCATCGTTCTAGGTGATATCTGCTTCATTTTATAAACATGTTTCAGTTCGACAGTCTCGATCCTTATACTATGATAACGTTTTTATCATTTATAGATTTTTTTATTTTATATATATCATATAAACTCATAAAATTTATTATCATTACCAGCCTTTGGAAATATATATGTTAAAAAAATTACATTGCATTATGGAGATGCTAAGCTATACATACGTACATGCAACATTATCATTTCCCAAAAGACTAGGTAGTAAAAAGGTAGATATGATATTATCATTATAGAAGTATAATGTTTTCATAATTATCATATATAAACATTAAAAACCTTATTATTACTATAAAAAAATATGACTATAGAAAATAAATTTTATCACTACGTAGAGATGGTAAGCCACATATATGCATGTGTGATACATTCACTTGTTTTTCGATGGGAAAGGGGCTGTATAGTGGTGTGTTAAAATTCATAACAAAATTTAATAATATTTATTATTATAAATTTTTTATTATATTATATATCATATATTTATAAGAGGAATAATAGAGAAGAAAAAGAGAGTGATTAGTTAGAGAGATTACCTTTTCTTCAAAACAAATCTTTTTGACCCCCTCTAAATGAATCTAGAGTCAGTCCATTGGAAGGAAAAACCACTAGAATGTGGATATGGAATTTTATAAGATAATTTTGGAAGATTTTTGTTCATATAGAAATCTCAATGTGGCGATATGAGATGAGGGAGGAGGTGTCCTTTTATTATGAAAGAGAGAAATCTATTGAAATTTCTCAAAATATTGAATTATAATAAATTAAATAACATTAAAAATACCTCCAAATGGAATGGTATTAAAATATAATGTGGTTAAGGGAGGTAATAATATCAACAAATATATTTTAACAAGTTTTTATAATTTTAAACATTATAATTTTGATTAACCCTTAGTTAACATATTTTAATTTTATCTATGTTATCAATATTTTCAATTAAAAGGTAGATATTTATACTTATAAGTTTTCAATTAAACCATAAATGGTAAATTTATGATATTTTATATCATAATCTAGCATATTTTCACTACTTAGGATTTTTATTATTTTAAATTAATTTAATAAAATAGTATTTTCATAAAATAAACTTAGTGTCAATTAGAAACTTTTCATTACATTAACTTTAAGAAAATTAATACCACAAGATAACTTTTAAAATTTCATTTCAAACATATATAATATTTTATATCCACATATAAAAATTACTCATAACATGATTTAATTAAAATTATATTTATTTTAATATTTTTAATAACACTTAATTTAATTTTTCATTAATTGAATAATTACTACATCGTCATTGTGTAGTTATTTATGAAAATTATTTCTTCACTAAAAATTAAAAATAAATTTCAATTATTTAAAAAAATTGTATATGTTTCATAAGAATATATATAATCGAGCATATATTCTTTTTTACCCCACAATAAAAATACTATACTTATTAAAATTATGTGTGTGATATTTTGTCACTCTCTTTGATTTTAATAATTTCCAAGACTTTTTAATAGAAAAGTTTCCATTATATTATTAAATTTTTAATATTATGGGTTAACGGTCGAATTAACTTCATCTAATAAATTTTTTACAAGTGTTAGGGTAATTTTTCTAGTATTTATAATATTATATTTACCCTGAATTATCCGTTTAACCTTAACCTTGGTAATAAATATTATTTGTTAATATTCATATCATCCAAAAATAAAAGGGTCATATTTACTAAATTTTTAGTTTTAATTACAAATATTGAATGAATTTATCAAAAATCATAATATATAAATGGATAAAATTAATTTAAAATTAATCCTATAGATGGGATGGGGAAATGAATTTTTAAATGGGAAAAAGTTTAAATTTCTGAAATAATTTTTATAGGATGTCAGAGTAAAATTGGTTCCAGGGACATACATTGAATTAATTTATTAAAATTTATTATTGTTAACTATTGATCAAAAACATGAAACTTATCAAAAAATACAAAAAATCCCACCAAAGTTATTGTTGATATCTATATTTTAAATAAGATGATTATTTTTTCAAATATAATTTATAAAATTTTATAAATATAGTTTTAAAACAACTGTTACTTTAAAAGAAAATAAATCTAATTTTAGAGAAAAATATATTTTTAATGCACAAAACTGGATTTATTATGTCTCGAAAACACATAGGATATAAATTTTATTGAAAATTATATTTATATATATAAATATTTAATTAATATGATAAAAATAGTGATATTTGTATTTATTGGTATAAATGAAACTTCTAAAAAATTAAATATTTTTATTGGAAAAAACATTTCCTTTTATATTCAAAAGGGTTTTTATTTTCATTTATAATTAATTTTTAATGAAAGAAATATTTATATATACATGTGTAAAACATATTTTCATAATTAATTTAATCATGTTTAAACCCACCGTTCTTTCACCTAGGTTATAATTATATTTTTTAAATAATTACAATAATAAAATAATGTTTTGTAGAAACTCATTCTTGTGTGTAAGAAAATATAAGCTGGTATTGCATGTAGTGAAAGCATAACATGGTGTAGCATGAAATAAAAGGTATCAATGAAATCATAATATTTAGAAAAATACATTTCATAAAATTCATGGGATGTTAAAAAATTAATCTAAAGAATTATACAAGTTGAACACTAGAAGTTAAACCAAATTAATAAGTAAATAATTCCTTGAACATAACAATATATGAGATTAGAACCTCATTTATACTGTGGTAAACTAGGATATCACTTATATGTCATTATTTGATTAAAAAAATCTTGAAAGACATGAAAAACAACTTCCTATCTTGGACTTGCCAGTTAGAAATCCCATATCCAGAGTAGGAACATTGCTAGGGGAAATATCTTATGTAACACTCATCTATATCACCCCTAAAACAACCCATGTTCCCATGTGATCATAGTACATATATAAATATCATAAAATGAATCATTAGTAATCTAATTTAAACATTTTTATCAACCTACAAAAGTAATTTTCATGATATTAGTGCTAATAACTCATATCCAATAATCATAATTCATGGGAAACCAGCATAACATGTAAATTAAGGAAAAAATTAAGTAATTTTTTAATAAATTATTTATTTTTAAAAACATCATTTAACACACATTTGAATCAAATAATGTCTACACTGAAATTTATTAGACACCACAAGAATATGGAAACTTATTTTGAAATAGAACATTTAGAAAACATTTAATATATAACATTTTCCAACAAAAATTCAAAGAAAACATATGGAACTATTATAAATCAGTAATAGTAAATTTATATCAGGACTTAATTAACAGAAATAATATTTTTTAAATTGGAAGCACTAAGTATATGAAAATTAAAAGGAAATCAAGTAGTGAAACTAACCTCAACCATTGATAATTGTCCTAAATTATTTAAATAGAGGGAGATTAGGATGAAGTAGATGCCATGAAATCCATAAAAACCCAGAATATCATGATTATCCAAATACAAGTATAAGCCTTGGAAACCAGAATAACATTGATAAAAGGGAATTGAAGAACATAGAAGGAGAAGAGAACATGATAATAGAGGGAGAGGAAATAAAGATGAAGTGGGATATTTAAAAAGAGGAATCACATTAAATTAAGGTAACCCCCATTGATCTTGGAAAATAAGGAAAGTCAGTTGGAGGGAGCTTCTAAAGGATTTGAAAGAAATGGGAGAATCCATAGAATAAAATACCTATGCGTAAAATTGGATTGTCAAAATTTTATTTTTGGGTATGTCACATAGTTTAGAAACATGGTTAATGAAAAAAATGTGTGAACAATGAAAAAACTTATATAATGGGAATGAAACCTTTATTGATTGAATGTGTGGTTAATGATAATATTCCCCAACCATGAAATAATTTTTGGAATCATGCATGTCTTATGAATGGATAGATTTTACAGTTATTGCTAAACGTGCATCCTACACTCGCCCTCTCATTTTTTAAGTTTTTTAGTTCTAAACTACTAAAATGAAAAAAATATACATACAACTGAAATTGGGGGTGTAATTTTCAACATCAAAATTCTTTTCAATCAATTCATCACAAATATTTCAATTATATATCCTACCATCATGGTTAGAAATCTTCAAGACCATCAAACGTGACAAAAACCCACACAATCAAATTCATCCAACACTATTAAGCATTTAAAGGACTATGAAAAATGGTTAAAATAATTTTCCTAAAATCATGTAAAATGTTAAAATAAAAATGTTTATAAAAACTGTAAAAATATCAACATACATATAAATAGATATCCTTAAATTAATTTTCATGAAAAACATAAATTTCATACAAGAATTTTAATCAATTTGATTCATACTTAGTTTGTAACCAACCAAACATATTCCGTACTACACATTAAAAAATATTTATTATATATATAACTAAAATAAAATATATTCAAATCATAATAGACCATTAAAAAACATAAAAAATAAACCAAATTAAATTTTAATATAGGTTAACATAAATAATAAATAAATATTTGAATATTTAAAAGTAAAAACATCATGTATAATAGAATCAAAAAAAAGTTTTATGTAATAGTATAAAATTTAATTAGTTAAAAGAAATTGCAGGGGAATTTACTATATTTATAAAAAAAGACACATGTAGAAAACTATATAACTTTTTTACTCTATATGTAGTCCCTGCATTCATGTATACTTTCACACTATTCCAAAATTTTCTGTTATGACTTTTATCGGTTCTTATAAAAACACTAATAAAGCCATTATTGATAGAAGATATCATTTATTGATTCTAATTTATATTATTGATTAATGATTTAAAAATATTTTTAATTTATTTTTGAAAAATAAATTCTACATGCATGACCTCATCCACTCTAGTTAGTTGACATGTGCCACCCCAACCAACACAAATAACCCTCCTCACTCATGAAATTAAAAATTAAATTAATGATAGTGGGATTCAAAACATTGGCCTACACATTCTTAATAATTGGCCTGACCACTTGAAAAAACAAATTTTATTATTATATAATGATATATATATGAATATATTTTTTAGTATAAATTTATTTAAAAAAATATATTAATATTTATTTTAATATATAACAAAACATATACATAAATACAAATCTGTATATTTATAAATATACATACATATTTAAACACACACATACATAAACATTATGTATATTTATATCTTTAAATTCATTTGTATATGAATATATTTTCAAAACAATTTGGTGTCAATCAATTTTTATTAATAAAAGGAAAGAACCATTTTAAAATAGGTTGAGGTAGAACCCATTAGAAGACCATAATTTTCAGTGGCTTGAAATCTCAATACATAACCCAAAGGAAAACCATTTTACTCTCCTGAAGTCCTTCCACAACATCAGTGTCATTGTTGCTATCAGCATCTGCCTACATCAACACCTACATCATCGCCATCCTACATCACTGACCGCATCCTAAATTCCACATGGGGTTTCCATGATTAAAACCTCCTTCTCCTGGATGCAGAGTCTAGAGTAAATTACCACTCAACAACGACTCATGCCACACACACATATATATAATATGTTTTTCTATATTTAAATATACAATATATAAATGTCTATATATTTATATGATTACATAAATATTTATATATTTCAATTTTTATATGTCAGTATTAAAATATATTTATATATTTTAAATATTGTTGTATAAATAAAACTGCTACAGAAAAAAAATTACAACCCCATCAAATCAAAAAGAATGTAAACGTAAGTAACAAATCACTACTCCAACTAAAAAATACATGCATACCAAATTAAATGAAACTAAAATTCCATAAAAAGTTTTATAATTAAGGTACTTTAAATTAAACCTCTATGTTAGAGGTCTGTCAAGCCTCTTTTGATCAAGAAAAAACAAGGTATATGTTCTTCTCTATATCAAATGTTATATATCGCATCAAATAAATTACTTTGATAACTCATGGATCACAAAGAACTATCTAGATCAAAAGTAATAGTTTTATAAATTTCAAGTCTTATTTGAAAATTCTGTTGGGAAATTAATAAATTAATTAATATTTAATTTTAATTTTATATTAAATATTTATTACTTACTACTAATTATAAACTTTATAGTTTATATTAAATAGATATGTAGTGTTTATTATGAACTGTACCCTTCATCATTACTAAAAAATGCACTGATAAAGAGTAACTTTGAAAAAACCTCTATTGAGTGTTGATAAAGGGTGTACTATGGGGTAAATTATATTATAAATAAGAAAATAATTTATAAAGGGTAACATTTATCAGTGATTTATAAATAGGGTTGATAATGGGTATGCACCGGGGATATTTTTTCAGCGCTTTTTCGATTGCGCTGATAAATGTACCTCATTATCGGTTATTTTTATAAATATTAAATAATGGAGGTGTTTTTTAATATTTTTTAAGTTATGGATATAATATGTTTGGTATTTTTTAAATTATATAAAAATTATACTTATGATTATAATCATCATCTATATGATGACATTGCCTCTATTCATGATGTCTTTTTCCCATTGAATTATTAGATCCCTTATCTTTGTTGTGTCTCTAATTTTAGTACATTCACCTCAAAGATACCAATATTTAATCTAATTGAACTAAGAAGAGATCTCCCCACTAGTAATAAATTTGGTTAATGAGTCACATTTTATGTAGGATCCGTAGTAAAACATTCACAGTAGAACTTCCTCTAGGAGTCAAAACACTAATTCAATGAGGTTGTGTTAGGTTTGATTTTTTTATTTTATTTTTTCTAAATATATTATATATTTTTGGGATATTTAAAAAAAATAATCACTTTCCAAGTGTCTTATTCCTTATTCCTTTATCATTTTATGGATTTCCCTACATGGAAGATTAGATTAGGGAAATCAATATATATTTATCAAGATGAATAAACCTATAATTTCCCCCATATCCTTTATATTTTTATTTTGGTTTTTTATTATGTTTTACTCAAGTGGTGAAGTGCATGGATCAATTCTATAATGGTACTCATTCTCACTCATGCTATTTTTATGGTTACCTCTAGGTAGTGTCAATAAGAGTATGTTCTTGAGAGATAGAGAGGGTAGGGCTTATAGAATATCATGAAGAACATAACATGAAGGCTAATAGCCAGGATACATTGGAATGTTGGTGTGTGATGGTTGAAAGAATAATATAGGGAAATTGAAGGCAGTATTCTGAGCTAATACACAGTTAATGTATAAAGTTACCTGAATGATGTAGAAACATTTAGGTATGACGACGGTATCTCCCAACACTAATATGTGATTATTACCCAATCACACTCATTTTCATTTATTTGGTCACTGGACTTGGTACTATTAGACGATTTGGATCATCATAGACCCCTCTCTATTTCTGTATTTATGGAGTTAGTGTTGTGGTTGAGTTTATGGGAAGATGATTTTATAGGTTTAAGGGAGTGGTGTCTCATTATTCATGGGAGTGTTTTTAGATATTAGGTTAAGGAGTGCTAATATTTGAGGTTCAATTTGGGGTGGTGTATATATTTTTGGTCTTTAATATAGTTTCTATTGATGGTGATGATAGAGTGTCTGGTGGATCTAGTTGTTTTGAGTTTGTTTCAATGTGGGTGGTCTGGTCTTACCATTTTGGTTAAAGTAGATATAGTTTGGTATGATTTTGAAACATTAACGGGCTATGGTTTTCACTGGTGTTATGCTTTTTATAGTTCTTCTTTGCTGATGAATGTGGAGGTTGATTTTCATCTTTAGTGGCAACATCGATGTTGATGGTGGTCAATGGGGTTAAAATGTGCAAGGATAGAGGGGTATATGCATGTATTTTTATATTTGAATATGAATTTTCTATGGGTGGGTTTTAATCTTGTTCATATATTTCTTTGCGTGTTTCTTAATGATTTGATATAGTGTAATGTGGTTGTGTTGAATTGTGTTTTGTGGCTTATATTTTGTAAGGGTTATCACTATACCCATAAAATTGATTTTTCATAGAAATAAAAAACATCAAATCCGACGATAATTATAAAAATTAAAAAGATATGTTATTTTTTTTCTCATTAAATTAAAATTTCTAGGAAACATAAATATGAATGAAAAAATGTTATCCAACAAAAAATATAGCATTATGTTTATTATTTAAAATTGAACCCCATAAAATATTTTTTCCCTTAGTGAAATAATGTGATTACCATTTTGAAATATTGGTAAATCTATCCCAAAAAATACAACCTCACTGAAACATATATACTATATGTGGGATATAATATCTCAAAAACTATATACACTTTTAACTTTTAGGTAGATTATGATCAAAATAATTAGTTTTAAGCTATTATTAGAATTTTCTTTTAATGAAAAAATTACTATGATGTACTGGGCCTGGTTTAAAAATAAATAATCGGACTAGTTACCCATAAAGACTCAATCCTACCTCCCTATATGTCCGAGGATGCTGACAAGAAGTGAGGATATACGGTGGTATATTTTGGAGACTATACCCTCTTAATCATAGGAAAACACAACATAAATTACAAAGTATAAATTTTAAGGATGAAGAAATAAACCTTACTGATAATAATAATATACATAAATTATTAATCAATACTATATAAAGATGATTTAATGATGATAAAAATTTTGAAATAGGAAATTCATGATTTCATAAATACAATAGAACATTAAAAACAACAATAAACAAAAGGTAAAAGAAAACTATCCCCTTGAGAATCCTGATCATTGCCTCAATTCAAGGCTCCTAATTTCCCATCTTAAAAGGAAATCATGTATCCAAAGGATCACTCTTCTATTTATTCTTACATGCATTAATAAATCTTCCTAGGTACCAAGAAGTTCTCTGAACATGGTGTGAGTACAACTCAATGACTACCACCAACAGTTTCTAATTAAAATATTGTCTATTTGTATAATAAGTAATATTGTACTCATAAAACATATAAATGAGGTAAAAATTAATAGATACCATGTTAGAACTAGGTTCCCTGTGGTATACCCCACCGACCCTACCTGCTTCGGCCTAAGTCGGATATCTCTAAGAGTGTTAACATTTAATTCAGCTGAGGACTCAAGGAACATATACAAGGAATCCTAAAATAAGAACCATGGGGAATATATTGAAGGCCCATTTAATTCGTGGACTTTACAATTTTATCCCACAATTAGTGATCAAAATGAGATGTTGGCTATTTTTTATAGTGTGATCTATGGGGTGAACCCTTGGTGTTTCACTAAAAAGAGTTTCTAACCAAACAAAGGAAAAAAACCTTGAATATGGGGAAGAAATTATTGGAATTCAAGGGTATTACCCAAGGAATTATTTGTCTTAAACCTAAATTTGAACATGGAGAGGTCACACATAGCATTCTAAATTTTATGATGAGATGGATGAATCTCCTACCAAACTAGAGAAATTCATCAAATTATGAAAAATTATAAATACAAGGTGGTTACACCACATGTAATTTTCATCAATTAATTAGGTTGGTTCTTGTGAGTTCATTCAAGGAATTCCCAAAATAATAAAAGGATTAATCAGGGTAGGAAAACACCTTTGAGATTGTGATCCAGATCCATAAATATCATCCAACATAGTTAATAATTTAACTTAAGTTAATGTTAAGTATCCACACCATCCCACAATCGAATGAATTTATTATAGTCATTCCATATATAAGTGATAATCCAAACTCACCTTAAGGTGGTGGTTTGGTTTCTTAGGAAAGTATGGTTGTCATGGAAATCTAAACAAACACACTTTATGGGGTGGATCTTGTTGATGTCACAAAAGTCCAACAGTTCCAAATGGTCTCATGGAATTTCTAGGTCACGGTCTAGGTGAATAACTAAATTAGTTACAATTTTTAGGGTAAACACATAGAATGTATGATGTTCAGCATAGAAAAACCAATTATAAACATATATAATTTTAGGGAAAAGTAATAGACTACTTACCTAGGCCTCATAGAAGACTCCTCATCTGGTATTAGCCTAAAATTTGGGCCTGAACAAGAGAAGTAATAAAACTAGAAAATAATAATAAAAATATGGTGTACATATTAAAAATGGAAGAATATATTTAGGAGTAAATAGTATGTTATAAATTAATCTAGTGGAGTGTTTTCCTAACCCAGGGTGTTCCAGTGATTAAGATGATAATATAATCAGAGGAGAAATGGAGGAGATCAACGAAAAAGATCCAAATGGTGAATAGTGAGCTATGGTGGAGGGACTATTAAAATTTGGGTTGATAAAGAAAGAAATAATTTTTAAAGGAAAGGATGGGGAATACTGCCATTTTAGTATATTTATTATTGAGCACGGTTTGTCCACATGATTTTCCATACCATGCACTAACTGTGTATCCATACAACTTAAGAGCACCACACTTTTCATGGTTTAGGTACACGGTTAGAAAAACCATGTGAAAAAGGTGCATTATGATACTATAATAAATTTCAAACCTCACACTATTTTCTATAACCTTTTTGATAGTTTATCAAACCATTCTCACCTCTTTTTGGGATGTATGGTTGAGTTTCATGTTTATCAAAATCATGCATTAACTATGTGCCTCATACCGCTTCTCTAAAAACCATAAATCTAGTTCCCAAAACATCTTAAAAGATCACAGTTCCTTCTAAAACTTCCATTTAGATAAAATTTAGCTGTTTTACATAATTAAAATGGGTCCTCACGATACAGAAAAACCAATATCTTACAACATCTCCTCTATATGACAATTCATCCCTAAGTTACCATTTTGAGGTTAGTTAAGCATCATTTGTGAATATTTATTGCCATTGAGCACATATATTGGACTCCACTTCCATATTCTCCTCCCATAAAGAGCTATGCATACACACAACCTAAAATAAAGGAACCATTCTACCATGGATAGTCTTTATCCTAATATTTTTGATACAAAATTTATTCACTTGAAATAAATAATCATTCTCCAACTCAACTTCCTCATAATCAAAGACATGAGATGGGTTAGGGAAGTAACATCAGAGCTAAGAGACATGAAATACATCATTCATATCCATTTACCATTGATGAAGATATATATGATTTTCTACCAGACTAACCCTCTCTAGGATCTCTAAAGGCCTTAAAAACATAGGTTCTATGATGCATTGCCTTGGAATCCTTTGATGTCCCAATACTGGAATGACTCACAAGAATACCTAATCCTCTACATCAAACTCTAGAGTTCAAATATGGTGATAGCAATATGAAATCTTCCTATATTTCTCTACAACTAAACATTTCGTGGTCAAGTTTATGTGCTATGATGTTTCCTAAATGTGACATGGCCCAAGTAGCATTACCTCCAATTCCTCTTACCTGCACAGAGGTGAATGACATGGACTATCATAGTGTGACTCATAGGGATCCATATGAATAGTCTCATTGAAATTGTTATTATACGAAAAAATTTAATGAGTATAGTTTTTCTAACAAGAGCCACCAAAATCTTTGACATTTGAACAAATCATTATATCTAGTACCAGTATAGTGTGCTCATATAGACCATTAATTTAAGGGTGATATTTTTTACTTTGAAGTGATTTTGAGAAAAAAACCTTCTATAACCCCTTATAAAATTGAGAATTAAACTAAGAATGTGTGTCTAATATAATGGTACGTGGAATCCAATGATGGCATACAATATCTTATAAATATGGGCTCCTAATATCATCCATGGGGAAGGTTTCTTAGATAAGAAAGATGTTGGTGAACTTCGCCATACTTTCCATTATTACCAATACAGTGTCACTACCTCAAAAAATATTTTAAAAAACCTATCAACAAATCCAAGCTTATATCATCCCATTTAAATTCTAGGATGAGTAGCAGCTGTAAATGTCCAGCAAGCTACTAGTGTTCTAATTTCACATGCTGAATAGTGGAACACTTGGTAATACAGAATACAATATCCCTTCTCACCCCATCCACCAATTCTAGTTGTGACATTCATGATATATATTAGTTAGTTCAGGGTATAATTCTCATTTAGAAGAATTTTATTATCACATTAATTCCACTCACATGTTTTTAGGAACATAGAAATGTTGATGGGTGTGAAAGATCTTATTATCAACTACATCCAAACCATGTTGTTGTTTTACACTAGAAACAATTTTCTTTAGGAATAATCCTTCAGATACAAAATATTACTTATTTAAAACATATTAAAAATTGATTAAACTAAAAATAATTCTACGGGGAAAGGATTCAGGTGATACCTTTTAACTTTTTGATGCATTTCGGAAAGAAGAGGCCATTTACTACTATGTTTTTAAACTGCTTGAGTCTATGTATTTTGGCTCAAACAATTAGAACTATATTTCTTTTATTTGACACATGATAATTTATAATTTTTAAATACTAAATATATTCAACCCATAACTATTCCTAGAGGTTTAATTATTGCAGATAAAATATTTATTTTATGAATTTATGGTCTGTGTGTACAACAAACTCCTCCCCTAATAGAAAATGTATCCAGCAATGAAAGGAAGTTACAAAAACCTACTAACTCAAGAGCATGAATTGGGTAATTATTCTCATGTGTCATCAATTGGAGATATCTGTATGCCACAAATAGTTCCCCATACATCCAAATAACTCCTATCCAAACAACCAATGAATTACAATTCACTTTTTTAGGTTCTTTCAAGATCACGTAGGATAAAGTTCAGTACTGCGGTCAACATTCATTTAAAATTTTGAAAGGTATTATCACAAGCATCAAACCATGTTACCTTTACACATATCTTGGAAAATACTATTAGATATATTTCAAGGTGAATAAATCTTTATATAAAGAATCAATATCAGCCTTCTAGTCTAAAGATGATTCAAATATTAAAAATATTATTGGGATACGCCCAATAAATCATGGCTCTCACCTTCACTGGATCCACTGGTACCCATGATCCTGATATATTTTGACCTAGGAAGTGATATTTTTCTATCAAAATGTGGTATTTAATGGTGTTTTCATATAGCTTAATCCCTCTTATTTTACTTAGTACAATGTCAAAGTGTTTGGAATGATCTTGTCTATTTTGAGAGTACACCAACATATCATCAGAAAAACTACCATGAATTAATATAGGTAAGTGTGAAAATCCTAGTTTATTAAAGCCATAAATGTAGTGGGACCATTTTTTATATGCCATACCTGCTATGAAATGTTGTACGTGGTATGATCGAGGGTCTAACTCTATCATGATGATAACCCAATCTAAAATAAATCTTCAAGAAGAACCTATATCCATGAAGATGGTCTAAGAGATAATCTATACCATGAAAGAGATATTAGTTCTTAACTAGAAGATTATTTAACCAACGATAATCCACACATAGCCTCAAGCTACCATATGACTTCTTTGAAAAAGTAGGAGTGAACCCCAAGGGGAAGTACTTAGTGATATAAATCTTTAGGATTTTAGGTCCTTTAACTGCCTCCTAAGTTCTTAAATATCAATAGGATCCAAACTGTATGGATGAATAGATACTGGAACAACTATTTGAACAACCTCAATGGAAAACTCTACCTCACTCTATAGAGGTATCCTAGAAAGGATTCTTGGAAATATATATTGGAATCGGTCCACCACTATAGGAAATATAACCTTCCTTAATCTATTATCATCAAGATAAAGGTTGAAAATATGGGATGACAGTCTACTAAGTTAATGATTCTTAA
Organism: Viscum album; assembly: GCA_963277665.1. NCBI lineage: Eukaryota > Viridiplantae > Streptophyta > Magnoliopsida > Santalales > Viscaceae > Viscum > Viscum album. The sequence goes on along the minus strand of OY728141.1, from coordinate 432,668,071 downwards.
GTACATATCATGTTTCATGGATGTACCATTCTTTCTTGGGAACATAGCTACCACCCTCAGGTGATGAGAAGGAAAAACTTAAACAATAACAATCAATATGGGATTGAAGAGGTACTAAATATTATATCACGAGAATTATGTCAATTCCTGTCATCTCAAAGACAAAAAGGTTCCAGATATACAATAGTCTCCTATCTCAATGTGACTCTACTTTCATTGGAGAACACTCCTGAAATAGGATCTAAAAGATGTGTCAAGAGGCATCACCCCATATAAGTATTTAATCCCGATAAAAAAAATTCCCATGAAAATAATAGATATGAATGAGGGTGAAGTGATTTATTCAAACATGAAAGATAATTAATTTGAGGATACTATGATTATGCCTCGTACTATAGATATTCAGACACTCTTTTCTTTAGGGGTAGGCTGTAGATCATATAATTATCCTAATCCACAACACTAATCTATGAACTGATATCTCTCAGTAGGTCTAATTTTTTGGTTATGAGATTCTTGCATATGGATTCCTCAACACGAACCACCGTATCATCCTTAATAACCAGTGGTACAATATCTTAATACCTAGAATAGTTCCCTACATACCACTCCATAATCTAGAACTTGTGATGATCCTATCTGATTTAGAACTATAGGAATTGTATTGAAAATCTTGAGAGATTTCCCATTCTTCAACAGGTTCGACACTCTACTGGGTCATTGCTACACAACAACTTCATGTGATCCTACCAACCACACCGATGAAATACCACATAACTAATAGTGTGTACACTCTGAATACCACATACCTTATGATCATTCTCAAGGTCATTCTTCCTACTTCAATCCAAACCACGTCCCTACCTAGATGATGAACCACTATGCCCCATACCTTAATCTTAACGTAGATTTTTAATAGATATAAGGGCCTAATTAAACATCTCAGAGATGTTTTTCAGTGAAAATATATTCACCTAACATAACATGGAATACCTTAGAGCATCCTCAAAATACCACACACTTGAAATATCATCACCCATAAGCTTTTTGGTAAAGCAGTAGAGATCAGTGAAATGAGTTGAGTAATCTATGATAGAAATTTTATCCTATTTCATATTCATGAACTCACTCAATCAACTCTTAGTGTTTTCAATAAAAAATAGTCATATAAAGTAGCCCAAAATTCCCTCCCAATTATGCCTTAGTGTTGACCAATGAACATAAGAGCATCCCAAAATTACTTATTAGATACTTGTATCATATATTTCATGTGGTTCAACCTCATATTTTAGGTGTCTCTAGATGATCAAAGGTGATAAGAATAGCCTCAAACCAAGTCTTCTAATCCTAGGGACCACCTTCCCCTAAAAAGGCAGGTGAGTTATACTAATGGGATTCACTATGTCATGAACCAACCTGGGAAGACCCTGAACCAGTCACCCGAGCCGGTCCACGACATGGTCCGAAGGGTGTTCCCGATCCCCACGGGCTTGCAACTAGTGTCGGGCATCAAAAGTAACCTGGTGGGAACAATTTGGCCCAAAAGATAATAAATTAAGCAGTGGAAATAAATATAACAAAAGAAAATAAATAAAGAGAAACCAACAACGCTACTAACCTGACTACGACCAAAACTCCTCGTGACCTCGAGGGTCACTCTCCACACCACAACCAAGTCTCACCCATGGAGACCAAGCTCAAGTCAAACTGCAACAGAAACTAAAAATAGGAAAAAAACTATAGGCGTGAGTATTAAAAATCAGAAGGTAGGCCCGACTAATTCTATTCCCAATGCACATACCATTAAACAACGAATTTATCAATTCCAGGTTTTCACTAAATTATATATAATATGGTTTCTACACACACTTTCATTTTTAAAACAAGTAACAGTCCATTGCCCTTTTTAAATTAGAACATGTTTAATGTTGAAAGAAACGGATGCATTTCATTTTAAAACATTTTGCGAACAATTTAAAAATCCAAACATTAGTTGTTAGTCAAAAAGGAAAATCACACACAACACACAACATACACTAAGGGAAATGGAAAAAGTGTCACACAGGGGTTAGCAACCGAACTCGACCTCTCAATCATCCACCACATACAAATAAACACTAAAAGAAACATGGGTCAAACCTAGGAGATCATGAACAATCCAGAACATACTATACATCAGACTCATCCTGAAGGCATTCCCTAACTCGATGACATCATAACGCCCATACTACTACCCGGTATAGCCCTGCATGGCTTAACTGAGGGGCCCAATCCCCATAGCAGCAATAACTCAGTATTCCCTACTATGGGGCCACTAGCCAGTGCGTATTATAAACTAGTGCAACAATCGTTCTCAGAAAATATACTCAATATGCCAGGTTCCCATGTCAACACATACAATAAAAAGGGGTGCGTCCACAATGTAAATCAATCCGTCATGATGCACAAACATCATATACAGCTCAGACAATCAAAGAACACAAAAGATCACCCCTGAATGGGTTTTCCAAAATAATTTATTCTATTAAAGTGCCAGACGGGACGTCACAAATTTTAAAACAAAACCTCATTTCTCGATAAAACCCAAAACACTTGTTCAGAAGAAATCACTTATCTTTAAAACAAGAAGTACATTTGAAATTCTGTGAATTATGTTTAAAGGCCAAACATGCATTCTTTCAATACTGGGTGTTCGCTCGTCAAGAAAATGTTTCAAGTGTTCGGTATAAAATAAAAGGCTCTTTTCACACCAAATAATCATTTAAAAATTTATTATCTTATATTATTTATAATTCATTAAAAATTAATAAAACAAAAAAAAATTAATAAATTCTAAATCTAAAGGTATGTGTAGTGGGGTACCTACATTGACTTGCTGTCCAAACACAATGGCATGTCACGCCTCGCACAGACGTACAAACACGTGTGTGCCGACCATCGGAGGACCGTGGAAGAATCATGTCAATGCACTGCCACCGCAATGGTAACTACAAGACATAAACACCGACTTAAACAATCCAAATGAACTAACAACTCAAAAGAACCACCTCGACCTACTTTCAAAATATACTTGCATCATTTGCACTATTTAACAAACCACATTAAAATTAAAAAAACGATTTCCAAAAAGTAACTCATATCCCACACACCCAAAACTCATCCAAAGAACGCATTTCGGATCAAACACACACCCAAAAACACGCAGAAATGCTCAACACACTTGGAAACAAGGTGGAAAAAAATGACGCCAACCCAAAACCGATGCAAATCTTCATTCACACCTCAACCACACCTTTGCGGGTCAAGAACAAATTATAATCATTGTAAATAGATTGCAATGACTCAAAACCAAACTCCAAAACGATGTAATAAGATAACTAAGGTTTCCACAGAGGTGAGAATAATGTTTGAGAGAAAAAGAAAGCATGAAAGTGCCAAAGAATTAATTAGGAAGGAAAAAATTGGGTTCACCAACCTCAAACCAAGCACAGATGCAGTAACGCTTCAACGGAAGGAAGGACAACCTCTCGCGCACCAATCACACACCAATCGCACACCTAAAACGACAAGGAAAACATGCGAATCAACACCCAAGGTGTTGGGAATTGGCCAAAATAAATAAATTAAAACACCAAAAAGGTAGAAAATTAAAACAACCAACCACCAAAAGAACACCCAAAACTATTTTCACAAAACTACCACTTTCTTTAAAACCTCAACCAACTAACCACATAATTTAAGGAGCATAAAACAACCCCTTTGAAACCATAGAACCCCTTTCCATAACATTTTACACATTAAACAAGTCCTATCATTGGTAAACCAAACATGTCGAACCAAGTTCACTAATAGACAACCACCATCACACCATAATTGACGCCAAACATTAAATGAAAATAGCCAATTTCCAATTAGTGAAAAAGTAACATTTAAAATAAACACCCTAAGTTCTAAGACTCTAAGAATTGCACCTAATGAACCTTAAAAATCTAGATTTCACAAATCAAAACAATTTCAAAAATCTATAAGAAGATCAACAAAGGTTTCAAAGAGGATTCAAACATAAATAAAAACAAAACATGGTGAAAGAAATATACCGAATCGGGGGAGGGGTTTGGCCGACCGAAGGTGCGGAAAGGTGAGGGTAGGCCTGTAGAGAGCAAGTGCATAAGGTAGGGAGTTATCTGTTGGGGACGAGAGAGGCCGGAGCTGGCAAGGCAGGGGGTGAGGAGGGCTGGAACGGCGAGGACCTCTGAGAGGAGGTCGGATCACGACAGGAGTGCAGGGTCTGCTGGAGCCAGCGCAAAGAGGTGGCTCGGGGTGGCGGGTCATGCTGCAGGCCGGGGTGGCGGTGCCGAGGGAGTCCAGCGGTGCGGAGGGTGTCCAGCGGTGCAGCGGGTCGGCACAAGGCGGAGGGAGCGAGGGGCGAGGTCGGGTGTTGGGAGGGGTTGTGACAGCGAGAGCGTGGAGACAGGGAGAGTGAGGACGGCGTAAGGGGGATAGTAAGGATGTTGGGTGGGAACCCGTAATTGGGGTGAGGAGGCGGCCAGGGAGCGGATCGCAGAGCGACACATGGGTAAGGGAAGGGGAGGGGCGCTGGTTTGCGACGAGAAAGGGGGGGGGATGCGGGTATTAGGGTTTGTTTTTTTCAATTTTCTTATAATAATAATAATATATATAAATAATAATAATAATAATAATATATAAAGAATAATAATATTAATAATAATAATAAAACCATAAAATAATAACCATAATAATAATAATAATATAAATAGTAATGATAATATAATAATAATAAAAATTAATAAAAATAACCATTTAATAATAACGTGAGCCAAAAGAAATTAAAAACAATAATAATAAAAATTATAAAAAAAGAAAGGAGAACACTTGCCCGATGCCCGGGACAACTGCGCAGTGACCGCCAACCGCGGTACGACAGTGCACGGGTCCGAAACCCAGAAAAAGAATCAAACAAAAAATATTTTAATCCGGGGCGTAGCCCGGACTACGGCGCAGACACCTCGAACCAAGAAATAATAAAAATAAAATAAATAGAAATGGCGGTTGTGACAATTATCCCCACCACAGACACTTTCTGCCCCTAGAAAGTCACCCAGCTAAACGATAGGCAAAATAAAAATCCATTCCCAAATAAAACTAGCAGAAACCACAACATAAGAGAATGGGAGAACACAAGAGGGTTCTCCCCACCACAAGAACTCAACTAGCGCGGAAATTTAACACCTAAACATACCACCTCAAGAAGGGGGGGGGGGCGGCACGAGAACTCCCAACCGATCCAGAATAACCCCTATAGGACGAGCGAAACAACACCTCCGCGAAAACTTGGAACTCTCAACTCAGACCAAAGAAAGCCTGAACACTAGAGAAAAAGCTCCGAGAAAAACTTAACCCAAGCAGAAAACCCAAGCATTACCGCAAAAGTTGATCCTTCCATAGGAACTTACATCTCCAAACGAACACAGTCAAACTAAGATTAACCAATAAAAGGTTCAAACACACTTTTAAAGAAAAATGTATGATTGAGAGAATCATAATTCAGACAAACCATACTGTTTGGATTATAACAAACACGTCCATCCCGACTTCATGATGAAACAATGCACCTAAAACAATGCCAAAATTTTAACAGTGGAAGGACGAGAACAGAAGGAATTTAAATGTTTTGTTGCCAACACGGGAGACGAAACTCGAACTGAGGCGTCACCCCCTTGGAAAATTCTGACTATGCGCGAGCTTCACCCCAAGACCTGTGGTTGGGGATCTGATGGTTGAAGCATCTCCTGCCTCACAGTCAGGCACTGGAATCTTCTGGTCACAATGTCTTCCTCAGGCGACGCTTCCTGCAAAGCTTTTCTAAATGACCCAGACACCTACAATGATGGCACGTCTTCAGAGGGGGGTGACATGATGGCTCGTATTCCTTAAACGTCCATACTGATGGTACACCATTAGAAGGTCCGACGAACTGGAAGTTAGATCCACTGTACAGAACTCTTTTGAAACAAATTTACATGATACACTCTTCTCATCAAATGGGGGACCTTCACGAGCAATTGGATACGGTGGATTGTCAACCGTTTGCGCTCTGGAAACCAACTCAGCTAAGAACACCTCATGAACCAACTTCTCAAAAGTGATTCTCCCAAAAAGGGAGGACTCACTCCTTGATCTCTAGACAAAGACCCATGATGAAGGGAGGAGTCCTCATCAAATCTTGTGACACTACCCCCAAAAAAAGAGACACCAGATCCTTGAAATGGTCAACATACGCTTTCACCATCTGCTGGCCATGTTGAACACGCATGGGCTCTTCCATTTTCTTCGTCTTCACCTCCACAAGTGTAAACCATTAAACTAAGACAGCTTTAAATACATTCCACATCATCTTAACTTGCAGTAATGGCGGGGCGAACAACTCCTACTCATCTAGAGCTGGACCTTCAAATAGACCCAAAACATCACGCACTCTGATCGCTTCGGGAGTTCCCAATACCCTGAAGACGCGCTCGACCTCTTCAAGCCACTCCATTGTCTCTAACAGACTCCAATCACCATGAAGGACAGGCAACGTCCGAGAAAGACCAAAAATTGGGCATGACTCATCAAAACTCTGGGGACCTTTCTGGGCGGCATTTCTGAACAAGGTATTTAACACCAAGCCGAAACCAATATCAATCGAAGCAACATCAAAGAAAGCGGCTTCATCCAAGACAAATAGATCAAAAGAAACAAACAACTGCAAACACAACCCAAAATTCCATGTCCAAAATTCTAGTTCCATTTTAGATTCCAAAACCACTTTTTTTCTTTTTGATTTCAAAACTGCTTTCTTTCAAGGCCACTCTCCCAAATTTCAAATCCACTTTTCAAACCAAAATCACTTTCCAAAAACATTTTCCTCTTTAAAATCCAATTTATAAAAACAAGGTCAACCCATTAATTTCAAATACGCCCAGGTAATCCCATGAACCGTTGCACATGTTTTCATCCACTTTCATTCATACACACCAACATTCACTTTCCACGCATCCTCTCACATGTGAAAACGTTCATAATGAGTACCTGAGGTTCCACCCCAAACCATTCTCAAACACTTTCCATGAAAACAATGGTTTTCCAAACCGAAGGCTTTCAGTTTTAAAACCCATTTCATAAATTTAATGTCATTTAAAAGAAATCAGTCCCATTTTCAAAAACTCTTTTTCATTTTGAAAAACACTCTTACACCAACCCGAACTAAAATGACACTCAACTTACATCAAACCACCGGAGTGAGGGACTAGAGGTCACACTTAACCTGGCGACATGGTTGTGGGTCATGCTCTAAGTAAGCGTCAACAACTTGGAGGACATCCAACCGTGTACCCAGACTCCACATGGGTCACTACTCCATGTGAGATCATGATATAACATCGGTTTACCTCCGTTGTCATCCCTCAATCCAAAACAAACCAGAACGAAACAAAGACTCAATTCCCAAACTATCCCTGCGACTCGAGGTGCAGAACGAGAGAGGGTTCATGAAGTTCTTCCCGTACCTACCTCTCGATTCCCGACAATCCTAATCTCCATATACCAGACACCCCAAATAACAAGGGCCTCATTTGATACCATTTTGTCACGAACCAACCCGGGACGACCCTGAACCAGTCACCCGAGCCAGTCTGCAACATGGACCGAAGGGTGTTCCCGATCCCCACAGGCTCACAACTAGTACCAGGCATCAAAAGTAACCAGGTGGGAACAATTTTACCCAACAGAAAATAAATTAAGCAGTGGAAATAAATAGAACAAAAGAAAGTAAATAAAGATCAACCAATAACACTACTAACCTGACTACGACCAAAACTCCTCGTGACCTCGAGGGTCACTCTCCACACCACAACCAAGTCTCGCCCACGGCGAACAAGCTCAAGTCAACCTGTAATAGAAACAAAAAACAGGAAAAAACTATAGGCATGAGTATTAAAACTCAGTAGGTAGGCCCGACTAATTCTATTCCCAATGCACATACCATTAAACAAAGAAATTATCAATTCCAGGTTTGCACTAAATTATATAAAATATGGTTTCCACACACACATTCATTTTTAAAACAAGTAACAGTCCATTTCCTTTTTTAAATTAGAACAAGTTTAATGTTGAATGAAACAGGTGAATTGCATTTTAAAACATTTTGTGACCAACTTAGAAATCCAAACTTTAGTTGTTAGTCAAAAAGGAAAATCACACACAACACACAACACACACTAAGCGCAATGGAAAAAGTGGCACACAGGGGTCATCAACTAAACTCGACCTCTCAATAATCCACCACATACAAAGAAACACTAAAAGAAACATGGGTCAAACCTTGGAGATTGTGAACAATAGAGAACATACTATACATCTGACTCATCCTAAAGGCATGCCCTAACTCGACGACTTCATAACGCCCATACTACTACCCGGTATAGCCCTACATGGCCTAACCGAGGGGCCTAATCCCCATAGCAGTAATAAATTAGTATTCCCCTGCTATGGGTCCATTAGCCAGTGCGTATTCTAAACTAGTGCAACAATCGTTCTCAGAAAATTCACTCAATATGCTAGGTTCCCATGTCAACACATACAATAAAAAGGGGTGCGTCCACAATGTAAATCAATCAGTCACGATGCACAAACATCACATACAGCTCACGCAATCAACGCACACAAAAGATCACCCCTGAATGGGTTTTCCAAAATAATTTATTCTATTAAAGTTCCAAACAATCCTTCACAAATTTTAAAACAAAACCTCATTTCTCGATAAAACCCAAAAAACTTGTTCAGAAGAAATAACTTATCTTTAAAACTAGAAGTACATTTGAAATTCCTTGAATTATGTTTAAAGGAAAAACATGCATTATTTCAATACTATGTGTCCTCTCGTCAAGAAAATCTTTCAAGTGTTTGGTAAAAAATAAACGGCTCTTTTCACACCAAATAATCATTTAAAAATTTATTATCTTATATTATTTCTAATTCATTAAAAATTAATAAAACAAAAAAATTAATAAATTCTAAATCTAAAGGTAAGTGCAGTGGGGGAACTACCTCGACTCGCTGTCCAAACACAATGGCACGTCACGCCTCGCACAGATGTATAAACATGCGCACGCCGACCATCGCAGGACCGTGGACGAATCTTGTCAACGCGCTCCAACCGCAAAGGTAACTACAACGCATAAACACAGACTTAAACAATCCAAACGAACTAACAACGCAACAGAACCACCTCGACCTACTTTTAAATTATACTTGCATCATTTGCACTATTTAACAAACCAATTGAAAAAAAAACCATTTCCAAAAAGTAACTCATAGCCCACACACCTAAAACTCATCCAAAGAACACATTTATGATCAAAGGAACACTGAAAAACACATATCAATGCTCAACGCACTGGGAACCAAGGTGGAAAAAAATGACGCCAACCCAAAACTGATGCGAATCTTCGTTCGCACCTCAACCACACCTTTGCGGGTCAAGAAAAAATTATAATCCTGGTAAATCGAATGCAAATACTCGAAACCAAACTCCAAAATGATGTAATAAGATAAATAAGGTTTCCATAGAGGTGAGAATAATGTTTTAGAGAAAAAGAAAGCGTGCAAGTGCCAAAGAATTAATTAGGAAGGTAAAATTGGGTTTGCCTACCTCAAACCAAGCACGGACGTAGTGACGCTTCAGCGGAAGGAAGGACAACCTCTCACACACCAATCGCACACCAATTGCACACCTAAAACATTGAGGAAAACGTGCCAATCAACACCCAATGTTTCGGGACTTGGCCCAAATAACTAAATTAAAACACCAAAAAGGTAGAAAATTAAAACACCCAACCACCAAAAGAACACCCAAAACTATTTTCCCAAAACTACCACTTTCTTTAAAACCACATCCAACTACCCTCATAATTTAAGGAGAATAAAACAACCCCTTTGAAACCATAGAACCCCTTTCCAAAACATTTTACACATTAAACAAGTCCTAGAATTAGTAAAAAAACATGTCGAACCAAGTTCACTAATAGACCACCACCATCACACCATAATTGACACCAAACATTTAATGAAAACCCCAAATTTTCAATTAGTAAAAAAATAACATTTAAAATAAACACCCTATGTTCTAACACTCTAAAACTTGAACATAATGAACCTTAAGAATATAGATTTCACAAACCAAAACAATTTTAAAAATCTATAAGAAGATCAACAAGGGTTTCAAAGAGGATTCAAACATAAATAAAAACACAACAAGGTGAAAGAAATATACCGAATTGGGGGAGGGTTTCAGTTGACAGAAGTTTTGGAAAGGTGAGGGTACGCCTGGAGAGAGCAAGTGCATAAGGTTGGGTGTCGGCTGTTGGGGGCGAGAGAGGCCGAAGCTGGCAAGGCAGGGGGTGCGGAGGGCCGGAACGATGAGGACCTCCGAGAGGAGGCCAGATCATGAAAGGAATGCGTGGTCTGCTGGAGCCGGCAAAAAGTGGCAGCTCGAGGTGGTGGGTCATGCTTTAGGCTGGGGCGGCGGTGCCGAGGGAGTCCAGCGGTGCGGAGGGTGTCCAGCAGTGCAGCGGGTCGGTGCAAGGCGGAGGGAGAAAGGGGCGATGTCAGGTGTTAGGAGGGGTTGCGACGGAGAGAGCGTGGAGGCGGGGAGAGTGAGGATGGCATAAGGAGGATAACAGGGAAGTTGGGTGGGAACCTACAGGTGGGGTGAGGAGGCGGCCGGGGAGCAGATCGCAGTGCGACACATGGGCAAGGGAAGGGGAGGGGTGCTGGTTTGTGACGAGAATGGGGGGGATGCAGGTATTAGGGTTTGTTTTTTTTCATTTTCTTATAATAATATTAATATATATAAACAATAAAAATAAAAATAAAAATAATATATAATGAATAATAATAATATACAAAGAATAATAATATTAATAATAATAATACCATAAAATAATAACCATAATAATAATAATAATATAAATAGTAATGATAATATAACAATAATAAAAATTAATAAAATTAACCATTTAAAAATAACGCGAGCCAAAACAAATTAAAAATAATATTAATAAAAATTATAAAAAAAAGAAAGGAGAGCACTTGCCCGACGCCCCGGCCAACTGCGCAGCGACCGCCAACCACGCGGCGGCCGCACACGGGTCCGAAACCCAGAAAAAGCATCAAACGACAAATATTTTAATCCGGGGCACAACCCGGACTATGGCGCCGACACTCGGAACCAAGAAATAATAAAAATAAAATAAATAGAAATGACGGTTGTGACACACTAGTCCACTCTCACTTAGTCAATGTATTTCATGGAGCTCCCTCAAAGGATTTCAATAGTCATAGAAAACCATATATTATCAGATCATTATTGCACAACCTAGGAACAATATGTGTTACTATAAGAGGTGATGTATGTTGAAATACATGTGGTTCATGTACCACAAACTCAAGATCATGATTTTCTCCACCATCTTGGTGCTCAATCCAAGGACATTATGAAGGCATATGTCTACAATCCCAAACACATTCCTTAAAAAGAGATACACTACATAAGATATTAAAGATAACAAAATAAGATTGTTACAAGGAGTCACTACAATAGATACACCAACCAAACTACCCACCTTTAAAGTCAAAACAAAATTTAATATTTCATGTCTTAATCATAAGCATTCTGTTACACGGTGTGTTAATTAAAATTTATATAGTAAAGCACTATTTTAGTTGCAATTGATATCCCCATTTAATGAAAACCATTTTTCAAATAAATTTGAGATCTTTACCATATGGGATATTCTCATTTATTATGAAATAATAAAGAAATAATAATATAAAGTATATAATTTTACAAAAATACCTTTGAAAAAGGGGAATTATCTCATTAGGTAAAAATATTAAATAATGAGATCTTCACTACATCATTTTTTTTCAATACCATTAGGAAAGAGATAGGCTTCCCAAAATTCATGCATAATTAAGTAGCTCATAGTTGAGGATGTTCCATGAATCGAACCCACTAGGTAGAAAATTTCTATGAAATATGAAGTTGACTATTTATCATAGCTTTCATGACTATAGTTGAATCAAAATAAAACCAAATTTTCCATCTTTTTTGATTTAACATATTAACTGATAACCATTTATTGTCAACATTATAAATTTAAATTTCTATAAATATTAAAATAATGGTTCTGTTTTGTTGTTTTCCATTTCCATGTTATAAAACATAAACATTATATGTTACCATTGAAATTTAATTTCATCGAAACGATCATTTTATATCTAGTATTAAAAAGAAACAAGTATATATAACATGGTTTAGTTATATTGATTAACATTCCCATGTTGAATAGAAATACTAATATAAATAGCAATTGACAGTCAATTTAACTATAACTAACTAAATGTTTTAGATTACATAGCCAAGGTTCAAATAATCTATCCTTGTAAATATTGTTTTGGTAAAGTACCATGATTAAAAAATATAGGGAAACATCATTTAGGTTGATGTAGACAGATTAAGGAATAACATATTCATATTTTTTTTCAAAAAACATTAAAAATTACTAACATAGTGTTTAATGAACATATAATAAACCACCAGAAGAACATTTAATGAGATATGGATGAAATATAAATCACTATGTGATTATAATGATGCATGAGATAATGCTCCCATAACATACAATCGTAAGGGTGGATATCCATAATACATAACATAGTAAATCATGTGAGTCACCCAATCGTGAAAATAGTATAATTGTAATTGGAAAAAACCAAAAAAACAAGTCCCTTCCCAAGAAAATTGAATTTTTCCATTGAATGTGGGTAAAATACTCCAAGATAAAGCTTATTACCAAGTTTTAGCACTTATTTATCTCTTATCTACATAATCCAAATAGTAAGACAAAGAAAGAAATAAGTTCTGATACAACTATGTTATGTCCCTAGAATAGTCATAAATAGGTGACTGGTTTGGCTAGACACAAGGCTACAAGTGTGCCTTACAATATTCCAGAGGCTACTAACTTGAGACAGTGCTGTATGGAAGTATAGTGTGGGGAATATTACTTTATTATCATAGTGAAACATAGTGGTAAAAAAAGCAACAGATATAGTAAGACAATTTAAATAATCCATCCCAAAAAAAGAGTTATAAAGTAGTAATCAGTACTATTTAAAGATATTTCCATGATGATATAAAAATATGAATCAAGAAATACATGGTAGAAGACATACAAAATCACGATATAGGAAAAAAGAAATAGAAGGTTAAAAACAATTATCCCCATAAGAATCTGAGTACTGGATTTTTCATCTGGTCCCAAGCTAGCATCATAAAAGGAAATAAGGAGTCCAAATTTGGGTGTTTCCCTTTATCCTTACCTACATCCCTAAAATAAAATTGGTTACCAATTGGTTTCCTAAAAAGCGTGTGAGTAAAACACAGTAGGGAACTTCCAATAGTGAATAATGAAAATCTGGTCTGTGAATATGACATGTAACATTATAAAATTTTAAAAAATAAAATTGGTATAAATAAATAGAAATCATTTTAGGCTTCAGTTTCTCAAGAGATACCCGTCCGGTCTATATAGTTTGGAATTTTCCAAATTCCTTCGGTAATATAACATTTCAATTTGTCTATATTTCCGAGGACTATTTCCAAGGCATCCTAAAGTAAGAACCATATGAATTCCATGGATGGATTATGTCATTCTGGGCCTTTGGTGGTCAATTCGATACTTGATGACCAACTGAAATATTGTCTATTTTTTTAGTGTAATCCAAGTATTGAGCCCTCGTAATTCTATTCCTAATTTTTTTTAACTGCACCTAGGAATACTATCCTTATATATCAGGTAGAGCAGATTAAAATCAAAGGGGTTGAACTAAGGTATTCCTTCTCTAAATACATTGAGAAGATATTGGGGGGATCATCCGAAGAATTCTAAATTTTCTAAATAGGTTGATGAATAGGCTGCAAAATATGATAAATTCATCAACGTAATAAAAATACCAAATCCAAGGTGGGTTTACCACTAGTAGTTCACATATATTAATTTGGTGGAATCTTATGTGTTTACTCAAGGAATCCCCAGAGTAATACTAAGCTTTCTCAAGGCAGGCCACACATTTGAAAGAGTGATCAGGATTCATAAAAAATATCAAAAATAGTTATTAATTTATCTTAAGGATATGCGATGTATCTATACTATATCATAGTAAAATAAATTTAATTTAGTCATTCAATATATAAGTGACAAGCCAAACACACCCTAAGGGGTGGTTTGGTTATTTAGGTAAGCACGGTTGGCACAAGAATCTAAACAAACACACCTAAAGGGGTAGTTAGTGTTGAGGTTTTTAAACTCCAATTGTACAAAAGTGTATTATGGAATGTCTATATAGAGTTACACATATTAGGAAAAAAACATGGAATATTCATCATCTGTAAAAATGAAACAGTTTATAAACATTGATAATTTTAGAGAAAACTAATATACCATATAACTAGGCCCTATAAAAGACTTATTATCTTATAAATACCTTATATTTATGATAGAATGAGAGAAATTGGAAAACCAGAAAATTTCTAAATAAGGGGAATAAGAATTAAACTTGGAGGAAGGTATTTGGAATGAAAGATAAATCAAGCGAAGAAGCTAACAATGTGTTAGCCTATTCAAGGGTGTTCCAACACTTTAGATAGAACAAGAATTAGAGGAGAAGTAGAGGAGATACACCAAAAACCTTCAAAGTGTGAAAGGAGAGATACATTGAAGGCACTATGGAAATGAGGGATGAGGAAGAAGGAAATAATATTTAAAGTAAATCAGGGTAAAAATATTATTTTCTTTCATTTTTTATAGGCTGCATTGTTTGGACATATGGCCAGCCAAACCATGCACCAAACATTCCTACCTACTATTCAAGAGCACTAAACCTTACATGGTTTATGGGAATGATATGAAAACCCAAGAATATAACTTTTGTGGTGAACTTATAATAAATTTTAGAGTTCAAATGGTTTTCTTATCGCCATTCTATGTTTTATCAAATAACAATTCTCCCTTTCCGGGCCACACATTTGAGGTGAATGGGTAACCAATCTCAAAGCCAACCATGTGCGTAATTTTACATCTCAAAAAACCATATCTAAAAAACCCAAACCTTATGAAAATTTCATGGAATCTCTTATTCCCCCTAGGATAATTTAATTTAGAGAATATTAATATGTTCTACTAAATTTAAAAGGGTACACATATTACATAAAAATTTGGATTTTATAGATATAAACACCTTTAATGTACTGATATGTTATAAAGAGATACAAAAAAATTATAAATGTTTTTTAGTAAGTGTATATTAAATACATAGAATAAGAGAATATAAAGAAAATATAATTTTTGAATTTAAAATTAGTAATAAAAAATAATTAGATCCAGATAAATCATACCATTTTAGTGATACCATCAAAATAAGAATTAAAAAGTTATGTTGTTATATAATATTTCAAATTAATACCTTTACCCTAACATGAAACATATTCTAAATCATATTCAAAAAATACATAACACATTATCTTTTTAGTATTAGATCTAGGTTTTTTTTATTTCAGCAAGTATTATAAAAAATAATAGTAGATAATAATTTGGTTGAAATTTCTAAAAAGGAATGGTGATGTTAAGAAAATTTAATTCAAAAAAGAATTAATATTTACTCCCTTGAAGGTTCATTTTATAAGAATTTGTTATAAAACATATTGATTAGGCGAAATTTTCTTTTTTATATAATAATAAAATAGTTATCAAAGAATAATAAGTGATATAATAGATTTTCAATATGTTATTTCAAAAAATCCCAAGTTGGGTAAGGGAAGATGAGAGTTTGTAGTTGGTAAACCAAACAAAATTCATTGAAAACAATTTTGGATGGTTTTTATTAATCTTGTGAACATATATAAAAATTACGTGGAACTAGTTACAAATTATGCATCATTTTATCAATAAACATTAAATTTTTGACCATGAAAGTGAATAATAAAATTTAAATCATAAATAGTGACTTCTTTTTTATATAAGTTCCATTCGTTTAACTCCTCCATTGGTTTAAAAAAATACACTTTTAGGGGAAAAAAGTGGAAAACCACATACAATTTCTTATATGAAGGGATTTTTTGGTAATATTTTACAATCCATATAAATATATGTTTTCAATTTCATAAAAAACAAATTTTAAAGGTTAAAAGGGAACCCAAATAGGAAGAAACTAGATGTAAAGAGATTAAACTATGATAGACACCACCAATCCATTCCCAAAAAACATCAAAACATGGTATCCATGCACCCTTTGTAGAAAAAAATGTATAATAAATTACATCATCTCAATATATTTTTAAATATTATCCTAAAAAATAGAATCCATCTTATCTAAATTCGTGACATACTACCCCATAATCATATTTCCTACATTAAAACTACGGAATAATATATGATATTTGGTGTCAAACAATGATATTTGTACCACATTAGTGTTGAATAGAAACTTTCTTTCATTTTTTTGACATCCTTTTATAAGGATTTGATTTTAATATACTTATCAACAATATCATCATTAGAGGGAAAAGAAGGTCCAAAACAGATATGAGATTTACTTATCCTTCTTTCAATCTTCCAACACCCCTCAATTTTTAAACCAATGTTTATTTCCCTTAATATCAAAAAATTCCATATGAACTTGTGGGAGAATAAATTTTCTTTGTTAAACACAAGTTTAGGTTTTTTAGATTAATCACTAAACTTTTAATGAAACTCTGGATCAAATATTTATTTCTAATTTCTTCCTATTCCACCTTCATTCTCCAGATAATGTAGATCTATGTAATAATTTTACAAGACATCCACTTTATTATGACACATTAACATTTCCTAATATATAATGATCGTTACCATAAATCTAGTAGTCATTGGTTTGGGTATCTTATAATAATCCTTATCAGTCCAGATTTTCATTCCGCTATTAAAAAAATAATCCCTTAAATTATATCCACCCCTTTTCCCATTCATTATACCTAAAATAAAAAAATATCCTTTTCCTAATTGTAGACTTACCAGTCAGAGGAGTCATTGTAATTAACATATAACCCTTAATGTTCATTAACAGTTTCATTATTTCCCACTCTATGAAAATCCTTCGTTATCTTAGCTTATAAGTTCATTCCATAATATTATTTTCTCTTCCACCATTCCATTGCTACTTTCTATACCTCAAATTTATTGATACCCATAAATTCATTACCTAAAATATTAAAACTATTCTAGAATTTTAATTTTGATGAGGTATTTTGGATTGTGGTCCCAACATGAAAGGATGATGAAAGATCATGCACTGTATTGGAAATAATCCTTTGAAATATGATTTGATCCACATTCCCTTCATTATTCACCTTGTGTAAAATATTCAATATTTCTTGATCATCCATCTAATGAACAACATTCCAATATATAATAACATTTTTATGGACTATAGATTCATCGTTTACCCTTGGACCATGGGGTCCAGTTCTAGGAACAAGACATCTGCATTTGATAACTCAGACCCTATGAAACCAACATTCTGACTCAAGGGTTGAATCCTTCCACTCATCAGTTCCCCCATCCCCTTAGTATGAAGATTCTATTTCAAGGTAATTATCTCTATGATAAACAATTAATTATTCATTCATAACCAAAATTAGGTGTTTTAATGCGAAAAAACATTGTTCAAATGACACTTTCTTTCTGAAACCTAATAAAATATATGATGAAGTTGGTACTAAATATAATAAGAATAAAAGTAATTGAACCAAGACTCAAAATTAACCACCATATAACAAATGAGTTTTAATTCAATCTTGATTTATATATATTTAAATAGAGGCTTTGAAAAATTAAATTTTATGAAAATTCATAGAGTATTGGGGTGACATAGAGTTTTTTCATAACATCAGAACTCAGAAATTGAAAAACAATATTTCCATGTATTTGAACACGTTGAGTTAAAGAATCAATTTATTCAATGTCTTGAAAATACAAAAACAATCTTGTAGAAGTATGATCAAACATTTATTTTTTTGGTTGTTGTATTGTCTATTTGACATATTCCATTGAATTGAGTAAATTTGTATATCTAATGGAAAATTCCTATGTGATATGATAAAGTTAAAATCACTAATAAATTTAAATTGATCAAGATCCACTGGATGGGGGATTATTTCATTTGATTCTATTATAACTAAACCTCCAGATCTTGGAATATAACTATTGGAAATATTTAGGTTGATATATATAAATTTTATCTAAGAAATTGAGGGTGATATGAATTTTACAAGTTGAAAAAATTTAATTGATAACGAATCAGTGAAAAAAATAATTACATTTGTTTTATATATCATGTAATATTTTTTTTTGCATGAGATAAGCGATACGTTCTGTGAGATTTTTTATTATATATTATATTATTTTATTTTTGTAATTATTTTATTTTCAGATCCTTTGATATTATATTGATTTCATGATGGAAGACTATTTTTCTAATCAATGATATATAGGGATTATATGTTTTGGAAGATAAATTTCATCTGATTAGGATGATTGAGGTATTCTATGGATAAAAATATAGAGTGTATGTGGATTTTATACTGATAGCTATCAATAGGTATATTGTAAAGAATGTTTCTATCCTAAAATGTGGTTACCATGGTTTAGGTTACGACCAATTTTTTTTTCAATCTAAAAGTGATGGGTTCCATCATTTTTTTTCAAATTTATATCCATTTATTTTATATTAGTTTTTAATTAATACTCCATAAGTATTTTTTATCTTTTATTTGTTCACATAGAAATGTTTAATTTCTATAGTGCTTATTTTATTTTTTAGATGATAACATTATTATTGATAGATTTATTTTTTATAAATTTTTATTGATTACTCTAACAACCTTTTATACATTTTTTAGAATTTTCTTACTATTGAATGATTTATTTCTATGAATTTCAGTTTTTACCCTAATATACATTGATTTGATTTGTAGCTTGTATCATCTGAACAACTTATTCCTTGAGTGGGATAAAAATTTCGAGTCACTTTTTAAACTATAATTCAATCCCCCACTTTTCGTTTTTTACTTTCTTTCTAATATCACTCCTTTGGAAAATATATATTATTAGAGAAATTATCTAATTTATTTACAGTATATCATGAATTGAAGACAAACTCTACCTTGATCTGGATTCATTCTTTTTTATAGATTATATTTTTTTTATATTAACATTAATGAGTCAGGTTCTATATTAATTATACTAAAATTTTAATTGAGAATGTTTTTCTAATATGGTAGAAAATTTTATTTGAACTCTAGAGAATATTAATTGTAGTAGTCCAAAAGTTTTTTTCGATGTGGGCTGTGAATCGCAGTGTGAATAGATGAAGAAAGTTTTATCAAAATGGCAGTTGGTCATTTTCTTATATTGTTTAAAATTATTGAATTCCAGAGAAAGAATAATATATTGTTATCATTTAAAAATGTTTTAGTATTAAGTGAAATATGAAGTCTAAAATACATTGAATTTTTTAAGGATGAAAAACATCTGCCGTCAAATCTCATCATGGGAAAAAAAAATTGAATTGATAATATGTTAGAGATTACTAATGATGGGGAATAAAATATACTTTAAAATTTAAGTGATATTAACCATGATAACTATCAATCATTTTATTATTTACATAGAGATTTGGTATTATTAATGAATCAATGATTTTTTACTATTGTAAATGATATTTATTCCTCAGTAAAAAATTAAATTACAGAT
Source organism: Viscum album (assembly GCA_963277665.1). Taxonomy (NCBI): domain Eukaryota; kingdom Viridiplantae; phylum Streptophyta; class Magnoliopsida; order Santalales; family Viscaceae; genus Viscum; species Viscum album. Next base: position 432,648,158 of record OY728141.1, on the reverse strand, counting down.
GAAAAACAATTTAAAAATGTTTTTGATATTTTTTATAAGGATTTAAAATCCAAGGGGATGATTAATAATGATAAAAACTATAAAAAATATTATTTTAGATGATCTCATTGGAACCATAATGAAATATGATAACAAAACAAAAGAAGATGCTTATAAATAGTATATAAAGAACAATGCATTATAAAATTCTACTTTTGGTGTTTCAATTCAATTTTTAAATCTAAAAATTCAATTATTTTGAAGAAAAAGTCTAAATATCAATTTTAAACAGTCAATTAAGAATATATTGGAGAATAAATCCAAAATCTTGAAAGGAGGATTAATAAAATCATTGGTGAGAAGAACTTTTTATATGACTACTAAAAAAATAGAATAATTAATAGAAGAAATATTTGGACACAACTTATTATTAATGGGAAATATATACATATTATACCTAATTGTATGAGGTTGAGGAAAAATAATAAAAAAGGTATATATATTAAAAGAAATAAATTAATTACATATAAATAATGATATACAAAGTGATAGAAATGATCCATAATTAAAAAACAATGGCGACATAAATGATGATGATCATAATATCATTCGATTATATTCTAATATTCCATGTAAGAACCTTTTCTTGATGTGAAAGGTAACTCTGAATAACCTTGATAAATTATTTTTAATTCTAATATCTCATATTCAAGAGATGGTAAATGAATTCCAACTTTATTTAATGTTGAAAATAATATTCCCTTAGATGAATAAATGACAAGAAACATTTAATTTATTCAAAATAAGAATAAATAATTGAATAAGGTCCTAAATTTAACTACGGAAAATATTTTTGAAGTGTAAGATAAAGTTTCTACACTTATATCTGATGTTTTTGAAAATTATTTAGAATTGAATAGTAAATATGTAAAAATTAATGGTGTAAATAAAGAGAAAATAAAAATATTTTGTGTGCTAGGTGAATATAAAAGAGAAATTTATTATAATTTTACTCGATTAATTACTAAAAATAATACAACAAAATCATCCTAATATATAATTTAATGTATTAATCATAAAACATAGATCAAAATTTTGATAATTTTTAAAACAAATTTGACAACTTAAAGAATTTCATTTGAGTAATTTTAAAAATAATTAAAACTAATAAGAACAATGTTTGGTATTAATCATAAAACTATAGGAAGATTTTATTAAAATAACAATTTGGTACATAGGTATTCGTATTTATGTAATAAATGTAATAGAGGAGAAAATTAGAAAAAACAATGTTAGTGGATAAAAAGCTAAATCTCTAAGAACTCATTAGGATTATATTACTAAAAAATTAATAACTATAAATAAAAATAGGTGGAAATATGTGGGTTAAAAAGTTCCTATTTTATAACATTAATAGACCTGATAATGTTTGGGAACTAAACACTTATCCTAAAAAATTTTAGTTATAAAGGATGAGTACCAATAGTTGAAAAACATGGTATATGGATAGTAGTTTTTCTTGAAATATTTCTAGATAATTGTGTTTATAAAACCATTAAAAAGATAAATTTGGATGAGTAGCATTTGGAGATAATTTTAATTGAAAATTATATCATAAGGGAAGTGTTATTTTTTCTATGTTAAAATTTAATCTCTAATGTTTTAAATTTTTTTAGACTTAAACAAAACCTCATTATCATTATCCAATTATGTGATGATATTTACACCACGAATATTTGGAAAGATAAATGCACTACCAATTTTTGGATAGAGAAAACACTTTTTTTTAATGCTAATAATGATAATGATTATATATTGATCTTATATGAACTTTATAATTTTAATTTACCTTACTGTAGTGCTATAAAATATTTTTCTTATCTTTTTTATATGTGATTTTAACACTGTAATATCTAGGCTCTAACTAATATATCAAGGAAATAATTTTTTAGTTACCTACTAGAATATATGTTTGATATTTAAAAATTATTCAATTCTTTCTAATCTAGTAAGAAACACAAGCCAAGAATCAAATATGTTGGTGAAGTCTCAACATTCATAAATTTATTATCAGTGATCATATATCATTTTTCTTTCAAAAAATAAAAGTATCAGAGGAAAACACAATGTGTATATCATAAAAAATCATTAAACTAGATATAATTGGAATTATATTTTTGAACTAAAGTTACATCTTTATATGATTAAAAGTTTATTCTCTCATGTTAAAAATTTGAAATTCCAATATATAGTAACTATCTAATGTAATCAAGTTGGGGAGTTTGTGAATTTTGGTTTTAAAAACTGTAATATTAAGAATTAAGTGACTCATCATTTATCAACACTTGTAACTATACAATATAAAAATGTATTTGATTGATGAAATATAACTCTTTAGAAAATTAATCATAAAATGTAATATGAATAATCAATTGCTGAACATTATAGAACACTAGATGTGAGTATAACTTTATACACTAATTATATTGTTTTATTTAATATTCTATTTTTCAAAACACCTTATTAATTGTGTACCATAAGAAAACCAAACAATGTTCCTTAAATGTTTTTAGATATAGATCATTCATCTTGAATACTATTGAAAATGTTCAAAAATTTGATCTAAAAGTTATTGAGGAATATTATTTAGTTATTCCACTACTAGTATAATATATCATGTTTTTAATAACTAGAAACATATAGATCAAATAATAGTTTATGTCAAGAGTGATGAAACTAACCCTTATTTAAAATTAAAACTTCGAAATGCCACACAACTGGATTGCATTTTTGAAACCCCCGCTGATTTATTACTAGATGTTAAACCACATAAACTAGAAATTAGAATTCAATAAATTAGTATAATGGAATAATTTCTAATAGAATATAATTTAATAGTCATTAATCATCATTAGATGAAGGTCAATATTTATTTTTTCCTCGGAAGTAGAAAGTTTTGATGAATCATCGAACTAAAAATATCATTAGTGATGCAATCTAATTGATGAAAACATGAAATTACTTATAAAATGAATGTGAAAATATTTCATTCTTATCTCAACATGAAACCTGAATTATTGATGAATCGTTGGGTAATGAGAATCAGATAATCACCATGCAAGAAGAGTTTAATGAATTTTAATGAAATAAGGTTTGGACCTTGGTTGATCATTCAAAAGATCTACTTGATATAAGTGTAAAATTTATCTGCTATAATAAATATTATTGGAATATTATTATTGTTTGGAATATGATTATACTATTTGTTAATGTTTATAGTTAGGAAGATGAAATAGATTGTGGAAAAACTATTGCTCCAGTTGTTAGGCCCAAATCCTTCTACTACTTTGAGCCTTTTCCTCCAATCTAAATTTTATACTATATAAAATGGATGTTAATGGTTTATTTGTTAATATATATGTGAAAGTTGAATCATTTTTAGAAAAATCTATTTGTTTTGAAAATTTTGATTTACCAGAACATTTATTTAGACTCACCAAAGTTCATTGCGGAATTTATAAATATTCCATAGCTTGGTAGGAATGATTTTCTAATTGAAGATAATTTTTAGAGAAATACCAGAGTTGAATATATTTAATAAGAAAAATATTATGAAAACAATAATTTTTTAAATGTATGACGATGAAATTATCTTTGGTTCAATTTTAAAAATAGTTTTAAATATTATTTCATAATTTATACAACATGAGTTTGAGATCAGAATGATGGGGGAACATAAATTTTTTCGTTTAATTAATAATAATTTAGTACTTTAAAGGAATAAAAATAAATCATCACAATTATATAATGGAATTAAATGGTTCAGTTTTGAAGATACCCCTATAAAATCACATTGGTATATACCTCTTTCAAACTTCATCCTAATGAATGTGAGAAACCAGTTGGTTAAAGTGTATTCAAAGGTATGATCTAAATATTTCTATATCTAATGTCTATACGTTCATAAATTATGGTTTTCTATTCATATGTGAGAGATTCCAAATATATTTCAACAAATCCCATCTCAAATAAGTTAAGCGTATCTTCCACTGTCTTAAAGGAAATCTAGATGTTGGTCTATTCTATTCTTCCATAATTAAATTTTTACTTAATGTGTATTAAAAAATTAAATTTGGAAGTTTTAAAATAGATCATAAGTGAACCTTTGTAACTTTTCATTTCTCAAGTGAGTATTTCAGTTCAAGGTCTAACTTAAAACAACACTAAATTTCACTTTATACTACCGAAGATGAATATGTGGTGAATATAAGTTGTTGTGGTCAGTTATTGTGGAAGAAATACAAAATCACATATTATAGTCTGATTCGTACTCAAAGATCAATTATTTGTGATAACTTGAGTTATATATCATATTTTAAGAAATAGAACACATCACTCTTTTGAAGAACATAGATATAAAACACCATTTCCTTCATGGCCACAAAAAGGGATATTATTCTTGAGTTTATCTAAACAACTTTATAAAACATAAAAAATACAATTAAAATCAGATAAATTTTATTACAATAAACTGATTCTTGGTATGATAAAATATAAATGATGACAATTTCCTATTCTTATTTCAACTATCTTCTAACATTGAAAAAATCCTTGAAAAATAAGTTGAAAATATATATTTTTAGGTTTGTACTAACTTAAAATAAAACCCATTACGTGATCCAGAAGTTCATTTAATAGAATTCTATTTGAACCTTTATTGGAACTATATCCATTATAGGCAACATATTTTAGATAATATTTACAAAAAATATTTATAAGGTACATTATATATCATGAAATATTCTCATGATAATCCATTTTAATTTTGTCTCACTCGGATGAATTTATGAAAATATTATGAAAAGAATTCATCTAAAATAATGTACTAGAGAGTTTCTACCCTATATATTGAATTAATAAACTACTCTGATACAATTATTCAACTCTTGAAAATATTCCAATATATTTTTATATTATGGAATTTATTTTATTATAAATTATCATTTTATAAATTTCGATATTTAATATATGTTAGAAGAGATTATATTCACTTGGACTAATATTTTTTCTATAAGAAAAGATAAAATATTTAATTACTTCCCTGAATCATATTAGTTGGATGAAGATCACCCTTAGGTATTGAGATATAACATAAAAAATTATTTTTCTTTTAACCTTACCATTCAAATATTATTTAGTTAAAATATGGGAAATCCCTCATTTTTTATTTTTTTACTAACAAAATTTATTTCTAATGTATCTTTTTACCTTCAATTTTTTATGTACGAGAGATTAAACTATGATATAACATTTAGAAATTATCACTCCCTAAATTCATTGAATATAAACAAGTTAAATAATTACTTCTTTCATTTCTATATAATTGATATTTAATTCATCATAATATATATATTTTCTCAATTTTATTTCCCTTTCATATTTTTTTGAAAATAAAAATTATAGGAGATTTAGAGGAGAGAATTTAAAGAATAAATAAGTTTACAAGATGGTTTAGAAAATTTAGTTTTGTACAAAATCTATTTTTTATTAATGTTTAGGTAATTTCTTATATTGATAAAATTCTAAGGGGGAGAAGTGTTTCAAGAGGGAGTATATTTCGCTAAATATATGTTTAAAAATATTAAAAATTATGATTATAATTTAATGTAATGATGGATTCCAAATCTTCCATGAAATAATTATTTCTTTATAAATCACATGATGTTTTAAAGGAGTTTTATTTTGAAAATTCATTCTTTTTTATCTTTCCATCATGTTTTAAAAAAAATGTTAATTGTTGATTAAAAATCACTTTATTTTTTGATATTAAAATCCCAATACACTATTGTATTAGTCTCATAAAACTTTGTGTATGTAATTTTTTGTTTTTTATCTTGTAGTATTATTATTTGTTGGACAAGTTATATTAAATGAAACAAATCTATAAATTTTACAAATAATTCATGTTTTTTGTGATGATGTTTAACTTATCAGATGATTCAAGTTGAGACAGATCTGTTAGATTATGGAGTACTACATTCATTTCTATCACTACTAAACCTAAATATTTTGGAATTATACCATTGTATTTAGTTACATGGACGTCTATAAACAATAGATGAGGCGCTAGGGTTTAAAATAAATTTACAAGTACCAAAAAGTTGATTGATTGTGAATCTATGAAAACAATCATTGCATTCATGTGCTATAACTTGTAATATTTTTACTTGTGTGATATGAGACACCATATGTGAGATTATAATTTTAAATCCCTTAGTTTTCGTATTATAATCATTTTTTATTTATTATTTAAAGATCACAAATCTTTTGGGTTGGAATCTGTTTTTTGATCATTTAGATTGAAGGGTTTTGTGGATTGGAAAGTTCAATTTGTTCGATCTGATTGATTGAGGTTTCCAACAGAAAGAAGGATAGAGTGTCTGGGACTATTGAATTAAAACTTCTCTATAGGTCAAAATATGATGATGTTTATGCATTGAAATGGGGATACCTTGGTTTAGATTATAAACCACCTTCCATTTCAGTCTAAAATTGAAGGGTTCCATTATTAGTTTCATTGGAAATTGAAATTGATTACTGGTATTTGAGTTATTACTCAATACTCCATGAAGATTATTTTTTATTACTTTTGTTTTTCATTTCATTATTTAACTTACACTATGAATATTTTATTTATTGAATAATAATGTAAAAACACATATATTAATTCCTATTTAATATTAATTTATTAATTTGATAAACTTTTTTTTTCATTTTTTAGATAGTGTTTTAACTCTAAATAGATTTATTTCTTCAACTTTAGGTTTTTACTCTTATATAATTTGATTTAATCATAAGATTGTATCATCCTATCAACAGACAATATTTTTGGGATAAAAATTACAAGTCGCCTTTGAAACTTAAATTCACCCCATTGTCATTCCTTACCATTTCACCATTTGTTACAAAAATAAGTATTGTTGTATTTTGTAAGGGAAGTAGAAAACTAGAGAATCATACCGAGATGGGATTGGTAAAGGTAAACTAACTCATATAGAAATCATAGGACCGTCATAAAAATGAGAAATGAATATTGTTAATGAGTTTTAAGTATAAGACCAGGAAATGAGAATTCATCTTCAACTATGAATCAGATCATAATGTGTTGAGAGTAAAAAAACATTCTTAACATGTGTTCCATAAAACACCATGAAACATTGATAGGTATGTTAGAGGAGTAAACTGACTACTATCCCTATCCAACATGGTCTACCCATGAACAATGATAGAGATTCAAAGCATCAATGAACTCAAGGATTGTAGCACCCATGGTTTCAAGTAAATAACCCTTCGTTTATGTTTTTTAAGTATGTAAAGTGTTTTTATTAAGTTTGGAATGGTTTGGAAACATTATAAAATGTTATTATGGTTCTTATATAGGTGAGAAGTTTGAGAATGGTTATTGGAAACCATGAAACTCCAACAAAAAATTATGCCCAATGAGACAGAGGCTAAGGGGAGGGTGTACGAGAAGGTGAATAGTTTTTCCAACCGTGTGGCCACCTAGGATAAACCATGAAAAGTTGGACAATGATCTTTTTCATAGCTGGTGTATAATTTTTCCAACCATGCAATTGAACCATGTGAGGGTACTCATTGAGGAAGTGAATGGTGCATGATTAGTGGAAGATTTTCTTAACTGTATGACTAACTGTTCATGGTTTAAAAAAATATCCACAGAAAGTAGATATTGGTCGAGATTTTGTTTTGACCCATATTTATCCCAAAACTGACCCTAAATCTATATTTTTTCCTCTATGGTTAGGGAAACCTTATCTCTTTATTTGGAAGAGAACTAGAAGAATTTCTTAGTGTGTTAAGTCCCATCTCTTATGATATGTCATTGTTTATGGTTGTTTTTCTGGTTTTTTCCTTTGATATACTTCTCTCCCCCTCCCAGTTTCTCTGATATATTTCTAAGACGGATACATATAATGTTTTTGATGCCAAATATGATTATATTTTCCCTTGTTGATGATACAGAGGAGGTCTATTTTGGGTTTTTGGAGATTCAACCCGATTTCATTTGGGTTTTAGTGTTATTATTTGTTTTATCCATTAATATAATGTTAGGTGGCTTCAATATTGACTCATCTATTTTAAACAAAAAGATTTTTCTTAAAATTCGTTTTTTTGGAATTTATTGTGAAATTATTGTGCAATGATTGGTGGAAAACTTATTTGGTGATAGTGTCTATTATTCTAGAACATTGAGTATTTTGGACCAAGGTAAATTTGGTAATATGATTTTAAAATGTTGATTTTAAAATAGTGAATTGGTTTTGATGTGAGAAAAATGGTTTTCAACAAACTGTTGGTTTTATTGAAATTCTTATTGCAAAATATTTTTCAATAAATGGACTTGGTTTTATTAAAATGGGTTGTTGTTATGATTCTCAATTAAAAATTTGTTTTGTTTAATTGATTTAGTTGGATTGGAAATGATGGATTTGTGTGGTTGTCTTAAATAGTTAAACATATGTGGAATGGGATGCATATTGGTCATGAAGTACCACCATGAAAGGTATGGATCATGTACATGAAATCCCCCCATCAATGTTAACACCAATCTTGTGTGTGGTTGTGTATTTGTGTGGGTGGGTGTGTGTGGCTATGTAAAATGGAATAGGTTATGCCAATATGGAATTTGAGAAATAGATAAAAGACTTATTTTGTTTATTTAGTGGGAAATTAGTGTGGTTTTGAGAAAATTGTATACTATGGAAATTGTTTTATATCTTGATATAAAATATTTTTGAAACTGTTTTATATAAAATATATTATATAATTTTGAATACATGTTCTACACTAATGGTGAGATTTGGGAATTCATTTGGGGAAAGCCAACTGAGTTCACTACTCACCCCTACTTTGTCACTTTGGTGATTTTGGAGATATTATTTATAGAGACATGGGAAAAGTTAAAGTATTACACTTTTATAGTGGTTCTTAGTGACATATTTTCTCTTTTATAGAGTTGATCATGTATCTTGTTGTAGATTTGATGTTATAGAATTATTATTCAGTTTTTTTAGTTTAACTTCCACTATGTACTTTGGTTTTGTTGTCTTCCTCTATGGAACTCTTTTGTAATTTCTTTTTATATAAATGGAATTGATTTGAGTTGTATTACATTGATCATGAATCATGTAGTGGTTTAATGGGTTTTAGAATGATTATTTATTTATTTATTTATAATGGGAAAATCATGCCACATATCTTAATGTATCCCTTATCATTTATTTTTAGAAATTGGTGCCTTGGGGATATTTCTTAAGGATAAGTGAAATTACACCACCTTCTCAATCCAATGAGGAGGGGCAGGTTGTTACATGTGGCATCATCTTGTTCGGTACTTGACTAAGAAGTGGTCTTCAGTTATCTTAGTAAGGGAGTGTAAATTCATTCTATTATATTCTTTGTGATGGGTTGGTTGAATGTAGTAGGATTTTCAAGACATGAAATGTAGAGCATAAAAAGATGTAGTTATATTTTTTATACTAAAATTCAAGTTACCACAGAGATGGGTACATTCGTTTCTTAAAGACACTTATAGGATTTTGAATGTCATTATCATGGGTTTAGCTAATGAGATGAGTGTGACATGCATCATAAAAATGACCTCCCTTTAGGAGTGTATATTTCATTTTTAGTATTGATTTATTATTTGGTGCAATGTGATGATTTTTGAAGAATGATGATTTTTTTCAAATGAATGATTTTTAAAAAGAGCATGGTTGTGGTATTTTTTAAAATGGATTGGTTTTAAATGGAATGTTAAATTTTTTATAAAATGATTGAACAAGGTAATGGTTCATTTTGGAACTAACTGTTGTGATAGTTGCGATGAGGTAGAATTTGAAATTGTTAAGCCTTCATTTGATTGAGAGTGAGATTTATGGGGTATCTTTTTTTAAAAAATGGCACCTGATAGGCATCATAGGAACCTACCCAAATCATTTTATGAGAATGTGGTTGTACCTGATCCATAGGTGAACAAAAAACTAGTTCATATCATTGTTCAATCATTTCAGGTTGTGGACAGAGGGAACTTAAGGGTCGTATCAATGCAAGTGGATCATTCAATCCAATTCCAGAAGCATAATATACCAATCATTTAGGGTTATTCTAAACCAGAGAAGGTAGGGGTGTTGATGAACTTGACTAATTGTATAATTGATTTAATTGAAACACCAAGAGAGTTGAAATTCCAGATGAAGACATATATTCTGTAGGATCTTGCATGCTATTGGCTAGATGTTGTAGATTATTCTTAATTAGACTAAGGAATTTCATGAGAGGATTTTGAAGAACTATTTGACAATTAATTATATCCTAAAACATTCAAAATTAAAAGAAAAATTGAAATATTTATCTTGAATTATAGAAATAAATCTTCCATGGAGTATGTGGATAAATTCATGAATTTAGTGCAATTTTCATTCAATGTTTCTGTAATTATGTCCTTGAACGCATACATCATTGAAACAGGGATCAGGAAGTAGATTCATTCAGATATTCTTGTGCTCTTTATCATATATTATATATAGATAGTTAATAGAGTGATGGTGGAATAATGGGAAATCTCAAGAGCTACAAGAGGAGTAAGTATGTTGATACCTATATGAAATGGTAGTAACATTAATACTGGGATCAAGAAGATGATAAGAACCTATTTCGAAGGGGGGGAATGTCTACAAATAAGATAGATGGATCAATAAATCTTCCTACATGATCCAAGATAAAACCAAGTTATTTCAAATTTGGTTCCTTGGACCACATGAAATGATAACGAATAGAAAAACCTAGATCATTCCACAATTGTAATCAGATAGGAAATCTTCAGTTCTATTATCATAGTTCTATGAGGTTGGGTGTTCAGGACGGTTCATAGTTGTCGCAGACCTCACATGCATAGCTAGGAAAAGGAAAAAAATCAATCTCATCAGCATAACAGATCTAGTCATGTTGATTCCAAGAATACCATGATCCATAAAGTATTAAAATATCAACAAGTCAATATAGAACAAAGTGAAATGAGAAATAAATTATATAGAGCTGAGAAGGTGACTGTGGATAATCAATATGGACCATCAATGGTGTAAGGTATAATAATTTTAAATTATACCCTCATGAAATATTTATTCGATACAGGTTAATCCCATTTCCTTATTTCTTCCCATGATGTTGATTTTCTATGATCCAAAGTTGAGAAGATGCCTTATGTGTTAGAACATCAAACTCCTCTTGGTAAAAGAGAATTCCAAGACTTTTTGTGTAGAGAATGTTCTATTATTTTTTATATAGATGAGTTTATATGTGATTTATATATGCTAGATATTGATTTTTTTATATAAACTCATATATATATTGGTTGACAAGACTCAAGGCTTACAACGACTGTTATACCAGAAAGGTCAGTTTTACAATTGAATATGGCATCGAGCATCTCATTCTATGAGACCAGAATGTAAAAGAATTTGAAATGGGATTGTTTCTACCAGAATTTATAATGAACTCATGCAATATGTTGGATTTGACTTCGGCATCAATTTAAGAGATTGACAATATTATTCTTCAATCAATTATTGATCTATTTGGAGATTTGTTTCTTGATAATTTCTCAGGGTTTCCACCCACAAGAGAATTAAATTTCATGATTGATCTTATTTTGGGGAACTATCAAATTTCCCTTCCATGTTATTAGATAGAACCAAAATAATTAAAGGAATTGAAAGTGTAGTTGGAAGATATGAAGAGAAAATTGTTCATTAATCCTAGCAAGTCTCTATGGTAAGCACTGATCTTGTTTGTCATATAGGTGGTTGATACTCTTTTTGTGTGTGTGTATTATCATAAGATTTGCCAAGATATGATATAGATAATGTATGAACTTCTATGTATTGATGATATGTTAAATAATTTCAGTGGATCTTAGTGGTTTTCAAAAATTTACTTGCGATATGGATATCACCAATTATGGGTTCTAAACAAGGATATTCCAAAAAATCTTTTAGGAGTAGGTATGACCATTATAAATATATAGTAATGCCTTTCAATATCATGAATTAACCAAATATGTTTATAGAATTGATGAATAAAATATTGTATAGGTATCTATATTCTTGTATGGTGGTTTGTTTAGGATGGCATATTTGTGTACTCGAGGATGAGGGATGGGATGAGTAACACTTGGTGACAATGTTGGGAATATTTTAGGATCATTTTTTGTATTCCAAACTGACAAATTGTTATTTTTTGATACAATATATATGTTTTCTTATCGATTTTTTCTCTAAAAGATGTGTTTCTATGGATCCTGAAAATATATAAGCTATTATATCTTAGAAACGACCAAATAATGTGTTTAAGATATAGATTGTTTTTAGTGAAGTTGATTATTAATTAAGTTTATTTTTTATTTTTCTTGACTGGCCTCACCTATGATATCTTTGATAAGGAAAAACATTTCATTCCAATGGAATGATTAATGGAGGATGTCTTTTCAAGAGATGCATGTTCTCCTTACATTATCACCGATATTTATTTATCTAGAATCACGAAGAGGGTAAGTGGTGTCTTGTGATGCTTCGGTCTCAAGTTTTGGATGTTTTATCAATCATGGATACCATGATGTTGATTGTTTCTCAAAAAATTTATATATTTATTGATAATATCTACCCAACACTTTATTTTGAGTTATCTATCATAGTTTATGATTTGAAGACTTGGTTTCATTGTCTCTTTGATGAGAAATTAACTATGTTCACAAATCATAAGATCTTGAAACATATTTTCTCATAAAGAGATTTTAACCAAATACAAAAAAAGGACATTGTATCTAAAAATGTTTGAATATAAAAAGATATATACACAAGGAAATGAAAATTTGGAATCAAATACATTAAAAAGAAAATGATATTCTTAGTTCAAGAAATAAGCTTTTGATGAGTGTCAGTTAATGTTAGTCCTAGCTGACATTCACGTAGAATTTGAAGATCGAGGTGAAGTCTAAGATTTCATTCCATTTTTGTTTGTTCATGATTTGGTGGAAATGGTTTAAGAGACATAGATTTTTAACTGATAATGCATTTCTATGAGGTCAAAACTCAATATTGGGGAGACCATTGAGGCCTAGAAGCTAGATGGGAGTTTAATGTTGTGGTTCAGAAATTAGATGGCTATACCTATTTATTTTCAAGAAAATATTCTTCATGCTTACCACCATTCGAGATGGGATATTCATCCTAGAATAGAAAATATGTATAAGGTAATTATTATAGAGTTTTTTCTAGGTTGGTCTGAAAATAACGGTGGATGATTGTTTATTGAGATGCTTAACGTTTCACCCTGTTATGTCTTAACATATGTGACCAGCATAAATGTTGTAGTATTTACCAATCCCTATATTGAAATTGTAATAGACATGCATGGATTTCATAACAGTTCTCCCTAGAATGGTTCTGGAACACTATTACATATGGATAATAGTGGATCGACTAAAAAATTGTCTTATTTTATCTCTATTCACAAAAATCATACGGTGGAGGACATGTCAAAATTTTGCATATGATAAGTTGTGAAGAGGGAAGAAATACTAGTTTCAATAGCGTTAGAAAAATATCTAAGGTTTACATCTCAAATCTATAATCCTTACAAAAATCTCTATGGAATTAGTTGATCATGAGTATGGTGTATCATCCTTAGAAAAAATGCTAATCCAAAAGGATGATACAACCTTTGAAAGATATGTTGCGTGATTGTGTAATTGATTTTGGTGTCTCATGACAAGAGAAAATTCCCTTAATGGAGTTCTCATATAACAATAGTTACCAGGACATGATACCTATGGCTTATTTTGACATTTTTTTGGCATCCTTGTCATTCACGACTTTTTAGGTGGAAACATGTGAGACTTCATTGATTAGATTGATACTTGTCTAATAAAAAAAATGAGATTAAATTGACCATGAAATGGATGGAGATGGATTAGAGGTATCAAAAATCATATACAGATCAATTTTGACATCCATTATCATTCTAGGTGAGTGATATTGTGTTTTTGAAGATCTATAAAAGGCTTATAAATCATCATTTTGAGATGTAGGGATTGTTATCTCTAAGATACATAAACCCTTTTGAGATAAAGGAATGTGTTGGTGAGGGGTCATATCGTTAGGCATTGTAAACATTGTTCAGTTCTGTGCATAAATTATTTAATGTATCTTAGTTGAAGAAGAATTAGCCTATTCCAGACCATGTGATCAGATGGGATCATGTTGACCTAGAGATATATTTTTTGTTAGTCAATTTTCTAATATGGATTGTGGATATGCAATAGAAATTCTTTCATGTAAAAATAATTGTTCTAGTGAGGTTTTTGTGGAAACTTGGTCAGATTCCAGAATATTAGGAATAGGAGAAGGAAATAAAAGTCAAATTTCCTAAACACTTTCTGAAAAGATTATTTTTCCTTTCTAGGTATGGAAAGGCCAATGGTGGGGAGAATGTAGAAACACCGGTTTTTAGTACGTAACCTTTTATTTATGGTTTTTAAGTATGAAAAGTGTTTGTGAGATGTTTAGGAGGGTTTTTAAATCTTTGGAATGTTTTTGGGGGATTTTCAATCGGTGAAAAGTTTGAGAATGAATAGTAAAAACTATGAAAATCCACCAAGAAACTATACACTATGAGATCATGGCTAAGGTGAGGGTGCATAGGTAGGCCCAGAGTTTATCCAACCATGCAGCCACCTAAGAGAAATCATATAAAGTGGGAAAATGGGATTTTTCCTGGTTGACACCCAGTTTTCTAACCATATGGGCCAACCATGTGTGGGTCTCAGTTGAGTTAGTGAGTTGTGATTTATTAACACATAGTTTTCTTAACAGTGAAACTAACCACAAGAGGTCTAAAAACAAGATCCAAAAAATTGGATCTTGGTTGGGATTGTTTTTTGACCCATCATTTTCCTCTAAACAAACCCTATCTTTATATTTCTCCCTCTCTTAGGCTTGGGAAACCTTATCCATTAATTTGATGTGAATATGAGGTATTTCTTGTACATTGATTCCCGAATCTTGTGGTAAGTCATCATTTATGGATGTTTTGTTTGGTTTTTCATTAGACATACTTCTCTCCCTCTCTCAGTTTCTTATACATAGTTCCACTGTGAATGTATCTAAGGTTTTATATTCCAAATATTATTATATCTGGCCTTATTGTTGATAGGGTAAGAGATCTAAGGGGAGTTTTTGGTGATTCAACCCAGTTTTATTGGAATTTTAGTATCGCTATTCATTTTCTCCATAACTCCTAATATAGGAGGTTTCAATCTTGACTTCTCTATTTAGAATTTGATGGATTGATTTAATGATGAATGTTTTGTGTAGAATTAATTGTAAAATTGTTGTGAAAAGATTGTTAAAATCTTTCTTTGGTGTTAACTTAGGGTATTACACTAAATTGAGTGTTTTGAAAAAATATTAATTTAGTAAAATGATTTTAAAATAGTTATTTTAAATTGGTGATTTGGTTTTGATGTGTGGACTCTAGTTTTAAAGAAAAGGTTATTTTTTTTTTCAGAAAATGGTTTTTAATAAAAGGATTTGGTTTTATGGAAATGGGTTATTGTAATGGTTTTTAATAAAAGTGATGTTTTACTGAATTTATTTAATTGGTTTAGGAATTATGGATTGGTGTGTTTGGGTTAAATGATTAAGAGTGTGTGTAATAAGATGGATAATGGTCATGTAGTACCACCATCAAAGGGAAAAATCATGGATTGGAATTTCCACCATCAATGGTAACACTAAGCGTGTGTGTGGTTGTGGGGTTGCAAACAATAGTACAAAAACTATTTATAACACCAACTTTTTCAAGTTGATTTTTTATAACCAATGTGAAAATTGGTGAATTTGTTTTTCACAATGGTTCTTATATAACTAATATGAAAAAAATTATGCCTTTTTTACGTCGGTTCTAAACAACCGACGTAAAAAATATATATTCATGAATTTTCCATATAGGATATTTAATAAAAGACATTGATGTTTTTTTGAAAATTTTTAATTTCATTTTCAATGATTTTATATGGGTAGTCATGGAGTGAAAACGTACTTAGAGATACAAATTTATTGATGTTATATATTGGTCATCTCTTAACGGAAGCTTAGAGAAGTCAGACTTCCGATGACCATAAATTTTGATATGTAACTATATCTTAGATCCACGACCTATAAAATTGAATATTATTAAATTAAAAAAATTATCAATATTTTTCATGTTGGTTATGTAACAACAGATATGAAATTGACTTTTAATGCTAGTTTTTGAAAAATGGATGTTAAAATTTTGCAAAAGAGGTCTTTTAAATTCGATTTTTAAAAAATTGACATTAAAAGTAAATTTTCATCTTGTTTTATAGAAAAAAAATGTGAAAATGTCAATGACTATTTATTTCATTTCAAAATATTTGATTTGAGTTGTCTTGGAGAAAAAATGGACTTATAGATCAAAAGTTATGGACCTCGAGAGTAGATCATCTCTAAATGAATTCTTATAGAAGTCCAACTTCCGATGACCATAAATTTTGATCTATAACTTCTTTGGAGCTCCAAGACCACTAAAATAGAATCTTAAAAAATAAGATAAATGTTTCTGAACATTATTAATGTCCATTTTTTCAAAACTGAAGTGAAAAATTACTATTAACATTGTTTTTGGAGAAAAGAGGATGTCAAAAGCTAGTTTTCCACATGGGCTATGATAATACCCAAGTGAAAAACTGTCTTTTAACATCAGTTTTATGATAAAATATATGAAAATTTTTCATTTTAATAACTTTTCAGGATGATCATCATAAAACTGACATTAATGATAATTATAGTATCCTAACTATATAGAATTTAATTTTTTTAAAACAAGACATCAAAAATTTTGATTTCTACCTAAAATTTATTATACAATTTTTTCTATTACTGTCTATTTTATATGTTTTAATTATACATATATATTAATTTAATGATCAATTATTTTGATCATCATTATTCCTCCAACTCAACTCGTTTGATCTTCAACAACAATACCCTATTTCTTCTTTCGATGATCTCTTCAAGGTATTTTTAATTTATTTTATATGATTTATATTTATTATTATTACATTTTTTTAACTGATATAAAAAATAATGATTACATTTTTAATATAATTATGAATAATTATTCATACAATGGTAAAACTACAAAGCTTCCTTAAGAAGTTGATCATCTCTAAATAATTTCTTATAGAATTCCAACCTCCCACAACCACAAATTTTGATTAATAACTCCATTTGATTTCCATGAAAAATAAAATCAAATATTGCGAAATAAGATACAAATTTTTTAAATGTTATAAAAATCCATTTTTCCAAAAATGACATGAAAAATACCATTAGCGTTAGTTTCATAGGAAGACTAATGTTAAAAGCTAGTTTGCCACATCAGTTATGATTGAGCTGATACGAAAAACTAGTTTTTCACATTTGTTTTATGATAACATATGAAAAAAATAAAAATTTAAATATCTTTTCATAATGGTTATCATAAAACAGACGTGAATGTAAATTTTTATATCATTCCAATGTGAAATTGAAATTTGTTAAACAGGGTGACATCAAAAATTTCAATTTCCACCTAAAATTTATAATACCACATTTTCCATTATTGAATCATTTCTATGTTTTAATTATACATATATATTAATTTCAAGATTAATTATTTTGATCATCATCATTCCACGAACTCATCTTGTTTGATCTTCATCATCAGTCCACTATTTCTTCTTTTTATGATCTCATCATGGCATTTGAAATTAGTTTTCCAGGATTTCTATTATTTATGATTAGCTTTCACTATTAATATACTCATAAATGATTCAATTTTTATTGAAATATAGAAAAATTCAGTGTATAGTGGTAAAAATAAAAATCTTTATTTATATTTTAAAATGACTTCTAAACTGAAGCTTTGGTTGCCTCAAGTGATCTTTCTATGGAAGAAAATTATATCCTCCTTCTAACAGACATAACTTTGGATGAGAAACTCCATTTTTTCTATATAACTAGTAAAATAAAATAATAAAAAATTATATAAAAGTTTTTAAACATTATTAATGCATGATATTTTATAAAAATGTTAAAAATAAAATTTAATGTTGATTTTTTGAAAAATGACTTGAAACAAGGTATTTAATTTCATTTTTCTAAAAACTGATGATAAAAATATTTCCCTTATATCCGTTTTCAAAAAACCAACCTGAAAAATGTTTCATTACATTACTTTTTTGGTAAAATAACTGTTATTAAGATGTTATTTCATGCCTTTTTTTTGAAAACTAATGTGAAATATCCTGAAAAATATATTTTTATGTCGGTTTTAATAATTCAAAATAATAAAAATATTTAAAATGTCACCATCAAAGACGTATCCTAGAGAACCAAAATTAAAAATATGATAAAACTAACGTAATTTTTTTGTATTATTACATGGGTGTGTTTGTGTGTCTATGTATAATAAAATTTCTTAAGCAAATATGGAATTTGATATGTAGTTAAATGACTTTTTTGGTTATTTTCCTTGGAACATAGTGTTGTTTTAAATAAAAAGTGTATTGTGGAACTTGTTTTATAATTTTTTTAGAAACTATTTTATATAATTTTTCTAACATGTTCTACTATAGTTTTTTGATTAGAGAAGTCATTTTTGGAAAGCCTACTCAATTAATTACTCATCCCTATTTTGGAACATTGGTTTTTTTCAGATATTTTTTATCTGGAAAAGAGAAATGGTAAAGTATCCCACTTATCTAGTGGTTATTATTGATACTTGGGATGCTTTTTAGAGTTGGATCATGTCACATGTTGGAGCTTCGGAGTTATGGGATTGTCAATGAGTTTTGTTAGTTTGTCTTCCACTACGTACATTAGTTTTGGATCATCCCATTGTGGTACTCTTTAGCTATTGGTTTTGATATAAATAGAAATTTTTTGAGTTTTCTTAAACTGATCATGAATTGTGTAGTAGTTTAATAGGTTATGTAATGGATGGTTGGTTTTTTTATTTATAAAGGAAAAATAATCTCCCATCTGTTAATGAAGACCTTGGTATTTATTTCCATCCTTCAAAACCATTGGTATGTTACATAAGGACATGAAAAATTCCACCACCATCTCAAGGAAATGATGAGGTGAAATATGTTACAAGGATCAATAGAGGTAGATTGAAGATCCCATCGAATATTGAAATGAAATTTTTGAAAATAGTTATGTGAAGGAAGGTTCATGGAGAGTGGAGTAGAGCGAAAGGGGTGAAATACCTAGGGAGATCCATTATAAAATTAGTAGAGTATCCTCCCTTTGGAGGGGGAGTGATGAAGGAGGTCTCCATCACCCTATTCCATGTACATTAGGGTGATATGAAATCTGAAAATTAATATGAAAATGTTGCATTATGTGAATCAAGTAAAAGCTATAGGGAAATATAATGTAAATCCTTAGGGAGGGGATCATTTATATCCCTTTGTTCCTTCACCCGAGAGATGTTTCATTAATATCTTCCAATGTAACAATGCCCTTCATTGCATTTCCATTAGTACCTGATCACTATTTTGACAAGAAACTAGTGTTCTATCAGTCTTAAAGGGGATTCCAAGATGAAGATTCATCACAATAGAAGCACCAGGAGGATAAAAATGGGGATTATTGTAACACCCCAAGATTTCATAGTATGTACTTCTTCAAAACAATTCAATAACTTGCACTACACGTGACACCGAGTTCAAGCACACCATGACTTACCAAACATGTCGTTCAAAAGAGGTTATGAATAGTATTAACTAAATTTTGAACCTTATATAATACTTATAATTTTAGAATCCATATTATGATTTTCTTAGACATAATGTAAGAACAAATTCTTTTTTTAGATAAAAGAAGTATTTTTCAAAAATGCACTTTTACCAACTTTAATAATGAACCCTTTTTAAATCCAATATTTTAAACTTTTATATATTAAGTTTGACTAAATATATTTATGGGGACATAAAAAAAAATTTAGAATGTAACACCCCAAGCTTCCATGGTAAGCTTCTCTTTGAATAATATAGTAGCGTGTGTTGTACACAACTTCGAGTTCAAACACACACCACGACCAATCAAAGTAGCCGTTATGAATAGTAATATCTACTTTTTAAAACTTTAGAAATTTTACCTCTCAAAATGGACCTCATGTTTGGATTCAGAGTATCGAATTTAGCCTAAGGTGAAATTTTGGTACTTTTCGGATAACTTTAATATTATGATGAGTACTGAAAATTACTAAATTTTAATTAAAAACAACTTTTTTAATCAAAATAATTATTAGTGATAAATTATGAATTTGAGTGGTTTTGAAGTATATTTAGAATATATTTTTACAATTTAATACAATTTTGGTCATTGTACATAATTTTATAATAAAATCGGACATAAAAAAGTGTCAATCTTTTGATAGTTATTATCTCTTAAAAACACGCTTTTTGTTTTAACAACGTGAATTAATTTTAAATTAATTTCTGCCACTTCTGTGTTTTGAATTTGAAAAAAATGGATTCCATATTTTTAATCAGGATGTTCAAATTGTTTAAATAGGTAACTTTTATTTTTAGACATTTTGAAAAATTATTTCGGTAAATATTTTATTTACCTTGGTTAAAGGGTAAATCCGGTAAGTAAGGGTTAAAACAATAATATTATAATAATACTAAATTACCTTAAAACGTGTCCTATACTTATTGTTTGATACATGTACGACCATAGGAATATTTGGGTTGATTTTTGGACCCCATGGAGCCACTTGTAAGTGATAACGACACTTTATATTAATTAAGTTAAAATAAATACATAAATCACAAAAGCATATATCTTTTAGAAAAACAATTTTTACACAGGGTTATATATGTTGGATTTTCAACTATGAATATTCATTAGAAAGATAAAACGATTTCCTAAATAATTATATTTTATTTATAATTTTTATACATTAAATACTTTAATTTATTTATGACACAATAATGATGCAGTAATTACTATAATAGTGAAAAATAAAAATAATTGATATTATAAATACCCAAATAAATATAATTTAGACTTTTAATGGATTAAACTAATTTTATGGGATAATATGACATATTCGGATTGATTTAATTAACTTTTTTCGAAGTAATCATTCTGTTATGATTTTTACAAAAGTCAATTTTTGAATAGTGTCAAAATTGACATAAAAGATTTTTTAAAACAAATATTATATTATTAATTTATATTAAATTCCTAAAAATATAAGGATCGTCCAAGAGACTTATATCATGATAGTTGTATCATTAATGGATCACTTGGGGGTCTCTTGGATGTATATAGTAAGTTTATTAACTATATAATATAAAAATACAAAGTGACATGGTAAGTGTCAAAATAATTAACTAAGAGTTAAAAATAAAAGATAAGGTTAATATAATGACCCAAACTGGTCTAAATTCTATTGGACGAGTGGTTTTCGACCCATAACAACCTTAAACGTTAAATAATCCACTTTGGATCCACTAGAAACCAAATATGAATTTATTATAAAATAATATTTATAGCTTTCCCAAAGGTGCCCCTCACCCCTCTTATAAAAGGTCACTCCCCCTTCTTACTAATTCACACAATCAAAGCCTTTTGGTTCGGCCAAAACCTGCCCAAATACTCTCTAAAATTCCCTCAATTAATACTATAGGCCTTACTGTAGTCATAAATCTATCCTAAGGATCCCTTTTGATCAAATCAAAAGAAAGAACCCGAAGAATAGGTAATGATTTTACCACCCTTTTTCAAGTTCCTTTCTTCTTCCAATTCTTCTTTCTTTTTTATTACCATTATAAAATAATGAATCCAGTATCTCCTATATACTGTAATATTATTATAAATATGGTACATCCATCTTCAGTATTCTATCCATCCTTTGAATGACTTGTCACCATACGTGCGTACGTACGGATTACCGTCTCCACGTCGTGGTGTAATTGTTATTCAATATATTATTATTTAGATGGGTATAATAATGATTTTTAATTCATGTAAATAATAAATATGACATGATAATGATTCTTTATATATGATATACCATCCAATTATACATTATTTTATCAGAAGAATGATATTTTCGCTCGTGCGTATGTACGGATTACCGTCTCCACGACGCGATGAGATTGATTTCCAAGTTCACCATTCATCGATGATTATAAAAATATATATTAAAAATAAGTATGTAATATATGACATAATAATTCTACTGAAGATATATATATGTATATATATAAGGATTTATGTACTTACATATATCTTATTCACTTACTTCCATTCAATACTATATGAAAACAGAAACATCGTTTATGCATACGTACTGACTACCGTCTCCATAAATGGTGTTTTCAATTTCATATATATGTCTACTATACATATTTATATTCTAAATATATATGATATATTTATCATGTTTTATATTCTGTAAGTATTTAAATCACGATCTAAGTGATACAACCAAGAGTGACAAGTTAAAACATGTACGATAAAGAAAGTGATTATTACCCAAAATGTTTACTTAACATTGAAATTATTATTAAATGGGTAATATAATGTCATAAATGAATCATGTATGATATCATAACTATTAATATGGTTCTGTTATAATTTATTGACATACTACGATCTTCTTACAGATGGTTAAACGTACCCTCGACTAAAGAAAAGTGCAAGGTAAGGGGTTTTCATCTCACTCCTTATTCCCGTGACATTCATGCCATATTTCCACTATTACCTTTTGTGTGGTGTATGTACTTCCCATAATTGTATTATTTGTGTAATACAATTTAATTTATGTGTATTTACATATTCATTTTATGATACCTCTTTCATGGGTTGTTTGTTTCGTAAGTTACCAAATTGGTAAGGGTTAATTCCTTAATCTCATCATTATCCGAGATTGATTATGTGTAAGTATTTACTGGGAAATTTTTATCATCCATGTCCATTTTTCATAAAAATGATTTCAAAATGAAGATTTTAAGGATTTTTAAATGTACTCTTTATCAATATCAGAATTTCAAATATTTTAAAGATTTATCTTTCTAAATCTTTTTAATTAAGGTCCATTTTTTCAAAATGATTTTAAATATTTATTAATATGGACAAGAATGTTTTGAAATGATAATTCTTTTCTGAAGTTTCAAATTGGTATGGTACACTTTGATTAAAAAATCTCTTTTAAAATTACTTCCTTTATAAATGTGTGACTTTTAAATGATTTTACAAAAAGGATATCTCTCTCAAAAAATTTTAATCATCATTTGATGGATTTTAAGCTCATTTGAAGTTGATTTATTATACAAAACTTCTATTGAAGGTTTTGTGATATGTTTGACTATGAATGTGTTATTTTTATACCATTCATGGTTTATGGATGAAGTATTTACATTTCTTATGCTAGTTTTAATACGAATGTTTATGTTATGTTTAAAACTTTTCATATGGGAATGCATTGGACTTAATATGTGACGGGTGGAGCCCACTATAGCTCCTCGATGCATCAGTAGGTCTCATGAGACAAACTAGTGTCTTGGCACAAGGCCTTGACAAAATCTTCTTTGTAGTCTTTGCACGAGGCCTTGGCTATGTGGTTATGATAGTCTGGAATTATGCATTCCATCATTATGAAAGTGGTTATTGATATTGCATGTGATTATTCGACTAGTAGAATATACATGTGAATAAGTAAATGAAATTATTTCATTTTATCTTTGCCATATTATGTTGAAGTTAAAGTCTAAAAGGCTTCTATTTTAGTTATAAATTGACTTAAATGTTTATTCTTATTTATGAAAGTTTCCGCTGTATTGCTTACCCTTACTAAGCATTTGAGCTCACCCCTTTCTATGTTTTATTTTTCCCAGGATTTCAAGAAGTGTATTGTGATTGATATGCAGGGTTAAGCCATTGGAATAATGGCGTTAATAAATATTATTTATGTTGTTTTGTATGTCTTAAAATCTAATGTAACATTCATGTATGTAATATATTTTCCAAGACTGCTAAACTGATCTGTCTTTCGGGACTTAATTCCTTGTAATTATGCCAATGTATTAAAATAATGCACCGACTCTGGGTAAATGGGGTCGGGGCATTATAGTTGGTATCATAGGAAGTTTAGAAATAACCTTGGAAACTAGATTTAGATAAACTCTGATTAGATCACATTGACCTAAGATAGACTTTGAGGATTAGTATAGAAGAACTTCCTAGAATTTTGGTATTGTAGAGATTTTGTGAGTTTTCCGAGCAATACATCCCTGTCTGGATATGAGAAGGTAGAGGCAGCTCTGGCACAAATGTACCTAGGGGTAAAACCCGAAAACACAGCTTTGAGTTAGACTCGAATGGGAACTGGTGCACGACAACGGGCCTTACTGCACTCTTGGTTACGACACTCCTGGGGGATATGCTTAGGATAATTCTCATTTTCTTTACAAACCATTATGAAGGGCTCCTGAGTATATACTTACTCATTAAATTTTTTTATGATTATGGATTATATCGATAAACTGTTCAATTTGTGTTAGGTATTTTACAAGTTTGGTAATTATTCATTGCAATTCATAAACTGAACTAATTTATGTTATTGTATAAAAATGGTGCCCAATATAAGGAATGTGAACTCCAGTAATACGTATGATCCAAAGAGTAAGAAGGATCGTATCTTTCATGGTATTAATCCAAAATTTACATTGGAAATAGTCTCCCACGTACTATCATCATATGAAGAAATAGTATCATGTGTGGATAAGATAAATAAAGAGTTTACTGAGTCCTATGTCTTTGAAGGGAAGCAAAAGAAGAAAAAGATGGAAGAGAGAAAGATGGATAAAGGGAAGAGGGAAAATAATAATTTCCCCATATTTGATAACTGTGGGAAGAAACACACTGAAACTTTCCTGAAAGGAATGGGAGTTTGTTATAAGTGTGTAGGAAAAAGGGCACCAAATACGTGACTACAAGGGCAAGAAAATGGTTTCAAATGTACAATGCTTCATTTGCAAGGAGTTTGGACACTACGCGAAACTATCATCAGACTATGCCGCAAATGATGCTATTGGATAACAATCAAGTTATCATACTACCACAGATGAAGAGGAATTATTAGAGTTCTTATGTTGATTATGTCATTTGAGTGTTGTATTAGCAATGTACGTGTTATAATAATTATGGAGTATATAAGGATTGTAATGCAGTACTATTTCATTGAGGATTTGAGATTTTATGGTACTAATAAAAGTGACTCTACAGCAAGTTAAACTTTTTGGAAATTACATGGTTGAAGGAAACATAAACCTAAATATGGTCCTAATATTTAGGTACTTAGTTTGGAATAAGATATGGTTGATTTGGGTAAATTATATTGGATATTCTTGACTTCCTTGAAACTGATTAATGATTTGTATATTCCATAATTTTTGGGGTTTACAACTTTTTTGGATTAAAGGAGTATATCCATTATTCTTTAAGGAATAAGTGATAATGAATGTAATCAATAAGGTTTTATGGTAATTCGGGATGTTGTAGTGTTTTAAAAGAATACATGATGAAGGTGATCACATGCTATTACGCGGAAAAAAGGATCTTCATTATGTTTAACTTCCTTATAATTTTTTTACTGAAGTATTTTGGATAGTTCTAGTTTGGATTATTTTTGGATTGCCATAAAAGGACAACCCAGAGGTTGAGCGGCAACCCATCACGTCCAGCAAGGCCGCGAGACTTGAACCCACAACCGAAGGGCGACAAGGGTGTATCACCTACCACAAACCCACGAGATGTACTAGATTGAATATTGTCATTTTTTAATGGTTCTACTAGATGAATTATAAATTCATTTTTTTAACCCTATATGAATAGGATAAATATAATATTATTTTTTAAGTTCTATTATCTTTTAGAGTGAAAGATGAGTTTGTGGTAGAACATAGTTAAAGGATGAGACTCTACTTGTCAAATATATATTTTTCTTCTTCTGTTATTCAATGAAGAAATTAATTCTTATACTTTATTTAAGGGATCCTAAAACAAAAAATGTGTTATCCTAATACCCTATGTTTTTTTGAACTGATGGTATTTCAAATCATCATAGATTTATGAATTTAAGGACTTCAATTTTAAACTTATTTATGATTGATGACCTCAATCACTACCTATAAATATTTACGTTTTTCCTCCAATTAAATGTCTCTAATTTCCACCAATGTTCTCCTAATAGAGATCATAATTTTGTGGTGACCCTTTCATTTCTCTTTTCCTCTTATTAAGACTAAATTTTATTAACCAAATTTCCAATGTGGGTTTTCCCACAAAGATATTTTCTATTTTCAACCTTTATTTTCGAAGAAGAATATCAAATTATGAGGATGCAATTTATTGAAGTAGGGAATAATGTAACAGCCCAAGATTCCATAGTATGTACTTCTTCAAAACAATTCAGATTCTTGCACTACACGTGAC
Source organism: Viscum album (assembly GCA_963277665.1). Lineage (NCBI taxonomy): Eukaryota > Viridiplantae > Streptophyta > Magnoliopsida > Santalales > Viscaceae > Viscum > Viscum album. Next base: position 432,621,519 of record OY728141.1, on the reverse strand, counting down.
CCTGAGTTCAAGCACACCATGACTTACCAAACAAGTCGTTCCAAAGAGGTTATGAATAGTATTAACTAAATTTTGATACTTATATAATCCTTATAATTTTAGAATCCATATTATGAGTTTATTAGACATAATGTAAGAACAAATTCTTTTTTTAGATAAAAGAAGTATTTTTCAAAAATGCACTTTTACCAACTTTAATAGTGAACCCTTTTTAAATCCAATATTTTAAACTTTTATATATTCAATTTGAATAAATAAATTTATGGGGAAATAAAACAAAATTTACAATTTAACATCCCAAGATTCCACGGTAAGCTTCTCTTTGAATAATACAGTAGCGTGTGTTGTACGCAACTTCGAGTTCTAACACACACCATGACCAATCAAAATAGCCGTTATGAATAGTAATACCTACTTTTTAAAATTTTAGAAATTTTATCTCTCCAAATGAACTTAATTTTTGGATTTGGAGTATCAAATTTAGCCTAAGGTGAAATTTTGGTACTTTTCAGATAACTTTAATATTTTGATTAATAGTGAAAATTACTAAATTTTAATTAAAAACAACTTTTTTAATCAAAATAATTATTAGTGATAAATTATGAATTTGAGTGGTTTTAAAGTATATTTAGAATATATTTTTACCATTTAATATAATTTTGGTCATTGTAAATAATTTTACAATTAAACCGGACATAAAAAAGTGTCAATCTTTTGATAGTTATTATCTCTTAAAAACACGCTTTTTGTTTTAACAACGAGAATTAATTTTAAATTAATTTCTGCAACTTTTGTGTTTTGAATTTGGAAAAATAGATTCCATATTTAGAATCAGGATGTTCAAATTGTGTAAATAGGTAACTTTTATTTTTAGACATTTTGAATAATTACTTCGGTAAATATTTTATTTACCTTGGTTAAAGGGTGAATCCAGAAAATAAGGGTTAACAAATAATATTATAATAATACTAAATTACATTAAAACGTGTCCTAACCTTATTGGTTGATATATGTACGACTATGGGAATCTTTGGGTTGATTTTGGGACCACATGGAGACACTTGTAAGTGATAATGACACTTTATATTAATTAAGTTAAAATAAATACAAAAATGACAATAGCATATATCTTTTAGGAAAACAATTTTTACCTATGGTTATATATGTTTGATTTTAGACTATGAATATTAATTAGAAATATAAAACGCTTTCCTACATAATTATATTTTATTTATAATTTTTAGACATTAAATAATTTAATTTATTTATGACACAATGATGATGCAGTAATTACTATAATAGTGAAAAATAAAAATAATTGATATTATAAATACCCAAATAAATATAATTTAGACTTTTAATGAATTACACTAATTTTCTAGGATAATATGACATATTAGGATTGATTTAATTAACGTTTTTCGAAGTAATCATTCTGTTATGATTTTTACAAAAGTCAATTGTTGAATAGTGCCAAAATTGACATAAAGGAGTTTTTAAAAAAAATATTATATTATTAATTGATATTAAATTCATAAAAATCTAAGGTTCGGCCAAGAGACTTATATCATTATAGTTTTATCATTAATGGACCACTTTGGGGTCTCTTGGATGAATATAGTAAGTTTATTAACTATATAATATAAAAATACAATGTAACATGGTAAGTGTCAAACTAATTAACGAAGAGTTGAAACTAAAAGATAAGGTTAATATAATGACCCAAACCTGTCTAAATTCTATTGGTTGAGTGGTTTTAGACCTATAACCACCTTAAACTTTAAATAATACACTTTGGAGCCATTAGAAACCGAATATGAATTTATTATAAAATAACATTTCTAGCTTTCCCAAAGGTGCCCCCAACCCCTCTTATAAAAGGGCACTCCCCCTTCTTACTAATTCACACATTCAAAGCCTTTAGGTTCGGAAAAACCCTGCCCAAATACACTATCAACTTCCCTCAATTCATCCTAGATGCCTTACTTTAGTCATAAAGCCAACCTAAGGATCCCTTTTGATCAAATCAAAAGGAAGAACCTGAAGAAGAGGTAATGATTTCACCACACTTTTTCAAGTTCCTTTCTTCTTCCAATTATTCTTTATTTGTTATTAACATTCTAAAATAATGAATCCAGTATCTCCTATACACTGTAATATTATTATAAATACGGTACAACCATATTCAGTATTCTATCCATCCTTTGAATGACATGTCACCATACGTGCGTACGTACGGCTTACCGTCTCCAAGTCGTGGTGTAATTGTTATTCAATATATTATTATTTAGATGGGTATAATAATGATTTTTAATTCATGTAAATAATAAAAATAACATGATAATGATTATTTATATATGATATACCATCCAATTATACATTATTTTAACAGAACAATGATATTTTCGCTCATGCGTACGTACGGATTACCGTCTCCACGACGCGATGAGATTCATTTCCATGTTCACCATTCATCGATGATTATAAAAATATATATTACTAATAAGTATGTAATTTATGACATAATAATGCTACTAGATTTATATATATATATATAAGGATTTATGTACTTACATATATCTTATTCACTTACTCCCGTTCAATACTATATGAAAACAGAAACATCGTTTATGCGTACGTACGGACTACCGTCTCCATAAACGGGGTTTTCCATTTCATATATATGTCTATTATACATATTTATATTCTAAATATATATGATATATTTATCATGTTTTATATTCTGTAAGTATTAAAATCATGATCTAAGTGATACAACCAAGAGTGACAAGTTAAAACACGTACGATAAAGAAAGTGATTATAACCCGAAATGTTAACTTAACATGGAAATTATTATTAAATGGGTAATATAAAGTCATAAATGAATCATGTATGATATCATAAATATTAATATGGTTCTGGTATAATTTAATAACATACTACGATTTTCGTACAGGAGGTTAAACGTACCCTCGACTAAAGGAAAGTGCAAGGTAAGGAGTTTTCATCTCACTCTTTATTCCCATGAGATTCATGCCATATTACCACTATTACCTTTTGTGTGGTGTATTTACTGCCCATAATTGTATTCATTGTGTAGTAAAATTTAATTTATGTGTATTTACATATTCATTGTATGATACCTCTTTCATGGGGTGTATTTTTCGTAAGTTACCAAATTGGTAAGGGTTATTTTCACAATCTCTTTATTATCCGAGGTTGTTTTTACATAAGTATCTACTGGGACATATTTATTATCCATGACCATGTTTTATGAAAGAGTTTTCAAATGGATTATTTTAAGGGACTTTTTACTAAAACATCATTTCAAATGTTTTTAATATTTATTCTTTTAAATATTTCTCATTTATGTCCATGTCTTAAAATTGGTTTTTAAGGATTTATTAATATGGACATGAATGTTTTGAAATGATAATTTTTTACAAAAGTTTCAAAGTGGTATGGGACACTTTGATTCAAAAATCTCTTTTAAAATTACTTACTTTATAAAGGTGGGACTTTTAAATGATTTTACAAAAAGGATATTTCTCTCAAAAATGTTTACTCATCACTTGATGGATTTTAAGCTCATTTGAAGTTGATTTATTATAAAAAACTTTTATTGAAGGTTTTTTGATATGTTTTACTGTGGATGTGTTATTTTTATACCATTCATGGTTTATGGATGAAGTATTTACATTTCGTATGCTAGTTTAAATACAAATGTTTCTTTTATGTTTAAACATTTTCATATGGGAATGCATTGGACTTAATATGTGACGGGTGGAGCCCGCTATAGCTCCTCGATGCATCAGTAGGTCTCATGAGACAAACTAGTGTCTTGTCACAAGGCCTTGACAAAAACTTATATTTAGTCTTGGCACGAGGCCTTGGATATGTGGTTATGATAGTCTGGTATTATACATTCCATCATTATGAATGTGGTTATTGATATTGCATGTGATTATTCGACCAGTAGAATATCCATGTGAATAAGAAAAAAGAATTATTTCATTTTATCTTTGCTATATTATGCTGAAGTTCAAGATTTAAAGGCTTTTGTTTTAGTTATACATTGCCTCAAATGTTTATGCTTATTTCTGAAAGTTTCCACTGTATTGCTTACCCTTACTGAGCGTTTGAGCTCACCCCTTTCTATGTTTTATTTTTCCCGAGATTAGAAGAAGTGTATTGTGGTTGATATGAAGGGTTAAGACAAGGTAATAATGGAATTCACAAAGGATTATTTATGTTGTTTTGAATGTTATGAAGTATAATGTAACATTCATGTATGTGATCTATTTTTCCAAGACTGCTAAACTGATCGGTCCTTCGGGACTTGATTCCTTGTAATCATGCCAATGTATTAAAATAATGCACCGACTCTAGGTAACTGGGGTCAGGGCATTACAATTATTGAAGCCAAATAAATAACACAATTTATATAACGAATAAATATATGATGAGGTATAAAAAAACTGAAGCAAGATCCCATGTCGATGATGTATCACCAATATAACCATAATCAATGGAAAAATTCATCTGACATGAAAGGACACCTATGTTAGACATCATACATCCATAAATAGAGAAGAAAAACTCAAAGAATCTTCCTTAAACCATCATAAAATTATTTCAAGAAAGAGGATCAATAAACTGAGTGAGATACACAATGAACTAGAAGACACCAAAATAATTTTAGAATAACAACCTATGGAATAAGACTACACATAGGAACTAAATCTAAAAATCCTTTTTGTAATAATTAGAAAATAAAACAAACTTTTAAGGACTCTCACAAACTTTTCTTACCTTGGGTTTTATCACAAGAATATCTTGAAAACACCAGGTCAAGGTGGATGGGTTTTTGCGAATTTGGGTTAAAAGGGGCACTACTAAGACTTGATGTCTCTATAAAGGAATAAAAATGAGACTCTGAGAAAACTAACCAAATTGAAGTTATTTCCTCCCAACAATGAATAAATAGGGATAAAAAATATGATTGATTCACAACATGAGACCTATATGCAATAAATAAGTGAAATTGATCATGTCACACCAAGAAGGAATACATAAACATTAATAAATGTAAACAATAAAATAGGGGAAAAAGAATGGGGGGACACATAAATACCAATGTAAGGGTAATTATAGAAAATTTGAGAAGGAAGGAGAAAATGGATTTTAAAATATCTTAACATCATCATATTAAAGAGTTACATGATGAAAACATATAAATCTTGGATCAAAGTGAGAATGAGAGATTATGGAGATAATGGAAAACACTAAAATCATATAATTACTTTTGAAATAAATATTTATTGAAAAAAACCCTCTTGAATTTTATGTTACAATTTTTAGACCTCTAAATTAAAATTCCTTTTTACTAAAATTTTAGAAAATTCACTAATAAAAAAAAAGAAATCACCCATCTTGTTTCTGTTCATTTAAAAAATACAATAACCCAATTTTTCTTAAATAAACATCTAATTACCAAGAGAAAATTCATTAGTATAATAAAACTAATCAATTTTATGTTCAATATTTTATGAGTTTTATAAATAAAAATTATAAATAAATATTAAAATTAGTATGAAAACAAAATTTTATGTCATAATAATTATCCGTTTTGGTCATCATTGACTTATGTGGACCAAAGTTAGACCATTCAAATTCAGTTGACATGTTATAGTTATTTTTTATTGATAATAAAAAAACTGTATATTAAAGGAATGGTACTTGGAATAAGAAAAAATTTGATATCTTAAAATTATAATCATTTTAAAAATACTAAATAAAAGGCAAATTATCATAAATTTAGCTAGTCCAAGCCAAAAAAACTAAACTATTTTTATATCATAATTATTTTATTTTAAATAGAAATCAGACTAATCAATTTAAGAAAATTATAAGTGTCATGATTATGAGTTAAAAATAATTGAAATTAAAAAATCGAAGTATGTGTCAGTGTTGATGATAAAGAGACAAGCTAAAGAAGTGAAAGTCTAGATATTTTCATAAATAATTTCTTAAAAAAATAAAAATTATAAAAAAGGAATTTTAATTATAGAAACTTAGTAAGATAAGTACACTGAGTGTGATAATCATATAGTATTTTCATTGATTGTGTAAAAAATAATGTAAGAGTTGGAAGTGTTAAAGAAATCTCTGGAATAAAAACATCAGGATAAGCAAAAAAATCAGTATAGGATGAAAATATAAAGATAAATGGCTAGAAAATGATATAAAAAACATATCAATTCATCAAATAGACATACATAAATTAATATATTAATAACTTGGATAAAAAAATTTATATTGAATTGAAATATATACATTTAAGGATACAGATTGTTGGCCATGAGGATTTTTTCTAGTGTTTCAACCCTAAATTTCATTACAATATAGGTTATTGGACTATATTTCTCAATTCATTAGCCTGGATATTCATATGTGCTAAAAATAGAAGAGGGTATAGGTGGATAAAAACCTAACAGTTTATAAAATATTATAAAAAAGATCAATCTCTCTAGATATATTGTTATGAAATATGTAAGAAAATAAAATTATAAAAGGATATTTTTAGAAGAAAGGAGATGAAATATAAGAAAGAAAATGAATTTTAAATTGGTGAGTGCTCTTAAGGTTGTTTTCATGTACTTTGGGGTAAATAAATTAATAAAATATATTGTTTCTATTATATTTTTAAAGAAACTCATACTCTAGAGGGTCTATTTGACAACACTTAATGGAATTCTAATTATAAATCCCATCACATATGAAAATTTCCCCAAAATTATAAATATAATTATTCCATATTAAATTTTATTAATCATTTATCTCATTACTTAAGATTTAATTGTTAATATTTTTTCATAAATGAAAAAATAACATATATATTTATTAAATGGTATCACAAATGATATATGAAATAAGAATTTTTCATTATATACCATCAATCAAAGGCTATATTTCAAAATAAAACCACTTGAATATGAAACAAAAAACTCATTAATAATTAGAATTATAAAAACACTTGTAAAAAGGCATTCATCATATATGGTTTTTCTTATTAATTTATTTCGTATAGTTATATCTATTATAAGATTAAACTAAAAATATAATCATAATTCACAAAACGTTATTTAAAAAAAATTCTCTCATTATTAATTTTTTAGATATATTAAAAATGATATAAATGGAAATAATTCATTTTAGTGCGATTTTATCCTTTAAAATTTATTCCATCATATTATAATAAATGATCCATGAGAAATGAATAAGATAAAATATCCTCTTATCCTTATATAGAAATTACAAGAGTTAAGGATTTATATTTATTATACAAAATTTAAAAAATATATATTAATATCTCCGGAATGTACATTATTTCTTATTTATAAAATTCAATGACCTTAAATATTTTGTTTAAAACTCTGAAAATTACTTATTCAGTCCCTTAATTCTCAAACATTAATGTTATTCAATAAAAAATATATATTAATCCATAAAATAAGTAGTCAATGAAATAATAATAATTATTTATTGAAATAAAAAAGAATAATTAAAAGTCAAACCAGAAAAAACACTATTTTTTACAGTTTAATGTGCTAAAAAATAAAGGAATGCATGATTATACCAGTCTTGATCAATTATTTATAGTTTTTTGGGCTATAAAAATTTTCATAGAAAATCACAACTAAGAAATAGTTATATTTTTATTTTTTCAAAAAGGAATAATGTGATAAATTGTGAAAAAAATAATTCATGTGGGGTTCCATCAAATGAAAATGAAAAATTGTTATCTAAACTTAAATAGAAATATTTTTAGAAGTAAAAAAAGCATCCAATATTCATATTTAAGCCTTTAATTCTCATTATTAAATTTATTAAACCTTGTTTGGAAGTATTTACTAGAAAGGGAAGTGATACATTATAAAAATTAGTTGTTAAATAATTACATGTTATGATATCTAAAAATTTATAAAAAGAATATTTGTTAAGATTAAACTATTTAAAGCCATCACGATTATGAAAGAATAGTTGCCACTATTTTTTCTATTTCTCCTGAAGACATTATAAAAACACTATATTTTTTTGAAAAAACTATTTTAGTTCTATAACTATTTAAATAGAAATAAAAAAATTCTGACACATATTATTCTGAGATATTACAAATAATTATTTAAAAAACATTGATAAAATAACATTGAACCTTGTAAAGTTGAAAAAATTTATTAACAAATATTATAAAAATATAATACAAATCCCAATTTAAATTCAACACAAAATTTCCCCGACCATGATTTCATGATAATTACACACGTAATAAAATGTTCATATATATGTGGACTAAAATATAGATATGTGATATATGTAGAAAAGAATTAGAACATATAGAAGGTATATATATTAATTGTTTTTAAGTTTATAGATGTAATGATTTGAACCATGATAGGGGATGAAAGGTAGTTTTGGATTAGAGGCCCTATGATTTATTTCATTTCTCTTTGGAAAAAGGTTAAAATTATGTCATTTTTAATTCACTACATGCAAAACAGATTTAAGGACCTTTTTACAAAAAATATTTAGTTATTTATCTCTCACCATAACACCACCTCTCAGAATTTAACATTCTTTTGAATCACTGCCATAAAAAAACAAGGTATAATAATTTTAAATTATTTAAAAAAATCAAAAAAATGGTAAATATTCGAACAAATTACAAAAAAAAACCATGAGATCATTTAATCCTTTTAAAATATAATGTATAAATTAAACCATTTATAGGGTTTTTATTTATCGAATGGTAAGTGAAATTTAAAGAAGATCCACTTGAATTGTTCCCAACAATAGATCGCAAAAATGGTATACGAAAATCCTAAAAAAACATTGTTATATGAAAAATTAAGAAATTAACTTATGAAAGATCACAGTTCATCATTTTTTACTTGTTCCAAATGATACCATGTTCTAAGATATGAAAATTCATGATAGATATAACATAATTACTTCATGACTAGAACTATATTGATGAACATGAACAATAATATATATACCAAAATATCATGATCAAATTATTCCAATGACATCAACAGATCTGGTGGTAGTGATTATTTGGGTGTTGCATATAAAATTATAGTTCCTTTGAGTAAGGAGACGATTCTATTATCAATCACATAGGTTATTAGATATATAAAGAAGTTGATTACTAAAAACCCATAAAAAATATCAATGGATGGGTTGTTGGGCCAAAGAACTAAGGACAACGTGCAATGTGGGAATAAACGGGGAAGATAACATTATAGTGTGAAAATCAATTGAATTGGTATGTAGTTTCTTTAAATATTAGTTTTTGTAATGGTATGATGGAGTGAATAAGATTATGTTCAGTTTAATTTCAAATTAATATATTATATACCAAAATAGTCATGACATGCTTTTTTAATTTTTATATATATAAAAACATATATACAATATTTATTGTCAATTAATACCAAATAAATAAAATTATAACATGTAAAATATATATGCTATTTTTTAAAAAACATTCATATTTAATCATATTTTTGGATATTACATTTAACAACATGATTTAAGTGTGTTTTTGATATAGTATTAATAATGTTTTTTTCTTATAATGTATACATATTTTCTAAAAAGATAAAATATCCATCAATAATACTTAATAAAATAATATAAACTAATATTAATATAAATTAATTAGAAAAAAGTGTATTGTATACATATAAAATATAATAATCATATACATAACTTGGGACTAATAATTCTAAAATAACATTCTAAATAAATATAGAGATATTCAGACTCAGGTATTTCCAATTATAACATCACATGATCCACCTAAAATGTGGAGGCTAAACACAATCTTACATTATCAATGTTTATAAAATATAGAATGCATTCAAATAATTATCTTTATACATATTCATAGATGAAAATATGATAGTAAAGTTGTATTCTCACCTAAATTTACTTGTATGGAGTGAGATCAAAAACTCAATAGGCACCACCCTTTATCTAAACTCACACATTGAAAAGGAAGGTTCATTCATCAGAATGTGTCTACAGATTTTAGTATATAATAATCAATGAAATTTAACTATTAAATTTATAAATCATTCCATGAATAACCATAGAGAAAATAACTGATCTATAATATGAAAAGTTATAAATTTCAATACAAATAGGTTCCAAAGTTTTGAGTACCTACTTTATAAATTTTCGAGAATCTATGTGGTAGATATTGTGAGCAATTCCCTTGATAATCCCATTTAAATCCCATGGAATAGAGTCAAGGAAAAATAACCATTACATGGGAAAGGGAATTGTGTTTACATAGTCCAGAAAAAATTATATCTATACATTTTCTAAAGGTGAAATGTTTATAAAATATTAGTGAACTATGTGCTCATTGCATGTGGATCCAAGGTATGAGAAAAATGATCTCTTCTTTCATAACCAACTCTAAATAAGACATGATACCTTATTAACAAATAATTCACACTAAAACAAAACATTACACATGCCAAATATAATAATATAATAGATACATATACATAAAACACTAAACATAATTAAAATAATAAATGATTTCATATTAAATATATTTTGAATATAATAAGGAATTTTATCCATATAGAAAAAATATGGAGAGAAATTAAACATACTATAAGTAGGATAAACAATATATAAGACATGGTATATTCATCACTCAAATGTATACCAGTGGAAATCCAAATAGATCATTGAGCACAGCATTAGAAATAATCTATAATTACCCGTTTTAGGTAAAACATAACACCAAATATGATATAATTAATAATAAATACACACTAATAGTAAGCCAAAAAATCAATTCAAGTAGGTGTAATAACAATTAGAATCATGAAACCTGTAATGGCCCGAGTTCATGGAGGTCCATTACATAGTAAAAAATATGATGTTGGGTGTTCTGGGTAGTCTGGGAAAGTTATCAAGGCTTCTCGGTGAAGTTTTGACCCCTAACGGTAGGCCTACCGGTAGCCTTAGCCTACCGGTAGTAGGCCTACCGGTAACTCAGACTATCAGTAGATCAACCTACCAGTAGTTCGGTCTACTAGTCGCTGCATCCTAGCTACCAGTGGCTCTTGCCTACCCCCACGGGTTTTCCAGTAGCGCCTCCTTTTTGTACAAATTGGGTTTTAAACCCTATTTTAACCCCTTTAAGCTTGTTTTAAGACCAGTAACGCCCATAAATGGAGTTTAATTAAGAGTTTGATGAGGTGTGTGTGTCAGTTTAAACTGCCCCTAAAGTGGGGACCCTTTAATGATGTGTGGGGCCGCAGTCAACCCACGACCCCACTCCTTACTCGGTTTCACATTCTTATATCAACTGTCCCCATCCTTATAAACTAAAGGGTTCTCCTTGGGTTTCTTTTTCTCAATCACCCTCCAATCATTTTGTCTGATCGCGCTTTAGTTCCCGAGGCCCCACCCCTACAAATTGATCATCCCCTGTTACTCGCGCGTGAAGATAAGGTTTGATCATCGATCAATCAAGTAGGGTTTCACCTTCGTCTCTCTCCTTTCTGTGTATCTTGAGGGGTGGGTATGCTATTGCTTCTATAGAATTGGATGAACCAAACCGTAATGAAGATAAGAAATGGATTCTAATAATGAAGGGGAAGGGTGTAACCACTGCACTGTTTTTATCTTTCATGATTAATGATTTCTGTTTTGTGTGGGCTTACGCCTATTGAAAATCATAGCCGTTGGTGGTCTTTCTCTGTGCTTTAATAAACCCTTACTTCATGTGTTGGTCGTGTAAAGGAAATTGGTTAATTACATATATTCTGCTAAATAAATTGAAAGCACCAGGATCAAACCATTTCTGTGATAACCCCTGTTAAAGTACAACGGAATTGGAATCATGGAGTGTGTTAAATATTTTAAATATGAAAATATCGGCATGGGCCTGCTTTGTGTTGGTGGTAGTGGTTTGGTTTTTTTTTCTTTCACGGGCTGATTGCAGGGTGATGTGGGTGGGTATGGGATCCTCTGTTGTTATAGTTTCACTGGTTTTGAATTTGAGGTCGTGTGGTTACCTTGTTTATATCACTAATTGGGGTGGAATCCTCTGTTGTTGAGAAATCTTTGGCTTCTGGAGTTTGGGGACATGGGGTTTTGTCTCGGGGTTTCTTTGGTTTCAGTACTTTGAGGGATCTCACTTGATCTCTAGTTGGTGTGTTTTTACAAGAGAACTAGGTATGAACGTTTAAATTACTGCTGGATGTACCCTTTCCTTGGCTTGTGCTTATGCTTTCTAGTTTCCAAAGTAGGTGTAAAAACTTATATAAAAATTATCAATGAACATGAAAGCAAAGATGGGATGTGGGGTTTTGGTTTGTGTGAGTTGTGACTTGGGAATGGGTGATGTTCTTTTCTCTTATGAATGACTAGTAAGGATAGTGTTCTTCAGGCTGGTTGAAGAAAAACCTGGATTGGGTGAGTGCTTGTTACCTATTCATATACTTGTAGTTTTTCTGTTTCTTATTCGCGCCCCAACCAAGTTAGGCACTTAGTACCGAACACCCCCATTTCATGGGGGAGGGTGTTTTTTCCAACACTTTAATTAGTGGCTGGTTATTATATCCTTTCTGCTCCCTTTCCCGGATATCCCAAGTATCTTTAGGCAGGCTGTGACGGCCTGAGATCCATTATTAGCCCAAGAATCTTTGGGCGGGGTGGTTGCGGTGGTTGGCCCAGGTGTGTGTGGGCAGGTGGTTTCCCAAGTATCTTTGGGATGAGGCCCAGGTGTCTTTAGGCGTGGTAGTGGTTGTTGTTTCCTAGGTGTTTGTAGGCGTGGTTACATGTGACTGTTGTGGCCCAGGTGTTTGCGGGCGGGATAGTGGTTTCGCCCAGGTGCGTGCGGGTGGGGTTTGGCAGTGGGACTGCGGTGAGGTTGTGGCCCCAGTGTGTGCCAGTGGGGTTTCGCAGTGGGACTGCGGTGAGAATGGCGGGATTGGTTCGATGCATAGTATGTCTTCAATAACCAGTGGGAAAGTGGCGCGGGTTACCCAATCATCGATGTGCTATTACTATACATTCCTTGAAATGTGTTATTTGGGGAGTGTGCCTTGTTGAGGATTTGGTGGTTAGTTTCCCCGCTAGGTTCTTGGTTATCTCTTTTCTCACAGGGCATTAGTATACCTCCCCACTTGTGCATGAGAGCTTTATGTTTTTCCCTACTGAGTATACTTGTATGCTCAGCGTACTTATATAAAACTGTTTTCAGGTTTCCAGGAGGACTTCAGGGATTGTGCTGGACTGTACTAGCTCAGACCTCATGACATATCATTGCAGTTGTTTTTGTTCTTTATTTTGGTACTTTTCTTTGTAGTCTCTTTATACATCTTTGATTTTTACTTTTGTAACATGCATTGGGAATGGTTCATGGCATTACTTTTACTTTTACTTTTGGTGTTGTGGGATTTTCCATCTTACCTCCCGATCCTATTAAAAGAAAAAGGGTAATACCTTCCATTTAGTGTTTGATTCTATACCATTGGCATTGGTATCCTCTTTACGAAGTATTGAAGGCGGGTTTCGGGGGTCATTATCTCCCCTTAATCTTAAAGAAGGAAGGGCCTGACAATTTGCTGACCCTTCCCTCCTTTTGGTGAAGGCGGGTTGTGACAGAATGGTATCAGAGGGAATGGTTGAGAGATAGGATGAAGTCTGGTGTTAGGTATAGTGAGGATTTCATGGGATGGTAGGGAAAAAATGTTGGGGGAATAGTGAGGATTGCATGGGATGGTAGGGCAATAGTGTTGGGTGACCATGGTGCGTGAATTAGGCCAGGGAAGACCAGATAGGACATGGGACTGTAGGGCCCCCCGTGATCCGATGGAAGGACTCTGGACCTACCGAACGACCGAGTGAGACTACACTGATTGCAGGGTAGAGACCCTAGGAAACGTACATGCATCATAATGACTTGTGTTCTAATGTTTCTGGGGTGTTTTGGGAATTTTAAATAAATAAGAAGTTTAAGAAGTTTTAAGAACAATATTCTGCACTACTTGGGCTTAGGCATTCTTTGTTTACCTTGCATCTATGGCACCTGGGAGACGACCACTGGTTGTATGGGTGATTGAGGCCCAAGAGGTTGACTTGGCAGATCAGTGGAGGGCTGATCGAGAGGAGGAGGATGACCAGTGTTAGAAGACGCTTCGAGCCTTCCAACAATAGACCCTCGAGAAGTATGAGGGAAACACCTCTGACATGAAGATAGAGGGCTGGCTAGAGGAGCTGGTGATAGCCTTTGGATTGATCCGGGCTCCGACCGAGTACTGGGTTCCTCTGGCCGTCAGCCAGATATGGGGAGCAGCGCGTTAGTGGTGGATGCTCTACCTGGGGGAGAGGAGAGAGGATGAGGTGGCATGGGATGATTTTGAGAAGGAGTTCCGGGTGGAATTCCTCTCTTCTACGATGAAGGCGAAGAAGAGGCAGGAGCTACTCTCCATCCAGTAAGGGAGTATGTTAGTAAGGGAGCTAGGAATCAAGTTCAAGGACCTCCTCCTCTTTGCTCCGAACCTCTTTAGAGATGAGGAGTCTCGGGCGAGACGTTTAGAGGAGGCGCTCCGACCCTCCCTCCAGTACGCCGTTACCCCATTCACCTTGTCGACATACATGAAGGTCCAGAAGAAGGCCGAAGTGGTGGAGAGGATGCATGCTCTAGGAGGTGTGACACGAGAGGGGATCCATCTAGGACCATAGAAGGGGAAGGATGTCATCACTATACCACCAGCATCAGGACCCTCTCGGTTCCGACCAGTAGGGAGTAGGGCGCATCAGTTCCAGTTCTTGTCCCCCGGTCCACGCCCTTTCCCTTTGGGCCTAGGACCGAGGTTCTTCGTCTGTGGGATCCATGGAAATCTCCAGAATCAGTGTCCGGACAGAGTCCAGTATGGCAGTGGCGGATAGGCTCAACACCCGCTTCAGTAGCAGCTTCCAGCTCGACCCTTCCAGCAGCAACAGCAGGGGTAGTGAGCTCCCACTCCTCCGAGGGTAGACGTTACAGGGGGAGGCCAACCTCAGGGCGCTCCTCAGGGACCTCAACCAGGGCGTGGTCGGGGAGGCGGCCGACAGCCGAGGGGTAGAGGAGATGGGCGTGGACAGTTGTACGCCATGGAGGCAGCAATTCTAGCGGGACCGGAGGTTGTCCGAGGTTTGATCAGTTTGTTCAGTACACTTGCTTATGTCTTGTTCGATACCCGAGCTTCTCACTCCTTTGTTGCACCCGGTCTAGCCCATGCTCTGGACCTAGATGCCAAGAGACTTCCAGTGCCACTGGTGCTGAGCATACCAGTCAGAGGTCAGACAGACCTGTTATATGTTTTTCGAGGATGCAGACTGATGATAGGGCCACATTTGTCGGCCTCAGATTTACTACTGCTACAGATACAGCCATACGATGTCATTCTAGGTGTCAACTGGATATTCTCTGTGGGTTCCGTCATCGACTTCTTCTGAGGAAGGGTTGTGTTATCAGACTTGGGTGGCTGGAGTGTTACTTTCACTGGCGAGCGGAGCAGTTAGAAGGGCAGTAGGTGGGAGGAACCCCTCCTCTCCTTATTAGTCGAGCTATCAGTAGAATCAGTAGATGTTGAGATGGTAGAAGTGCCAGGAATTGTCAGTGAGCTTATGGATGTCTTTCCTAAGGAGGTAACGACTCTACCCCCTCAACGTGATATCGAGTTTGGGATAGACTTGCAGCCTGGTGCTCGTTCGATTTCGATGGATCCTTACCGGATGGCACCTTCAGAACTACGGGAGTTGTGGATTCAGATTGATGACCTGATGAAGAGGGGTTATGTTCAACCAAGTGCATCCCCGTGGGGTGCTCCATTATTTTTCACAAAGAAGGAAGATGGTGGTCTCAGGTTATGCATAGACTACAGGATGCTGAATCAGGTGACGATCAAGAATCTCTACCCTCTTCTGAGAATAGACGATCCTTTCGACTAGCTGAAAGGCACAGGATGGTTCTCGAAGATCGACCTATGGTCTGGGTATCACCAATTGAGGGTGAAGGAGGGATACATCCTGGAGACAACCTTCAGGTGCAGGTATGGGCACTTAGAGTTTGTTTTCATGCCTTTCGGCGTTACGAATGCTCCGGCTGTATTTATGGGGCTTATGAACTCCGTCTTCTGGGAGTACCTGGATCAGTTCGTAGTCGTGTTCATCGACGACATCCTGATCTATTAAAGATCAGAGGAGGACCATACTGAGCACCTAAGGATGGTTTTGGGGGTCCTCCGACAACACCAGCTCTATGGGAAGTTGTCAAAGTGCAAGGTCTGGAAGCGAGAAGTTCACTTCCTTGGGAACGTAGTGTCCGAGTAGGGGGTAGCGGTGGACCCATCAAAGGATGAGGCAATTGTTTCTTGGGAAGCACCCAAGAACGTGGCAGAGGTTCGTAGTTTCCTCGGGCTGGCAGGTTACTATTGGAGGTTCATACCCAACTTCTCTTGATTTGCAGCCCCTCTGATGGCCTTGACCAAGAAGGACCAGGTTTTCGCATGGAGTGAGCAATGCGAGGAAGCCTTTAGCTATCTGATGGAGAAATTGGTTAGTTCCCCAGTGCTGAGACTACCAGAAGAAGGGGCAGCGTATGAGGTGTTTTGTGATGCTTCAGGGCAAGGCCTCGGATGTGTGCTAATGAAGCAAAAAGGGGTGATCTCTTATGGGTCTAGGAAGCTACGCCCTCATTAGAGTAATTATTCCACCCAAGATCTAGAACTTGTAGTGGTCAGTTTCTCACTAAAGTTATGGTGGCATTACTTCATCGGAGAACACTTTTTGGTCTTCACAGATCAAAAAATCTTGAGGTATGTCTTCTCCCAGTGAGACCTAAACTTACGGTAGCGAAGGTGGATGGAGTTCCTCTAGGATTACGACTCTGAGATTTCCTACACTTCAGGGAAGGGGAATGTAGTGGTCGATGATTTGAGCAAGAGGTCGCAGAAGGATGCGGTCTGAGAGTTGACAAATGCCTAGAAGGTGATGTAGGAGTTGCCTGCCTTGTGCCTGGATGCGAGGACGGATGGCGGTAGAGGTTTCCTGTATCAGATGACAGTGCAATCTTCTCTGTTGCAGCAAGTGTGGGAGTCTCAGTGGGGAGACCCAGAGTGTGAAGTGATGCGTGACCGTGCTGACCAGAGTAATGATTCATAAGGGTGGACGAAAGATGGTCAGAACCAGATGCTTTTCTGAGGAAATATGTTTGTTCCAGTGGCGATGCATGGAAATGTTCTTAGTGAGTTCCACAACTCACCCTTAGCAGTGCACCCGGGAGTTTCCAAGATGTACCAGGGTCTGAAGAGACAGTTCTGGTGGCCCGGAGTAAAGAGAATAGTGGAAGAGTTTGTGGCCAAGTGCCTAGTGTGTCAGCAGGTGAAGGCTGAACACCGTGTTCTGGGTGGCCTACTGCAGTCTCTGGATGTCCCCAAGTGGAAGTGGGAGGATATATCGAATTATTTCGTCATGGGACTACCCAAGGATCAAGAGGGATATGATGCCATCTGGGTAGTAGTGGACTGGTTGATGAAATCGGCTCACTTTCTGACGATTAAGGAGTCAAGTGCAGTGGATGCTTTGGCATGAAGGTATGTGGATGAGGTGGTGAAGTTACATGGAGTTCCAAGGTCCATAGTCTCGGATAGGGATGCACGGTTAAACTCACGAGTCTAGAGAGGATTGCACCATTCTTTTGGAACCCAGGTACATCTTAGCACTACTTTCCATCCCTAGACAGATGAACAGAAAGAGCACACCATCCAGAACTTGAAGGATATGCTGCAGGCATGTGTTCTGGACTCAGGCGGATCATGGGTGCGACACTTGCCTATGGTAGAGTTTGCCTACAATAATAGCTATCACTCTACCATTGGTATGGCCTAATTTGAAGCCTTGTACGGGAGGCCATGCCACTCACCTGTGTGTTGGACCAAAGTCAGAGAGGCAGGAATCCTTGGCCCAGAGGTGGTGCAGAGCATGATAGAGAAGGTCCAGCTTATACGGGAAAGCATGAAGGCGGCCCAGGACCGACAAAAGTCGTATGCTGATACCAGGAGTAGGCCCTAGGAGTTTGAGGTTGGATACCACGTGTTCTTAAAGGTATCCCCTCGGCATGGACAATGGATCTTTGAAAAGGGGAGTAAGATTTCTCCCAGGTTCATCGGACCCTTCGAAGTGTTATGGCGGGTCGGCGAAGTGGCTTATCAGCTAGCGTTACCACCACCGCTACTGAGGATACATGACGTCTTCCATGTGTCCCAGCTCCGTCGGTATCTGAACAATGATTCACATGTCCTCAACTAGGGAGAGATAGACATCGAGGACGACGTGACCTTTGTGGAAAGACCATTGATGATCGAGGATCGTGAGGATAAGGTGCTTCATGGGCGAACCATTCCCTTGGTATGTGTTTTATGGAGACATGGTGGGCTTGAGGAGAGTACGTGGGAGAGGGAAGCACAGATGCATGCCCAATACCCAGAGTTGTTTTTAGCTTTTATACTGTTCTATTTATAATTGTTGTGGTGGAGTGTTTTACCTTGTTGGAAATGAAATATGTTCTTTCCTATGAATGCGTGTGAAAAGTCTTGGATATGGGGAGGGGAGGACCCGACCCCTAATCAAGACACATTAAGGTGGTTGTGATTAAACCCGTGTGGGTGAGTCAGTGCCTCCCAAAGCGGAAAGTATATTGACATGGGAGAAGAGACTCCCAAACCCACATGTCTGGGCAGTTTGACATGGTATGTTTCTTGGTTCTTATAAGGAAGGTGTTTTTAGTTAACAATGGGGTTCACTCGTGAGAGGTATATTTCAAGGTGGTTGTTCGGACCCTGTGTTTCCTTCTGGGTTGTTTTGATTCTTGAGGGAGAGAATAGTTTGAGAGGTATCTAATGTAATGGCCCGGGTTCTTGGAGGTCCATTACTTAGTGAAAAATCAGATGTTGGGTGTTCTGGGTAGTATGGGAAAGTTATCAAGGCTTCCCGGTGAAGTTTTGACCCCTAACGGAAGGCCTACCCATAGCCTTAGCCTACCGGTAGCAGGCCTACCGGTAGCTCCGACTAACTGTAGCTTGTCCTTCCAGTAGCTCGATCTACCGGTAACTGTAGCCTACCGATACCTCGGCTACCGGTAGTTGTCAGCCACCGGTAGCTCTCGGCTACCCGTCGCTGTCAGACACCGGTAGCTCTCGGCTACTGGTGGCTCTTGCCTACCCCCACAGGTTTTCCAGTAGCACCTCCTTTTTGCGAAAATTGGGTTTTAAACCCTATTTTGACCCATTTAAGCTTGTTTTAAAGCTAGTAACGCCCATAAATGGTGTTTAATTAAGCATTTGGTGAGGTGTGTGCATTGGTTTAAACAGCCCCTAAAGCGGGAACCCTTTTATGATGTGTGGGGCCGCGGTCAACCCACGACCCCGCTCCTTACGCGGTTTCGCGTTCTTATCTCAACCGTCCCCATCCTTATAAACTAAAGGGTTCTCCCTATATTTCTTTTTCTCGATCACCCTCCCATCATTTTGTCTGCTCACGCTTTAGTTCCCAAAGCCCCACCCCTGCAAATCGTGCATCCCCTGTTACTCGCGCGTGAAGAGAAGCTTCGATCGTCGATCAATCAAGTAGGGTTTCACCTTCATCTCTCTCTTTTCTGTGTATCTTGCGGGGTGGGTATGCTATTGCTTCTGTAGAATTGGATGAAACAAACCTTAATGAAGAAAAGAAATGGATTCTAAGAATGAAGGGGAAGGGTGTGACCGCTGCTCTGTTTTTATCTATCATGATTAATGATTTCTGTTTTGTGCGGGCGTACGCCTACTAAAAATCATGGTCGTTCGTGGTCTTTCTCTGTGCTTTAATAAACCCTTACTTCATGTGTTTTTCGTGTAAAGGAAATTGGTTAATTAATTATATTCCGCTAAATAAATTGAAATCACCAGGATCAAACCATTTCTGTGATAACCCCGGTTAAAGTATAGCGAAATTGGAATCATGGAGTGTGTTAAATCTTTTAAATCCAAAAATACCGGCATGGGCCTGCTTTGTGTTGGTGGCAGTGGTTTGGTTATTTTTTTTTCACGGGCCTATTGCTGGGTGCTGTGGGTGGGGATGGGATCCCATGTTGTTATAGTTTCGCTGGTTGTGAATTTCAGGTCGTGTGGTTACCTTGTTTATATCACGAATTGGGGTGGAATCCTATGTTGTTGAGAAACATTTGGCTTCTGGAGTTTGGGGACATGGGGCTGTGTCTCATGGTTTCTTTGGTTCCAGTACTTTGAGGTATCTCACTTGATCTCTAGTTGGTGTGTTTTTACAAGAGAACCAGGTATGAACATTTAAATTGTTGTTGGATGTACCCTTTCTTTGGCTTGTGCTTATGCTTGGTAGTTTCCCAAGTAGGTGAATAAACTTATTTAAAAATTATCACTGAACATGAAAGCAAAGATGGGAATGGGGTTTTGGTTGGTGTGAGTTGTGACTTGGGAATGGGTGTTGTTCTCTTCTCTTATGAATGACTAGTAAGGATAGTGTTCTTTAGGTTGGTTGATGAAAAACCTAGATTGGGTGTGTGATTTTTACCTATACATATACTTGTAGTTTTTGGGTTTCTTATTCGTGCCCCACCCAAGTTAGGCACTTAATGCCGAACCCCCCCTCCCATTTCATGGGGGAGGGTGTTTTTTCCCAACATTTCAATTAGTGGCTGGTTATTAGCTCCTTCTTTCTCCCCTTCCTGGATAGCCCAAATATCTTCAGGTAGGGTTCGACGGCTTGAGGTCCATTATTATCCCAAGAATCTTCGGGTGGGGTGGTTGAGGTGGTTGGCCCAGGTGTGTGTGGGCAGGTGGTTTCCCAAGTATCTTTGAGATGAGGCCCAGGTGTCTTCGGGCATGGCAGTAGTTGTTCTGGCCTAGGTGTTTTCAGGGATCGTACTGGACCGTACTAGCTCAGTCCTTGTGACAAATCATTGCAGTTGTTGTTGTTCTTTCTATTGGTACTTTTCTTTGTAGTCTCCTTATACATCATGGATTTTTACTTTGTAACATGCATTGGGAATGGTTCATGTCATTACTTTTACTTTCAGTTTTGGTGTTGTGGGATTTACCATCTTATCTCTCGATCCTGTTAAAAGAAAAAGGGTAATCCCTTCCATTTAGTGTGTGATTCTATACCCTTGGCACTGGTCTCCACTACGGGACCTATTGAAGGCGGATTTCGGGGGTTGTTATCTCTCCTTCAACTTAATGAAGGAAGGGCCTAGCAATCTGCTGACCCTTCCCTCCTTTTGGTGAAGGCGGGTCGTGACAAAACCATTCCTTCCAACCCTAATAGACCCAACCATTTCCTCATTACCAAATAAACCTCTTAACCAAATTCAAGTATCATTTGTTGGATTAAAATTAACATAGGTTATGGTGGAATGAAATTTTTTACTTTATTAGTAACTATTATAAATAAAATAGGAATTATTAACCAAAAAATAAAGAATTCAGAATACCTTTTTTAATAAAAAGGAAACATGTTTTCAAAAAATTTATGTTTGGTTTAAATATAAACTTTATTCCAAATATTTTTTTTAAAAATATAGATAAATAATAGTTATAAAAATTTAAGATTATTTTGAAACCCACTTTACACTGAATTCTTTATCAAAGTAAATCTAACTATTATTTATATATATTAAACATTAATTTAGATTAAATCCCATAATAACATTTATTTTGACAAAAATATAAAAAGTATTTATAAAATCAAATTTAAACTATTTTTTTTAATATAAAACATTGTAAAAATGGTTGAGATTCATGTTTTAAAAGTTTATGTATGGGTTTGAAACGTACTTTATAATATATAAATATGAATATGGTGGTATAATATAAAGACCAATTGTTACCTTTCATTCCTATACAAAAACTTATAATGAAGTGACATATTCAAAACATTATAATAAAAACCAAATAGAATAACATTAATATAAACCAAAAAAACCTCTTTATATAATAAAAAAAGAGGAAATTTCATTAACTTATCTGTACATAAATAGTGTCGATGAATGTTAGTCAGTAATTTTAAAATTAAACATAGAGCATGTGAAATGTTATAATTTCAAAAAATAACATGATAATTATATTTAAATATAATATACATGGAACAAGTAATCTAAAAATTTCATCCATAGGTAACCGAACTATCAAAAAACATATAATTTAGTACCAATAGTTAAAAATGTAAAACAAGAATTTGGAAACCAAAAAAACTATACAAAATGTTTCCTTTTTATTAGTTGTCGATAGAAGCTAAAACGTGTTTCATGGATATTGGAATACAAGGTCCAGTTACGCATAGAACTCCCAAGAAGAACATAGGAGTATATTTTCTTCTATTAATGTTGATCATGATGCTTTATTCTCTCTTTTTGATCTCTCTTTGTTTGTTTATAATTTTACAGAGGTGCTCCTAGAAAATATTTCTGATCTTACACTATAGAGGGTGGTAGAGTTTTCTATTAAATTAGTAAGTTATTCCTTGATATTTTCTATTATAGATCATGTTTAATGATTATTATTTCTCCAACTTCATCCATTCACATTGTAGTTATATAATTATTATTTTAAAGGTCTTCATAAGGATCCATCAGAATGCTCAGGTGAATGATATTATTTTATGAAATCCTGACTTGATGTAGGTGTTCATACATAATTATATTTAAATCCATAGATAAAGATATAATATTATCATATAGGGTTTGAATTTCTCTCTTAGAATGACTATATTTTTTAGGATGATATTTGATACTAAAAATATACTATGTATCCAGAGCTCGCTGATGAATTCTCCCGATCAGCAATGTAAAACAAAGTACCAAATAAGATACATAAGAATGTTTTTCTCTATTAAACACTATTAATTCCTTAATTTTTATTCTAAAAATAATATCAAGATATAAATAGTCTTTTATATAAATAAAGAGTGATAACTTTACAGGGAAATCGACTAAAACCCAAATAATATTATATCCTTTAAACATTATGGGGAGTGAAATGAAAAAATACATTGTGATGTTTTCCAATTTAAATTTTGGTATGAGACTTTTTGGTAACATCCCCTTAGACCTCTATCTATCAACCTTGACATTTTCATATTCCTAGTATCAATACACACACTTTACAACACCTCTATTCATGTTTCCCTACCAGAAATATTCTTTCATATGATGGTATATCTTTATACTTCTAGGATGAAAAAAGAATTATGAACATCAAACATCTTCCAAAAAATAATTCGTCAAATATATTTTGGATAGAATACCTACAACGTTTCAGAATATTATCATTCCATCATAGTCAATGATGTACTCAGGTGCATTTCCTTTCTTCATTTAAATATCCACCTCTTTCTTCCATGCCACTTTAATATTTAGTTGGATATATAATTTACCAATCACTCGAGAAAGATAATTTTTCTCCATGTACTTATATATTTCAATATGCATAATTTCAAAATAAAAAAATATTCTGTATTTTTTTTATCTCTGTCATATATATGTAAGCACGACCCTTTCGACTCATAGTCTCTTTTACTTTTTTAGCCTTCCTAGGGTGATAATGGATTGAGACATCATAATATTTGATCAACTCCATCCAACTAATTTGGTAATAATTCAATTAATTATATGACAAAATATTATTCATCATTTATGATTAGTAGATATATAAAATCATTGACCATATATATAATTCCACCAAATATTTAAGGAAAAAATTACCGCATCTAACTCGAAATTGTGAGTTCGGTAATATTTCTCATGAATCATTAACTTTCATGAGGCATAATAAATCACCATATCATTTAGTTAAAGATTGATCCAATTCCATTATTCGATGACTATATATAGATTACAAATTGTTCTCCAATAAATGGGAGTATAAGCATAAGTTCACCAACTGGCCTTCACTTTAATTCCTTGAAATTTTCTTTGAATTCATCTATAAAAAATAAGCTGGTTCCATTATAATTTAATACAGAGGGTAAATTTTACCACTATTATAATTTTCTTAAAAGTATTTATAATATATAGAAAAATGAAAAAATACTATGGATCTTAGGCACTATGATTCGACTTAGAAAATGTTGAATAACTTCAGTTTTTGAAGGATCTACTAATATACCCTCACATGATATTATATGTCACATTAATGAAAATTATTGAATACAAAATTAACACTTGTAAATTTTTTAATACAAATCCATCTTCTCATAGGTCTTCAACACACTTCTCAAATGTTCTTCATGCTCTTCCTTTATATTGGAATATATAAAAATATAATCTATAAAGACTACTACAAACTATTCAAGGTAATTTCTAAAGATAAGTTCATTAAATAAATTAATATATAAGGAGAATTGGTATGTTCAAATTGAATTACTTTATATTCATAAAGAGTATACCTTATATGAAAGACATTCTTGGGTATATCCTCATTCTTGATCCTTAGTTTATGATACCTAGATTTAAGATCAATCTTTAAAAAATATAGATAACCTTGTAATTAATGAAATATACCATTGATATGGGTAGAGGCTAGTTTTTATAAATATAGATCTTGTTAAGTTCCCAATAGTCATTTCAAAGACATATTTACCCATCTTTATTCTTAAAAAAAATAGTGGGTGTAAAAATGTTAAAGAAGTATGCCAACTGAATCACTTATCAAGATTATCCTATGGTTTTTTCTTAAATTATACTAACTAAATTGATTCCATTATATATTTTGTCCTTGAAATAAGAATATCAACAGATAAGAGTTTTAATGAAATCCCAACATTATGATTTAGGGTAAGACTCAGAAATCCCTCAAGAAACACAACTGCATATTCCAAAACAATAGAAACATTTTTAATGATGCTTTTCTCGAAGATAATTTGGGATTAATATTCATCATGAATCTATATCAAAACCCCAAAGATGAACGTAATTTCCATTGGGTTATCAGGTTTATCCTTGAACTGATAGAAGATTAAAGGTTTATTTGTAATATCAAATGTAACTTCCCTTCCTCAACAATTGATATGAGATCAATAATGAGAGTGTCAATTAATACTTAAAATTACATCAAATTAAACTAGAGGAATAATCAAAGCATTTTCATGAATAAACATCCTACACACTTATATTATAGAAAACTTATTAACATTAGATGTGATCATACTACCATTTAAAGTTTTCACCTCCAACTCAATATCTAATACTTGAGACAGAGATGACATACCCTAATAAAATTATTTAGATAAAAAAGAGTCGGTAGAACCAAAAATAAATAAATAATTTTTATTTCTAGATTTAATGATAATTTTACCTTTCACTATATCTCGTTGAACTTAAATAATGGATATAGTAATTTTATAATATGAGACTTATCCTATTGTATTATTTTATGGTAAGATCCCTTGATATTTGTGGAATTTTATAGAATAATTCCCATGTAGAGAACCAATATTGACGTATATGGACATTAAATTTATTTTTCAGAATACTTAATACATGACACAAATAGATGCCCAAAGACCGTATTAGTTTAGTGCCTTTGGAAACACGGAACATAATCTTCTAATCATGGAGAAATATCTTCAATATCTCCCAAAAGATCTTCCCCTTTTGTGTTCTTATCTAAATAATTTCTCTATATCTTGTGGAAAAGAAAACCTAAAAAGGGTGAGCTCAAATTATCAATAATGGTAAACACGGATAACATAAAACATACTATAAAAACATGATCTTAAAACATGAACATAATGTTTAAACCAAAAAATATTGAGTAATGAAATATATCTTGGTAGTACGTAAGGCATAAATCATAAAGGAACCTTAAACATGATAGAATAACATTGGAATAAAACATATAATTATGGAAAAATAAAAATTACATAATTTTATTTCCATATAACCCAATTCATTGCTTCTAGGACCATCATAGCGAACAAAATCCCTTATTAAACAAGGTTTAATTTCCATTCTAGCCATGTATTACTGAACCTGATTTATTTACTGCTCCAACCTTGTATTACTAAACCAAATTTATATTACGTTCCTGTCATGTCTATCTCCTGAGATATAAATATTTATCTAATGTATTTGAGGGAGATATATGTCCCACCCATATCATAATGAAATCATAATTACTTTTTCCACAAAACATTAATCATTCATCACAGCATAACCCAAGAAATAAAATGGTTTCTTAAACATCATTCCATCAAAATCCATATAAAATATATGGATTTCATAGAAAAAATTCCATCATAAACATAAAAAAATAAAATTAGCGATAGGGGAAGAGACATATCCATATGTCATCATATATGGAAAAGAATTTTGATAAAACACTTGAACTTAATTCTTGAGGAAAATATCCTTTCTTCTTCAAAAAACTTTAATTTTCTAAAAATGTTGTGAAAATTTAAAAGAAAAGAATTTAATTGAAAGTAAACATGAAATATTTTAAAAAAATATACATGGAAATAATGCATTTTGAAAGCGTAAAAATCCTTTCAAGAAGTATAAATTAAAAAAACATTCTCCTCATACTTTTGCTGCAAAATTCAAAAATGACCCCTTATGGTAAGAAAAAGAAAGATTCCTTCCATGACATATAGTAAAAGTAAAAAATTGTTAACAATGAATTTAAATATAAAAATAAGAATAATAAATATTTTATGATAACATTATTAGAAAACATAGACATGTATGTTAAATATACCCCCAGTAAATACTTACGTATAAATAATCTCGGATAAAAAAAGATTGAAAAATTATCCCTTACTTTAGGTCTGATTTCTTCCATATGTGTCCAAAAATTCTGTATAGTGGGTTTAAAAATTTTATTAAATTTTAATATAATCATAATAATATTTATTATATCATATATGATTTACTTATGACTTTATATTACCCGTTCATTTGTCAATTCCTTGTAAAATCAATGTTTTGGGTAATAATTGTTTTATTTATCATACATGTTTTGATTTTTTATTCTTGACATTATTAATTGGATCATGATTTAATTACTCCCATACTATAAAAAACGATTTATATATCATATATTTTCAGTATATAAATATATATAATAGATATATAATTGAAATGGAATACACCGTTCATGGAGACAGTAGGCCGTACATACGCATGAACACTGTTTTCGTTTCCTTATTGAATTGAATAGAAGTTATTAAAAAACACACATATATACATATATATAGTAGAATTAATATTTACTATATTTCATGATTATTTATTATATATATTTTATAATCATTCATGAATGGTTAACTTGGAGAATGGGTCTCATCACATCGTGGAGACGGTAAGTCGTACATACGCACGAGCAATGATATCATTATCATAATTGTTGAATGGTATTGAAGTGGATGGTGTATAATAACAAATAATTCGTATCATATTATAATAATAATATATAGTTATTATTTCCACCATTATACCCATCTATGTAAGGTGGTGGTAAAAAACATATTACACCACGATGTGGAGATGATAAGCCGTACGTACTCATGCGTGGGGATTTCATTTTTTGTAGGATGGATAGAAGGTGGAATGTGGTTGTTTCATATTTATAATAACATATAATTATATGAGTTATTCTTATGTTATTACTTTATAATGAAACAAATAATTTAGAGGAATTATATGAAGAATGAAATTTTAGAGAATCGGTAGAAGAGATTACCTCTTCCTCGACGCGCCTCTATTAAATTTCCTCTTAAAGAACTAGAGTTTGTCCTTTGAGAAGACCATAAACTCTATAATGTTACTAGATATGTATAGATGATAAATTTTAAGGGTTTTTCTGAGATTTATGTCTCAAAATGGAGTGAAGAGGAGAAGGAGGAGGTTCCCTTTTATAAGGGAGGAGAGTGGCACTTTAGGAAACTCTCAACTTAATAATTTATTATAAATTAAATTTTGATTAAAAATGATATAAAACATATTTAATTCTAACATAAGATGATTTTTTCCGAATTCCCATTATCCAATATTTTGATACAAATTTTGAATATATTTTTATCTTTATCTTTTTGGATTAACCCGTATTTTACCCTTTTTAATCTCAGTGTGATATCATGTTATTTACATATTGTGGGTTAAAGTAAATAACATATCATGTTAAATGACCAAAAAAAATTATTTATGACATATTTGGACTTATATTAAAAATTTGGAAGAATATTATATTTTTAGTAATTTAATATCACTTAATAAACTATTTTATGTTTTATGTTATGAATTATTCCAATTTTGGACCCTATTCATAAATAACTATTTTAATAATTCATAACAACGTGATTACTTTAAAAAAAGGAATTAAATTTTCCAAAATAATTGAATTTAATCCATAAAATTATTGGATGAAATCAAAATGTTCAAATTAAATTTATTTTAATTTTTATAAATTCATTTATTTGAATCATTCATTAATGAGGTAATTAATACATCATAATTGTGTCATATATAAATACATTTATATAACGTATAAAAATTGTAAATAAAATACCATGACATAAGAAATATTTTAATATTTATAATTACTATTTATTGACTTAAATATATGTTATATAACCCTATATAAAAATAGATTTAGTAAAAGATATATGTTTTTGTTATAATTATCTTTAATTTAAATTAATTCTTATAAAATTTCATTTTCACATAAAAGTGATTCCATGGGGTCCCAAATACAACCAAGGATGCCCATGGTCTAAAATATCACATCCAATAGTATTAGGATATGTTTTAAGGTAGTCTAATATTATTATAATATTATTTTTCCCCTTATTTACTAGATTTACCATTTAACCATGGTAAATAAAATAATTACTGAAATTACTATTCATAATGTCCAAAAATAAAAGGTACCTCTTTAAAAAATTTGAAACATATGATTAAAAATATGGAATCCATTTTTTTCAAATTCAAAATACATAAGTTTCTGTAATTAATTAAAAATTAGTTCCTGTTGTCAAAACCAAAAGGCAAGGTTTTAAGAAGTAATAACTATCATAAAATTGACATGTGTTTATGTACAATTTAAAAGTTAAATTACTTCAAATGACCAACATTGGATTAAATAATATGAAATTAATTAAATTAAACTTTAAAACCAATTAAAAAGATAAACTAAATATGTAAATAAATTAGATGAAAATGCAGTTTTGAATTAAAATGTAGTGTTTGTCACTATTCATTAAAATTTGAATTTTATCATAAAAATTCCAAAAATTCAAAAAAGAATTTTTTTATATCCTTCTTCCAAATAAGAATTTTAACTTGTCAAATTTAAATTATAAAAGTTTTAAAAACTAGATTTAAAATGGGAGGGCAATAAAAAATGGGTAAAACTGTATTTTTTGAAAAATACTTATTTTATCCAAAAAAAAATATTTTGTTCTAATACCATGTTCTATAAAATATAGAACATGAATGCTATTGTTATATAAAATTAAAAATTTGGTTAATACTATTCATAAAGAATATTCTATATCCCATTAAATAATAATATTTTAATAATATATCGTTGTTTAGTGAAACTCAGTATTGTGTACAACCCAAGAAATCGAGGATGGTCGCTCTTGCATGTAACACAATCCATGTCAGTGTGGCATGTAGTTAAATCTTCCTTTGGTGTTTCATATAACATAATCTAAACTTTGTTCATTTATACATTGAACAAAATCTATAATCAATGTTACGTGAAATTAATTTTATCAAAAGAACTTGAAATTGTCTGTAACACAAGCTAAGAATAGTTTTGTGTATCCTGTAAGCTAATAAAATGTTTCTTATAACGCAATATATTCTAGGTGTAGCTTACAACACAATAAATAAATGATATTAAAAACAATCTATCTCATAAAATATAAGGGTGTTAAATCCTACCACCCTTAAAATTAATTTCTCCCTTGAAAATCGTTGGGGTTATAAATGGATTTATACAAGAAAGTTTCATTCATGGGAACCCACATCTTAAAAAGAGAAACTAAAACATCAATTTAAAAAGAAAATTTTGAAGCATAATGGTTTCCCAAAGTAACACATCAGTGAGTTTCCACAGAGGAGAACATAGGTGGGATTTCAAAACATAGATATGGAAGAGAAATCTAACCATCAATATCTGATGGATAGTGATAGAGAATAAGGATTGGAGAAATTTAATTACTAGAAAGCCATAAATATATGATGATTTAAGGGACCATCTGATTCATCAGATAAGAAGGAACCGGGATAATATTTTCGGTTTTCAAGATCATTTTCATAATGTTGAAGAATTTTTCATGAGAATAAATACTTACTTGATTTTGGTACAATCTCACCATTGTTCATTCCTTGAATAATTTACACTTCATCTCTTATTTAAATAAGTGAATATGAATTTTTCATTATGGTTGTGTTAACCGATCATGCTATAGAATGATAGGTCATTCCATCTATCTCAACAAAGAGGTTTGCATAGGTAATCAAATATGTGTAAGTCCACATATAGTGAGATAATACATTAATCTAACAAACATAAAACAAAAAATAAAATATACTATCCATAAATGGATAACATTAAAATACGTCCAAAAAATAAATGTATAAAACTTTAGAAAGAGATGGACTAAATTATAATGCCATTTATCTTCCATATATCATTTTTTAGTTCTTAGTTGTCACATTCAAAACATGTGAATACATTAATCATGTATTCTCTTTAACCAATAATAATAACATGAATTGACATAGAACCTTAGTAAAAACATGAATGCTATCAAAACTTATCTCCTTCCACATACCAAAATCCAAAAAATTCAATATATTCAAACCATGATATCACTTTGTTCTTATATTTTACATGTGGTTGTTAATACTATCAAACATCTCATTATCTCCTTGTTCAATCATTATGCACATATTACATGATTTTCAAAAATATTTAAATCACTTTTCATGGTTATCAGAACCATATACTTATGAGAAACTACTATGTACTAATACATAGATATTACAATATACCATAATAGAATAAAATAGATTCAACAATACTATTTTGGAATCCCATTTACATAAAAACTTAATTATTCCACCGTTTCGTTATCATACTCAATATCAATAATAGTGGTCGCATGTAACTTCCCATTTATTTTTCTTTAAGAGGTTGCTGACATTAATCATCATTAACCCTTATATTATGGCATTTCCTATCATAATTCCCCACTTACTAGCACTTATAGCATGGAAGTGTTGGTGGTGCATTATCTATAGCCTTTTCTTTATTCACATCATTAGCAACCGTTTTCCCATTATTTTTGAACTCAACAACTCAATAACCTTATTTTATAAACATGATACATTTTCAAATCCCTTAAAGAAAATCTCCACCATGCTTCATTCCACACTCTGCGTACATGGAAACATTCATCTTCTTTTCACCATTCTTTTGATATTTTCCTTTAAACTCCGTCTTTTTTTCTTGTCAAAACCATGAGATGGATATGTGACACAAACTTTTAGTTCTACCTTGATAGCACAATGAACAATATCTTCATAGCTACTAAAGTCTCTTATAGCTAATTCCCTTCGAAGACTTGGATTTATGCCACTGAAGAATCAATCAACTTTACTTTTAGTTTGGATGATAAAGCCAAAAGCATAACTTGCAAGTCTTTTAAAATTTACCTTATATGAACCAACATATTCATCATCCTTTTTTTAAGCTCAAGAAAATCCTTTTACATATTAATTCGAAGAATATAAGGTAAGTACTTATTGAAAAATAATTCCTTGAACTCATCCCATTCCATGGATTCAATTTCATTTTGCAGATATTTATTCTCAATTAAAGTCCACCACTGGTCCGCTTCACCTTCTAAACGATAGACATCCAAAATGAATATTTAATGTTATGATCAATTAATGATTGAAAATATATTTTCAATGGCATTGATCAATTGTACAATAACAATTTGAATAGATGACCCACTGAAAAAAGGTGGAAATTGCCTCATGATGTAATCAATAGAATGTTTTCCCTTATATGATCATTTGGAAGTCTAGAATGATTCATAGATTTTTTAAGTATATAAATAAGATTTTTCACTTCATCTTCCATAACATTTGAATGTTCATGATAACCATAACTGCATTCCCCATTACATTGTTCACTAACATGATTCCTTTGGGTTCTGTCCGTTGTCTAAAACCCAAAAGGAACAGTGTGAGAGGAAAAAATCATACTTGGAAAACAACATTATCATGGAGGAGTACATTCAACATCTAACATATTTGGTTTAATACAAGGTTATTTATGATCATTATAATAATTCTAGAACTGCAACATATACTTATACTTAACCGTATGGAAATACCTAGTCATACCTTTGAAATATATCTAGGGATCTCACTAAAATTTTAGTATCCCAGTTTCCTACAGTTGACTAAACCTTAGCTATGATTACAACTATAGAGTCCCATGCTTGACGTACATGGAAATTACATTTATTTTGAGTAATACTTAATACATGAAACAAACAAACACCCAAATACCATATTAGTTTAGTATCTCTAGAAACATGGAACATAATCTTCTAATCGTGGTGAAAGATCTTCAACATCTCCCATAAAGTTCTTCCTCTTTTGTTTTCCTACCAAAAACATTTCTTTATATGATGGGGAAAATGAAAAATAAAATGGGTGAGCTCAAATACCCAGTAAGGTTAAACATAGAGAACATAATAAAAATCATTAAAATTTTAATGTAACAACATGAACATAAAGTCTAAACATCAAAATCATGAGTCATAAAATAAATCTTGGTAGTATGTAAGGCATGAATCCTAAAGGAACATTAGCCATTATATAATTGCATTGGAATAAAACATATAATTGTGGAAATATAATAAGAACATAATATGGCTTCCATAATAGCCAAGGCATTTCTTCCAAGACCATTATAGTGGATAAATTCCCTTTCTAAACTGGGTTTACTTTTCGTCCCGACCATGTATTACTGAACCAGATTTACTCATCGTTCCAACCTTGTATTACTAAACCAGATTTACTTAACGTTCTATTCATGTAAATATAATGAAATATAAATCTTTATCCAATGAATTTGAGGGAGATATATGTCCCACCCATCTCAGAATGAAATCATTCTTACATGTTCCCCAAAACATAAATCATTCATCATCATATAACCCAAGAAATAAAATGGGTTTCTTAAACATCATTCCATCAAAATCAATAAATAATAAAGGGATTTCACAAAAAAACCTCCATGATAAAAATATTAGATTAAATTAATTATAGGGATAGAGACATAACCATATGTTATCATAGATGGAAAGTAATTTTGACGAAACACCAGAACATAATTATTGAGGAAAATATCCTTTCTACTTCAAAAACATTTTATTTTCTCAAAATGTCATGAAATTATAAAAGAAAAAAATATAATTGAAAGTATTATTGTAATATTATAAATGAAGACTCATGAAAATAATGGGTTTTAAAAGAGTAAAAATCTTTTTATTCCTTATAAGTAAAAAAAACAATCTCCTCGTACTTTTACCGGAAAACTCAAAATGTAACCTATATGGTAAGAAAAATAAATATTCCTTCCATACCATTTAATAAAAGTAAAAAATGGGTAAAAACGACTTTAAACACACATATAAGAATAATAAACATTTTATGATAATTATTTAAGAAAACATGGACATTGATGAGAAATATATTCCCAGTAAATACATACGTATAAACAATCTCGAGAAAAATTGAGATTGATAAATTATCCTTTACCTTAGGTCCGATTTCTTCCATTTGTGTCAAAAAATCCTATGGAGTGTTTTTAAACATATTTTTATCTTTTAACAGAACCATAATAATATTTATGATATCATATATGATTTACTTATGACTTTATATTACCCATTTAGTTGTTAATTCCAGGTTAAATCAATGTTTTGGGTAATAATTGTTTTATTTATTGTACGCGTTTGGACTTTTTATTCTTGATATTATTAATTAGATCATGATTTATTTATTTCCAGAATTTAAAGCATCATTTATATATCATATATATTCAGTATGTAAATATATAAATTAGAAAGATAAATGAAATTGAATACACTGTTTATTGAGACGGTATGCCGCACATACGCATGGACGTTGTTTTCGTTTCCTTAATGAA